>JALGBA010004254.1:0-600000 GCA_023970755.1 Azemiops feae
AAGAAAATTTCAACCATCAAAAGAGGCTTTGCCTTAATTCGCTGACTACAGGTATGATCCCCACGCAGCCCAAACTTTCCCTGGCTAAGCAAGACAGCTGTTAAGTGAGTTTTGCCCCATTTTACGACCTTTGTTGCCACCGTTGTTAAGCGAAGCGCTGCAGTCGTTAAATTAGCCACTCGGTTGTTAAGCGAATCCGGCTTCCCCATTGACTTTGCTGGTCGGAAGGTCGCAAAGCGGGATCGATCACAAGCGTCATAAAATTTTTACCGCGGGCCCACGGGGATGCTGCAATGGTCATTAAGTGTGGAAAAACTGCCACATGTCCCTTTTTTCAGTGCGTTGTAACTTTGAACGGTCAGGAAACAAACAGTTGTAAGTCAAGGACTACCTGTATAAACTTAAGTGGGAAATTCCTCGGATTGTTTCCGAGGCTCTGTATTTAACCCAGAGGAGGATTAAAGAGACTGACTGAAATCTATGTACAGGTAGTCCTTGAGTTATGACCGATCGCTCAGCGACCATTCAGAGTTACAACAGTACTGAAAAAATCGAGACTGGACATTGCAATGGCCGCCTCCTAGTCACATGACCACACGTGGGGCCCTCAGCTGCTACCAGGGGTGTCAAGCTCAATTTCATTGAGGGCCGCATCAGCATTGTGGTTGCCCTTAGGGGGCCGGGTGGGTGTGGCTAGCATGGGCGTGGCCTACTGGGTGGGCGTGGCCAGCTCGACATCGCTCGTGTCAGGGTACCTTGCAGCCCAGCCTAACCTAGCCCCACTTCCCCAAGGGGGCGCTCAGCTGCGCTTAACCTCTCCTCGAGGCTTGTTGCTGCTGTGCTCGCCCTCCTTGGCCAAGTTGCTCATGGTGTTGCGGGAGGGCAAAATGTGTGGGTCAGAGGGAAACCCACTCCCTCTCCATGTGAGAAGACCCGGGTTTGTAACCAAAGCATCCTCAGCGATAGGATGGGAGACCACCAGGAGAGGTCAGGAGGAGGGGATAAGGGGATGGTGAAAGGGCAGCAGGGCTGCTCAGGGCCAAGTGCTATGGCAGGACTTCCCTCAGACCCTCCCTCCCTCTCATTATAACCTTCCTTCCTTCCTTCCCCCCCTTTTTTCTTTTTCCTTCCTTCCTTCCTTCCTTCCTTCCTTCCTTCCTTCCTTCCTTCCTTCCTTCCTTCCTTCCTTCCTTCCTTCCTTCCTTCCTTCCTTCCTTCCCCCCCTTTTTTCTTTTTCCTTCCCTTCCTCCTTCTGTTTTCCCTCCCTCCCTCCCACCATTCATCCCTCCCTCCGTTCCTCCCTCCGTTCCTCCCTCCCTTTTTCCCTCCATCCCACCTTCCCTTCCTTCCTCCCTCCGTTCCTCCCTTCCTCTGCGCTCAGGAAGGGGTGATGGGAGGGAGAGAGATTGCCAGTGCTGCCATGTTGCCGCCAGGCTTGCTATCCCACGTGGGCGGGCAGGGGCTGTCCCAGGGAAAGGAAAGCTGCGAGGCTGGAGGTGCTGGTGAGGGGGGGGGGTGGCGTAACAACCTGGTTGCATCCATCTAAGCCAGAATGCGCTCAGCCTTAGATCCACGGGGCAGCCCTGGAACTAGCCCTGGAACCAGCAAGGAGCTGCCCTGCCGCCTCTGTCCTGCCCCCCGGGTGTGTGCAAAGGAGACGACCAGCGCCGGCGTCCTGGGTGAAGTCAGCTTGCGGGCAAGACAGCCAGCAGGGACGCTGGACTCCGCTTGCGCGTGCGTCCAGGAAGCAGGGCAGGGTTGCCCCGTGGATCTAAGGCTGAGCACTTTTTGGCTTTGATGGACGCAACCAGGTTGTAGATCAGTGCCCAGTCGGCCTGGGCCAGGCTGAAGTCCGGCGGGCCGGTCCTTTGCTGTTTCCAGAGCATGTTCCCGGGCCGGACGGAACCACATAGCGGGCCGGCCCCGGCCTCTGGGCCTTGTGTTTGACATGTCTGTGCTAACCCATAGTTACAACCTTCTGTAGTCACGTGACCAGGTTATATGATGGCTTTGCCAAAACTCAGCATTCACTTGTGGTGTCCAGCAAAACCGGTCCATGGCGAACCATGGCTTTGCTTAACGACTGCTGCAAAAATGTCATAAAATTGGGTCAGAATGAGACGGGATGCCAGAAGGCCAGGGATAGAAGGGGCTCTGGAAATCTTCCAGGCCACGTCCCTGCCCATTTCAAGAATCCAGCCTGGGGGTGGCCACATCCCAGAGTAGAAACCCAATTATGGTGCAAGAGACGCCCGGAGCCACGGAGTGCGTTGGGGGTCGATGGGCGGAGAGACATGGACTTTCTGCAGCCCGTATTCCTCCTTGGCGTCTTCTTTTTTCTCCCAGTTCTGAGAAGGATTGAAGTGACCTTTGTGGACACGGTGATACGTGTGGAGCACACGCCCAGAAGCGGAGAGGCACCTGGTGTGGCCCTGGAAATTCACATCAAAAGGTCAGCTTTATTCCTTCTCCGAATTGGCGTCTTCTGCTAACTCTTTGGGGGCTCTTTTCTGGGGGGAGACCATCTCAGAGTGGGTGGTTTGGTGCTCGTTTTGTTCAATTCTATCAGGAGAGTCATTGAGTAAGAAGGAAGGGGCCATGTTGGCTGGGGGGATTCTGGGAAACAGGTGCCTCAAACCATCTGGAGGGCACCATTGGGGGGAAGTCACATCTTGGCTACCTGTAGAGCCACAATAGGGGGGGGGGATTCATTGAAAAAAGGCTATGGGATCAAAGGACACCAAACACTAAGTGGCACAGTGGTTAGAATGCATTATTGCAAGCTAATTCTGCCCACTGCCAGCGGTTCGATCCTGACCAGCTCAACGTTGACTTAGCTTTCCATCCTTCCAAGGTCATTAAAGTGTTGAATAATTATTATTGAACTTTGTTAAAAAAAAAAAAAAAACTTTTAAAACATAAAAAAGTGAGGACCTAGATTGTTGGGGGCAATAGGCTGACTCTGTAAACCACTTAGGGCTGTAAAGCATTGTAAAGTGGTATAAGTCTAAGTGCTAGTGCTATTGCTACTTATGCCCCTTTCTGGCTTGGTTGAAAATAATCATGGTTATCTGTCATCCTAAGCCATTGCTTACCGAAACCATGGCCTGTGAGATGAATGACAACTGGCCAGTTTCAGCCAATGGGTTAAATCACAAACCCTGTTTTTTATATTCCCATGTTGAGTTCACACAACACGTTTAACCAGGGCAGTTCACAACTGAGTGGTTGCACTAGCATGCTGTGTAAAGCTTGGTTACTTGTCATCTGAGGGGCATCTAACTCAGATGACAAGTAACCAAGTACCATAAAACCATGGATGGAAACTAATCCAGGAGAGAGGCAACCTGGAATTAAGGAGAAACTTCTTAACAGTGAGGACAATTAATCAGAGGAACATCTTGCCTCCAGAAGTTGTGGGTGCCCCATCACTGGAGGCTTTTAAGAAGAGACTGGACAGCCATTTCTCTGGAATGGTGTAGGACCTCCTGCTTGAACAGGGGGTTGGACTAGAAGACCTCCAAAGTCCCTTCCAGCTCTGTTCTGGTTGATTGGCTATACAGTATCCCATAGATATACATATACAGTATACATCATATGACAAACGGTGGAGGGAGCTACTATATCTAGCCAATGGAAGAGAAGGATTAGGGGGGCATGATAGCAGTCTTCCAGTACTTAAGAGGCTGTCACAAAGAAGGAAGGGATTGATTTAATCTCCAAAGCGCCAGAGGACAGGACAAGAAGTAACGGGTGGAAGCTGGTCAAAGACAGAGCCAACCTAGAAGTAAGGAGAAACTTCCTAACAGTGAGAACAATTAACCAGTGGAACGGCTTGCCTTCACAAGTTGTAGGTACTTCATCACTGGAGGTTTTTAAGAAGAGAATGGACAACCATTTGTCCCAAATAGTATAGGGTCTCCTGCTTGAGCCGAGGGTTGGACTAGACTAGAGGACCTCCAAGGTCCCTTCCAACTCTATTCTGATTGATTGATTGGCATGTCATGTTGGGGGAGCCCAGTTTAATATCCTATGTGGACCCAGGATATAAGTTAATTCAGGAATTTGGGTAGGTGAGATGGGTGAAGGCAGCCAATACCTGACCCAAACCACGGATGCCTTGAGTTAGCGTGGTGGGAAATGGCTGGGGTCTTGTTCTGACTGTGCCCCTCCTCTCTTTGCAGGTTGGAGTACTGCGATGAAGTAGTGCGGGACCCCGGGCAGGCGCTCACTGTGGACATCCATCAGCTTCCGCCCTTTGTGCAAAAGATTCTTCAGCTGAGCAGCGTCTTGCTTTACTATGAGGAATTTGGTGAGGGCAGTGCCCGGGGCCCGAAGGTATGGCCTTGTGGGAGATTCTCCTCCCGTCTTGGGGGGGGGGGGTGTCAACCGTCCCACTCAGTCATCTAGCAAAGAAAGACTCCTAGCTGTTTGTTTTTGCCAAGAGTATACTTTACGGAAGCTTAAATGGTTACAGTAGCGTAAGCTGAATCTGAGATTTTCCTGGGGCAAGAACAACAAAGGAAAGATCCTATTCCCCCCCCCATTCCCCCCCCCCCGCAACCCTGGTTACCGCAGAATCCAATCAAGCTGCATGTTTAGGAAACAGGTTCCGGCTCTGAATACGTAGGCAGGATCTAAATTTTCCACCGCAAAAACGTGGGGTTAAATCCAGTTGTTCAAAACCCCTCCCTATGCCAGTCATGAGAGCCAACCAGACGTGCAAAGGTGTTGTGAGAACTATGAGCTGAGAAAGTGAAAAAAAGTTGTTCTCAGGTACCCCGAGATGAGGCAAAGCATCATTCCATCCAACCGTCCTATGCCACAGGAAGATACATCAGAGCAATATGAGGAACAAAGGTAAAATGGGACTACATCACAGACAAGCCACTCCAAAATGGCAGTGTCCCGGTAGGGATCAGTTGGGGGACACGACATTGACCTGGCTGCTTTGGAGCATCTCACCAAGGCCTTCACCTGGGAGTTCATCCCCCCCCCCTCTTTACTGGAAAAAGCCCATTGGGGCTTACAAAGTGGAAAAGCCAATTCTAAAACATGTTGCGCTGCAAACAGCATAGGAAAAACCTTCCCCTGGCCCTCACCTTGTCTATCGCCTAGCCCAGGGGTAGGCAACCTGGTCTTTTATGACTCGCGGACTTCAACTACCAGAATTCCCTGAGCCAGCAGGCTCAGCTTGGAAAACCTCTCCATTTCCCATCAAGCATGGCCTTGCTCAGGAATTTGGGAGTGAAGTCCACGGAGTCATAAAGAGGCTAGGCCCAAGCCCAGGGTAGGCAACCTGGTCTTTATGACTCGTGGACTTCAACTCCCAGAATTCCTGAGCCAGCCATGCTGAGGGGAAAGGGAGAGGTTTCCATGCTGAGCCATGCTGGCTCAGGAATTCTGGGAGTTGAAGTCCACAAGTCATGAGGGGGCCATAGTTCCCCCATGCTGGCTCAGGAATTCTGGGAATTGAAGTCCACGAGTCATAAAAGAGCCAAGGTTGCTTACCCCTGGCCTAGCCAATCAGTTACACTCGTGTTATTTGGGGAGTGCTCTCTCCGCCTCAGACTTTCATTTTAAATAATTAAATAGAATTGTTGAAAAGTGTTCCTCAGGGAGTTGGCCGCAGCGAGTTGGCTGTGGCAAGATGTCCCATTCCCGACAGTCGGAGGAGTAGCCCTGGGCTTGGCTGGAACTCTTATTATCTGTCCCTGTCGGATGGCAGCTGCCGTGCTGCAAGTCCTCGGCATTGTTTTTAGGGAGGTTTTGATTTCCTTTTTCCAGGGGACTGAGCCGTGCGATTCCGGTGGGGAAGAAGCCAGACACAGCCCTGTGATTCAGATTGGAAGCTGCTCTGGATACACCGAGATGAGGATTAAGCTCAAGCAGAACGAGGCCTTCCCTGGAGCCAAGGTCATTTGGGTCAATGCTGGCTTGTTGGACGCATCCAGGAAACTTGGGGAAAGCGAAAACTCGCATGTTTGTGAACTGCTACTTTTTAGCCTGCCTTTCTGTCAAGAAGTACAGGAATGGTTTCGGAAGTTCTCCCTGTTTGATTTTAACAGCCTCGCGAGGCAGGCTAAACTGAGCTAGTGAAAGAGAGATGAGCTTAAGCGTACAGGCAGTCCTCGACTTACGACCATAATTGAGCCCAAAATTTCTGTCGCTAAGTGAGACATTTGTTAAGTGAGTTTTGTCCCATTTTATGACCTTCCTTGCCACAGTTGTTAAGTGAATCACTGCAGTTGTGAAGTTAGTAACATGGTGTTTCATTGTTCATTTCTGGCTTCCCCATTGACTTTACTTGTCAGAAGATCGCAAATCACATGACCCCGGGACACTGGAACCGTCATAAATATGAATCGGTTGCCAAAACTTCTGAATTTTGATCATGTGATCATAGGAATGCTGCAATGTCGTAAGTGTAAAAAACGGTCATAAGTCACTTTTTTCAGGGCCATTGTATCTTCAAACGGTTACTAAACAAACTGTTGTAAGTCAAGGACTACCTGTAATGTAGGAGAAGGACAGGCAAAGCCAAGGGGCAGAGTCAAGAGAGGAATCAGCCTAGAATTGTTAGTTGCCACAAGCAATCCAACCCTCTTGAATTCTGTTAACCCTTATCTAGCACCAAAATATCGCTGACAGTTCAGTAGATTCCTATGCATAGACATGAGCAATAAATCAGTTTAACTGGAACTTAAGGTGTGTCCCTGATCTTTCGTAACGGACAGAAACAGAGAGAGATCCCTGGGTGAGTGTGGACTTGGTCCCAGGTCTTCCTTGTATGTGGAACTGGCTATTATTAGGTTAGGCACCTTAAAATCATATATATTTTAGACTGGTTCCTTGCAACGAGTCATCATTTGCTGGGTTGTTGATTAAATAGTAGCTCACACAAACAAGCCACCACTAAGGGCTGGTTCAAAGCAATTTGGAACTGCCCTTAAGGAAAACATGAAAGAGCTATGAAGGAGGAAGTGATTTCCCCAGTCCAAAGATTGAAGGAAACGTGAGAAAGAAGCTCAAACTAACACCACATTGAAGCTGTTCAGTATAAGAGGGAGGGAAAGAAACTTTCAAGATTGATGTCAACCCTTCTAGGTAAGCCAGGTCAACAAATAGACACAGGAATGCTTTTTTTGTCTGAAATGATGTCTGGAATGGTATAGGGTCTCCTGCTTAAGCAGGGGATTAGACTAGAAGACCTCCGGGGTCCCTTCCAACTCTTATTATTATTCTGTTTTATGCTTTTTAATCGCGAAAGCATGCAAATCTGTTGATTTTTCTCCTGAATGCATGCTCGATTTAGCGTCCTGGTCTAGATGGGTCTTCGTTACGGGAATTAGGGTGTAGGGTCCAGGGAGAGAGGGAAACACCTGGATTTTGCCTTTCCTCCCCTGAAATGAGCAGAGAGCTTCTTCTTTGACGTGGGACGTGGTTCTTTCCACCTGCAGCTGGAGTTAGATGGGAAGATTGGATCTCTGCACCTGCTGCTTGCCCCTCAACAGATCGTACACCTGGCGGACCTTCTCTCATCCCTGAACCTGTCTGGTGAGCGGTGGGGGTCCAGCGGGAGGGCTGGAGAAGTTATGATCTAGATCAGCAGTCCCCAACCTTCGCGGCTTGGCGACCCGGCGGGGTAGGGAGAGGGGAACCGGACCGTGCAAATGGTGGATCGGCACACGCATGCATGCACGCAGCTCGACTTGTGCAAGTTGAGCGCGCACATGTGCATATATGGCCACCCGTCTCAACTTGAAGATGTGTGGACTTCAACTCCCAGAATTCCCCAGCCAGCACGCCAAGGTTGAGCAGCACTGCCCTAGGCCCTTTTCCGTGAAAAAAGTAACTCTTGGGTGGTTCATCCTGCACACATAACTTACTAAATTGCCCAAAGAGGCAATGTATACGTTTGTCCTTAGTTTGCTGGTGAATCCAATATCTTTGGTTAACCCAGGACTCCAGGGGTTGTGTGAATCTGGAAAATGTGAGAATTGTGCTTCTGGGGACTGAATGGGACACCTTGCAGGCTGGGTAAGAGCCAGTTTGGTCTAGTAGTGAAAGTGCCAGGCTGGAAACCAGGAGACGGTGAGTTCTAGTGCCGCCTTGGGCATGAAAGCCGGCTAGTGGGCCAGTCACCAGGAGACTTGTGAGTTCTTAGTCCTGCCTTAGGCCTGAAAGGCAGGTGGGAGACTTTGGGCCAGTTGCTCTTTGTCAGCCCAACCCACCTCACAGGGTTGTTGCTGTGGGGAGAATAGGAGGAGGAAGGTCTGATGGATCTGTTCATTGCCCTGAGTTATTTGTAAAAAAATATATAAAGGCGGGATATAAATAAAAAACAAAATTAAATGTACAGTTTTGTGGTCTTGTCCAGCTTCTTTTCTGTCTCTGCAAATATCAAATTACTGATTTCGTGATTTTTTTCCTCTTTGGGAAGATTCACTTGCCTAACCTTTTCTTCTCCCCTCGTCCCCTGACAAAGAATCCGGCATTCTGCAGGAGCAGCTGAGCAAAAACCGCCCTCTGGATTCTGAAGACCTGAAGTTGATTGAGCAAGACCTCAGCCAGCAGCTGCATTCAGGGTTGGGACTGCATCTGGAGGGAATGGCTGCTGGAGTGGAGAACGGAGGTGATTCCTAGCAAGAGAAGGAGACCCACCACTCCTTCCCTCTCCAGAAGAACGACAAGAGTCAATAGATCCCTTTGATGCAATTGTCATTTCTTAGGTCTCCCTCTGCTGCTAGACCTTTTTGATGGGTTTTTATTATATAGTAGATTAGCCTAGAATTTTGTAAGCTGCCTGGAGCCCCCTATGTTCAGTTCGGCCGCTATATAAATTTGTTCAATAAGTAAACAATTAATTAATAGAATAAAGGGGGGGGGACCTATAACCACTCCCAGATTTGGAAATTGTCTCCAGAGTCTAGAAATATTTTGCACTCTTCACATGCTTGGTGTCCTCTTTGAAAAACAATATGAGATAGCAAATGTTAAAGCTAGCGCTCATGATGTTCCCTAGTTGGGTATTGAAACTTCTGCAAGAAAACAACCAAACTCCGAGACCACCAAGGACCCCACAGTCCTCCTCCTCCAACCTCACCCCGTTCTCACACTGATAATGTTACCCAGTTGGGTGATAAAATGTCTGCAAGAAAACAACCAAGCTCCGAGAGCATCTCCCCCCCCCCACTAGCAAATGTTAAACCTTCCACCCATTTTCCCTCTCCCTTTGCAGAGATGTTCTTCTCCATGGCACCCATGACGAGCAGTGTAACGTCTCTGCGTTCAGTCAGCGACCTCTCGGATCTGGATTCGTCGGTCCACAGCGACATTAGCACAACTCCCTTGCAGCCTCCACCCTTTGTCCCGGGGGTGAGTGCCTTGTCCGACTGTTTTCTTCCCTGTGGCCATCCTTAATCTTTCTCAGTTGTTTCTAACTGCTCTGTGAATCTCAGTGATGCCTTCTTTATGCACATCCGTGGGGACCAGAATTTGCAGCCCAGAATGATGACACTCAAACCAAGCCCTCTTTTCCAGTTTACTACTAAAGTACAATGAAAGAGTTCTATACCATAATAGTAATTAACACTCCTAGAAGTGTAATAAATAACCCTGGAAAGACTGCAGAGAAGAGCCACAAAGATGAATAGGGGATGGGAGGCTAAAACGTGAAGGTTGCAGGAATTGGGTATGTGGTTTAATGAAAAGAAGGAGTGACATGTTAGTAGTGTTCCAGTATTTGAAGGGCTGCCACAAAGAGGGGGGTCAGCTTATTCTCCAGAGCACCCGAGGGCAAGGCAAGAAGCAACAGTTGGAAACTAATCAAGGAGAGAAGCAACCTGGAACTAAGCAGAAATTTCCTTACAGTGAGGACGATTAACCAGTGGAACAGCTGGCCTCCAGAAGTTGTGGGTGCTCTATCGCTGGAGGCTTTTAAGAAGAGACTGGACAGTCACCTGTCTGGAATAGTATAGTTTTTCCTGCCTTGAGCAGGGGGTTGGAGTAGAAGACCTCCAAGGTCCCTTCTAACTCTACTCTATGCTCGAAGTCCTGGAAGTGATCTTTCCTCCATCTCACTATCAAGTGCCTCTGGGAATCCTACAGTATCACAAATGACAATATAGACACTTAGAAAATTAAAAATATTAAAACAGACATTCAGATCAAAAGCTTAAAACTTAAAGCATTAAAATTAACATTTAAAAAAACACATTAATATGAACCTTCCTTCACAGCTGATCCTAGGAAGCCCCCGGCGTTACAGACGGCTGCCTTTTGCCTCAACCCTGCCAGGTCTCAATAAGATCCCAGGTAAGTTGGTTTTCCTGCAATTTTACAGGGAGGTTGGGAAAAGATGGGGAGAAGGTAGAGGGGTTGGGCTACAATTCTTCGTTGTTTCCTTCTTGCAACCACTCTGAGCACCGGAACGCTGCATGAAATACAGTTAAATATCCTTTTCTTTTTTAAAAATATGATACAGGTAGTCCTCAATTTATATCTAGAGTTGAGCCTAAAATTTGCATTCCTAAGCAAGACAGCTATTAAATGAGTTTTGCCCCACTTTACGGCCTGTCTTGTCACAGTTGTTAAGTGAATTGTTGCAGTTGTTAAGCGAGTAACACAGTTGTTAAGTGATTCTGGCTTCCCCATTAACTTGTCAGAAGGTCGCAAAAGGGGATGATCACTTGACCCCGGGATACTGCGACCGTCATAAATCTGAGTCAGTTGCCAAGCGTCTGAATTTTGATCACGTGACCGTGGGGAGTGCCTCAACGGTCGCAAGTGTGAAAACGTCCATAAGTCATTTCTTTCAGGGCCATTTTAATTTCAAACGGTCACTAAACGAACGTTGTAAGTCAAGGACTACTTGTACTATAGGTTAAAGCAGCGCTTTTCAACCTTTTCACCCATTGTACCACTTTTAGGATATGGCAACATCCGAGCACCACCAGTAGCCTAGCAAGGTGTCAAAAACTTGATGACCCCCCCCCAAAAAAGGGAAAAAAGTGATAAAATACAGGTAGTCCTCGACTTACAACAGTTCGCTTAGTGACTGTTCAAAGTTACAATGGCACTGAAAAAAGTGACTTATGACCATTTTTCACACTTATAACCGTTGCAGCATCCCCAGTGTCAATCTACATTTGGATGCTTGGCAACTGATCCATATTTATGATGGTCACAGTGTCCCAGGATCATGTGATCCCCTTCTGACAAACAAAGTCAACGGAGAAACCAGATTCTCTCCTCTTTTTATATCCTCTCTTCTCTCTTCCCTTCTTTTATATCCTCTCTCTCCCCTTCTTATATCCTCTCTTTTCTTCCCCCCTTATATCCTCTCCCCCTTCTTTTATATCCTCCCCTTTTTTATATCCTCTTCTCTCCCCCTTCTTTATATCCTCTCTTCTCTCCCGCCTTTTATATCCTCTTCCCCCCTTCTTTTATATCTTTTCTCTCCCCTCCTTCTTTTATATCCTCTCTTCTTCCCCCTTCTTATATCTTCTCTCCCCTTCTTTTATATCCTCTCTTCTTTTCTCCCTTCTTTTATATCCTCTCTTTCCTCCCTTCTTTTATATCCTTTCTCTCCCATACTTCTTTTATATCCTCCCTTCTCTTCCCTTCTTTTATAGCCTCTCTCTCTCCCCCCCTTTCCGTGCACCTCCAGCTGATTCTCTGTCTCTTTTTTGCAGTCCCCTTTTCTTTCCCCGTTGTCTTTTTTTTCTCTCCCTCTCGTGCCAAAACATCCTTTTATAGCTTCTCCTCTCTCCCCTGCTCCTTTTCTCTTCTGTGTGCACCATCCTGGGCTTCTGTCTCGCCTCTGCAACCCTGCAGAAATGCGTGCTGGTCCTGGACTTCTGCCCAACCCCCATAGCCCCTCAGAAGCGCCGATCAGCTGTAGCTGCTTGCGGCGAACCTGGGCTTTGTTCAGCCCCAACAGCCCTCCTTCGAACTGGGGCATTTCCAACCAAGTTGCCTTTTCTCTTCCGGGCACCTCCAGCTCCCGGAAGCGCCGATCATACTGGAGCCCGGCACTGATCCTGGCCCCTCTGCCGAGCCCCAACAGCCCTGCAGCTCCAGTTCTCTCTCCCTCAGGCTTGTGCGATGCTGCCGCCGCTTCAGCTCATTCCTCTCCCCCTCCGCTACCACTCCTAGGATGGTCGTGTACCACCTGCCAGGTGCCAAAATACCACTGGGGGTATGCGTACCCCCGGTCGAAAAGCCCTGGATTAGAGTTTTTCAACCTCAGCAGCTTTAAGAGATGTGGACTTCAACTCCCAGAATCACCCACTGGATCATGGAATCCCAGCTCAGTGTTCCTCAGTCTCAACAGGTGTGGACTTCAAGTCCCAGCATTCCAATTCTCGTTTTCCTTCTTTCCTTTCAGGCAAGGCCGGCCCCTTGCCGCCCCCCTCCTTGGACAGCCAGCGTCCCGAGATGCAGCTGCGGGTGACTGTCGGGGGGCTGACCTTGACCCTCCTCCATCAGCCACCTGGACTTTTCCCATCGGATGTCCTCTCCCTCGGATTAGCTCAGCATTTCTTCTCCCAGCTGGGGGGTCTGAAGGACGCCGCCTTCGGAGGCCGGGATTTCCATCCCCTGCGCCACTGCTTCGAGGAGGCCATTCCACGCAGCCATGTCAGGTGAATCCAGGCCAGGGTTTCCCATTCTTAGAGACTTTAAGATGGGTGGAGTTGAACTCCCAGAATTCCCCAGCCAGCCAGCCAGCCAGCGTTTCCCACTCTTAGCCACTTTAAAAGCTGTGGACTTCAACTCCCAGAATTCTCCATTCAACCAGTGTTTCCTACTCTTAACAACTTTAAGATGGGTGGACTTAATTCACAGAATTCTCCAGCCAGGGTTTCCCAATCTTAGCCACTTTAAAATAAGTGGAGTTCAACTCCCAGAATTCCCCAGCCAACCATGTTTCCTACTTAGCAACTTTTAAGTTGGGTGGACTTCAATTCCCAGAAATCCCCACCCACTCAGTGTTTCCCACCCTTAGCAATTTTAAGAAACACTGGTTGATGGGGAATTCTGGGAGTTGAAGTCCACCTATTTTAGAATGGCTAAGGGTGGGAAACACTGGCTGGCTGGGGAATTCTGGGAGTTGAAGTTTTCTTGTTTTAAAGGGTGGGCTTCAATTCCCAGAATTCCCCAGCCAGTCCATGTTTCTCAATCTTAGCAACTGTAAGATGGGTGGACTGCAGTCAATTCCCAGAATTCTGGGAGTTGAAGTTCACCCATCTTTGTCTAGGTTGAGAAACACTGCCCTAAGGCGAATAGGCAGGGATTTCTCCTGCTCTTAAATTTGCCCATCTGTCCTTTGCTCCTTTTTTGAGGTGCCTTCGGGGTGTCTTTCCCTCTTCCAGGCTGACCGGGGCTGCGGTTCAACTCACCTGCGAACGCAGGGCTTCTAAGCAGCTGTGTAGGCTCAACTGGGATGCCTCCTTCGGCCTTCTGGAGATCTTGGAGTGCCTGTGGCCAGCCAGCAGAGGGGCAGGAAAACCCGAATATACTCAGGTGTGTGTGGGGGGAGGAGTGTCTTTGGGGAGGGGGCAGCCTCACCAAGGCTGGAGTGGTTAGAATGTTTTCGTCCTGGAAGTGAAAGAGAAGGACATTTAATAGATACAGATAGTCTTCGGCTCGCAACCATTAAAAACTGAACAACTGTGGCAAGCAAGGTCGTAAAACCTCTTTAATAACTATCTCGCTCAGTTGGGCTCAAATGTAGCTGTAAGGCAAGGATTAACTGTATTGGATATGGCGTCCTGCATTTTTGTTCCTGCAATCCCAGTCCTATCTTAACCGCCGATACACAACCCCAAAGGAGAAAGGGCTGCTGGCTTTCTCCAGGTGAGGAACAAAGGGTGGTTGAGAACATCCATAGCTATCATCCATCCCAATATGCTTGCCAGAAAAGAAACGGAAATTTTTTCCCCTCCAAAAATAGATTTTACTGAAAAGCCACGTGGGTACAGAAGTGCAAAAGCCAGTTCTAACATTTCGTGGGCAAAAAGCATAAGATAAATTCCCTTCCCGCCCGGACCTCCCCTGGTCCTTTGCCCACCAATTGGTTGCACCTGGATTCTTTTTAAGAACGTTTATGGAGATTCTCGGTCATCCAGGTCGTGGTTGTCACAAAGCTGCTTTTTCAAGAGGCAGCTGGACTTTCTTGTTTTTCTTGAAGACGTTTCACTTCTCATCCAGGAAGCTTCTTCAGCTCTGCCTGGATGGTGGGGAAGGAAGGATTTTTACTTCTTGCAGACAGCTGGTCATTTGCTTTCTTTTAGAGGGTCGTTGAGGCTACCTGGAGGTGGATGACACGGATAAACCTCCAGGTGGCCTCAACAACTTTCTAAACGAATGCAAATGACCAGCTGTCTACAAGGAATATAAATCCTCCCATTCCCCACCATCCAGTCAGAGCTGAAGAAGCTTCTGGGATGAGAAGTGAAACATCTTCAAAGAAAAACAAGACAGTCCAGTTGCCTCCTGAAAAAGCACCTTTGGGCTGTTTGGAGAACAATTGGTTTGCCTGGGACGTTCTCAGAGTCGATGACCTTGGGTTTTGGATCTGTCTCGGGCTTCCAGGCATCACACTTGTGTTCCAGAGTTTCCCTCCCGGACCACCCTCGCATTCCCACGCCTTCCCTCCCCTCTCCCATTATTGTTGTCCTGTTGCGAGTAGGCTGTGTAGCGAGTCAACCGTGACAATAGCGCAAGTCAAAGCTGATTTTCTGTTTGTTCTATTCTAGCTGCTGGTCTTTCCCAGCCTGGGCCCCGTTCCTTACAGCCAGGCGCCTCAGCCCTGCGCACGGATCCGGTCCAAGCACTTGGAGAAGCTGCCGTCCTCCAAGGTTTGCAGGCCGGTTGGGTTGGGGGAAGCATGGAGTGGGGGTCCTGCTGGGCCTGTCTGAAGTAGAACCAAAATCAAAGTCAGAATAGAGCTGGAAGGGACCTTGGAGGTCTTCTAGTCCAGTCCCCTGCTCAAGCAGGAGACCCTATACTATTCCAGACTGTCCAGTCTTTTCTTAAAAACCTCCAGCAATGGAGCACCCCAACTTCTGAAGGCAAGCTGATCCACTGGTTAATTGTCCTCACTGTTAGGAAGTTTCTCCTTAGTTCCAGGTTGCTTCTCTCCTTGATTAGTTTCCATCCATTGTTTCTCGTTCTTCCCTCTGGTGCTTTGGTGAATAAGTTGACCCCCTCTTCTTTGTTGGCAGCCCCTCAAATACTGGAATGCTGCCATCATGTCCCCCCTAGTCCTTCTTTTGTCTAGACTAGTCATCCCCAATTCCTGCAACCGTTCTTCGTATGTTTTTGTCTCCAGGCCTTTAATCATCTTAGTTGCTCTTCTTTGTACTTTTCCCAAAGTCTCAACATCTTTTTTCTAATGTGGTGAGCAAAACTGAATGCAGGATTCCAGGGTGTGGTCTCAGTTTGCAATTGCAGAGAAGGCGCAATGTGTAAAGAAAAAAGCCACAATCGGGCTGAATGGCCTGGCCTGATTCACAGAACACGCTGACCCTCTAAGTTGCCCACCCCTTGGACGTTTAGACTAGCGGTTCTTCCCCTGCTATGGCTGGGGAATTCTGGGAGTTGAAGTCCATCCACCTTCAAGTTCCCAAGGTTGAGAGATCTGCTCTGGGCTGACCTTTTGTGCCATCCTTCCAGAGAGGCCTAGCCAGAGGGGCCTCGTCCAAGCTGACGGTGGAGCTGGTGGTGGAGCTGGCTAATTTCCTCTGTGAAGTGGACCTGGGTACGCTGGATCGCCTCTGCTCCCTGTTGCAACCCGCCACGGTGCCATCCCAGCCGGGTGGCTACCCTCCCGAGGAACCCATGGTAAGGTGGAGGGGAGATGGCCGGCCGGCTCGAGCGGGTGGCTCCTTCTCCTTCCCCACTGAGGTTGTCTTCTCCTTCTCTTCCCCTTGCTGGTGCCAGCCAGGTTTCCCCCCGGCTGCCCAATGGCAGGCCAACGTGCAGCTGGTGGCCCCCAAAGGCTCCCTCCTTCTCCAGTTCCCCGTGCCAGACCTCCGGGTCTGGGCCGAGAGGCGCGCCTGGGCCGAGAAGGCGGTGCGCAGGGAGTGCTTGCGGCTGGACCTGGCCGGTGTTGAGCTGCACACGGATCTGGAACCGACGGGTCCCACCCAGTTAGAGGTCACGCTGACCGACTTGCACGGTAAGTGAAGAGATGGATTTGGTGGCTTCCCAAACGTCCTCCTTCCCAGGAAGAAGTTGTCAGTGAGTACAGCTGCCAGGACATCTGGGACTACAAGCCCCATACAGGTAGTCTTCGACTTACAATCATTCATTTAGTGACTGTTCAAAGTTACAACAGCATTGAAAAGAGTGACCTATGGCCATTTTTCATACTTATGACCGTTTCAGCAACCCCATGGTCATGCGATCAAAATTCAGATGCTTGGCAACTGGCCTGTCTTTTTGACGGTTGCAGTGTCCCAGGGTCATCTGATCCCCTTTTGCGACATTCTGACAAGCCAAGTCAATGGGCGAAGCCAGATTCACTTAACAACCGTGTTACTAATTTAACAACTGCAGTGATTCACTTAACGAATGTGGCAAGAAAAGTTGTAAAATGGGGCAAAACTCACTTAACAACTGTCTCACTTAGCAACATAAATTTTGGGCTCAATTCTCATTGTAAATTGAGGACTACCTATGTTGCTCAAGGAACACAAGGAATTAGTCAAGTAATCTTCGGTGCTAAATTGGTGCTAGATAAAAGCCAACAGAATCCAAGAGGGGTGGGACTTGGAGCCTTTGCGAGAATGTATCGATTCTAGGCTGATGACTTGCTTAATTCCGCCCCCGGCTCTCCTACACAGGCATTTATGAAGATGGTGGGACGCTGTCGGTGCCTTGTTTTCGGGTGGGCAAAGCCCCTGACTTACTGGCCAGAGGTGTTGGGAAGAAGTATCTCCTTCCTAAGTAAGTTTCTCGTGAGCAGAGAAGAGAGTGCTTTCCTGCTACAAAGAGCGGGGGGCTTTCTGTAGCACCACAACTGAAACTGCAATACAGGGAGGGATGGTGGTGGGGATCCAGTTCTCTCCTCTCCTCTCCTTGGCAGGCTCATCTTGACCTTCTGCCCAACGCCTACGGATGCCCCTTGGGATTTGGCGCTGGCAGCCACCGAAGAGGTGGAGCTGTCGACAGTTGAAAGCCCCTGTGAGCTGAAGCAGCCTGAGCCTTCACCCTTCTCCTCCAAGCGGACGATGTATGAAACAGAGGAGGTGAGAGGCTTTCTGGCTGCCCCATACATTGGGGGCAGGAGGCAGCATGCTGGGCAAGGTGGCTTTGGCCCAGGGGAGCCAAAATTGGTGGCTACCAGATCTGAAAGCTGAGAGAGCTCAGTATTCAATACAGACAGGTTTGACAACATTGGTGGCTTTAAGATGGGTGGACTTCAACTCCCAGAATTCCCCATCCAGCATGCTTTTAATGTGAAGGCTTCAACTCCCAGAATTCCCCATCCAGCATGCTTTTAAGTGTGAGGACTTCAATTCCTAGGATGCTGGCTGGAGAATTCTGGGAGTTGAAGTTCACACATCTCAAAGTTACCATGGTTGAGAAATACTGTAACAAAGGTTGGGCTCTAGTAAGAATGGTTTTTAATTAAATTTTATTGGAAAGGAAATCCAAGTGAATTCTTGCTTGGGCCCTACCTACTTCTTGGAGAACAGGCCCACCTTCAAACCCCCTCCCCCTCCCAAAGGTTGTGCCCCTTTGATTTAGCCCTTTCTCCCAGCTGCTCGGAGTACCTTTCCTCTTTGTTTCTTATCCTCTTCTGTGGGGTCCTGGGTGCTCTCTGAGCTTGGTTGTTTTCTTGCAGACATTTTATTACCTAACTAAGTAACATCTTCAGTGCTAGAAATGAGTTGGGTTTGCAGGGAGGAGGAGGAGGAGGACCGTGGGGTCCTGGGTGCTCTCTGAGCTTGGTTGTTTTCTTGCAGATGTTTTATTACCCAACAAAGCAGCATCATCAGTGCAAGAAGGTGCTGTTTAACAACACATACCAACACTGTCAGGAGAAGCCATTCTAGATAAACAAAGAGCAATTCCTACCCCCTTCTTGCACTGATGATGTTGCTTAGTTGGGTCATGAAACGTCTGCAAGAAAACAATCAACCTCAGAGAGCAAGAAGGACCTCACAGTTCAGCCCTAAGCTACAAATATTCTGTTGGTAATCATCCTCTCCTCTTCCTCTTAAGATGGTCATCCCCGGAGACCCCGAGGAGATGGCCGAGTTCCAGAGCCAGACGCTGGCCGCCTCCCACTACACTCTGGAGCTGACCTTCCCTACTGTTCACATCTACTTGCCAAGCAAGAAGTTCTACGAGAGCATCTACAACAGGTCAGAAGGCTTGGAGAACTTGGGATGGGTGTGGAGGACACATCTCTTCTGAGGAAATATTGGGATGTGCTTGGGGGGGTTGGCTAGACCCCCAAGCAGCTGGATTGCCTTAGGCCAAACCATGGTGTGTGCCACCATATTGCATGCTCCAGTTGTCTGTCCCAATTCTCCCAATTTGGAGAAAGACCTTAAGTGGAGATGCCGTGTTGACCATGAGACTTCCTGCAAGGCCAGTTGTATCTTCTCTCACTGAAGTGAAAGTTTGCTCCCCACATATTTTGGAAAGCAAAACTTTGGGGTTCCTGCCTGCCCCATGTTAGTGTCCAGGATGCCATGTTGAACCGTTTGGATTTGTATTTGTGAGTAACCCAAAATGCCAAAGGTCAGGCAAGATTGGCGACTCCTGGAGTGGAGATCCTAAAACATCTGGAGACTCTTGAGATAGAATTTAGGCTGCCCCATCACTTCAAGCATTGGTGGAAGAGTTTAGGCGTGCAAGTAGTCCTCAACTTATGACTGTTCACTTCGTGGCTGTTCAAAGTTATGACAGTGTCTAAAAAAGTGACTTATGACTGGTCCTCACAACGTTGCAGTGTCCCCCCCATTCACACGATCATGACTAGGGCACTTTGCAAACCTTCCTCGTGCATTTATGACAGTCGCAGTGTCCCCCAATCATGTGATCACCATTTGAAACCTTCCCAGCCGGCTTGCGCCACGCAAAGTCAATTGAAAAGCCAGCAGGGAAGATTCCAAGTATCAGATCTGCTTGCCGGCATCGTGCCATAAGCAGAGGGAGAGGGGTCAAAGCAGAAGGGGGGGAAGATGTGCAGGAAGACAGGAGATGCCTGAATGGGGCGGGGGAGGGGGGAATGGCACTGACAGGAACCCGACATGTTAAACCAGATTGATCCAGCCGCATCAAGGACGCCTGGCATGGGAAAAAATGCGAAGCCATTGCAGGACGCCCGTCTGAGATCAGAGATCGCACCGGCATGCAATTGGACAGTGAGGATCTGGTCAAGGGGGGAGCGCCACGAAAAGGAGAAAACTTTATAGTCTTTGTGTGGAAAACCATAGATCTAGCCTTGCTTTGTCTGCAACCAGTAACCCTTAGTAAAAGAACCTGTCCCTTCAGTCAAAGGCAGTCCCTTCTTTTCCTAGGGACCCAGCTGGGGCAAGCCTGACACCAAATCTTGGTCATGTGATGATCTCACTGAATAACTGCATTGCTTGGCAGTGAATTTGCCAGTCCCCATCGTCGTTTATAAGTCAAGGACTACCGGTATGTCAGAGTCATGTTCAGGTAGCCTTGAGTTATGACCACAATTGAGCCCAAAATTTCTGTTGCTACGTGAGACAGTTGTTCGGTGAATTTTGCCCCATTTTACGACCTTTCTTGGCACAAATGTTATCACTGCAGTTGTGAAGTTAGTAACACGGTTGTTAAATGAATTTGGTGTTGTGGTCCGAAGGAGGAAATAATCCTTGAAAACGGAGACATTATTCCCTGTTTTAGTTTCTTTATTTTGCATTCCTTGCCAGGAGTTTTGCTACAACCCTTCGGTACATTACAAAGCGGATGCCAGAATCTGGATTTCTCTGGCTGGCGTCTGTCTTTATCTTGCTAACTCCTCCCTTACTTTATTGTCATGATTTACGTCTTCCAATTAGGCTGGAGGCCAAAGATTCACTTCCCTTCCCAATCTCCCACTTTCTTCACAATTCTCCTCCCTCTGTATGTCATCTGATTTAACTCCAAAAATACCAAACAGTTCTGCATATCTTGTCAGTGCAATAATATCCCATATTAACAGCGTTGACATCTGGTTTCCCCGTTAACTTTGCTTGTCAGAAGGCCGCAAAAGGGGATCACGTGACCCCGGGACGCTGCAAATGTGAGTCAGTTGCTGAGCCTCCGAGTTTTGATCACGTGACCGTGGGGATGCTGCAAAGGTCCTAAGTGTGAAAAATGGTCATGTCACTTTTTTCAGTGCCGTTGTAACTTTGGTCACTAAAGAAACTGTTGTAAGTCAAGAACTACCTGTAATGGTTGTAAGTGTGAATAACGGTCAGGTCACTTTTTTCAACGTTTAGGGCCTTTGCATTCACTCTCTCTTCCTTTCACCCCCAGGATCAATAATGACCTCCTGATGTGGGAGCCCTTCAGCCCGCCCCCGAGCCCCACGGATCCTCCAGGAGGGGCTGGATCAGCATCCCCCTTTGCCTCTGATGGGCTCCCACCCACCCACTGGCCGGAGAGCTTCCAGATGTGCAAGTCAGCCTTTAAGCTGGGTGAGAAACGTCATTTGGGGCAGGGGGAGAAGGAGAGCTGATGGACTTAGGGGAGCCTTCCAGAGGTGGAGGGAGGGAGGGCTGCTTGCAACCCCCTTGCTATCTGATTGGCTGTGGCCTGGAGGGGAGCTGGATACGGAGGGTTGGCCGTCACTGGACAGAACAGGGGTGGAGAGCTGTGGTGCCTTTAAGACTTGTGGACTTCGACTCCCAGAATTCCTGAGCCAAGGAACTATGGCCCCTTTATGATTTGAGGATTTCAACTCCCAGAATTCCTGAGCCAAGGAACTATGGCCCCTTTATGACTTGTGGACCATGCTGGCCCAGGAATTCTGGGAGCTGAAGTCCACAGGCCAATAAGGGGTCATAGCTCCCCTGGGATTGAAGAAGGTCATTCTCAGTTGCTTGTTCTTGCAGATTCGGACTCCGAGGACGACGACTCCCACTTCTACTCGGCGGACCAGACGGGCGCGCAGCAGAAAAGAGGGGAGCAGAGGAACCCCTTTCCCCTCAGCTGCATCTCTGTCGTGCTCCGGGTGGGCCAGGGACGCATTACGGCGCTCTGCAATGCCAAAGTGAGACACCGCAGTGGCTCCTTCAACTTTTGTAAAAGTTGTGGGGATCCTTTGCAAAGAGTCAATTCACTTCTTCCCCAAAGGGTCTCTGTTCTGCACCCTCTTTGCACGCGCTTGTGCACCTAGACCTCACTGTCCACTTTTTGTCATTTCTCTTCCTCCCTCCCAGTCTGGCACATTGTTCTGAGGCAATTCATATGAGCACCCCGGGTTTGTGTGTTAGATGGATGGCCGTACACATTGTTGAAATGACATAGTGAAATACAGGGGGTCCTCGACTCACTCCCATAATTGAACCCCAAAATTCTGTTGCTAAGCGAGACATTTGTTAACTGAGTTTTGCCCCATTTTATGATCTTTCTTGACACAGTTGTTAAGTGAATCACTGCAGTTGTTAAGTTAGTAACACGGTTGTTAGATGAATCTGGTTCCCCATTGACTTTGCTTGGCAAAAGGTTGCAAAGGACACTGCAACGGTCATAAATATGAACCAGTTGCCAAGTGTCTCAATTTTGGTCATGTGACCCTGGGGATGCTGCAACGGTCGTAAGTGTGAAAAACAGTCATGAGTCTCTTTTTTCAGAGCCTTTGTAACTTTGAACGGTCACTAAATGAACTGTTGTAAGTCAAGGACTGCCTCTAATGGTTGTAAGTATGAATAATGGTCAGAAGTCATTTTTTCCAATGCCGTAACTTTGAAGGGTCACTAAATGGACTGTCATAAGTCGAGGACTACCTGTACAGGTAGTCCTCGACTTACGACTAGCATTTAGTGACCGTTCAGAGTTACAACGGACCCCCACAGGGTTACTTACAACCCAGTTCTGAAGTTCTGTTGGCTGTGGGCCATGTGACCCTATTTCAGGCAGACACTTGGCAACCGGCCCAGTTTGCAGTCACATGATCACATTTTACGATGTTTTTCCCAGTAAGTAAATTGCTGATATTTACTTCCGGTTCTCAGCAAAACTGGCCCAGAGGAAACGGGTTCGCTTAACGACCAAGTGGTTCACTTAATGACTGCTCCAAAAAAGGTAACATAATGCGCAGGCGCCATTAGTAAGTCAAGGAGTAGCTGTCTAAAATTAGCCACTTTTTTTAAAAAAAAATCATATTAACTTGTACCAAGAAACTCTGGCAGGCTTTCTTGCAGGAACTGGTTGCTCCCAACTCAAAGAGAGAGGAGGGTAGCATTAGGGTTTATTTTCCGGTTAGGTCTTATTTTCAGGAAAATACGGTACTAAATGCGTCTTGTCTCTGGCTGACGATATTAACTGAGTCTTATTTTGGAGGTAAGGCTTATATTACGAGGAGAGTTCTGAAAAATCATGCTAGAGCTTATTTTCCGGTTGGGTCTTATTTTCAGGGAAATAAGTTTTTGCAGCGTGGCCGTGGCATCCAGGAGACACAATTTTAAGCCCTTTCATCCTGGCATGTCTGTTGGGAAGGGAGCTTTTAAAAAAGAGTAGAAATTGTTCCCTTTTAGCAAAAATGTGCTTGGATCCCCTTGAGAAAGAGATGAGAATTATAACACTTTCTAAGCCAGATTCTTACTAGCTTACAGGTTGTCCTCAACTTACAACAATCCATGCTCTTGGTTGAATCATTTGTGGCATGCTGTGCCGTTGTGCTTGGTTTATGGTCCAGTGTCTATTACAGATAGTCCTCGACTTACCACAGTTCATTTAGTGACCGTTCAAAGTTACTACAGCACTGAAAAAAGTGACTTAGACTGTTTTTCAGAGTTATGACCTTTGCAGCATCCCCACAATCATGTGATCAAAATTCAGATGTTTGGCAACTGGTTCATCTTTATCACTGTTTCAGTGTCCCAGGGTCATTTGATCAGTTTTTGTGACCTTCTGACAAGCAAAGTCCGTGGGGGAATCCAGATTCACTTAACAACCGTGTTACTAAATTAACAACTGCAGTGAATCATTTAGCAACTGTAGCAAGAAAGGTCGTAAGATGGGGCAAAATTCACTTAACACATGTCTCACTGAACAACAGAAATGTTGGGCTCAGTTGTGGTTGTAAGTCGAGGACTACCTGTAGGTGCCCCTAGATATTGACAGTGGGATGGTGGCATATTAAGGGAACTAGTAAAAAGGAGCTTGGGGACACCAGGTGTTTTTAGAAGCTGTCAAACATCCTTTTCAGTCTTCAGGAGACTTTTTTTTAAGAGACTGGACAACCATTTGTCCAGAATGGTATGGGATCCGTTGCCTGAGCATTGGGTTGGACTAAATGACCTCCAAAGTCCCTTCCCACTCTGTTATTCTGTATTCTGGTCTATCCAAGCAAGCACATGGATCACCAATTTTGGTCACCATACTTCAAAAAAGATGTTGAGACCTTGGAAAAAGTTCAGAGAAAAGCAACTAAAATGGTACTAAATGATACTAATGAGACTAAAACATATGAAGAACGGCTGCGGGACTTGGGTTTGGCTAGTCTAAAGAAAAGAAGAAACGGGGGCAACATGATAGCAGTCTTCCAGTATTTGAGGGGCTGCCACAAAGAGGAGGTGGTCAACCTATTCTCCAAAGCACCAGAGGGCAGGACAAGAAGCAACGGATGGAAACTAATCAAGGAGAGAAGCAACCTGGAATTGAAGAGAAACTTCCTGACAGTGAGGACAATTAACCAGTGGAACAGCTTGCCTCCAGAAATCGTGGGCGCTCCATCACTGGAGATCTTTAAGAAGAGATTAGACAGTCACTTGTCTGAAATGGTATAGGTTCTTCTGCTTGAGCGGGGGGCTGGACTAGAAGACCTCCAAGGTCTCTTCCAGCTCTATTCTATTCTTTCCACATAGGAAGAATTGCCCAAGCTTCCTTTTAATTTATGTGTTACTCAAACAACTAGATGTGTTTGCAGCTTAGACCAGGGGTGTCAAACTGCCGGCCTGCGGGCCAGACGCGTCATTCGGAAGCCGTGCCCACCCATTGCCGGCAATGGCAAAACAGTCCCGATACGTTGCGCGACGTCACGTGACGTCGCGAGTTTGACACGTCTGGCTTAGACCTTTCCTGGTTCTCGGCTGTCTTCATTTAACCCAAGACTCAGTTCCTCCCTTCGTCTCTGCAGGGCGAAGGAGGCAAGAAGTTGGAAGCCGCTCACGGGGAACTCGTCCTGGATGTGGAGAACGGAAGCCTCTTCAGTGTTTCCCACTACAAAGGCCGCGAGGACATTGGCTACTTCTGCATCGAAGCCGAGAAGGTGGCACTTTATCACAAAGGTCGGGATCCAGCTGTGGTGCCAGCATGTGTGTATGTGGAGGCAATAGGTTTGGTTGAATTGTCCTAGAGCAACTATTTAAGAGGGAGAAGGCTTCAATTCCCAGTAATCCCCAGCCAGCATGCGATTTCCTACTGTCTTCCCCACTGATTTTGGCTGTCGAAACCAGCAGAAAGGTGCCTTGCCAAATTACTGTGGGAATTGGTTAATGACAGCAACTACGATTGCCGAGATTGCCATCATTAAGTGATGCAGTCCTGCTTTGTGAACACATTGCTTATGGATGGAAATTCTGATCCCAGTTTCTGTTGTAAATTGAGGACTGTGTATTTCCTGTTTTGGGAAACGCATCTGACATTTTTGTCCGACTATACCCTTGTTGCTTTCTCTTCTGCTGATTTTTGGGGTGGGGGAGACAGAAAATGGAATTGGGAAGGGATGAAGACCACAGCAGGTTACGGACCTCTCAGCATGTTAATCCATGATGCTTTCTCTCTTCTCCCCCCACCCCTCCCCACAGCTGTTGTGGAGGACTACCTTACAGCCGAGTACCTGGAGATTCCCAATTTCCTGCCCCCCGATGGGCTACACCCCACCATCTACGCCTCCCAAGAGGGCCCCATCAACTGGCCTCTGGGGGCCAAGCAGGGTGTTGTCAAGATGTTGTCTGTGGCCATCAAGATCAACCTGGATTTGGAGAAGAACATAAAGGTGTCTTAGCTAATGGGGGTTGTTGCTGACTGCAGTGGTCAGCAACCTTGCCTGAAGATGGGTGGACTTCATCTCCCAGAATTCCCCAGTCAGCAAGGCTGTTTCCCCCCTCCATGGTGACATGACCACATTTTGAGCACTCGGCAAATGGTCTGCCTTTACGGCTGTTTGCAGCATCTCATGGTCATGTGACTATGATTTAAAATGTTTTTGTCAGAGACCAGTTTCCTTCAAAAACTGCCCATAGCATGGGTTTGATTAATGACCGTTGCAAAAATGTCATAAAATCAGGCATGGTTATGTGGGTGACTCATTTTATGACTGTCCTGGTTTAAATTGCCAGTCTCAGTTACAATCATAGGTATTTGTACCTATAGGTATCTGTATTTCCATTTTTTATTTCTTTTGACAGGCTTATTTGTTAAAATTGCTCTTAGAGCAATATTTATTTATTATTTATATCCCAACTTATTTTTAGAAATAATTCAAGGCAGTGAACATATCCAACACACCTTCCTCCTCCGATTTTTCCCGCAACAACAATCCTGTGAGGTGGGCTGGGCTGAAAGGCAGTGACTGGCCCAAAGTCACCCAGCAGCTTTCGTAGCTAAGACAGAACTAGAACTCAGCATCTCCTGGTGATTCGCCCAAAGTCACCCAACTGGCTTTTATACATAAATCAGAATTAGAACTCACAGTCTCCTGGTGATTTGCCCAAAGTCACCTAGCTGGCTTTCAAGGCTAAGATGGGACTAGAACTCTCCATCTTCTGGTGATTGGCCTAAAGCACAGGTGTCAAACTTGCAATGTCACGTGACGTGTTGCGACGTATCGTGACTTTTTTTCCCATTGCCGGCAATGGGGTGGGCGTGGTTTTGGCCCGTGGCCCGTGGGCCGGCAGTTTCACACCCCTGGCCTAAGTCACCCAGCTGGCTTTCATACGTAAGTCAGGGCTAGAACTCACCATCTCCTGGTGATTGGCGCAAAGTCACGCAGTTGGCTTTTGTGCCTAATGCAGGACTAGAACTCACCATCTCCTGCTTTTCTAGCTTGGTGCCTTCCCACTTAGAGCAAACTGGCTCTCCCACGAACCATTTCTGCAAGCCCCAGGCCCATTTTAACATTTCTCAGTCCCAGAAGACTGAAACTGGCTTCCGTAGACCCAGAAAGATCTCCTGGATCCTACTAGTGAAGAGTTGATTCCTGGGCAAGATCTCTCTCTAGCTTATTATTAGAAGGGCTCCCTTGGAGTCCTGGGCCGAGGAAGGCCCAGCGCCCAGTGAGAAAAAACATGCAGCCGGTGACCCACATTTTCCTTCCGGGTTGCAGGAGTTCCTGGTGACGCTGCGCCTTGAGGGCGCCACCATACGGCACCGCATGGCGCTGGCCCACCAGAGCTGGTACACGCAGGTGAGGCCGGATCTCCCAGAGAAGGTTGGCTGCTTTCAGGTTAGAGGTGGAGCTGGGGAAGAGCTGGGGGGGTCCAAGCAGCACCTGGGAGCAGCCCCTTTCTCTATCCTCTCTTAGACTGGCCTGAGCTTAACTCCCGGGCGCTGGAGAGCCAGCAGGGCTCCGGGGCTCTGGGTTCACGTCTCACGGCCGTGTCTCCTTCTGCCAGTTGATCGACTTCCTGGACGTTCTGGACGACCCCATCCTGGGCTTCGTGCCCCCCACCATCATCACCGTTTTGCACACCCACCTCTTCAACTGTGCCATGGATTACAGGTGCCGGTATTGGAAGTTGGGTTTGCTTGAGCTGGCCATCGGCTGTTTCGGTCAGTCCTGCCTGGGGAAAGGTCATAAAATGGGTCAAAACTCACTTAGCAACTGTCTTGCTTCACAACGGAAATGTTGGGCACAATTGTCGTAAATCGAGGACTACCTGTACTGGTCTGGCTCCTATCAAGTGCCAAGAGAAAAGACGGCTTTTCTAACGAAATGGGTCCCCAGTGATTCAGATTTCAGTTCAGACGGTGTTGTGAGGATCCCGCTATTATGGATAGATCCACGGGCGGCGCTACAGGATCATATGGGATGGTCTGAGATGGTCTAGGAGGTTCCCCTGCTTGAGCTGGGGGCTGGACTAGACCTCCAAGGTCCCTTCCAGCTCTATTCTATTCTGTCAGCTGACTCAGAATGAGGAGAACCCAACCAGGCTAAGGAGAGATGTCCCGGTTTATATAGGTAGCCCTCAACTTCCTCGCAATAGGGACCAGAATTCTGGTCACTGCGGTCGTAAGTCGAGGCACCACTTAAATGGATCTGATTTTTCAACCAGCTGTTAAGCGGATCTCATGGTGGGCAGTCTATCCCAAATGGGCATTTTTTGGCTGTTAAAACCGGTCGTAAGTTGAGGGACTACCTGTATTTGGTTTCATTCCAGCCTCTCTCTGCCCACCACTGGAGTTTTGGGGTGACCGATACTGAGGGGCCTGCTGGGCCGTGACCTCCCCATCTCCACAGTTTCTCAATCTTTGGAACTTTTTAAGAGGTGTGGACTTCAACCCCCAGAATTGGCAGAGCTGGCTGGTGAATTCTGGGAGTTGAAGTCCACACCTCTTAAAGTTCCAAAGACTGAGACACATTGCGCCAAGGCTGACCTCCATCTTTTCCTTCACAGGCCTCTCTACTTACCCCTCCGGGTCCTCATCACAGCAGAGACCTTCACCCTCTCCAGTAACATCATTGTGGACACCTCGGTCTTCCTCCTTCGGTGGGTTCTGGGGCTGGAGCCCTCCAACTCTCTTGGGGAGAGTGGAACATATGGGTCTCAGGAAGCCATGCCTGGAAAAACTCCTGCAGAGAGGGAGATTTTATCCAAGGGGGCAGGGAGCCATCTGCACCTTTCCGTCCCCTTTGTGGAGAAGTTCAAAATCTGCTTCCATACCAGGAAAGGTGCATTGGATCCAGGATGGGTGCGCCCGTTGTGCCTGTCGGCATGCTGCACCTGTTGGATTCTGCATTTATTTCCTTTCCCCCAAGACTTCAGAGATGTATCTTACTTCCCTCATTGGATTCTCACGATCACCCTGCAAGAGATAGGCGTCGAACAGATTCAACGGATAAATAAAAAGACAGGCGGTGCTCAACAACAGTTCGTTTAGTGACCCTTCCCTTTTAGCAAAAATGTGTTTTGATCTCCTTGAGAAAAAAATGACACTGTCTAAGCCAGATTCTTAATAGCCTACAGCCAGTCCTCAACTTATAAGAGTTTGTTTAGTGAGCATTCAACAGTGGCACTGAAAAAAGGGACTTATGGCTGTTTTTCATACTTACAACTGTTGCAGCACCCCCATGGTCATGTGATCAAAATTCAGACGCTTGGTGGCTGGTTCATATTTATGACGGTCACAGTGTGATCCCCTTTTGCGACCTGACAAGCAAGTCAAGGGGAAAGCCAGATTCACTTTACAATTGTGTTGCTAACTTAACAAATGCAGTGATTCGCTTAACAACTGGCAAGGAAGGTCGTAAAATGGGGCAAAACTCACTGAACAACTTGTCTCGCTTAGCAAAAAAAGTAGAAATTTTGGGCTCAATTGTGGTTGTAAGTCAAAAGTTTACAATAAACCTATTTTATTGTAAGGGTAAACTAAGAATCTTACAGATCTGAAAATATAAACTTCCCACTGTCACTTTTAACCTAGATCCTTCCTACGTTTCTTCCTCTGACGTTAAGCCACCGAGGGCTCCTGCCTCTCTTATCAGTTCATTTCCTAGGCAGCTTCTCTTTCCTTCATCCCCCGCCCCCAAGCCATTACAGGTAGTCCTCAACTTATGACCACAATGGAGCCCAATATTTCTATTGTCAAGTTAGACATTTGTTAAATGAGCTTTGCCCCATTTTAGAAACTTCTCTTGCCACAATTGTTAAGTGAGTTGCTGCAGTTGCTAATTTAGTAACACGGTTGTTAAGTGAATCTGGCTCCTCCCTTGACTTTGCTTGTCAGAAAGTCATAAAAGGGGATCACGTGACCCAGGGACTCTGTAACGGTCATAAATATGAGTCAGTTGCCAATTGCCTGAATTTTGATCATATGATCTTGGGGATGCTGCAACGGTCATAAGTGTGCAAAATGGTCATAAGTCACTTTTTCCAGTGCCGTTATAACTTTGAACAGTCACTAAATGAACTGTTGTAAGTCGAGGATTACCTGTATAGAGGCTGATAGGTTCAGTCAGTCCAATTCATGGATTCACACCATGGATATCTGTTTCCAGCCTTCCTCCTCCCAACTCCCCTGATTTATTGGGGTGCCATTTCCATCAGCTCCATCCAGCATGGCAGGCGTTGGACAAGCATAGTGGGAGCTTCCACGCAAGACGCTGAGGCCATAAAAAGAATGCAGAGAAGAGCAACAAACATGATTAGGGGCCCGGAGGCTAAATTATACGATAAATGGTTCTGGGAACTGGGTATGTTTAACGAAGAAAAGGATTAGGGGGACATGATAGCAGTCTTCCAATATTTGAGGGGTTGCCCCAAAGAAGAGGGAGTCAAGCTATTCTCCAAAGCACCAGAAGGCAGGATAAGAAACAACGGATGGAAACTAATCAAGGAGAGAAGCAACCTGGAACTAAGGAGAAACGTCCTGACAGTTAGAACAATTCATCAGTGGAATGGCTTGTCTTCAGAAGTTGTGGGTGCTCCATCACTGGAGGTTTTCAAGAAGAGATTGGACAACCATTTGGTACAGGGTCTCTTGATTGAGCAGGCAGTTGGACTAGGTCCAAGGTCCCTTCCAACTCTCATTCTATGATTCTGAGTCTCCCTTTCCCGTTGTCTCCACACCAGCCAGGCAGTGGACCCACCCCTTCTCTCTCCTCCCCAGAACAGATTCCCTCCCACGTTCAGCGATGTGTGGAGGTGATCCTTGTGTCTGTCGGAAGAGTGGATCCTAACCAGCCTGCTTGTTCTCCACCTAGGTTCATTTTGGATAACTCCACTCTGTTCCTCTCCAACAAATGTGAAGCAGAGACCGGTGACCTGAATAAAGGTAACCCCCCCCCCCTTATCTGCCCCATGCCTGTGACGGGGATTTTCTTGAGCAAATGGGCATCTCGTGAAAAAAGGTTGGTTGCAGTCAGCCTTAAAACAGGGGAGATGGCTCAGCCCAGGCGACTCTTCATTTTGAATATAATTTTTACCCTTGTTACATTTTTATTACAGTCCCCAAAGTCTTAAAGAGTTATGGTTTTCCCAGTTTCCAGCAAAAAATGCCCATTGCAGACAAGGGATTTGCTTAAATTCTACAGCAGGGAGTGTTCAACCTTGGCAACTTTTAAGATTTGTGGACTTCGACTCCCAGAATTCCCCAGCCGGCATGGCCAGCTGGGGAATTCTGGGAGTTGAAGTCCCCAGGTCTTAAAAATTGCCAAGGTTAGACACCACCGATCTACAAAGTTTGCTTTAAAACCACTGCAAAAAAGGTCAGAAAATTGGGCGCAATCATGGTGACCTTTTATCTACTGCCATTTACGATCGTAATTCTGGGCTCACTTTAACTGTCATAAGCCAAGGACTGCCTGCAAACTGGAAATTCCAGGACTTACACGTGTCTTCCTCCATCGTGTTCCTTACTTACTAAATTCCACTTTCATCTTTTCTCTCGGCCCTAGATTATGTTTGCGTGGTGGAAATGGATCTCCTGGAACTGGTCATCACTACGTGGAAAGGAGACATAACTGGCAAACTGGTGGGTTCCTAGGGGCTGTATCTCCAAGGCTGGGCCCCTGGGCTCCAGGGGTACCTTGCTTGGCTCTGTCTCCCTGATATTTTTCTTTCTTCAATTCTTTAATTTTAAAAAAAGGGAAACTTGCAGATAGCCAGGCAAAGTATCGGCTTCAGGCTCATTATTAAGTCAAGTTTTATTGACTTATTCTCCAAAGCATCGGAGGACAGAGCAGGAAGGAAAGGGTGGAAGCTTGTTAGAGAGCGATCCAACCAAGAATAAAGGAGAGATTTCCTGACAGTGAGAACAATTATTCAAAGGAACAGCTTGTCTCCTGAGGTTGTGCATGCTCCCTCACTGGAGGTTTTCAAAAATAGATTAAAGAATTGTTGGACCAAGATAGCAATCGCACTTATATACTGCTTCATACTGCTTTACAGCTCTCTTTAAGCGGGTTACAGATGGTATTGAGCAGGGGGTTGGACTAGAAGACCGTCGAGGTCCTGCCCAACCCTATGACTCTGTGTTCTATATTTTCTATTTAAAAGTGGGTTTCACCAACTCAAAAGATTGAAAGACGCAGATGATGTTCAACACCCCCGCCAGCAGGAGAACGAAGTTCAGTGTGAATTATTAAATGTCCAACTCTGAAAAGGGGCATTTTGTCACAGACAAGACTGCTGGGGCTGTCTTGAATGTATTTTCAATCTTCCTCTTATGGGCACTGACTTGAGGAAATGCCACTTGGCAGGGACCGAAGGGATCAAGTTTATGTGCCTTTGGGCTCATGCTGCACAGCGCTGCCCACATACCGTAGTCGGTTTATAAACTGGACAGAACGAGAATTCTCCCAGGGCAGCTGGCCACGTTTCAGCTTCTGTTCATGCAATGGGCTGAGCTGGGCTCCTGAAAGCAGTCGTTTTCTGGAGATGTAAATGAACTGGTTGGATTTGCATGATTCCCTAAGCAAAACTAACTTAAGATAGCCTATTGCAAGAATGCAGCTGCTCAGTTTCCACTAACCTGGTTGAACTTGGTTTTTCAAAATACAGCTGGTTGGCGAGAAACACATCTGATGGGTCCACCCCCTAGTGCAGTGTTTCTCAACCTTAGCAGCTTGAAAATGTGTGGACTTCAACTCCCAAATTCCCTAACCAGCATGCTTTAAGATGGGTGGAAAACTCCCAGAGTTCCTTAATCAGCATTCTTTCAGATGGGTGGACTTCAGCTCCCAGAATTCCCCAAGCAGCATGACTTAAGAGGAGTGGACTTCAACTCCCAGAATTCCACAGCCAGCATGATTTAAGAGGAGTGACTTCGACACCCAGAATTCCTCAGAGAAGCATGCTTTGAAATGGGTGAACTTCAACTCCCAGAGTTCCCTAGCCAGCATACTTTAGGGTGCCTGGAATTCTGGGAATTGAAGTCCAATCTTCAAGTTTCCAAGGACGAGTGTATGATGGAAATCTGATGGTCCCTGCAGTAAATGTTGGGGGGCCTCTTGACTCGCTCTGTGTGTGTGTGTGTGTCTCCTCCCCATGGTGCAGACCCGGCCCCTCTTTGAGCTACGCTGCTCCAACAACGTGGTCCACATCCACACGTGCGCTGACTCTTGTGCAGCCCTTGCCAACCTCATCCAGTACGTGGTCAACAACGGGGACCTGCACCCGCCACCTCGGCACGACAGCCCCACTGAGATTGCGGGGCAGAAGGTGCAGGTAAGTCGAAGGGGGGGGGGAGAGGGGACTCTGACCCCGACCCTTCCCTCTCTTGGTGGTAGACGTAGTCCTCAACTTACGACCGCAATTGGGGCCAGAATTTTTCTTGCTAAGCCAGACGGTTGTTAAGTCGCGCCCGATCTTACGATCTTTTTTGCCATGGTGGTTCAAATCACGGCAGTTGTTAAGTGAATCGTGCAGTCATTAAGCGAACCTGGCTTCTTTCATTGATTTTCCTTGTCGGATGTTGGCTAGGAAGGTCGCAAATGGTGATCACGTGACTTGGGATGCTGCCGCCGTCATAATCACATAGCCAGTTGCCAGGCGCCTAGCCATGCAGATGCTGCAGTGGTCATAAACGTGAGGCTCCCAAGTCACTTTTTTCAGTGCCGTTATAACTTTAAACGGTCACTAAACGTTGTAAGTCAAGAACTACCTGTACAGGTAGTCCTCGACTTACAACAGCACTGAAAAAAGTGACTTATGACCGTTTTCCACACTTACAATCTCTTGCAGCATCTCTGTAGTCGCGTGATCAAAGTTCGGACTCCTGGCAATTGGCTCACACTTACGACGGTTGCAGTGTCCCAGGGTCACACGATCCCGTTTTGTGATCTTCTAACAAGCAAAGTCAGTGGGGAAGCCAGATTCACTTAACAACCATGTTGCTAACTTAACAACTGCAGTGATTCGCTTAACAACTGTGGTAATAAAAGATCGTAAAATGGGGCAAAAGTCACTTAACAACTGTCTCTCACTTAGCAATAGAAATTTTGGGCACACTTGTGGTCGTATGTTGAGGATTACCTGTGTATGTCCAGGGCTGAAGGGAATTCCTGTTGGGTTGAAGGAAACCCATCCCAAAGTATCTTCCTCGTTCCATCCCTTTGCGCACTCTCAGTGTGTGGCTCTTGTGCTCTGCTAGTTGCCCGAGAGCCCGGCTTCTCTGCCCACCTGCCCCCCAGCTGAGACGGCGGCCATCAACCAGCGAGACCTCACAGATGCCCTCATGGATACCGAACGTGGATACCCAGAAATGACCGGTGAGACTGGTGGGGAGCAGGGCAGGTGTAAGGACCCTTCTCAATTTACATCTTAAGAAGACAGAACTCTTGGAACGTTTCTTCCAACAGGAATCTTTATTAAGAGAAACTGACTGGAGGCATGCTAGACAGGATCTGAGGGACCCCCCTGATCATTCAATGTTTTAAAGTGTTCCCAGGCAGCCCCACTCCACATTCCTTCCGGTCAATCCAAATTGGCAGATGGCTGGGTGTTAAATCCATCCGATCCCAAACGTTGCAATCTTCCCCCCCTTTTTCCTTGCTGCCGGTAAAAGGAGGCTTCGTAGGGAGTGAGATCAAAGGCTGATTGCCTATTGTTATTGTTAGTACTCCAGAGAGGGAATCCACAGAGGATGTTGCTTTGTAGTTGATAGTAGGAATGTCAGCCATAAACACCCGTGTTTACTCCCCCCCCCCTTTGTAGTATGACAGAATCCAAAAAGAGAGTAAGAATTGGGTTTTCCCAGAGTAGATTAGCTAGAAATAAAATATAATTGGATTCTGACAGCAGGGCAGTTCTAGTTTGCCTACGCACAACACCTCACAACACCAGCGGCATTTCCACCTGCCACGGGTTTAACAATTCAGAAATTTGTCCCAAAGGTGCTTTTCCAGGAGGCAACTGGATTTCCTTGTTTTTCTTTGAAGACGTTTCGCTTCTCATCCAAGAAGCTTCTTCAGCTCCGACTGGATGGTGGGGAATGGAAGGATTTATACTCCTTGCAGACAGCTGGTCATTTGCCTTCTTTTAGAGGGTCGTTGAGGTCACTTGGAGGTTTATCTGTGTCCTCAGGATCCTCAACCACTTTCTAAAAGCATGCAAATGACCAGTTCTGCAAGGAGTATAAATCCTTCCATTCCCCACCATCCAGTCAGAGCTGAAGAAGCTTCTTGGATGAGAAGCGAAATGTGTTCAAAGAAAAAACAAAGTCCAGTTGCCTCCCGAAAAAGCACCTTTGGGACAACCCTGACCTGGATGACTGTGAATCTCCCTAGGCAAATGTAAAGATTTGCAAGTTTTTAATTTCCCAGTGTAGTTCCCCACTGAGATTTGTGGGTGTCTCCTGTCCAAGTGACACTGAGGTTTTTTGAATAGATATGGTGCTACAAGTTAGCCAGGCTTAACTTTTATTTTCTGGATCTAATAGAGCAAATCCAAGAGGCTGCTTGCATCAGATGCTCAGCTACGTGGAGAGAGTCAATTTTCAGATGACAGGGATTGCTTAATATACAAACTGACATAAGGGATGTGGCCTTGCAGCTCACCGCAAACTTGTGTGAAAGCAGCTACTCAATCCTCTTTTAAATGCTCTTTCCCAGGGGACTCCGGGATGAGGCGGCAGCCTTCACCAGTCTCGGTGTATCTCTTCCCCGGTGAGAACGGAGCGGCAGGCCAAGGGAAAGCCCCACCCCCCCCAGTGATCCCGGTGGGCGAGGGGCTTGACTTCACCCCTTCAGAGGACAGTGAAGGCGAGAGTGAAGCCACGGATGGTTTCTGCATTTTGGATGCTCCAGGAACGGGCATTCCGGTAAGGACCTGGCCACCTTTGGGTCTTCTTCGAGGGTTGCAATGGGAATGTTCTGGGAAAAGTTACTACCGAGTAAGCATCACAAAGAACGTTCTTCCTGCGTCAGCTCAGAAATCTTAGATTGCCCCAGGAACTGCTGATCCAGTTCTACAGAGGAATTATTGAGTCTGTCTTTTGTACCTCAATAATGGTCTGATTTGGCACCACAACCAAACAGGACAGACATAGACTTCAGCGGATAGTTAGGACTGCAGGAAGAACAATTGCAACCAGCCTGCACGGGTCAGAAAGGGGCCTGAGAAAATATCCACTGCCCCCTCACAGCCTGGACGAAAACTGTTTTATTACATGCCAAAACAACTAGACACAAAGACGCCCCCCCCCCCCCCATGCCATCATTGTGCTAAATACCTAATTCCCACAGCACTGTCTTAGGTCTAAGGATATTTACCCATGTAGTAGGGCTGTAGTAATATTATTATCCTTCCCATCTTTTTTACTCCCCCCTTTTATTGGTATCATTATTATGATGATTATTACCCTGTTGCTTTGCATGTACACAGAGAGCTTCTGCACCAGAGAAAAATTCCTTGTGTGTCTAATCACACTTGGCCAATAAAGTGTTCTGTTCCATTCTGTTCCGTTCCATATCCTAGTCTAGTTTAGTCTAGTTTAGTCTATCCCATCCCATCCCATCCCATTATTTCTATTTCTATTATTTCTATTATTTCTATTTCTAGTCCTGTCCTATCCTGTCCTATCCTTCCTCTGAAATGCTGGGATTTCTCAGTTTGGCTATTGAGCGGTCTCATTCATCTAAAAACTGGTTTTCCCCACACAAAATTGACCAGATTCTGCAGGGAGTCGATGCAGTGCCATCTCCATTAAAATAAATAAATAATTTTTCATGTACTCTAGATCGGGGCTTTTCAACCTTTTCACCCATTGTACCACTTTTAGGATAGGGCAATATTCGAGTACCACCTAGCAAGGTGTCAAAAACTTGGTGACAAAAAAAAAACCTGTTCAAAGTTGCAATTGCACTGAAATGACTTATGACCATTGCAGCAACAGGGTCATGTGATTTATATTTGGATGCTTGGCAACTGATTCATATTTATGATGGTCACAGTGTCCCAGGGTCATGTGATCCCCTTCTGCAACCTTTTGACAAGCAAAGTCAATGGCAGAGCTGCTGGTGGCCAAGTGCTAAGGCGGGACTTCCTTCCCTCCCTCCCTTCCCTGCCTCCCTTTTTCTCATTCCATCTCCTTCTGAAGGAGAATTTGAACCCCCCCCCCCATATTTTCCCTCTTCCATATATTGATCAAACAAGGAAGGCCTCCATAGACAGAAAGACAAGCTGCTGAGTGAACTAGCTTAAAAAGGCACTTCCCCTTTAAGAATTAGCTAGTGCTAGAAAGGAAAGTAAGGAGCCCAGCCGCACTTAAGGAAGAAAAAAAAATGTAAGTACTGGCTGCCGGCTAAGGCAGCCTCCCCAAATGGCTCCATTCATAAGTAAAACCTGCAGCTCCAGAGGACTCTCTCACTGTAAGTCTTTGCCTGTGCTGGCTCTTTCCCTTCCCCACTACACTTGGCTAGGCAGGGCTGCGTACCACCTGCCACTCATTAATGTACCACAAGTGGTACGCGTACCACAGGTTGAAAAGCCCTGCTCTAGAGTCTAGACCTCTTGCGAAATTCTGCCTATTGGCCTTCTCTCTCTCTCTCTCTGCAGCCGCGGGATGGGGAACCGGTGGTGACAAAGCTCTTGGACGGCCCCGTTCACATCCAGGAGGGTCACTTCTCTCGGCCCCTGGGCAGCACGGATTTATTGAAGGCCCCCTCGCACTTCCCGATGCCGGCGAGCCGAGTTGTGATGCGGGAAATTTCAGTGGTCTGGCATCTCTATGGGGGCAGAGATTTTGGGCCAGGGCGCTCGGCGTCTGGCCACATGCATTCACCCAGGTAACTCTTCCCTTCCGTGATCTGCACTCAGCTTTCATTCAACTTTCTGACAAGTTTCTGACCTGGGCTCGCTTCCCTGTTTTGAAGATAAATTGTTTGAGAGAAAGGTCTCCCTTTCATGTGGATCAGTCCTCGACTTAACGACAGTTCAAAGTTACAACTTTTTTCAGTGGAAAAAAGTGACTTATGACCGTTTTTCACACTTTCATAAGTATCCCCGGGGTGACATAATTAAAATTTAGCCACTTGGCAACTGACTTGTATTTATGACAGTTACAGTGTCCCGGAGTCACGCAATCCCCTTTTGCAACCTTCCGACAAGCTAAGTCAATGGGGAAGTCAGATTCACTTAACGACCATGTTACTAACTTAAGAACTGCAGTGATTCACTTAGCAACTGTGGCAAGAAAAATTGTACAATGGGATAAAATTTACTTAATAAATGTCTCCCTTAGCAACATAAATTTTGGGGTCAATTGTGGTCATACGTCGAGGACTACCTGTATAAGATGGGTGGATTTCAACTCCCAGAATTCCAGAGTCAGCAAAGCTGGAGAATTTTGGGAGTTGAAGTCCACCCATCTTATAGCTACCAACTTTGAAAACGCTGATGTAGGTGAAATTCCCTAATGCTGGCAAGAGATTGGTCAGATCTTTGGGGAGAATATTAATAACCTCCAATACCTGATCACCACTTCTTCCCAATTTCAGGACGAAATCAAGCCTTCCCAGCACCCGTTCCTCCCCCTCTCGGTCTTTGGTGCCCGGCCGACCCCAGAGCTCCTGGCGGGCTCAAGGAGGCCCTGGCCGTATCCATGACCTGCTGATGGAGATCCAGCTTACAAAGGTGAGATGGGCAGGGGCCGCTCTGCAGGGGCAGGGTGGGGTGTCTGGTTCCCAAGCAACCTTGTTTTGGGGGCAGCCAGAAGAGACGGGCTGGAGCCTTATGTGCCAGCAGGGAAGAGGGAAAGGAAGAGAGAAACAGAGGAGAAGAAAAGGAGAGACAAGACAGAGAGAAGAAAGAAGAGAAGATAAGCGAGAGGAGAGAAAAGAGAAAAGGGGAGAGAGGAGAAGAAAAAAGAAAAAAGAAGACAAAGGAGAGAAAGAAGAGAATAGGGAAGAGAAAGGAAGGGAAGAGAAGGACAGAAAAGAAGAAGAAAAATGAGAAGAAAAGACGAGAGGAGATAGAATAGAATAGAATAGAAAAATATGGAATGGGATGGAATGGAATAGAACAGAACAGAACAGGAACAAGAATAGAACAGGAATAGGAATAGAACAGGAACAGGAACAGGAACAAGAACAGAACAGAACAGAACAGAACAGGAACAGGAACAAGAATAGAACAGAACAGAATAGAATAGAATAGAATAGAATAGAATAGAATAGAATAGAGGGAGAGGGAGAAGAGAGGAGAGAGGATCCCTGGAAGCAGATATATGCAGAGGGGCAATATTAGACAATGTGGCAAACAAGAAGTATAGGCAGTCCTCACAACCATTCATTTAGTGACCATTGAAAAAAGCCACTTGTGACGGTCCCTGCACTTAGAAACTGCCACAGCATCCTGATGGTCGTGTGTTTGTGATTGGGGGTAATCACATGGTGCCCCACTTAACAACTGCTCTGCTTAGTAATGAATGTTCTAGTCCTTTTTGTGGTCATAAGTCGAGGACTTCCTGCAATGCCAGTTGCCAAGAGTCTGGATTTTATCACATGACCATGAGGATGCTGCCATGGTCATATGCGTGAGGACAGGACCTCCTAAGATACGTTTTTCAGTGCTGTTGTAACTTGGAACAGTCTCTAAACAAACGGTCGTAAATTGAGGCGTAGATGTAGTGAAGATGCACAAAGTGAGCCAGCATACATAGCTGGTATTGGGTCAGTGACGCTGCCCTCTTCCTCTTTGCTCTCAGGTGAGCTTCCAGCACGAATCCTACTCGGGGGATTCATCCGAGAAGCTGTCTGTGGAATCGGAGGAGCAGCCATTAGCCAGGCAGGTGTTCGTTGTCCAGGAGCTGGAGATCCGAGACCGCTTGGCCTCCTCGCAGATCAACAAGTTCCTCTATTTGTACAGCAGCGAGCTCCTGCCCCGGCGTGCCCATTCTAACATGGTAAGGACCGGATCTCCCTTTGGATCAGGGATCTGCCCGTTGTAACCAAGGAGTGGTGAAGCTGCCCTGGGCATTTGGTCAGATGGAAGCAGCCCTGTTGGGGTTGGTGGGCATGGCTGCAGAATAACGGAATAACAGAGTTGGAAGGGACCTTGGAGGTCTTCTAGTCCAACTCCATGCTCAAGCAGGAGACCCTATCATTTCAAACGGATGGCTATCCAATCTCTTAAAATCCTCCAGTGATAGAGCACCCATGACTTCTGGAGAGAAGCCATTCCACTGGTTAATCGTTCTCACTGTTAGGAAATTTCTCCTTAATTCCAAGCTGCCTCTCTCCTTGATTAGTTTCCATCCATTGCTTTTTGTCCTGCCTTCTGGTGCTTTGGAGAATAAGTTGAGATGCCCTATTCTTTGGGGCAGCCCTTCAAATATTGGAAGAAGGCTATCATATCACCTCTAATTCTTCTCTTCATCCTTCCAACTGTTCTTCATACGTTTTAGTCTCCAGGCCTTTAATCATCTTTGTTGCTCTTCTCTGCACTCTTTCTGGAGTCTCAACATCTTTTTTATATTATGGCGACCAAAACTGGATGCAATGGGGAAAGGCTCTGCTGGCCACTGTCAAAACACATTGGATGGGGCAGGTGGATAAATCACAAAACTGCTTGCCTGGAGGCATATCTATTCTTTTTTATTTATTTGATTTTTATCCCACCTTTATTATTGTTTATAAATAACTCAAGGCAGTGAAGGTACCCAATACTCCTTCTTGCCCCTACTTTCCCCCCAACAACGACCCCTGTGAGGTGGGCTAGGCTGGGAGGGTAGCACTTCTGCAAAAGGTTCAAATCCAGGGAGTCTTTAGGGCAGTACTTCTCAACCTTGGCAGCTTTAAGATGGGTGGACTTCAACTCCCAGGACCCTAACCCTAACCCTTAAAGCTGCTAAGAATGAGAAACACTGACTGGCTGGGGAATTCTGGGAATTGAAGTCCACCCTTTAAAACAAGAGAACGCCAGCTCCCAGAATTCCCCAGCCAGTGTTTCCCACTCTTAGCCATTTTAAAATAGGTAGACTTCAACTCCCAGAATTCCCCAGCCAGCAGTTCCAATTCTCTTCCCTCTTTTTTCCAGCTTACCATCAAAGCTCTTCACGTCTGCCCTGAAGCTGGTGGGGGGGGTCCCGAGTGCTGCCTAAGGGTCTCCCTGATGCCTCTCCGACTCAACATAGACCAGGTAAAGGACGCCTACCTGTTTGTGGGTTCACAACCTCAGGCAGGTGTTGTGAGGTGGTGGATTACCTCTCCTTGCACGGATTGGGCAAAACCAAGATGGGAAAAGGAAGGGTGCCTGGATTCTTCCACTTTGCAGCTCTGCCCGAGATTTCCAGGCTTGCTTGTGAAGCATAAGGGCATATGGAAAAGCTCTTGGGAAAATGGGTCAAGAAAGCCTGTCTAGGGAACAACTAGATAAGGGGCAGCTCAGAAGGTCGCGAAAGGGGATCACGTGACCCCCCCAGGACACTGCGACCGTCATAATGTGAACCAGTTGTCAAGCATCTGAATTTTGATCACGTGACCATGGGGATGCCGCAAGAGTCGTAAGTGTGAAAAATGGTGATAAGTCACTTCTTTTCAGTGCCACTGTAACTTCGAACGGTCACTAAATGAACTGTTGTAACTTGAGGACTACCCTAGAATTAGCTCATTTGGTTGTGTCTCCTCTCTGGTCTACCTGAGAGTCAGAAGGTATCTTGAGTTGGTGCTTCCAAGGGAGAAGCCCTTTCTTCCTCCCTTCTCTGCTCTGCTTCTCCTTCCAGGACGCCTTGTTTTTCCTCAAAGACTTTTTCACCAGCGTAGTGGCCAGCATCAATCCTGTCGTGCCCATCGAGGCTGGATCTGAAGGTACGTGGCCTTCATTACGTGGCCGCCTGGGTGAGCTAAGCCAGGGGTCCCCAACCTTTCTGGGTTGGCGGCCCGGGGGTGGTGGAGGTGCCTTTACGCCCACACACAAATGGGCTACGATTGCACGCGTGCGCAAACAGGGCCACAAGCGCTCGCGTGATGCCGTGTGAGGCTAGCACGAGTGGGGGGAGAGTGCGCTCGCAGCGACAATAGCGTCTGCGCAATGCTAACATGAGTGGGGGGAGTGTGCACTTGCCGCACCGCTAGTGCCTGTGTGATGCTGCAACTCATGTGGCCCAGTGACCAACAGCCCACAGCCCGGTAATGGGCCGCAACCCACAGATTGGGGACCCCTGAGCTAGGCCACCCGGTTGGTAGAAAGGGATACTGGGAAATGTAGTTTGGCCCTATCAAGAGGCATATGCTGGTTTCCCCACCTCCCAGCCTGTTCTCTGCATTTGTCTTTGTTTGGGTGCTTGTCTCAAATCCTGGGTGCGCAGAGGAGGGTCGGGGGGACTTTTGTGGGACAAGAAGGGCTTTCAAAAACAGATCACCCCCTCCAGGTCCTGTCGAGTCCCCTGGGAAGGACTCAGCCGAGAGGATGATGGCGACTTCGGTGGAGACCACGACCAGCGAAAACAGCTCCAATGCCTCCTCTTCCTCCGAGCAGCCCATTTATTTCCGGTATGGATGCCGGCAGGGCTGGGGGGGTGGATGGGAAGGGGATTGTAGGGGTGAGAAAGTGGATGGGGACCCCACACTGGAACAAACGATACTCCTCCAGAGTTCTCAACCTCAGCAAGTTGAAGACATGTGGACTTCAACTCCCAGAATTAAAGCAGATTTTCCATTGAAGTTGGAGTTGAAAGCTTTGATGCAGAAAGTGTCCCCTCCTTTCCTTGCCTCCCAAAGATGGGAAACGCCACCATATCAGCTATTTTTCTCTCTTCCTCCTCAGGGAGTTCCGGTTCACCTCCGAGGTCCCCATTTGGCTGGATTACCACGGGAAACACGTCACCGTGGACCAGGTGGTGGGTAGCTAAGCACGCCAAGCCCTTTGCCCCCAAATTAACAAAAAATGACAGAATAACAGAATTGGGAGGGACCTTGGAGGTCTTCTAGTCCAACCCTCTGCTCAGGCAGGAGACCCCATGCCATTCCAGACAAATGGTTGTCCAGTCTCTTCTTTAAAACCTCCAGTGATGGAGCACCCACAACGTCTGGTGGCAAGCTGTTCCACTGGTTAATTGTCCTCACTGTTAGGAAGTTTCTTCTTAATTTCAGGTTGCTTCTCTCCTGGATTAGTTTCCATCCATTGTTTCTTGTTCTGCCTTCTGGTGGTTTGGAAAATAGGTTGACCCTCTCTTCTTTGTGGCAGCCCCTCAAATACTGGAATCCTGCTATCAGGACACCCTGGTCCTTCTTTTAATTAAACTAGACATACCCAATTCCAGCAACCATCCTTTATATGTTTTAGCCTCCGGCCGCTTTAATCATCTTTATTGCTCTTCTCTGCAATGCAAGTTGGTTGAGTTTGCTCCAAACTTAAAGGCCGGCCAGTGGGTGGAAATAAAAAGAGCTGAATTAAAATGACAGACGTCACGGGGCAGAGGCGTGGATGTATGCTCTGTGGAGTTCAGGGATGAGGCGAAACCAGCAGAGTGGAAGCTTCACAGCTGTGAGATAAGGAGGAATGTCCTGAACTTCAGTGCTATAAAGTAGTGGACAAGCCTGTGCCTTGATTTTGTGACTCGATTACAATAGACATTAAAAGAATCAAGTTTCAAACTGAATATTAAGAAATAAGCTGGTGGTAAGAACACAGGAACCGCCTATTGGAGATGCCTGAATGGATTCCTATACTGAACAGGGGTTAAAGAATAACGAGAGTTGGAAGGGACCTTGGAGGTCTTCTAGTCCAAACTCCTATCAAGCAGCAGAACCTATACCATTTCAGACAAGTGGTTGTCCAATCTCTTCCTTCTAACCACTGCGTCACCACAGGAATGGAATTAGAATTAGAATTAGAATAGAATAGAATGTAGATTTATATACCGCTTCATAATGCTTTACAGCCCTCTCTAAGTGGTTTACAGAGTCAGCCTCTTGCCCCTCCCCAACAATCTGGGTCCTTATTTTACCGATCTCGGAAGGATGGAAGGTGGAGTCAACCTGGAGCTGGTCAGGATTGAACTACTGGCAGTGAGCAGAGTCTGCCTGCAATGCTGCATTCTAACCACTGAGCCACCATGGCTCTTGGTGTTAGCAAATCAACAAAGAGATTAGTCAACAAATCAAAATATCCAGTGAGTCTAAACAGTAGTCCTCAACTTACGACAGCAATTGGGGCCAGAAAATTCATTAAGCAATGCAGTCATTAAATGAGGACATCACATGAGCGCATCTGGTTGTTGTTTTTTTGCTGTGGTCATTAAGCAAATCACAGTTGTTAAGCAAGACATGATCGCCATTTCCTGCCAGTTTCCCCCATTGACTTCGCTTGTCAGAAGCCAGCTGGGAAGGTCACAAAAGACAGTCACCTGATCCCTGGAACCGTCGCAAGTACATGCCAGTTGCCAAGCATACAAATTTTGATTCCGTGAGTGTTGGGCTGCTGTAAGCGTCATAGTGCGATACTGGTCCTAAGTAACTTTTTTCAGCACCATATAGCTTTGGTCACTAAACAAATGGCCGTAAATCGAGGATTGTCTATACTATGCTGGATTGGGAATACCCATGCTGACATTGGATAAATGGCAATTGTTAATGTTTGTTTAGTGTCTATAACCAGCCAAAATATTGAGGCTCCAAGTGAACCCTGTCCATGATTTATCTGGTCTTCGGGGGATGCATTGAAGTGGGGGGAGCTGTGGAGGGTTTAACTTTTTTTTTTTGGTATACATTTTATTAGTTTTTATAGGGTTAGGAATGAGGTAGGATCGAGATTGGGGTTGGCATTTGGATTAGGGTTGGGGTTTTTCCAAGTAACATTCTCGATATTTAGCAAACAGCATAATATCTGGGTTCATGTGTTTAACAAGAAATAATAGATAATAGTTAATTATCATAAACAATATGTTAATTAATCGCTCAATAGTCTTTTTCTTACTAATGTGTATTCAAAGTTACGTATCACGTACAAACGTTTTAACTTATTTAGAATAAGAAGAGAATAGAGCTGGAAAGGGACCTTGGAGGTCTTCTGGTCCAGCCCCCTGCTCAAGCAGGAGAACCTATACCATTTCAGATTTATTTTATTCATTTATATTTCACGTTGCTCCAGTCTCCCTCAAAAGAGGGACTCTGGACGATATACAAGAAAAGAGGATATAAAAATAAAAATGCTGGGGATTAAACATTTTAAACTTGATAACAAAATTTTCCCCTTGTTCCCACCAGGGCACCTTCGCCGGCATCCTGATCGGTTTGGCTCAACTCAACTGCTCCGAGCTGAAACTTAAGAGACTCTGCTGTCGCCACGGGTAGAGACCCTGCTCCCTTCCTTAGGGGTCAGGGATGTGTGGGGCAGGCTTCCACCATACCTGGCCAGGGAAGAGGGTGGGTTGCAAAGGCAGGAGGCTGCCTGACCTTCTCGTTTTGTAAGGGTTTTTTTTTTCTTGCTTGATTTGTTTATCTAAAAAAAAACACACAACTTGTTTAACCAGGATAAGACACACATACAGAGTGTCATGAATATTAACTGAGTTCAGAGTGTTGTAGGAACATACAACCACACTTTAGCAGCTCTATTCACAGAACATGTTTACAATAGAATAGAATAGAATAGAATAGAATAGAATAGAATAGAATAGAATAGAATAGAATAGAATAGAATAGAATAGAATAGAATAGAGAAATATCGAATGGAATGGAATGGAATAGAAGAGAGAAATATGGAATGGAATAGAAGAGAAGAGAAGAGAGAAATATGGAATGGAATAGAATAAGAATAGAATAGAATAGAAATAGAATAGAATAGAATAGAATAGAATAGAGAAATATGGAATGGAATAGAATAGAATAGAATAGAATAAATATGGAATGGAATAGAATAGAATAGAATTATGGGATAGAATAGAATAGAATTATGGGATAGAATAGAATAGAATAATAACTATTGTCACTTTGAATGTACACTAATCGGCAATACATTAAAATGAAATTTCGTCCTCTCAAAGGATCACCACCTCCGATATACACTACATAAATATGACAAAAATAAATAAATACAGAATTATGCATATACCCACATATATTATATGACACATGTAATATAAACATATCTGATTATTCTCATTGTGGAAAAGAATGGTTTTCTGGGCTTGACAAAAAGCAGAAATAGAAATAATTTCAGCTTTTTTGTTAAGCCCAGAAAACCATTTTTGTTCTATAATCACAATAAACATGTTGTGTGAATAGAGCTGCTTGGCTCGGCTGCAGTTCAGACAAAGCTTCTTGCCATGCTAAGTTGCTGGCCCTTAGCCAGGTTGGGGCCAGCCCACCCCAAATGCCCCATTTTAACCGACCCGGGAGGCTAGATTAAAATCAGACCGGTGATTTACGATCACAATTGAGCCCAAATTTTCTGTTGCTAAGTAAGGCAGTTGTTAAGTGAGCTGCGCCCCATTTAAAAACATTTAGCCACCCTTGTTAAGCAAATCGCGGCTGTTGTTAAGTGACTCCTGCAGTCGTTAAGCAAAGCTGGCTTCCCCCATTGACTTTGCTGGTTGGAAGCTGGCTGGGAAGGTTCGCCAAAGGGGATCACGTGACCTCGGGACATGGAACTGTCATAAATATGAGTCAGTTGCACCCAAATTTTGACGCTGTGACCATGGGGAGGCTGTAACGTTCATAAGGGTGAAAACTCTAGTGCCGTTGTAACTTTGAACGGTCACTAAACAAGTAGTTGTAAGTTGAGTACAGGTAGTCAACTTACAACAATTCATTTAGTGACCGTTCAAAGTTACGACGTCGCTAAAAAAGTGACTTGCAACTGTTTTTCACACTTACGATTCTTGCAGCATCCCCAGGTCATGTGGTCAAAATTCAGACGCTTGGCAACTGACTCACATTTATGACGATCGCATTGTCCCGGCGTCACGCGATCCCCTTTGGCGACCTTCTGACGAGCAAAGTCAATGGGGAAGCCGGATTCACTTAACAACCCAGTGACTAAGTGAACAGCTGCAGTGATTCACTTATCCACTGTGGCAAGAAAAGTCGTAAAATGAGGCAAAACTCAGTTCACAAATGTTTCACTTAGCAACAGAAATTCCGGGCTCCATTGTGGTCGTAAGTCAAGAACTACCTATACCACCTGCACATTTCCCCCCCTCTGTCTTTCCAGGCTGCTGGGGGTGGAGAAGGTGGTCAATTACGCCCTGACCGAGTGGCTGACAGACATTCGCAAAAACCAGCTGCCGGGCATCCTGGGCGGGGTGGGACCCATGCACTCCTTCGTGCAGTTGTGTAAGTGACCCCTCTGTCCAGCTGTTTGGTGGGGAGTGGGTGGGTGGGTGGGTGGCTTCCTTCTCCTCATCCCCCTTCCTTTTCTCTCCTCCTCCCCCAAGTCCACGGCCTGCGGGACCTCTTCTGGCTGCCCATCGAGCAGTACCGCAAGGACGGGCGCATCATCCGTGGTTTGCAACGTGGCGCCGCCTCCTTCGGCACCTCCACCGCCTCAGCGGCCCTCGAACTCAGCAACCGCCTAGTGCAGGCTATTCAGGTTTCCGGGGAGGGGTCCGCTAGGGGAGGGAGGGGTCTGCCAAAGCCCAGCCCAAAATGGTGGGTGGGGGAGCGGCTGAATCTAGACCCAGAGTGGGCAACTACGGTAGCTGTACTACCTGTAGACTTCAACTCCCAGAATTCTGGGAGTTGAAGTCTACAAGTCATAAAAGGACCATAGTTCCTTGGCTCAGGAATTCTGGGGGTCGAAGTCCACAAATCATAAAGGGGCCATAGCTCCTTGGCTCGGGAATTCTGGGAATTGAAGTCCACAGGTTATACAGTCGCCATAGTTGCCCACCCTTGACCTAGACCCACAGTCTGCCCCTTCTCAGTGGGAAACTCAGCCCTCCCCTCCCTATAGATGGCCAAGCTTTCCCTCTCTCTCTTTTCCCCCACCCAGGCCACGGCCGAGACCGTCTACGACATCCTGTCCCCCACGGCTCCCCCGTCACGCGCTCTACCAGATAGGAAGTACGCCCGCAAACTACGACGGAGCCATCAGCCGGCAGATCTACGTGAAGGGGTGGCCAAGGCCTACGACACCGTGCGCGAGGTGATGCTCCTTGGGCTGGAGAGGAGAGATTTAGCTCCATTTTGGGCTAGTGGGGGTTTGACATCCTCTTTCCATTCCCCCCCCCCCCCTTGTATTCAATTATGTTTGATTTTCGGAGACCCCCTGGACAAATCCCTGCCGTTTTTGGAGCCAGGTTTTTCAGAAATGGTTTGCCATTGTCTCAGAGACAGTGAGTGGCCCAAGGTCACCCACCTCAGCTGGACTAGAACTCCCAGGGTCCCGGTTTCTAGTTGGATGCCTTACCAACAATATCTGATTGGTTCTCATCATTTTAAGCGAATCCACAACCAATAAGTCAGTCTGCAATCGTTGAGCGAGCCTATTGTCCCTTTAACAAAACTGGAGGGAGACAAGAGTTTTTAGCAAAAAATATTGTGATTTGCAGTCACGGGACTGCGGACTGCTACAACTGGTGTACACACTGGCCAGTTGATGAGCTCCCAAAATGCAGTCGTGTCACTGCAGAACTTTGGAAGCAGGTAAATAAGTACCTTCTGGGGGTCCTTCAAACAGTTGCTAAGTGGCTGGTCATAAGTTGGGGACTTTATGCTTCATTTTTTCCACTGCTGCATATTCTCCAGTTTTAGTCTCTAGGATAATACTTTGCTCTTAATCATAGAACATAGAATAACAGGGTTGGAAAGGACTTTGGGGGTCTCCTAGTCCAACTCCCTGCCCAAGCAAGTTGTCTTCAACTTAAACCATTTGTTTAGTGACCGTTCAACAAGCACTGAAAAAAGTAACTTAGGACCATTTTTCATACTTAAGACCGTTGCAGCATCTCCGTGGTCTCCTGATCAAAAATCAGACGCTTGGCAACTGGTTCACATTTATGACGGTTGCAGCGTCCCAGGGTCACATGATCCCCTTTTGGGACCTTCTGACAAGCAAAGTAAATGGGGAAGCCAGATTCACTTAACAACCGGGTTACTAACTTAACAACTGCAGTGATTCACTTCACAACTGGGGCAAGAAAGGGTCGTAAAATTGCAAAATTCACTTGATGGACTCCTTAGCAACAGAAATTTTCAGTTTGATTGTGGTTGTAAGTCGAGGGAATACCTGTTCTCTCTATCCCCAACCCAGAGGTCAAGCGGGGGGACCCTTCTGTCCGTCGCTGCCTCCAATTCCTCTTTCCTGTCTCCCCCCAGGGCGTCATAGACACGGCCCAGGCCATCTGCGATGTGGCTGCTCGTGGGCACGAGCAGAAGGGCATCACGGGGGCCGTGGGCGGCGTCCTGCGGCAGATCCCACCCACCGTGGTCAAGCCGCTGATCGTGGCTTCCGAGGCCACCTCCAACCTCCTGGGCGGGATGCGCAACCAGATCAAACCCGATGCCCTGAAGGAAGAATCCCTCAAGTGGCGCTTGGAAGAGAGCCAGGATTAGTGGGGTGCTCCTTTGCTCGTACCGGATCCGAACCATGGAGCCAGGCCCGCTTTGTCATTTGCACAGCCACGGAGGAGATGGCCACAACTGTGAGAAAAGGGGGCTTCAGTAGGGCCTAAAGATTCGGGACATGAGCCCACCTACCCATCCACCGGATCCCGCACAGTCCGTGAGGGGTCCGCAGCCATCTCCTCCCGCCTCGCCCTCGTTTCTGTACTTTTGGGGGTGTCCCGCTGTCCTCCGTTTGATGCATGGCCTGCAGCTGTGTTCTCTCTCCCCAAAAGCACTGGGGGGAGGGGAGCAGGAGGGCAGAGAAAAATAACTGAGATTAAAGAATGTGACTTGTTTTCACCTCTCGCTTGCTTGGATGGGCCGGCCAGGATGTCAGATCCTGGCTTAAGGGTTCCTTGGATTAGGGCCAGCCCTCATCCCTGATCTTTTGGGGTCTGTGTGAAAGGAAGAGGAACAGCCGGACAGGTCAGGCCAGCACCCTGTGCGCCATTGCTCTTGTGTAACAAGTGTTGTGGCCGTTCTTTTCGCAAAGGACTCGAGTTCGAAAGAGTTGAGCCAACAATCCTGCAGTTGCCTAAATACCCCCCGACTTTTTGGACCTTCTGGGAATTCGCGCCTGCTTAGCATATCCTGAGATCCAGCTCACAAAATCAAGGCAAAAGATGGTTTATTGTTGGAGGGCAAATGTGTGATGTATCCAATTAAGTTTTTTTTTTTTTTTTAAAGTTTCTTTAACCCTAGCTTTGCTTAAAATCCAATCCATGATGGGTTAATTTTGACATGGTTGGCTCAGCCCAATTTCCTGGGATTTGCAGGATCTTTCGATTTGTATGGTGGTGACCCGAACTGGACACTTTATTCCACGTCTCACTAGTGCGGTGTAAAGCAGTACAGGTAGTCCTCGACTTACAACAGTTCATTTAGTGACCGTTCAAAGTTACAACAGCACTGGAAAATGTGACTTACAACCGTTTTCCCCACACACAACCGCTGCAGTATCTCCATGGTCACATGATCAAAATCCAGATGCTTGGCAACTGGTTCATATTTATGACGGTTGCATTTACCGGGGGTCACCCCTTTTGTCAATGGGGAAGCCAGATTCACTTAGCGACCATGTTACTAATTTAACAAGTGCAATGATTCACTTAGCCACCGGGGCAAGAAAAGTCGTAAAATGGGGCAAAGCCCAGCTAACAAACATCTCAGACGTCTTCGGCTCGATTGTGGTGGTAACTCAAAGGATCTCGTGATCTCGAAACTCTCCCTCCGTTGATGCAGCCTAGGACGGTGTTGGCCTTTTTGGCAGCTGCAGCCCACGGCCGGCTCGTATTTAAGCGATGGGACTCCAAGGTCCCTCTGGCAGTTACTCCTGCTGAGCCAGGCACCCCCCCCGTTCTGTACCCATGAACTTGGTTTTTCCTACCTAAGTGCAGAATCTCACTTTTCTCACCAATGAACTGCACATTTTTGGACAGGGCCCGGTGCTCAAATCTGTCAAGATCCTTCTGGATCTTCATCCCAACTTCCAAGGTGTTAGCAAAGTTGCAGCTTGTCTGCAAATTGGATGGTTTCCCCTTCTCTCCGCTAGATCACTTCCAGGCTAGGTCAGGTGAAAATGTGGTTTGCTTATTTATACAGATTGACGATGGTATTTACACAATGTACCAAACCCACTTCCTGAATGGACCCCGAGGCCAACAGAAGGTCCTGCTCATTTGCTAACCAGACTCGGCCTGCTTTGCAGAGGCAGCTGCCAGCCGGACCTGGCATCTGACCTGGTTAAGCTGTTGCACAGACCTAACCAGACTTCAGTCAGATGCAGGAAGGGGTTAGTGAAGGGAGGGGGTGGTACAAATAGTCCTCAACTTACGACTGTTTGTTTAACGTCCATTTGAAATTACAGTACTTGCAACCAGTCCTCATACTTACAACCACCGTTTTATCCCCAGTCATGTGATCCAAATTTGGGCTTTTGGCAATCGGCGTGTATTTACACTGGTTGCGGCATCCTGGGGTCGCCATTTGCAATCTTCCCAGCCGGCTTTCAACAAGCAAAGTCGGGGAAGCCGGATTCACTTAGTGACCATGTGATTCACTTAATGACTGCAGTGGTTTTCTTAACAATTGCAAAAAAAAAGTCAGGTCACAGGATGGCTCTTAACATGGCTTACCGAGGGACGTCCCAGTCCCAGTTGTGATCATAATTTGAGGACTATTTGCAACCTTATTCAAATTCTCTACAGATGGTCTTGGACTTACAATAGTTCATTTAGTGACCATCTGAAGTAATAATGACACTGAAAAAAATGACCATTTTTCACAGCATCTCTGTGGTCATGTGAACAAAATTCAGGTGTTTGGCCACTGACTCGTATTTATGACGGTCGCAGTGTCCCAGGGTCACGTGATCCCCTTTTGCGACCTGCCTAGAAAAGTCAATGGGGAAGCCAGATTTACTTAACGACCTTGCAGTGATAACAGCTGCAATGATTCACTTAACAACTCTGGCAAGAAAGGTTGTAAAATGGGACAAAACTTAACGAGTGTCTCACTTAGCAGAAATGGGCTCAATTGTGGTCGTAACTCAAGGACTACCTGTATTATGGTAAAGGTTCTGCTGGAGCAGGGGGCTGGACTAGAAGACCTCCAAGGTCCCTTCCAGCTTCTGTTCTGTTCTACTCTACGCAACGTGAGAGCTGAGACTGGCCGGCAGAGGGCAGCCTGGCGCCATCCTGAAGGCATCTGAGAAAGAAGCTTCTGGTTTCCGGATTGCAGCAGCAGAGATTCCCTCCCACCACCTCCTCCTCCTCCATGCAGTCGCTCAGCCCCTTTCCTGTTAGAAACCCAGAAAGCTGTTCCTCCCTGCTGCTCCCCTCCCTGCTCAGCCAGCACAAGCCATCCATGCTGTAGCTTTGCAGCTTTCTTGCCTGCATGGGGAACCGTTGCAGGAACTGGATATGTCTAGTCTAGTAAAAAGAAGGACCAGGGGTAATATGATAGCCTCTTCCAATATTTGAGGGGCTGCCACAAAGAAGAGGGGTCCAAAGCACCAGAAGGCAGGACAAGAAGCAACAGATGGAAACTGATCAAGGAGAGATGCAACCTGGAATTAAGGAAGAATTTCCTGACAGTGAGGACAATTAACCAGTGGAACAGCTTGCCACCAGAAGTCCCCCAAGGTCCTTTCCATCCCTACAATTCTATGATTCTGTGAGCTTGGATGGGTGGACTAGAAGACCTCCAAGGTCCCTTCCCACTCTGTTATTCTGACCCTGCTGCATTCAAAGCTCACGTCCCCCCAGTCTAGGTTTGCATGCAGACCTTGCCCCCCTGGCCTGAGCTTGACCCCCTCCGAGCCCTCTGCCACCTGGCGAGGCCTGCGGTGAGCAGCTTCCCTGGCCCATCTCTGCTGCCCAACCCACGAAGCCTCCGAGACCCCCATCTCTGGCCCTGCTGGCCACCCCCATCGTCTTTGCAGGAAGCAACTGCGGTTTGCTTTGGATTTGCAGATGGCCAGTATTGCCTGGCCTTGTGAATGTAGCCCTGGGTTCCTCCAACGAATCCTCTCTCCCAAGGCTGCTTATTCTGCCTCCCTTTTTCTTTTTTTCTCTCCCTGGCTGCCAGCCTTCCCCACGCTCTCCTTAAGAGAAAGGCTTCCGTCTCTCTGGCAACCCCGCACATTCGAGGCTGGCAAAGCTGCAGAACGGAGAGAGAAACCCAGTTCCTTCAGCCAACTGGCCCCAGACTGCGCGGTGGGGAGGGGGAGCCACCCGGTCCCTGCCAGCCCCCTTGCAAAGGGAGGCAGGAATCCGGGCAGAAAAAGGATCCTTCTGTGCCCCACTGCGGCCATGGTGTTGCCAAACCTTTTCCCCCAATATTTTTTTTTCATGAGGACTAGAAACTTGGCTTTTGGCAACATGACATCCTCCATAAGGCCTGAACTTGGAGGCTGGGCCTGCAAGGTGTTTTTGGGTGGGACGGGGGATTTGCCTGTGGCCAGAGAGGAATTTCTGCAAAAGCAGCCCAATTTTTGTGGGTCTTAGGAGGGGCAGGCCGGGGTTGTGTTCCAGAGAATAAAGCCAGCATTATGCTGTGGAATTTGAAGCCAGAATAGTGAGCTGAGCTTGGAGGGAAGGGAAAAACGGAATTGATCGCCTAAGTCAGGGGTCTCCAAACTGGGCCACTTCCAAGACTTGTGGACTTCAACATGCTGGCTGGGGAATTCTGGGAGATGAAGTGCACTAGTCTCAAAGTGGCTAGGTTTGGAGACCCCGGGCCTAAGTTAATTTCCTTTGAAAGAGACAGACAAAACAAAAGATCGTGGGATTTCTTCCAAATAAGAACTGAAAAAGGCACCCCTGCCTGGGTTTTAATTTATCTAAAACCAACATCCCAAGAGGAGGTCACATCTTTGCAAACGTAAGTTTCCCACTGGAACGGGGCTGTGCAGTTGCACAGACTGCGGCCTGCATTGGCTTGAACACTAACTCGCAAACCCATCATGTCCTGCGAAAGCCCGGCCCTTGCAGTCAGCTTACGCTCCAGCAGGTTGCTCGAAACTGGGAAGTCGGGCTGACAGAGTAAACCACGGTTTCGTTCACTGCAGATAAGCTTAGGCAATCCCAGTCTGAATTTCCCCTCCTGAAAGTCCGCCTTTGATCATGTTTGAGCTACTCCGCACAATCTCTTGCAGACTCGTTTTAGTTTTGATTCTATTCACCTCCTGGCAGCAGCTTTACTTCCCAAGGGGGGCAGAGGCAGCCCCACCACGGAGGGGCCTGAAAACGGCCACGGGAAAAGAGAGGCTCCTTTGGAGAGCAATGAGGAGGGGGGGGGGACAGGAAAGGGAATTCGAAAGGTGGAGAGGAAACGCCATTACATTCATTAGCCACGGCCGCAAACTCCTTGCGTTGTGTTTCTGGTGTGTTTCTCATCCAAACAGTTGGAGAGTCACTGCTTGTTTTTCGGCAAGACCTGGGATTTTGCAAGAGGTCCTGGCTCCCTCCGCCGTTTGGCAAAGCGGTGCGTCCAGGAGGCTCCCAGCTGCCCCCTCCCCAAAGAGCAGGGCTGCCTTGCCCGGGGATGTCGTCCTTTTCCGCTGCTCTCGGCTGTGTCCTGGGGGCCGCAGGCTCATGAGGGCCCCAGGACGGGCTCCTGACTCTGCTCAGCTCTGGCCAGAGTCACCTGGATGGTGTGGGCCAGGTGCTGCAGGCCGATCAGGTAGCCGTCCTCGTGGCTTCCGGGGGTCCAGGCCACGTTGTGGCAAAGGTGGGTGTGGGCTGGGGCTGGGAGAGTCTTGCCAAAGTCGATCATCCAGATGCTGGCCTGGCCTTTCTGGTCATGGAGGAAGAGCAGAGAGCTTCCAATCACCTGGGAGGGAGCAAGGTGGGTAAAAGGGGAAGGAAGGAAAGGAAGGAAGGAAGGAAGGAAGGAAGGAAGGAAGGAAGGAAGGAAGGAAGGAAAGAAAAGTTGGGGAAAAGAAGGAAGGATGGGAGGGAGATGGATGGATGGATGGATGGAAGAGAGGGAAAGGAGAGATAGGTTGCAAAACAGGAAGGAAGGAAGAGATGGAAAGGAGGTCAATGGATGGGAGGGAGGGAGGGAAGGAGGAAGAAAGGAAGATGGGAGATCAGTGGGAGGAAGGAGGGAGGGAGGAAGGAAGGAAGAAAGCAAGGAAAAGAAAGGTTGGAAAAAAGGGAGGATGGAAGGGAATGGAAGGATTGGAAAAAGGCGGGATGGAGGAAGGAAGATGGAAGGAGAGAAAGAGGGAAGAAAAGAAAGAGAGAGGGCAAAGGGAAAGCAAAGAAGGTCAAATAAATTTCCCCAAGTTAGAATTTGTATGGCTAACTTTGCAGGCCTCGGAATAATGTTCTAGGACTTGGATCAAGCTCTTGAAATCCACCCTGGAACAAGCTGAGCAAATATTTTGGGGAAGCCAAATGTAAATACTTGACACAGTACGGCAAATAAAGCAGGGACACCCACCCACCCACCCTACTGCAAACGATGTAAATGGAAAAGGGTGGTCTGCCCTGCAATTTTTTTTTTTTTTTTAAATGCTCTTGTTTGTAAACACGCCACTTCTACATGGATGTGCTTTAAGCAGGGAGGAGCTGCCCCAAGCATGCACAAAGTTCTTTCATCAGCCAGAACTGCTGGATGCAAAGATCTGCTGCTTTCCAGCATCCCTCTAACCAACAACTATGGCAACTTTAAGACCTGTGGACTTCAACTCCCAGAATTCCTGAGCCAGGAATAGAAGTCCACAGGTTGTAAAGTTGCCGGAATTCTGGGAGTTGAAGTCCAGACAACTTAAATTTAAAGAAGTTCCTGCCATAAAGGAACTGGACTCCTTCTCTTGTTTTGCAAATTAAGCTTATATGTGCCCAGTTAGAAATAGGTTCTACTGGCTGCATTCCCACAACCCGCTTAATCTGATTAATTGAATATAACCTTTTGGCCTGGATTATGTGCTCAAGCATGGAAACAAAGGCATTAAAAGCCACCCAGGGCCCAAATTAAACAAGCTTGGGAGCTGTGCGAATGCACCTGCGAGATCTCAAACAGACCCAGTGTTTTGTGTGAACGCAGCCCTTGGGTTGCAGGAGATTTCCTGGCGAGTAAAATACCAAACCCTCCCCTGCAGTTGCCTCTGCTTAAGCTGACCATCTCCAGCCGGGGCCCTCTTCCTAACGGAACTGCAAGTCCCACAATCCCCTCAGCAAAGCGCTTGGAATTATTGGAGTTGAAAACTCATCTGGATAAAGTATTCCCCTTCAATCGCTCCAGATGCTTTCAGCTCCCAAACCCAGAGCTAATTTCCTTGTGTTTCTCAATACCTCCTGTCCAACCTGGGTGGGTCAATTCTCACAATTAGGGTTGGGGGAAGCAGGTCCCCAGATTATTTTTCATAGATGGGGTGGTGGGGCAGGACAATTTTGTCTCACGCCCCTTTTGAGAGCTCAGAAACACTCGGCTTTCCACCTTTTGGCGGGAAGGAGGGGGTTCCCCAGCAAATTACCTCGTGCCTCTTGAAGAAGTTGGACTTGTCCAAGGCTTGGCGTAAATTCTCCAGGCGTGCCAAGTAGGTCTTCTGTAATATTAATATTAAATATTATATTAATTAATATTAATATTAAAACAGGAAGAGTTGGGGGCCAGTGTTCCCCCCCCCCAAACCTGTCTCTTCTTAGAAGCATTCTTTGCCAGGGAAAAAAAAATCAAATATAAGAGCAACTTTAATACAGTGAGAATGATTTAGCAATAGCACTTAGACTTATATACCACTTCTCAGTGCTTTATAGCTCTCTCTAAGTGGTTTACAGAGTCAGCATCTTGCCCCCAACCATCTGGGTCAGGGGTCGGCAACCTTAAACACTCAAAGAGCCACTTGGACCCGTTTCTCACAGAAAAGAAAACATTGATGAAGATAACACTGCGTATATCCTTTTTTACCTTTATGCTATGTATAAAAAAAACTATAGTGTGTTGCATTTATGAAATCAATGAACTGTTACAAAGAAAACAAATTTTTATGCCGGAGAAAGAGGGGGAAAAAAAACCTTTCTCCTTCATCCCAACAGGTGAAAACAATTTTAGTAGCTTATCTACCATCTTTAAATACAGCATAATTATCCCCATACCTCATCTCTTAATTAAAAAAAATCAAAGTATTTCATTAAACGTTCTTTACTAAAAGTCCAGTAAGGACAACATATATTCATATTCTCTCTCTCTCTCTCTCGCTCTCTCTCTCTCTCTCTTTCCTCTCTCTCTCTTCCTCTCTCCCTCTCTTTCTCTCTCTCTTTCCTCTCTCTTTCGTCTCCCTCTCTCTCCCTCTCCCTCCCTCTCCCTCTCTCCGATCTTCTGCTCACCTGGCCAGCTGGCTTCACGCTGTTCTCCGACAAGCTGACACACATTCTTATTGGGCTGGCTCTCTCCTGTCCTTGGTCTGCCAGTCCTCTTCCCCCACTAAGTAAAAGAGTGTGTGTGTGTGTGTGTGTGTGTGTGTGTTTGTGTGTGTAAGAGAGAGAGAGAGAGAGAGAGAGAGAGAGAGAGAGAGAGAGAGAGAGAGAGAGAGAGAGAGAGAGAGAGAGAGAGAGAGAGAGAGAGAGAGAGAGAGAAGGGAAGCGCAAGTGCCTCTCTGTGTCTCTGTCTCTCTCTCTGCAAATGGCAGAGGAGGCTGGGAGCCGCAGTAGAAGGCTGAAAGAGTCACTTGTGGCTCCAGAGCCGCGGGTTGCCGACCCGTGATCTGGGTCCTGGGAAGGCTGAGTCTTCCTAGAGCTGGTCAGGATCGAACTCCTGGCAGTGGGCAAAGTTAGCCTGACATACTGCATTCTAATCACTGTGCCATCATGGCAATGGGATAGGATAGAAAATAGAATAGAATAGAAGAATAGAATAGAATAGAATAGAATAGAATAGAATAGAATAGAATAGAATAGAATAGAATAGAATAGAATAGCATTTAGACTTATATCCTACTTCACGGTGCTTTATAGCCCTTTCTAAGCGGTTTACGCCTCTTGCCCCCAACAATCTGTGTCCTCATTTTACTGACCTCGGAAGGATGGACCTCAGCTCTGCCACTGATGAAAAGCGTGGTCCCACTTTTCAGCAAGCAATTCTGCCTCCCTGCCCCCCCCCTTTCCTCGGTCAAGAACTCACCAGCACATCCACACGATTCTTCACAAACTGCAAAAAGATCTCCATAATTTGATCCTGGCTCCGCGTCTGCTTGAAATCCCGTTGCACGGCTCCCCCCTCGATCTGCAGAGAGGGAAAAAGAGAGCAATAGCAATAGCACTTAGACTTATATACCGCTTAACTGTGCTCTTCAAGCCCTCTCTAAGAGGTTTACAGAATCAGCCTCTTGCCCCCTCCCAACAATCTGGGTCCTCATTTTACCGACCTCGGAAGGACGGAAGGTGGAGTCAACCTTGAGCTGGTCAGGATCGAACTCCTGGCAGTGGGCAGAGTTTAGCCTGCAATACTGAATTCTAACCACTGCACCACCACAGCTCAGTGACAGAGTTTGGAAAGTGGGTATTCTGACCTGTTGATGGAAGACTTGCTTCTCCAGCACAGACATACACAGACACATGTGCAAGCATGCATACACACACACACACACACACACACACACACACACACACACACACACTACTTCAGCCGCTCACCGTCACCCCCTCGATCCGGAACCCCAGAGACATGCTGGAGCTGGTATTTTCCCTCCACTGCATGTAACGGGGCTTGGTGACGGCCCCTTGGCTGTGCTCCTCCGGCGTGGGGGCCCAGGGGTCAATCTTCACCATCTTCTGGTAGAGGTCTCGCCGGGGGGCTGACCGGGGCTGACCCTTGCCCACTTCATCCTCCAAGTACGTTCTGGACAACAGCGGGGAAAGGGAAGCACAATTACTTGGGGAGTTTGATTCTCCCTCCAATTAACTCAAAAATACCCCATTTACTAGCGGAGGGCGGAATGGTGGTGGACTTTGCATTGCTGCCTTGTCCAGCAAGCAGGGAGGGGTCAGTCTTCCCAGGAGAACCGGGCAGGAAACAGACTAGATGGGCTAATTTTACCTTATTGTAACGCTATATTACAGTTGGCCTCGATTTACAGTCATTCGTTTAGTGACCGTTCAAAGTTACAGTGGCACGGAAAAAAATGATTTATGACCGTTTTTCACACTTAGAACCATTGCGGCATCCCCATGGTCACGTAATCAAAATTCAGGCACTTGGCAACTGACTCAGATTTATGACGGTTGCAGTGTCCCGGGGGGTCATGTGATCCCTTTTTGCGACCTGGGGAAGTCAGATTCACATAACCACGTAACTCACTTAATGGCAGTGATTCACTTAACAACAAAATAGGGCAAAAACTCACTTAACAACCGTCTTGCTCAGCAAGAAAAAAACTTTGGGCTCAATTGAGGTCGTAAGGCAAGGACTACCTGTAATAGGATCTTGCAGGTCTGAAAGGACAAACCTCCCTCCATCTCTTTTTATGGCCAGATAAGTTATGTTTTCTTTCTAGGCAGCTGGGGGCCTCCCGCTCTCTTATCTGGTCGTTGGCTGGGGATCATTATTGCAAGATCCAGGAAGATTTGGAAGAGGAATTTGTAAATTAAAGATGGGCCCAATCCACTTCTTCCCACCCACCCTGCGAGGAAGGCCGCTCTGACCTGGTGCCCATCTTGCAGTCCATGATGCTGGGATTCTGGAGTCCAAGGAGAAGATCGTCCATCTGGATGTAGCGCTCTCCGCCCACCTCTGCCACCCCGTGGTAGGCAGGCACAAAAGGGCGCAGGACGTCCGTCATCAGCTCAGACAGACACGCCTCCTCCACAGCGCTGAACTTCTTCAGGATCAGGCCCCCTTCTCTGGGTCTGAAGTTCCCTGAAAGGAGAAGGGAGGGGAACACCTGGAAGCCAGGAGCAAAACTGGGCTCTGCCTTAAAAAGTGGCCTTTTCTGCATGAGTGGCTGGGGAATTCTGGGAATTGAAGTCTACCCATCTTAAAGGATGCTGGCTGGGGAATTCTGGGAGTTATAGTCCACCCATCTTAAAGAATGCTGGCTGGGGAATTCTGGGAGCTGTAGTCCACCCCTCTTAAAATGCTGGCTGGGAATTCTGGGACTTGGTCCACTCTCTTAAAGCATGCTGGCTAGGGGATTCTGGGACTTGAAGTCCACCCCTCTTAAAGCATGCTGACAGGGGAATTCTGGGATTTGAAGCCCACCCATCTTAAAGCATACTGGCTGGGGAATTCTGTGAGCTATAGTCCACCCATCTTAAAGGATGCTGGCTGGGGAATTCTGGGAGCTGTAGTCCACCCATCTTAAAGGATGCTGGCTGGGGAATTCTGGGAGCTGTAGTCCACCCATCTTAAAGGATGCTGGCTGGGGAATTCTGGGAGTTGAAATCCACCTACCTTAAAGTTGCCATGGTCGAGAAACACTAACCCCCTGGCTTGTTCGGTCTCCAATTTGGCCTTGGCTCCTGATCCCCCTCCCCACACCTTCTCCTGGGCACCCCACAGATCCTTGTGCGATTCATACCCTCGTGTCCGGCCAGCTGCAGCCAGGAGCTGCGTCTTCGCAAGGACCAGTGGACCATGGTGAAAAACGTCTTCCAGGATTTTGTCTAGAGAGGAAAGCCAGAAAATGGGTGGTTGAAAACGTGGAAACTCCGTGTGTACGCGTGGGGTGAAACCAGAAACCCTGGTGGGGAGGCCTCCAGCAAGGATATATCCATGGATGGTGTTCACACAGCCTGACTGGCCGGGCTCAACAACAAATATTTGAGCTTGACACATCAAAAGAACACAAGACATGTTAAGCGGATCACCCATATAACTGAAGCCGATTTTATTATTTTTTTTGTGGCGGTCATTAAGCAAAATTGCACATAACTAATTAAATGTAATAACTGCACTATTCTAGTATTGGAGGGGCTGCCCCAAAGAAGAGGAGGGGGTCAATTTATTTTCCAGAGCACCAGAGGGCAGGACAAGAAACAATGGATGGAAACTAATCAAGGAGAGAAGCAACCTGGAATTAAAGAGAAACTTCCTGACAGTGAGGACAATTAACCAGTGAAACAGAAGTTGCCACCAGAAATCGTGGACGCTCCATCACTGGAGGTTCTTAAGAAGAGACTGGACAGTCACCTGTCTGAGACGGTATAGGTTTTCCTGCTTGAGCAGGGGGCTGGACTAGAAGACCTCCAAGGTCCCTTCCAGCTCTATTCTATTCTATTGGATATATTTTTCACCTTGACTTATTTGTCAAAATAATAAAGGCGGGATACACCTAAATAAGTAAATAAGCAGAAAAAAACCCTCTTGTTCTAAACACACAAAAAACCCCAGGAACTAGAATAAAATAGAATAACAGAGTTGGAAGAGACCTTGCAGTTCATCTAGTCCAACTCTTGCCCAAGAAGGAGACCCTACACCATTTCTGACAAGTGGCTGTCCAGTCTCTTCTTAAAAACCTCCAACAATGAAGCACTCACAACTTCTGGTGGCAAGCTGTTCCACTGGTTAATTGTCCTCCCTGTTAGGAAGATTTTCCTTAATTCCAGGTTGCTTCTCTCCTTGATTAGTTTCCACCCATTGTTCCTTGTCTTGCCTTCTGCTGCTTTGGAAAATAGATTGACCCCCTCTTCTTTGTGGGAGCCCCTCAAATATTGAAAGACTGCTACCATAGCACCCCCGTCCTTCTTTCCATTAGATTAGTCCAGTCTCTTCTTGAAAGCCTGCTTCTACAAAGAGGGAAATTCCTAAAAAACTGAAAGCTGGGCCCTGCATTACAGCCGCCTCTTGCAAGGATGTGCAAAATGTGTGCAAAACAGCCAACTGATCTTTGTCCACACAACGCCAGGCACAATCGTCGGGGACCTCCAGGCTTCCCCAACAGAAGAGGAAGCAGGAACCCACGTGCATCACTCCAGGCAGGAAATCTCAGCCCGGCTTGGCCGAGAGACCACTTCCTCCTGCACAGCTGAGCTGGGAGGCCCTTGAGCAGCTCCGCCATGCTAGCCACCCGAAAACTAGCCAGCTAGCACAGCCACACCTGAAATGCATAAGCACGAGGGCCCCAGGAGTGACACCAGCTCTGCAACGGGCCAGGAAACCCCCTGCAGTCTGTGCAAAGGCTCGCCTGCAAGCATGCAGAGTCCTTTTGCACCCAGGGCTCCCCTCTGCACCCAGAGCCAGCTGGGCGTAGGACTCTGGGTCACGTGGTCCAAGCGCCACGGGGTTGACTCTCCTCTCACTCTGTTGTGGCAACGCGGCAGCTTTGCAACACAGCCTGGAGACTTTGCTGAGCATCTTCTGGGAGCTGCACATTGGAGGGGGTTAACGGTTCCTCGCACCCAGAACCAACCGAGCGGCATTCCAAAGGATGTACGCCACCCCAAACCTGATGGGTCCAGGGTCAAAAACTTACACTTGTCTGGGTTCCAGTCCACAAACTACAGAGATCAAAGGCGGCAATGATGAAATGCACTTTATTTATTGCAGAGTTTTCTGCACGGTCCTCTTAAAACCACCCATTGGGAGGTTTTGCAGGGTTCAACTCCATCTGATTCATAATAACACAGTGCTTAGTGAAATAAATAAAAAGTTTTGGCATCAAAATGCCTTTATTTAATTGTGTAGCTGACTTTGGCAAAAAAAATCAGCAGTCGGGTAGCCCCGTTTTTAATCAAGAAATGTTATTAAGAGGCAGAAGATGATTTTAATGGAAAAAACAATAACACAAAGCTTTTTTTAAAAAGGGAGTTTGAGAAGTTTTTGCCTTTTACTAAGATTAGTAAAGTTAGTAAGGAAAGAGATGTCTCAACTTCTAACCCACGGGTCGGCAACCCACGGCTCTGGAGCCACAAGTGGCTCTTTCAGCCTTCTCCTGCGGTTCCCAGCCTCCTCTGCCATTTGCAGAGAGAGAGACAGAGACACAGAGAGGCACTTGCACTTCTCTCTCTCTCTCTCTCTCTCTCTCTCTCTCTCTCTCTCTCTCTCTCTCTCTCTCTCTCACACACACACACACACACACACACACACACACACACACTTTTACTTACTTAGTGGGGGAAGAGGACTGGCAGACCAAGGACAGGAGAGAGCCAGCCCAATAAGAATTTGTGTCAGCTTGTCGGAGGACAGCGTGAAGCCAGCTGGCCAGGTGAGCAGAAGATCGGAGAGAGGGAGAGGGAGGGAGAGGGAGAGAGAGAGGGAGACGAAAGAGAGAGAGAAAGAGAGGGAGAGAGGAAGAGAGAGGAAAGAGGGGAGAGAGAGAGAGGGAGGAGAGAGAGGGTAGAGAGGGAGAGAGAGAGCGAGAGGGGAGAGAGAGAGAGAGGAGAGAGAGAAAAGAGGAGAGGAGAAAAGAGAGAGAGGAAAGAGAGAACAAGAGAGAGAGGGAGAGAGGAGAGAGAGAGAAGAGAGAGAGGGAGAGAGAGAAAGAGAGAGAGAGAGAGGACGAAAGAGAGAGGAAAGAGAGAGAGAAAGAGACGAGGAGAAGAGAGAGGGAGAGAGAAGAGAGAGAGGGAGAGAAAGAGAGAGAGAGAGAGAAGAGAGAGGGAGAGAGAGAGAGAGAGAGAGAGAGAGAGAGAGAGAGAGAGAGAGAGAGAGAGAGAGAGAGAGAGAGAGAGAGAGAGAGAGAGAGAGAGAATATGAATATATGTTGTCCTTACTGGACTTTTAGTAAAGAACGTTTAATGAAATACTTTGATTTTTTTTAATTGAGATGAGGTATGGGGATAATTATGCTGTATTTAAAGATGGTAGACAAGCTACTAAAATTGTTTTCACCTGTTGGGATGAAGGAGAAAGGTTTTTTTCCCCCTCTTTCTCCGGCATAAAACTTTGTTTTCTTTGTAACAGTTCATTGATTTCATAAATGCAACACACCATAGTTTTTTTTATACATAGCATAAAGGTAAAAAAGGATATACGCAGTGTTATCTTCATTTTAGATGTCAAAAGGGTTTTCTGGCTCCCAATGTTTTCTGTGAGAAACGGGTCCAAGTGGCTCTTTGAGTGTTTGCCAACCCCTGTTCTAACCAGATGCTCAGAATTTTTTTAAAAATGCAATGAGAGGTTTAATCTTTTGATCTGAACACTCAAATGTTTGATTCCCCCAATTAATACAAGTAGTCCCGACTTACAACTATTTGTTTAGTGACCGAAGTTACAACATCACTGAAAAAAGTGACTTGTGAACGGTTCTTACAACCACTGCAGCATCCCCCTGGTCACGTGATCAAAATTCGGACGCTTGGTAACTGGCATGTAGTTAAAACGGTTACACTGTCCTGGGGTCACGTGATCCCCTTTTGCAACCTTCTGACAAGCAAAGTCAACGGGGAAGCCAGATTCACTTAACAACCGGGTGATTCACTTAACATCTGTGGCAGGAAAGGTCGTAAAATGGGGCAAAACTCACTGAACAACAGTCTTGCTCAGCAACAGAAATTCTGGGCTCAATTTTGGTCATAAGTTGAGAACTATCTGTATGTGCGGAAGGATACAGGCAGTCCTCGACTTACGACAGTTCATTTAGTGACTGTTCAAAGTTGCAATGGCACTGAAAAAAGTGATTTATGACCATTTTTCACAGTTACGACCATTGCAGCATCCCCCATGGTCACTTGATCAAAATTCGGATGCTTGGCAACTGGTTCATACTTATGACCGTTGCTGTGTCCCAAAATCACATGATCCCCTTTTGCGACCTTCAGACAAGCAAAGTCAATGGGGGAAGCCAGATTCACTTAACAACCGTGTGACTAACTTAACAACCGCAGTGATTCACATAACAACTGTGGCAAGATAGGTCGTAAAATGGAGCAAAACTTCCTCAACAAATGTCTCACTTAACAACAGAAATTTGGGGCTCAATTGTGGTCGTAGGTTGAGGACTTCCTATATATGCAGAAGGATATTTATCAGCCTGCCTAAAAAGTAAGGTTTTAACGAATAACCAGGTTGTTATCCAGAGCCTTAAAAACTCATCCAAAATATCAAATTTCCTGATTTGCTGTTGTGCAGAAGCAAAAGTCTAGCTCAGCTTCCAGGAGACATCTACAACTGGTATGGAATTTAACTCCCATAATCCCCATCCTAGATGATTGGGGATGAGGGGCCCTCCCCACATTCTGGGGGAGGTGGTCCCAAATCCCTATTTTAAGCCTTCCAGACTCTCCCATCCGACTGCCAGTCCGCTGCTCAGTTCCATTATTCACTTTTGCACAATTGATAATGTACTTTTTTTTTTTTTGCTAATCTTGCAAAAATCTCTATTTTGCAAACAACAGCTTTGAATCCTAGCATTGCACTTCCTTCCTATTTTAAGCAGAACTCTTCACCACCCATTCAAGTTGTGCTTCCCAAATATTTTTCCCACGTTAACTAAAACTTTTCTGGAAAGTTTTTATTTAAATCTTTGTTGTGCTTGGGTAACGAGTTGGGGTGTTGTTAGCCAAAGAAAATCTACTTTTATTTAATTTGGAGTTGTTTATCCATTGGGAAGCAATGCACGGTCTAAGGGAATCCAGTATTTGAATTTTTAAAAGCAGGAATTTAATCTAAGTCTTAGCCCTAGGGGCTTGAAGATGGCTGGACTTCAACTCCCAGAATTCCCCAGACATCTTCAAGCCCCCAGGATTGAGAAACGCATGCCCTAGGCATGTTATTTGGACATGTCCACATCCTGTTTTCTAATATTATCATCTAATATCAACCTAACTTTTTACTTTGGCTAGCATCAAGCAACAGCTTTCAAGCTTAAAATGCAAATATCCAAAACAAACGAACCAGAGGTAAACCTTCATGATTCTTGGATTAAAAGCTGCCTTCCTTTGAGGATTTAGCTGTTTCACTCAACTTCCCTGCTTCAGGATGGGTACAAAAGTGCAAAGATTAATCTGCACCCATGGATTTATCTGCATCAATAAATCACTTACACATATCCTCGACTTACAACTGTTCGTTTAGCGATCGCTCAAAGTTACAGCACTGAAAAAACTGACTTCTGACCGTTTTTCACACTTATGACCTTTACAGCCTCCCCATGGTCATGGGATCAAAATTCAGATGCTTGGCAACTGACTCATATTTATGACAGTTGTGGTGTCCCAGGGCCGCGTGATCCCCTTTTGCAACCTCCTGACAAGCAAAGTCGATGGGGTGTGTAACAACTGCAATGATTCAGAGCTGGCTCAGGGAATTCTGGGAGTTGAAGTCCACCCCTCTTAAAGCATGCTGGCTGGGGAATTCTGGGAGTTGAAGTCCACAAGTCTTAAAGATGCCAAGGTTGGGTACCCCGGCTCTGGCCCTCCGGCCCCCATCTCACCTTCCTCAGCACCTGTTTCTTTGCCATGACCGACTTTCCTTCGGCGTCGCTGAAGACGTCATCTGACTCCTGGGAGGAGCTGGCCAGGGAGGAGCAGGTGGACGAGCCTGAGACGGACCGGTCAAAAGGCAGCCCGGGGCCTTGGCTTACGCGGGAGGGAGATGGCACTGGGGGCTCCCCACAGGTCATCTGGCCCAGCAGGCAGGGAGGAGGCCCCTGGCATGTTTGCAAGCCGTTGCTGGAAAAGGCCCCATGGCACAACTGGGCCCCTCCCTCGGTTGCCTCGGTGGCCCTCGCCAGGTCAGAGGGGGGCTCTGCCGCCTCCCACCCCTCGGCCTCCGTCGGCTGAAGGAGAGATCCAGAGGCTGGAATCCATTCCATGAGGGCTCCGAAGGACAGATCACCGGATCCCAGGCCGGAGGACTCTCGTGGTTGCAATGGCCCTCGGATGCTCCAGGTTCGGATTCCACCAGGCTTGTCTAAATAGGGAAACCCAAACAGGGTGCAAAAATATCAAAACATTTATAATCTGTTTGCTTATTCATTTATAGCATTGTTTTTTAAAAAATAATTCCATGCTTTCACTACAAAGGCCCAAATTAGGTAATACTACCCATATTTTCCTGAAAATAAGTCAGGGTCTTATATTACTTTTTGCTCCAAAAGGTGCATTAGGGCTTATTTTCCCGTTAGGTCTTATATTCGGGGAAATACGGTACTAAATGCCTCCGTCTGGCTGGCGATCTTAACTGGGGCTTATTTTTGGGGTGGGGCTTATATTACGAGCGTCCTGAAAAATCATCAGGTTAGGTCCTATTTTTGGGGAAACAGGGTATTAGCCATCTGAGAAAGAGAGGTGGTAAAGGTAGTCCTCAACTTACAACAATTTGTTTACTAACTTTTTGAAGTTACAACAGCTCTGGAAAAAGTGACTTATGACCGTTTTTCATACCTATATGACTGTTGCAGCATCCCCATGGTCACATGATCCAAATTCGGACGCTTGGCAACTGGTTCATATTTATGACTGTCGCAGTGTCCCGGGGTCATATGATCAACTTTTGTGACTTTTTGACAAACAAAGTCAATGGGGAAGCCAGATTCTCTTAACGACCGTGTTACTAAACAACTGCAGTGCTTCACTTAACTCTGGCATGAAAAGTTGTAAAATGGGACAAAACTCACTTAACAACTGTCTTGCTTAGCAATGGAAATTTTGGGCTCATTTGTGGTCGTAAGTCGAGGACTAAATGTATAGGATCTACAAGACGAGCATGCAAGGAAAAAAGGAATGGGAAGAAGGAAAACAAATGCTTCACTCCCCATGGCTGCCTTCTTCTCTAACCCTGTCTCTAAAATTGTTTTTAATCACAGCAAAACAGGCCTGGAAACATTTTTTCAAAGCTTCATTTTATCTGATATGTCTTGGTCCTGGAACTCAGGAACTTCAAAAAAATTGCATTTAAAGATTGTAGGGGGAAAGACGAAGCAAAAAAATAAATAAAATCAGAAGTCCAGCGACAGATTTTCCACTCTGACAAAATTTGCAGAACTCATGAACTTTTTAAAACAGAATTTAAGGAAAGCATCTTCCTAACCTGTGTTACTTTGCAAAAGGTACTGCCAGACTCCAGATTTTTTTCACTTCATGGTATTTGAATGGTCTGTTTCCCGTCCTGGCCCAGCCAGGAATGTAATTAATCGAGAAATGATTGATTGAACAATGGCAACAGGAGAAGCAGGAATTCCACTGAATGGAGAGGTTGGCAATCTGAGTGTGTTTTTTCAAATGAGCTGAAAGGGCTCCGAACGGGTTTAAAGGGGCAGGCGGTCCTCAACCCTGGCCCTGGAAGCCAGGATTATTTCCTGCAATGACTCCTTTTCAGCCACTTTGCTTCCTTGTTTTTAAGAAGTTGTGAAAATGGATTAAAAAAAAAATTAAGTACAGGCAGTCCTTGACTTACAACTGTTCGTTTAGTGACCGTTCAAAGTTACAATAGCACTGACAAATGTGACTTATGACCGTTTTTCATAGTTACGACGTTTGCAGCATCCCCCACGGTCACGTGATCAAAATTCAGAGGCTTGGCAACCGGTTCGTACTTATGACCGTCGCTGTGTCCCAAGGTCATGCGATCCCCCTTTTATGACCCTTTTGGGAAGCCAGATTCACTTAACAAGCATGTTACTAACTTATCAACTGTCGTGACTCACTTAACAACTGCGGCAAGAAAAGTAAAATGGGGCAAAACTCACTTAACAAATGTCTCACTTAACGATGGAAATTTGGGGCTCAATTGTGGTCGTGACCACCTGTAATTGAGATTGGCTCTTTGATGCTTCTTTAGACTCTTGGAATAAAAAGTTTTATATGCCGTCACCCAGCCCTAAAATGGAAATAATTAGTATTTAAAGGCAAAATTCCCCCTCGGGAAGGAAGAGAAATCTAAACCAGATTCAGCTTCTAACTTCTAATTTTACAGAACTGGAACTGATGCGGAGTCATAAAATCAAAATCCTTTTTTCCTCTTTGGATTTTTTTGCAGGGCAGTTGCTGGTGTGCAACTCAACAACCAAAGTAGGGCCTCATGCCAGCTGCCCCCCGACACCCGTGTTCAATACCCCCCCTGCATGGGGGCAACAGGCTGATCTAGTAGCTGAATGCACCCGTGTTCAAGGTTTGCCCAAGACAAGCAAAACCAAAGCAAAGAGAAACAAATCCAGTTTATTCTGGAAGTGAATCTAAGTGGTAGTTTTGGCACGGGGGTTCTCCCCCCCCCCAATCCTCAAAAGGAGCATATTTGTTGCACACCACTTGGTGTGAATCAGTTGTGCGTGTTGTGGGGTGGGCTTTGGGGGGTCAGTTTAAGGGGCTCAGGTGGGATCGCTCTTCGTTTTGCTTCCAACAGTAATCGAACAAGGAGGGGATGCACTCGGCCCATGCCCAGAGGAGCTCTCTTCAAGGCTACCGGCACAGAGATCCCTTTCCTTTGAAACGCTGGATGGAAATCAGGAAAGAAAGCAAAGAAAGCCATCCAAACTGGGATGGGGAGGGAGACCCCTCTCCAGCTCTCCGCTCCCCCCCCCCACTATCAAGCAGTAGCTTCTGTGCGACCCGCATCTGGGTCCGGATGCGTCTCCCTCGACGCGTGTCTTGCTGCTTTGCACGGAAAGAGCAGTTGCATCGGAAAGACCCCCTCCCCAATCTTTTTTGCACCCCTCCCCCCAAAAGAATCCTCCAGTGATCTCCCCGGGAGCCCCCTCCCGTTCCAACCCTGCCCCCCCTTTCCTCCTGGCTTCCCCCTCCCCAGCGCCCGCCCCCGAAGCCCCCTCTTCAATTCCTCACCGGCAAAAGACCCAACTACGGGGGATTCAGCCCGTCTCCGCGTCTCCGGCTTGCAGAGCACGTCAGAAAGGCGGGGACAAAACCCGTGCAGACAGAAGGCCGGGGGGGGGGGAGGAAACGCAGCGGAGGAAGGAGGACCGCGAGGAAAGGCTGGTCTCGGCCTGCCCTCTGCTGGCCGCGGGTGGTAGCGCAGCCTCTGTCCAATATGCAAAAAACGATTCACATTCGTATGCATATCTTCCTACATGCATTTGTACGTGTGTATGTGTGTTTCTCAAGTCGGTGATCTTCTATCCCTAGTGGCAAGCTAATTTTACTGCGATATTTTTAAACCCCAAATGAAGAAAAAAAGCTATTTTTATTACTTTTGCATGTGTTGATCAGCCACCTCGCCCCCTTTCATGCAATGCAGGGAGCCCCCCCCAAAAAACGGTCACGAACCTGGCTGTGCTGCATAAAATTCCACAAATGCCATCTCCTCGTTATTGTCCCAAAATCACGAAGCTGGCTGTGCTGTATAAAATTCCACAAATACTCACCATCTCCTGGTTATTGTCCCAAAGTGACTGTGGAACTTTAGGCAGCACAGCCAGCTTTGTGACTTGGCACCAATAACAAGGAGATGGTGAGTATTTGTGGAATTTTATACACCACAGCCAGCTTTGTGACTTTGGGACAACAAGCAGGAGATGTATTTGTGGAATTTTATACAGCGCAGCCAGCTTTGTGATTTTGGGACAACAACCAGGAGTTGGTGAGTACTAGCAAAGAACAAACCAGGCTCAGTTTATCCCATGCTTGCATTTAGTGGGGGCGTCCACAGACAATAGTACAGCAGAAATGTCAAAATGGTGGCTGTCATAGTTGATCAGAGCTCCCTATGTTTTTTATGTACAACAGGTTTAACACTTAGGAACAGAGGTAAGTTAGTTGCTTTTCTATTAATACATAATCCTTAAAAGAGCTCTCCTGCAGGCAGCCTGCCTTGGTCTAATTCAGACTGGAAATATAGCAAAGGAAAATATTTTCCCCTACTCGGCTTTGTCCTGTTTTCCCCAATGGAAATGGCTGTTTGCAACACACCAACAAATGCAAGATATATCCTGGGCTAAATCCTGAGGGAGAGGTCGCATTCGGAAAACAAAAGGTTTTTTGGCTTCCCCAACCTGGGAGGAACCTGAATATATGTATACTTTTCGAATTTGAGGTCAGTTTCACATTTTGACTTTTCAAGCTGAATTGGATTTTTGCCAACAAATGCAAGATACGTCCTGGGCTACCTTCTCAGGGGGAAGTCGCATTCGGAAAACAAATGGTTTTTCGGCTTCCCCAACCTGGAAGGAACCTGAATATATGTATACTTTTCGAATTTGAGGTCAGTTTCACATTTTGACTTTTCATGCTTTATTGGATTTTTGCCAAAAAATGCAGGATACGTCCTGGGCTAACTCCTGAGGGAGAGGTCGCATTCGGAAAACAAATGGTTTTTTGGCTTCCCCAACCTGGGAGGAACCTGAATATATGTATACTTTTCGAATGTGAGGTCAGTTTCTCATTTTGACTTTTCATGCTGAATTGGATTTTTGCCAACAAATGCAAGAGATGTCCTGGGCTAACCTCTCAGGGGGAAGTCGCATCCGGAAAACATATGGTTTTTCGGCTTCCCCAACCTGGGGGGAACCTGAATATATGTATACTTTTCGAATTTCAGGTCAGTTTCACATTTTGACTTTTCATGCTTTAGTGGATTTCTGCCAACAAATGCAAGAGACGTCCTGGGCGTCCTGGGCGAAGTTATTCTCAGGGGGAGGTAGCATCCGGAAAACAAATGGTTTTTAGCTTCCCCAACCTGGGGGGAACCTGTATATATGTATACTTTTCGAATTTGAAGTCAATTTCAAATTTTGACTTTTCATGCTGAATTGGATTTTTGCCAACAAATGCAGGATACCTCCTGGGCTAACTCCTGAGGAAGAGGTCGCATCCGGAAAACAAATGGTTTTTCGGCTTCCCCGACCTGGAGGGAACCTGAATATATGTATACTTTTCAAATTTGACTTCACATTTTCACTTTTCATGCTGAATTGGAGTTTTGCCAACAAATGCAAGATACGTCCTGGGCTAACTTCTCAGGGGGACGTCGCATCCGGAAAACATATGGTTTTTCGGCTTCCCCAACCTGTAGGGAACCTGAATATATGTATAGTTTTCGAATTTGAAGTCCGTTGCACATTTTGAGTTTTTCTGCTTTATTGGATTTTTGCAAACAAATGCAAGATACGTCCTTGGCTAACTTCTCAGGGGGAGGTCGCATCCGGATAACATATGGTTTTTCGGCTTCCCCAACCTGTAGGGAACCTGAATATATGTATAGTTTTCGAATTTGAGGTCAGTTTCACATTTTGACCTTTTCTGCTTTATTGGATATTTGCCAACAAATGCAAGATACGTCCTGGGCTAACTTCTCAGGGGGAGGTCGCATCCGGATAACATATGGTTTTTCGGTTTCCCCAACCTGGGGGGAACCTGAATATATGTATACTTTTCGAATTTGAGGTCAGATTCACATTTTGACTTTTCATGCTGAATTGGATTTTTGCCAACAAATGCAAGAGATGTCCTGGGCTAACCTCTCAGGGGGAGGTCGCATCCGGAAAACATATGGTTTTTCGGCTTCCCCAACCTGGGGGGAACCTGAATATATGTATACTTTTCGAATTTCAGGTCAGTTTCACATTTTGACTTTTCATGCTTTAGTGGATTTCTGCCAACAAATGCAAGAGACGTCCTGGGCTAACTTCTCAGGGGGAGGTAGCATCCGGAAAACAAATGGTTTTTAGCTTCCCCAACCTGGGGGGAACCTGTATATATGTATACTTTTCGAATTTGAAGTCAATTTCAAATTTTGACTTTTCATGCTGAATTGGATTTTTGCCAACAAATGCAGGATACCTCCTGGGCTAACTCCTGAGGAAGAGGTCGCATCCGGAAAACAAATGGTTTTTCGGCTTCCCCGACCTGGAGGGAACCTGAATATATGTATACTTTTCAAATTTGACTTCACATTTTCACTTTTCATGCTGAATTGGAGTTTTGCCAACAAATGCAAGATACGTCCTGGGCTAACTTCTCAGGGGTAGGTCGCATCCGGAAAACATGGTTCTTCGGCTTCCATAACTTGGGGGGAACCTGAATATATGTATACTTTTCGAATGTGAGGTCAGTTTCTCATTTTGACTTTTCATGCTGAATAGGATTTTTGCCAACAAATGCAAGAGACGTCCTGGGCTAACTTCTCAGGGGGACGTCGCATCCGGAAAACATATGGTTTTTCGGCTTCCCCAACCTGTAGGGAACCTGAATATATGTATACTTTTCGAATTTGAAGTCAGTTGCACATTTTGAGTTTTTCTGCTTTATTGGATTTTTGCAAACAAATGCAAGATACGTCCTTGGCTAACTTCTCAGGGGGAGGTCGCATCCGGATAACATATGGTTTTTCGGCTTCCCCAACCTGTAGGGAACCTGAATATATGTATAGTTTTCGAATTTGAGGTCAGTTGCACATTTTGACCTTTTCTGCTTTATTGGATATTTGCCAACAAATGCAAGATACGTCCTGGGCTAACTTCTCAGGGGGAGGTCGCATCCGGATAACATATGGTTTTTCGGTTTCCCCAACCTGGGGGGAACCTGAATATATGTATACTTTTCGAATTTGAGGTCAGTTGCACATTTTGACTTTTTCTGCTTTATTGGATATTTGCCAACAAATGCATGATACGTCCTGGGCTAACTTCTCAGGGGGAGGTCGCATCCGGATAACATATGGTTTTTCAGCTTCCCCAAACTGTAGGGAACCTGAATATATGTATAGTTTTCGATTTTTGAGGTCAGTTGCACATTTTGTCCTTTTCTGCTTTATTGGATATTTGCCAACAAATGCATGATATGTCCTGGGCTACCTTCTCAGGGGGAGGTCGCATCCGGATAACATATGGTTTTTCAGCTTCCCCAAACTGTAGGGAACCTGAATATATGTATAGTTTTCGATTTTTGAGGTCAGTTGCACATTTTGACCTTTTCTGCTTTATTGGATATTTGCCAACAAATGCATGATATGTCCTGGGCTAACTTCTCAGGGGGAGGTCGCATCCGGATAACATATGGTTTTTCGGCTTCCCCAACCTGGGGGGAACCTGAATATATGTATACTTTTCGAATTTGAGGTCCGTTTCACATTTTGACTTTTCATGCTTAATTGGATTTTTGCCAACAAATGAATGATATGTCCTGGGCTAACTTCTCAGGGGGAAGTCGCATCCGGATAACATATGGTTTTTCGGCTTCCCCAACCTGTAGTGAACCTGAATATATGTATAGTTTTCGAATTTGAGGTCAGTTGCACATTTTGACTTTTTCTGCTTTATTGGATATTTCCCAACAAATGAATGATATGTCCTGGGCTAACTTCTCAGGGGGAGGTCGCATCCGGATAACATATAGTTTTTCAGCTTCCCCAACCTGGAGGGAACCTGAATATATGTATAGTTTTCGAATTTGAAGTTAGTTGCACATTTTGACTTTTTTGCTTAATTGGATTTTTGCAAACAAATGCAAGATACATCGTGGGCTAACTTCTCAGGGGGAGGTCGCATCCGGATAACACATGGTTTTTCGGCTTCCCCAAACTGTAGAGAACCTGAATATATGTATAGTTTTCGAATTTGAGGTCAGTTGCACATTTTGACTTTTTCTGCTTTATTGGATGTTTGCCAACAAATGAATGATATGTCCTCGGCTAACTTCTCAGGGGGAAGTCGCATCCGGATAACATATGGTTTTTCGGCTTCCCCAACCTGGGGGGAACCTGAATATATGTATACTTTTCGAATTTGAGGTCAGTTTCACATTTTGACTTTTCACGCTTAATTGGATTTTTGCAAAGAAATGCAAGATACATCCTGGGCTAACTTCTCAGGGGGAGGTCGCAACCGGATAACATATGGTTTTTCGGCTTCCCCAACCTGGGGGGAACCTGAATATATGTATACTTTTCGAATTTGAGGTCAGTTTCACATTTTGACTTTTCATGCTTAGTTGGATTTTTGCAAACAAATGCAAGATACATCCTGGGCTAACTTCTCAGGGGGAGGTCACATCTGGAAACATATAGTTTTTCAGCTTCCCCAACCTGGAGGGAACCTGAATATATGTATAGTTTTCTATTTTTGAGGTCAGTTGCACATTTTGACTTTTTCTGCTTTATTGGATATTTGCCAACAAATGCATGATATGTCCTGGGCTAACTTCTCAGGGGGAGGTCGCATCTGGATAACATATAGTTTTTCGGCTTCCCCAACCTGGAGGGAACCTGAATATATCTATAGTTTTCGAATTTGAGGTCAGTTGCACATTTTGACTTTTTCTGCTTTATTGGATATTTGCCAACAAATGCATGATATGTCCTGGGCTAACTTCTCATGGGGAAGTCGCATCCAGATAACATATGGTTTTTCGGCTTCCCCAACCTGGGGGGAACCTGAATATATGTATACTTTTCGAATTTGAGGTCAGTTTCACATTTTGACTTTTCATGCTTATTTGGATTTTTGCAAACAAATGCAAGATACGTCCTGGGCTAACTTCTCAGTGGGAGGTCGCATCCTGATAACATATGGTTTTTCGGCTTCCCCAACCTGGGGGGAACCTGAATATATGTATAGTTTTCGAATTTGAAGTCAGTTGCACATTTTGACTTTTTCTGCTTTATTGGATTTTTGCAAACAAATGCAAGATACGTCCTGGGCTAACTTCTCAGGGGAAGGTTGCATCCGGATAACATATGGTTTTTCGGCTTCCCCAACCTGTAGGGAACCTGAATATATGTATACTTTTCGAATTTGAGGTCAGTTTCACATTTTGACTATTCATGCTTTATTGGATTTTTGCCAACAAATGCAAGATACATCCTGGGCTAACTTCTCATGGGGAGGTCGCATCCGGAAAATGTATGGTTTTTCGGCTTCCCCAACCTGGCAGGAACCTGAATATATGTATACTTTTCGAATTTGAGGTCAGTTTCATATTTTGACATTTCATGCTTTATTGGATTTTTGCTAAGAAATGCAAGATACATCCTGGCCTTACTTCTCATGGGGAGGTCGCTTCCTGAAAATGTATGGTTTTTCGGCTTCCCCAACCTGGGGGGAACCTGAATATATGTATACTTTTCGAATTTGAGGTCAGTTTCACATTTTGACTTTTCATGCTTTATTGGATTTTTCCCAAGAAATGCAAGATACATCCTGGCCTAACTTCTCAGGGGGAGGTGGCACCGGGAAAACATATGGTTCTTCTGCTTCCCCAACGTGGGAGGAACCCGAATATATGTATACTTTTCGAATTTGAGGTCAGTTTCACATTTTGACTATTCATGCTTTATTGGATTTTTGCCAACAAATGCAAGATACATCCTGGGCTAACTTCTCAGGGGGAGGTCGCATCCGGAAAATGTATGGTTTTTCGGCTTCTCCAACCTGGCAGGAACCTGAATATATGTATACTTTTCGAATTTGAGGTCAGTTTCACATTTTGACTTTTCATGCTTTATTGGATTTTTGCCAACAAATGAAAGATAAACCCTGGCTAACTTCTCAGGGGGAGGTCGTATCCGGAAAACTTGGTTTTTTGGCTTCCCCAACCTGGCGGGAACCTGAATATATGTATACTTTTCGAATTTGAGGTCAGTTTCACATTTTGACTATTCATGCTTTATTGGATTTTTGCCAACAAATGAAAGATAAACCCTGGCTAACGTTTCATGGGGAGGTCGCATCTGGAAAACATATGGTTTTTCGGCTTCCCCAACCTGCGGGGAACCTGAATATATATATTCTTTTCGAATTTGATGTCAGTTTCACATTTTGACTTTTCATGCTTTATTGGATTTTTGCCAACAAATGCAAGATACATCCTGGGCTAACTTCTCAGGGGGAGGTCGCATCCGGAAAATGTATGGTTTTTCGGCTTCTCCAACCTGGCAGGAACCTGAATATATGTATACTTTTCGAATTTGAGGTCAGTTTCACATTTTGACTTTTCATGCTTTATTGGATTTTTGCCAACAAATGAAAGATAAACCCTGGCTAACTTCTCAGGGGGAGGTCGTATCCGGAAAACTTGGTTTTTTGGCTTCCCCAACCTGGCGGGAACCTGAATATATGTATACTTTTCGAATTTGAGGTCAGTTTCACATTTTGACTATTCATGCTTTATTGGATTTTTGCCAACAAATGCAAGATACATCCTGGGCTAACTTCTCAGGGGGAGGTCGCATCCGGAAAATGTATGGTTTTTCGGCTTCTCCAACCTGGCAGGAACCTGAATATATGTATACTTTTCAAATTTGAGCTCAGTTTCATATTTTGACATTTCATGCTGTATTGGATTTTTGCTAAGAAATGCAAGATACATCCTGGCCTTACTTCTCATGGGGAGGTCGCATCCGGAAAATGTATGGTTTTTCGGCTTCCCCAACCTGGGGGGAACCTGAATATATGTATACTTTTCGAATTTGAGGTCAGTTTCACATTTTGACTTTTCATGCTTTATTGGATTTTTCCCAAGAAATGCAAGATACATCCTGGCCTAACTTCTCAGGAGGAGGTGGCACCGGGAAAACATATGGTTCTTCTGCTTCCCCAATGTGGGAGGAACCCGAATATATGTATACTTTTCGAATTTGAGGTCAGTTTCACATTTTGACTATTCATGCTTTATTGGATTTTTGCCAACAAATGCAAGATACATCCTGGGCTAACTTCTCATGGGGAGGTCGCATCCGGAAAATGTATGGTTTTTCGGCTTCCCCAACCTTGCAGGAACCTGAATATATGTATACTTTTCGAATTTGAGGTCAGTTTCACATTTTGACTTTTCATGCTTTATTGGATTTTTGCCAACAAATGCAAGATACATCCTGGGCTAACTTCTCAGCGGGAGGTCGCATCCGGAAAATGTATGGTTTTTCGGCTTCCCCAACCTGGCAGGAACCTGAATATATGCATACTTTTCGAATTTGAGGTCATTTTCACATTTTGACTTTTCATGCTTTATTGGATTTTTGCCAACAAATGCAAGATACATCCTGGCCTAACTTCTCATGGGGAGGTCGCATCTGGAAAACATATGGTTTTTCGGCTTCCCCAACCTGGGGGGAACCTGAATATATATATTCTTTTCGAATTTGATGTCAGTTTCACATTTTGACTTTTCATGCTTTATTGGATTTTTGCCAACAAATGAAAGATAAACCCTGGCTAACTTCTCAGGGGGAGGTCGTATCCGGAAAACATGGTTTTTTGGCTTCCCCAACCTGGCGGGAACCTGAATATATGTATACTTTTCGAATTTGAGGTCAGTTTCACATTTTGACTATTCATGCTTTATTGGATTTTTGCCAACAAATGCAAGATACATCCTGGGCTAACTTCTCAGGGGGAGGTCGCATCCGGAAAATGTATGGTTTTTCGGCTTCTCCAACCTGGCAGGAACCTGAATATATGTATACTTTTCGAATTTGAGGTCAGTTTCATATTTTGACATTTCATGCTGTATTGGATTTTTGTTAAGAAATGCAAGATACATCCTGGCCTTACTTCTCATGGGGAGGTCGCTTCCTGAAAATGTATGGTTTTTCGGCTTCCCCAACCTGGAGGGAACCTGAATATATGTATACTTTTCGAATTTGAGGTCAGTTTCACATTTTGACTTTTCATGCTTTATTGGATTTTTCCCAAGAAATGCAAGATACATCCTGGCCTAACTTCTCAGGGGGAGGTGGCACCGGGAAAACATATGGTTCTTCTGCTTCCCCAATGTGGGAGGAACCTGAATATATGTATACTTTTCGAATTTGATGTCAGATTCACATTTTGACTTTTCATGCTTTATTGGATTTTTGCCAACAAATGAAAGATAAACCCTGGCTAACTTCTCAGGGGGAGGTCGTATCCGGAAAACATGGTTTTTTGGCTTCCCCAACCTGGCGGGAACCTGAATATATGTATACTTTTCGAATTTGAGGTCAGTTTCACATTTTGACTATTCATGCTTTATTGGATTTTTGCCAACAAATGCAAGATACATCCTGGGCTAACTTCTCAGGGGGAGGTCGCATCCTGAAAATGTATGGTTTTTCGGCTTCCCCAACCTGGGGGGAACCTGAATATATGTATACTTTTCGAATTTGAGGTCAGTTTCACATTTTGACTTTTCATGCTTTATTGGATTTTTTCAAAGGAATGCAAGATACATCCTGGCCTAACTTCTCAGGGGGAGGTCGCACCGGGAAAACATGGTTTTCCGGCTTCCCCAATTTGGCGGGAACCTGAATATATGTTTACTTTTCGAATTTGAGGTCAGTTTCATATTTTGAGTTTTCATGCTTTATTGGATTTTTTCCAAGGAATGCAAGATACATCCTGGGCTAACTTCTGAGGGGGAGGTTGCATCCAGAAAACGTACGGTTTTTCGGCTTCCCCAACCTGGCGGGAACCTGAATATATGTATACTTTTCGAATTTGAGGTCAGTTTCACATTTTGACTTTTCATGCTTTATTGGATTTTGCTAAGAAAGAAGATACTCCTGGCCTTACTTCTCAAAAAAAATGGGGAGGTTGCTTCCGAACATTGTAGGTTTTTTTTGCGGCTTCCCCCAACCTGGTGGGAACGTCTGATATATTTATACTTTTCGGGGGAGAGAATTTAAGTTCAGTTTCACATTTTGACTTTTCATGCTTTATTGGATTTTTTCCAAGGAATGCAAGATACATCCTGGCCTAACTTCTCAGGGGGAGGTCGCACCGGGAAAACATGGTTTTCCGGCTTCCCCAATTTGGCGGGAACCTGAATATATGTTTACTTTTCGAATTTGAGTTCAGTTTCATATTTTGAGTTTTCATGCTTTATTGGATTTTTTCAAAGGAATGCAAGATACATCCTGGGCTAACTTCTGAGGGGGAGGTCGCATCCAGAAAACGTATGGTTTTTCGGCTTCCCCAACCTGGCGGGAACCTGAATATATGTATACTTTTCGAATTTGAGGTCAGTTTCACATTTTGACTTTTCATGCTTTATTGGATTTTTGCCAACAAATGCAAGATACATCCTGGGCTAACGTCTCAGGGGGAGGTCGCATCCGGAAAATGTATGGTTTTTCGGCTTCCCCAACCTGGCGGGAACCTGAATATATGTATACTTTTCGAATTTGAGGTCAGTTTCACATTTTGACATTTCATGCTGTATTGGATTTTTGCTAAGAAATGCAAGATACATCCTGGCCTTACTTCTCATGGGGAGGTTGCTTCCTGAAAATGTATGGTTTTTCGGCTTCCCCAACCTGGGGGGAACCTGAATATATGTATACTTTTCGAATTTGAGGTCAGTTTCACATTTTGACTTTTCATGCTTTATTGGATTTTTTCCAAGGAATGCAAGATACATCCTGGCCTAACTTCTCAGGGGGAGGTCGCACCGGGAAAACATGGTTTTACGGCTTCCCCAATTTGGCGGGAACCTGAATATATGTTTACTTTTCGAATTTGAGGTCAGTTTCATATTTTGAGTTTTCATGCTTTATTGGATTTTTTCCAAGGAATGCAAGATACATCCTGGGCTAACTTCTGAGGGGGAGGTCGCATCCAGAAAACGTATGGTTTTTCGGCTTCCCCAACCTGGCGGGAACCTGAATATATGTATACTTCTCGAATTTGAGGTCAGTTTCACATTTTGACTTTTCATGCTTTATTGGATTTTTGCCAACAAATGCAAGATACATCCTGGGCTAACGTCTCAGGGGGAGGTCGCATCCGGAAAATGTATGGTTTTTCGGCTTCCCCAACCTGGCGGGAACATGAATATATGTATACTTTTCAAATTTGAGGTCAGTTTCACATTTTGACTATTCATGCTTTATTGGATTTTTGCCAACAAATGCAAGATACATCCTGGGCTAACTTCTCAGGGGGAGGTCGCATCCGGAAAATGTATGGTTTTTCGGCTTCCCCAACCTGGGGAAAACCTGAATATATGTATACTTTTCGAATTTGAGGTCAGTTTCACATTTTGACTATTCATGCTTTATTGGATTTTTGCCAACAAATGCAAGATACATCCTGGCCTTACTTCTCATGGGGAGGTCGCATCAGGAAAACATATGATTTTTCGGCTTCCCCAACCTGGGGAAAACCTGAATATATGTATACTTTTCGAATTTGAGGTGAGTTTCACATTTTGACTTTTCATGCTTTATTGGATTTTTGCCAACAAATGAAAGATAAACCCTAGCTAACTTCTCAGGGGGAGGTCGTATCCGGAAAACATGGTTTTTCGGCTTCCCCAATTTGGCGGGAACCTGAATATATGTATACTTTTCGAATTTGAGGTCAGTTTCACATTTTGACTTTTCATGCTTTATTGGATTTTTGCCAACAAATGCAAGATACATCCTGGCCTAACTTCTCAGGGGGAGGTCGCACCGGGAAAACATATGGTTTTCCGGCTTCCCCAATTTGGCGGGAACCTGAATATATGTTTACTTTTCGAATTTGAGGTCAGTTTCATATTTTGACTTTTCATGCTTTATTGGATTTTTTCCTAGAATGCAAGATACATCCTTGGCTAACTTCTCAGGGGGAGGTCGCATCCGGAAAACATATGGTTTTTCGGCTTCCCCAACCTGGGGGGAACCTGAATATATATATACTTTTCGAATTTGAGGTCAGTTTCACATTTTGACTTTTCATGCTTTATTGGATTTTTGCCAACAAATGCAAGATACATCCTGGGCTAACTTCTCAGGGGGAGGTCGCATCCGGAAAATGTATGGTTTTTCGGCTTCCCCAACCTGGCAGGAACCTGAATATATGTACACTTTTCGAATTTGAGGTCAGTTTCACATTTTGACATTTCATGCTTTATTGGATTTTTGCTAACAAATGCAAGATACATCCTGGCCTTACTTCTCATGGGGAGGTCGCATCCGGAAAAGATATGATTTTTCGGCTTCCCCAACCTGGGGGGAACCTGAATATATGTATACTTTTTGAATTTGAGGTCAGTTTCACATTTTGACTTTTCATGCTTTATTGGATTTTTGCCAACAAATGAAAGATAAACCCTGGCTAACTTCTCAGGGGGAGATCGTATCCGGAAAACATGGTTTTTTGGCTTCCCCAACCTGGCGGGAACCTGAATATATGTATTCTTTTCGAATTTGATGTCAGTTTCACATTTGACGTTTCATGCTTTATTGGATTTTTGCCAACAAATGCAAGATACACCCAGGGCTAACTTCTCAGGGGGAGGTCGCAGACGGAAAACATAGGGTTTTTCGGCTTCCCCAACCTGGGGGGAACATGAATATATGTATACTTTTCGAATTTGCGGTCAGGTTCACATTTTGACTTTTCATGCTTTATTGGCTTCTTGCCAACAAATGCAAGATACAACCCGGGCTAACTTCTCTGGGGAGGTCGCATCCGGAAAATGTATGGTTTTTCGGCTTCTCCAACCTGGCAGGAACCTGAATATATGTATACTTTTCGAATTTGAGGTCAGTTTCATATTTTGACATTTCATGCTTTATTGGATTTTTGCTAAGAAATGCAAGATACATCCTGGCCTTACTTCTCATGGGGAGGTCGCTTCCTGAAAATGTATGGTTTTTCGGCTTCCCCAACCTGGGGGGAACCTGAATATATGTATACTTTTCGAATTTGAGGTCAGTTTCACATTTTGACTTTTCATGCTTTATTGGATTTTTCCCAAGAAATGCAAGATACATCCTGGCCTAACTTCTCAGGGGGAGGTGGCACCGGGAAAACATATGGTTCTTCTGCTTCCCCAACGTGGGAGGAACCTGAATATATGTATACTTTTCGAATTTGAGGTCAGTTTCACATTTTGACTATTCATGCTTTATTGGATTTTTGCCAACAAATGCAAGATACATCCTGGGCTAACTTCTCATGGGGAGGTCGCATCCGGAAAATGTATGGTTTTTCGGCTTCTCCAACCTGGCAGGAACCTGAATATATGTATACTTTTCGAATTTGAGGTCAGTTTCACATTTTGACTTTTCATGCTTTATTGGATTTTTGCCAACAAATGAAAGATAAACCCTGGCTAACTTCTCAGGGGGAGGTCGTATCCGGAAAACTTGGTTTTTTGGCTTCCCCAACCTGGCGGGAACCTGAATATATGTATACTTTTCGAATTTGAGGTCAGTTTCACATTTTGACTATTCATGCTTTATTGGATTTTTGCCAACAAATGCAAGATACCTCCTGGCCTAACTTCTCAGGGGGAGGTCGCATCTGGAAAACATATGGTTTTTTTTCTTGTTTTTTTTAGGGCTTACCAACTGGCAAGGGAACCTGAAATAGATGTATACTTTTCGAATTTGAGGTCAGTTTCACATTTGGACTATTCATGCTTTATTGGATTTTTGCCAACCAAATGCAAGATATACATCTGGGCTAATTCAGGGGGACGGTCGCATCCGGAAAAATGTATGGTTTTTCGGCTTCTCCAACCTGGGGCAGGATACCTGAATAAATGTATACTTTCAAATTTGAGGCAGTTGCATATTTTGACATTTCATGCTGTAATTGGATTTTTGCCAACAAATGCAAGATACATCCAGGGCTAACTTCTCAGGGGGAGGTCGCATATGGAAAACATATGGTTTTTCGGCTTCCCCAACCTGGGGGGAACCTGAATATATGTATACTTTTCGAATTTGAGGTCAGTTTCACATTTTGACTTTTCATGCTTTATTGGATTTTTCCCAAGAAATGCAAGATACATCCTGGCCTAACTTCTCAGGAGGAGGTGGCACCGGGAAAACATATGGTTCTTCTGCTTCCCCAATGTGGGAGGAACCCGAATATATGTATACTTTTCGAATTTGAGGTCAGTTTCACATTTTGACTATTCATGCTTTATTGGATTTTTGCCAACAAATGCAAGATACATCCTGGGCTAACTTCTCATGGGGAGGTCGCATCCGGAAAATGTATGGTTTTTCGGCTTCCCCAACCTTGCAGGAACCTGAATATATGTATACTTTTCGAATTTGAGGTCAGTTTCACATTTTGACTTTTCATGCTTTATTGGATTTTTGCCAACAAATGCAAGATACATCCTGGGCTAACTTCTCAGCGGGAGGTCGCATCCGGAAAATGTATGGTTTTTCGGCTTCCCCAACCTGGCAGGAACCTGAATATATGCATACTTTTCGAATTTGAGGTCATTTTCACATTTTGACTTTTCATGCTTTATTGGATTTTTGCCAACAAATGCAAGATACATCCTGGCCTAACTTCTCATGGGGAGGTCGCATCCTGAAAATGTATGGTTTTTCGGCTTCCCCAACCTGGGGGGAACCTGAATATATGTATACTTTTCGAATTTGAGGTCAGTTTCACATTTTGACTTTTCATGCTTTATTGGATTTTTTCAAAGGAATGCAAGATACATCCTGGCCTAACTTCTCAGGGGGAGGTCGCACCGGGAAAACATGGTTTTCCGGCTTCCCCAATTTGGCGGGAAACTGAATATATGTTTACTTTTCGAATTTGAGGTCAGTTTCATATTTTGACTTTTCATGCTTTATTGGATTTTTGCTAACAAATGCAAGATACATCCTGGGCTAACTTCTGAGGGGGAGGTCGCATCCAGAAAACGTATGGTTTTTCGGCTTCCCCAACCTGGCGGGAACCTGAATATATGTATACTTTTCGAATTTGAGGTCAGTTTCACATTTTGACATTTCATGCTGTATTGGATTTTTGCTAAGAAATGCAAGATACATCCTGGCCTTACTTCTCATGGGGAGGTCGCTTCCTGAAAATGTATGGTTTTTCAGCTTCCCCAACCTGGGGGGAACCTGAATATATGTATACTTTTCGAATTTGAGGTCAGTTTCACATTTTGACTTTTCATGCTTTATTGGATTTTTTCCAAGGAATGCAAGATACATCCTGGCCTAACTTCTCAGGGGGAGGTCGCACCGGGAAAACATGGTTTTCCGGCTTCCCCAATTTGGCGGGAACCTGAATATATGTTTACTTTTCGAATTTGAGGTCAGTTTCATATTTTGAGTTTTCATGCTTTATTGGATTTTTTCCAAGGAATGCAAGATACATCCTGGGCTAACTTCTGAGGGGGAGGTCGCATCCAGAAAACGTATGGTTTTTCGGCTTCCCCAACCTGGCGGGAACCTGAATATATGTATACTTTTCGAATTTGCGGTCAGTTTCACATTTTGACTTTTCATGCTTTATTGGATTTTTGCCAACAAATGCAAGATACATCCTGGGCTAACGTCTCAGGGGGAGGTCGCATCCGGAAAATGTATGGTTTTTCGGCTTCCCCAACCTGGCGGGAACCTGAATATATGTATACTTTTCGAATTTGAGGTCAGTTTCACATTTTGACTATTCATGCTTTATTGGATTTTTGCCAACAAATGCAAGATACATCCTGGGCTAACTTCTCAGGGGGAGGTCGCATCCGGAAAATGTATGGTTTTTCGGCTTCCCCAACCTGGCAGGAACCTGAATATATGTATACTTTTCGAATTTGAGGTCAGTTTCACATTTTGACTATTCATGCTTTATTGGATTTTTGCCAACAAATGCAAGATACATCCTGGCCTTACTTCTCATGGGGAGGTCGCATCCGGAAAACATATGATTTTTCGGCTTCCCCAACCTGGGGAGAACCTGAATATATGTATACTTTTCGAATTTGAGGTGAGTTTCACATTTTGACTTTTCATGCTTTATTGGATTTTTGCCAACAAATGAAAGATAAACCCTGGCTAACTTCTCAGGGGGAGGTCGTATCCGGAAAACATGGTTTTTTGGCTTCCCCAACCTGGCGGGAACCTGAATATATGTATACTTTTCGAATTTGAGGTCAGTTTCACATTTTGACTTTTCATGCTTTATTGGATTTTTGCCAACAAATGCAAGATACATCCTGGCCTAACTTCTCAGGGGGAGGTCGCACCGGGAAAACATATGGTTTTCCCCGCTTCCCAATTTGGCGGGAACCTGATATATGATTTAGCCTTTTTCGAATTGAGGTCAGTTTTCATATTTTTGAACTTGTCATGCTTTATTGGATTTTTTCCTAAAGGCAAGATACATCCTTGGCTAACTCTCAGGGGGAGTCGCAATCCGAAAACATATGTTTTTTTCGGCTTCCCCCAACCTGGGGGAAACCTTACTATATATATACTTTTCCGAATTTGAGGTCAAGTATTCACATTTTTAACTTTTCATGCGTTTATTGATTTTGCCACAAATTCAAGATACATCTGGGCTCAACTTCTCAGGGGGAGGTCGCATCCGGAAATGTCTGGTTTTTTTTTTTTTTCGGCTTTCCCCAACCTGGCTAGGAACTGAATATATGTACACTTTTTCCGAAATTTGAGGTCAGTTTCAATTTTGACATTTCATGCTTTAATTGGATTTTGCTAACAAATGCCAGATACATTCTGGCCTTACTTCTCATGGGGAGGTCGCATCCGGAAAACATATGATTTTTCGGCTTCCCCAACCTGGGGGGAACCTGAATATATGTATACTTTTTGAATTTGAGGTCAGTTTCACATTTTGACTTTTCATGCTTTATTGGATTTTTGCCAACAAATGAAAGATAAACCCTGGCTAACTTCTCATGGGGAGGTCGCATCTGGAAAACATATGGTTTTTCGGCTTTCCCAACCTGGGGGGAACCAGAATATATATATTCTTTTCGAATTTGATGTCAGTTTCACATTTTGACTTTTCATGCTTTATTGGATTTTTGCCAACAAATGAAAGATAAACCCTGGCTAACTTCTCAGGGGGAGGTCGTATCCGGAAAACATGGTTTTTTGGCTTCCCCAACCTGGCGGGAACCTGAATATAGTATACTTTTCGAATTTGAGGTCAGTTTCACATTTTGACTATTCATGCTTTATTGGATTTTTGCCAACAAATGCAAGATACATCCTGGGCTAACTTCTCAGGGGGAGGTCGCATCCTGAAAATGTATGGTTTTTCGGCTTCTCCAACCTGGCAGGAACCTGAATATATGTATACTTTTCGAATTTGAGGTCAGTTTCATATTTTGACATTTCATGCTGTATTGGATTTTTGCTAACAAATGCAAGATACATCCTGGCCTTACTTCTCATGGGGAGGTCGCTTCCTGAAAATGTATGGTTTTTCGGCTTTCCCAACCTGGGGGGAACCTGAATATATGTATACTTTTCGAATTTGAGGTCAGTTTCACATTTTGACTTTTCATGCTTTATTGGATTTTTTCCAAGGAATGCAAGATACATCCTGGCCTAACTTCTCAGGGGGAGGTCGCACCGGGAAGACATGGTTTTCCGGCTTCCCCAATTTGGCGGGAACCTGAATATATGTTTACTTTTCGAATTTGAGGTCAGTTTCATATTTTGAGTTTTCATGCTTTATTGGATTTTTTCCAAGGAATGCAAGATACATCCTGGGCTAACTTCTGAGGGGGAGGTCGCATCCAGAAAACGTACGGTTTTTCGGCTTCCCCAACCTGGCGGGAACCTGAATATATGTATACTTTTCGAATTTGAGGTCAGTTTCACATTTTGACTTTTCATGCTTTATTGGATTTTTGCCAACAAATGCAAGATACATCCTGGGCTAACTTCTCAGCGGGAGGTCGCATCCGGAAAATGTATGGTTTTTCGGCTTCCCCAACCTGGCAGGAAGCTGAATATATGCATACTTTTCGAATTTGAGGTCATTTTCACATTTTGACTTTTCATGCTTTATTGGATTTTTGCCAACAAATGCAAGATACATCCTGGGCTAACGTCTCAGTGGGAGGTCGCATCCGGAAAATGTATGGTTTTTCGGCTTCCCCAACCTGGCGGGAACCTGAATATATGTATACTTTTCGAATTTGAGGTCAGTTTCACATTTTGACTATTCATGCTTTATTGGATTTTTGCCAACAAATGCAAGATACATCCTGGCCTTACTTCTCATGGGGAGGTCGCATCCGGAAAACATATGATTTTTCGGCTTCCCCAACCTGGGGAAAACCTGAATATATGTATACTTTTCGAATTTGAGGTGAGTTTCACATTTTGACTTTTCATGCTTTATTGGATTTTTGCCAACAAATGAAAGATAAACCCTGGCTAACTTCTCAGGGGGAGGTTGTATCCGGAAAACATGGTTTTTTGGCTTCCCCAACCTGGCGGGAACCTGAATATATGTATACTTTTCGAATTTGAGGTCAGTTTCACATTTTGACTTTTCATGCTTTATTGGATTTTTGCCAACAAATGCAATATACATCCTGGCCTAACTTCTCAGGGGGAGGTCGCACCGGGAAAACATATGGTTTTCCGGCTTCCCCAATTTGGCGGGAACCTGAATATATGTTTACTTTTCGAATTTGAGGTCAGTTTCATATTTTGACTTTTTATGCTTTATTGGATTTTTTCCTAGAATGCAAGATACATCCTTGGCTAACTTCTCAGGGGGAGGTCGCATCCGGAAAACATATGGTTTTTCGGCTTCCCCAACCTGGGGGGAACCTGAATATATATATACTTTTCGAATTTGAGGTCAGTTTCACATTTTGACTTTTCATGCTTTATTGGATTTTTGCCAACAAATGCAAGATACATCCTGGGCTAACTTCTCAGGGGGAGGTCGCATCCGGAAAATGTATGGTTTTTCGGCTTCCCCAACCTGGCAGGAAGCTGAATATATGTACACTTTTCGAATTTGAGGTCAGTTTCACATTTTGACATTTCATGCTTTATTGGATTTTTGCTAACAAATGCAAGATACATCCTGGCCTTACTTCTCATGGGGAGGTCGCATCCGGAAAACATATGATTTTTCGGCTTCCCCAACCTGGGGGGAACCTGAATATATGTATACTTTTTGAATTTGAGGTCAGTTTCACATTTTGACTTTTCATGCTTTATTGGATTTTTGCCAACAAATGAAAGATACATCCTGGCCTTACTTCTCATGGGGAGGTCGCATCCGGAATATATATGATTTTTCGGCTTCCCCAACCTGGGGGGAACCTGAATATATGTATACTTTTCGACTTTGAGGTCAGTTTCACATTTTGACTTTTCATGCTTTATTGGATTTTTTCCAAGGAATGCAAGATACATCCTGGCCTAACTTCTCAGGGGGAGGTCGCACCGGGAATACATGGTTTTCCGGCTTCCCGAATTTGGCGGGAAACTGAATATATGTTTACTTTTCGAATTTGAGGTCAGTTTCATATTTTGACTTTTCATGCTTTATTGGATTTTTTCCAAGGAATTCAAGATACATCCTGGGCTAACTTCTGAGGGGGAGGTCGCATCCAGAAAACGTATGGTTTTTCGGCTTCCCCAATCTGGCGGGAACCTGAATATATGTATACTTTTCGAATTTGAGGTCAGTTTCACATTTTGACTTTTCATGCTTTATTGGATTTTTGCCAACAAATGCAAGATACATCCTGGGCTAACGTCTCAGGGGGAGGTCGCATCCGGAAAATGTATGGTTTTTCGGCTTCCCCAACCTGGGGGGAACCTGAATATACTTTTACTTTTTGAGGTGAGGTTTCATTTGACTATTCTGCTTTATTTTTTTTTGCCAACAAATGCAAAGATACATCCTGGCCTAACTTCTCAGGGGGAGGTCGCACCGGGAAAACATATGGTTTTCCGGCTTCCCCAATTTGGCGGGAACCTGAATATATGTTTACTTTTCGAATTTGAGGTCAGTTTCATATTTTGACTTTTCATGCTTTATTGGATTTTTTCCTAGAATGCAAGATACATCCTTGCTAACTTCTCAGGGGAGGTCGCATCCGGAAAAATATGGTTTTTCGGCTTCCCCAACCCTGGGGGGAACCTGAATATATATATACTTTTCGAATTTGAGGTCAGTTTCACATTTTGACTTTTCATGCTTTATTGGATTTTGCCAACAAATGCAAGATACATCCTGGGCTAACTCTCAGGGGGAGGTCGCATCCGAAAATGTATGGTTTTTCGGCTTCCCCAAACTGGCAGGAACCTGAATATATGTACACTTTCGAATTGAGTCAGTTTCACATTTTGACTTTTCATGCCCTATTGGATTTTTGCCAACAAATGAAAGATAAACCCTAGCTAACTTCTCAGGGGGAGGTCGTATCCGGAAAACATGGTTTTATGGCTTCCCCAACCTGGCGGGAACCTGAATATATGTATACTTTTCGACTTTGAGGTCAGTTTCACATTTTGACTTTTCATGCTTTATTGGATTTTTTCCAAGGAATGCAAGATACATCCTGGCCTAACTTCTCAGGGGGAGGTCGCACCGGGAAAACGTGGTTTTCCGGCTTCCCGAATTTGGCGGGAAACTGAATATATGTTTACTTTTCGAATTTGAGGTCAGTTTCATATTTTGACTTTTCATGCTTTATTGGATTTTTTCCAAGGAATGCAAGATACATCCTGGCCTTACTTCTCATGGGGAGGTCGCATCCGGAAAACATATGATTTTTCGGCTTCCCCAACCTGGGGGGAACCTGAATATATGTATACTTTTTGAATTTGAGGTCAGTTTCACATTTTGACTTTTCATGCTTTATTGGATTTTTGCCAACAAATGAAAGATACATCCTGGCCTTACTTCTCATGGGGAGGTCGCATCCGGAAAATATATGATTTTTCGGCTTCCCCAACCTGGGGGGAACCTGAATATATGTATACTTTTCGAATTTAAGTTCAGTTTCACATTTTGACTTTTCATGCCCTATTGGATTTTTGCCAACAAATGAAAGATAAACCCTAGCTAACTTCTCAGGGGGAGGTCGTATCCGGAAAACATGGTTTTATGGCTTCCCCAACCTGGCGGCAACCTGAAGATATGTATACTTTTCGACTTTGAGGTCAGTTTCACATTTTGACTTTTCATGCTTTATTGGATTTTTTCCAAGGAATGCAAGATACATCCTGGCCTAACTTCTCAGGGGGAGGTCGCACCGGGAAAACATGGTTTTCCGGCTTCCCGAATTTGGCGGGAAACTGAATATATGTTTACTTTTCGAATTTGAGGTCAGTTTCATATTTTGACTTTTCATGCTTTATTGGATTTTTTCCAAGGAATGCAAGATACATCCTGGGCTAACTTCTGAGGGGGAGGTCGCATCCAGAAAACGTATGGTTTTTCGGCTTCCCCAACCTGGCGGGAACCTGAATATATGTATACTTTTCGAATTTGAGGTCAGTTTCACATTTTGACTTTTCATGCTTTATTGGATTTTTGGCAACAAATGCAAGATACATCCTGGGCTAACGTCTCAGGGGGAGGTCGCATCCGGAAAATGTATGGTTTTTCGGCTTCCCCAACCTGGCGGGAACCTGAATATATGTATACTTTTCGAATTTGAGGTCAGTTTCACATTTTGACTATTCATGCTTTATTGGATTTTTGCCAACAAATGCAAGATACATCCTGGGCTAACTTCTCAGCGGGAGGTCGCATCCGGAAAATGTATGGTTTTTCGGCTTCCCCAACCTGGCAGGAACCTGAATATATGCATACTTTTCGAATTTGAGTTCATTTTCACATTTTGACTTTTCATGCTTTATTGGATTTTTGCCAACAAATGCAAGATACATCCTGGGCTAACGTCTCAGGGGCAGGTCGCATCCAGAAAATGTATGGTTTTTCGGCTTCCCCAACCTGGCGGCAATCTGAATATATGTATACTTTTCGAATTTGAGGTCAGTTTCACATTTTGACATTTCATGCTTTATTGGATTTTTTCTAACAAATGCAAGATACCTCCTGGCTAACTTCTCAGGGGGAGGTCGTATCCGGAAAACATGGTTTTTTGGCTTCCCCAACCTGGCGGGAACCTGAATATATGTATACTTTTCGAATTTGAGGTCAGTTTCACATTTTGACTTTTCATGCTTTATTGGATTTTTGCCAACAAATGCAAGATACATCCTGGCCTAACTTCTCAGGGGGAGGTCGCACCGGGAAAACATGGTTTTCCGGCTTCCCGAATTTGGCGGGAAACTGAATATATGTTTACTTTTCGAATTTGAGGTCAGTTTTCATATTTTGACTTTCTGCTTTATTGGATTTGTTCCAAGAATGCAAGATACATCCTGGCTAACTTTCTGGGGGAGGTCGCATCCAGAAAAACGTATGGTTTTTCGAGCTCCCCAACCTGGCGGGAACCTGATATATGTATACTTTACTTTTCGATTTTGAGGTAGTTTCACATTTTGACTTTTCGCTTTATTGATTTTTGCTAAGAAATGCAAGATACATCCTGGCCTTTCTTCTCATGGGGAGGTCGCTTCCTGAAAACATATGGTTTTTCGGCTTCCCCAACCTGGGGGGAACCTGGATATATGTATACTTTTCGAATTTGAGGTCAGTTTCACATTTTGACTTTTCATGCTTTATTGGATTTTTTCCAAGAAATGCAAGATACATCCTGGCCTAACTTCTCAGGGGGAGGTCGCACCGGGAAAACATATGGTTCTTCGGCTTCCCCAACCTGGCAGGAACCTGAATATATGTATACTTTTCGAATTTGAGGTCAGTTTCCCATTTTGACTATTCATGCTTTATTGGATTTTTGCCAACAAATGCAAGATACATCCTGGGCTAACGTCTCAGGGGGAGGTCGCATCCGGAAAATGTATGGTTTTTCGGCTTCCCCAACCTGGCCGGAACCTGAATATATGTATACTTTTCGAATTTGAGGTCAGTTTCACATTTTGACATTTCATGCTTTATTGGATTTTTTCTAACAAATGCAAGATACCTCCTGGCCTAACTTCTCATGGGGAGGTCGCATATGGAAAACATATGGTTTTTCGGCTTTCCCAACCTGGGGGGAACCTGAATATATATATTCTTTTCGAATTTGATGTCAGTTTCACATTTTGACTTTTCATGCTTTATTGGATTTTTGCCAACAAATGAAAGATAAACCCTGGCTAACTTCTCAGGGGGAGGTCGTATCCGGAAAACATGGTTGTTTGGCTTCCCCAACCTGGCGGGAACCTGAATATATGTATACTTTTCGAATTTGAGGTCAGTTTCACATTTTGACTATTCATGCTTTATTGGATTTTTGCCAACAAATGCAAGATACATCCTGGGCTAACTTCTCAGGGGGAGGTCGCATCCGGAAAATGTATGGTTTTTCGGCTTCTCCAACCTGGCAGGAACCTGAATATATGTATACTTTTCGAATTTGAGGTCAGTTTCATATTTTGACATTTCATGCTGTATTGGATTTTTGCTAAAATGCAGATACATCCTGGACCTTACTTCTCAAGGGGGAGGTCGCATCAGAAAAAGTATGGTTTGTTCCGGCTTCCCCCCTGGCGGAACCTGAATATATGTATACTTTTCGAATTTGATGTCAGTTTCCCATTTTTGAACTTTCACAAGGCTTATTTGGATTTTATTTCCAAGAATGCCATGATACATCCTGGCCTAACTTTCTCAGTGGGAGTCGCCCGGGAAAACATGTTTTCCGGCTATCCCAATTTGGCGGGAAACCTGAATATATGTTTACTTTTCGAATTTGAGGTCAGTTTCATATTTTGAGTTTTCATGGTTTATTGGATTTTTTCCAAGGAATGCAAGATACATCCTGGGCTAACTTCTGAGGGGGAGGTCGCATCCAGAAAACGTATGGTTTTTCGGCTTCCCCAACCTGGCGGGAACCTGAATATATGTATACTTTTCGAATTTGAGGTCAGTTTCACATTTTGACTATTCATGCTTTATTGGATTTTTGCCAACAAATGCAAGATACCTCCTGGCCTAACTTCTCATGGGGAGGTCGCATCTGGAAAACATATGGTTTTTCGGCTTCCCCAACCTGGGGGGAACCTGAATATATATATTCTTTTCCAATTTGATGTCAGTTTCACATTTTGACTTTTCATGCTTTATTAGAAATGCAAGATACATCCTGGCCTTACTTCTCAGGGGGAGGTCGCATCCGGAAAATGTATGGTTTTTCGGCTTCCCCAACCTGGCAGGAACCTGAATATATGCATACTTTTCGAATTTGAGGTCATTTTCACATTTTGACTTTTCATGCTTTATTGGATTTTTGCCAACAAATGCAAGATACATCCTGGGCTAACGTCTCAGGGGGAGGTCGCATCCGGAAAATGTATGGTTTTTCGGCTTCCCCAATTTGGCGGGAACCTGAATATATGTATACTTTTCGAATTTGAGGTCAGTTTCACATTTTGACTATTCATGCTTTATTGGATTTTTGCCAACAAATGCAAGATACATCCTGGCCTTACTTCTCATGGGGAGGTCGCATCCGGAAAACATATGATTTTTCGGCTTCCCCAACCTGGGGAAAACCTGAATATATGTATACTTTTCGAATTTGAGGTGAGTTTCACATTTTGACTTTTCATGCTTTATTGGATTTTTGCCAACAAATGAAAGATAAACCCTAGCTAACTTCTCAGGGGGAGGTCGTATCCGGAAAACATGGTTTTTTGGCTTCCCCAACCTGGCGGGAACCTGAATATATGTATACTTTTCGAATTTGAGGTCAGTTTCACATTTTGACTTTTCATGCTTTATTGGATTTTTGCCAACAAATGCAATATACATCCTGGCCTAACTTCTCAGGGGGAGGTCGCACCGGGAAAACATATGGTTTTCCGGCTTCCCCAATTTGGCGGGAACCTGAATATATGTTTACTTTTCGAATTTGAGGTCAGTTTCATATTTTGACTTTTCATGCTTTATTGGATTTTTTCCTAGAATGCAAGATACATCCTTGGCTAACTTCTCAGGGGGAGGTCGCATCCGGAAAACATATGGTTTTTCGGCTTCCCCAACCTGGGGGGAACCTGAATATATATATACTTTTCGAATTTGAGGTCAGTTTCACATTTTGACTTTTCATGCTTTATTGGATTTTTGCCAACAAATGCAAGATACATCCTGGGCTAACTTCTCAGGGGGAGGTCGCATCCGGAAAATGTATGGTTTTTCGGCTTCCCCAACCTGGCAGGAACCTGAATATATGTACACTTTTCGAATTTGAGGTCAGTTTCACATTTTGACATTTCATGCTTTATTGGATTTTTGCTAACAAATGCAAGATACATCCTGGCCTTACTTCTCATGGGGAGGTCGCATCCGGAAAACATATGATTTTTCGGCTTCCCCAACCTGGGGGGAACCTGAATATATGTATACTTTTTGAATTTGAGGTCAGTTTCACATTTTGACTTTTCATGCTTTATTGGATTTTTGCCAACAAATGAAAGATACATCCTGGCCTTACTTCTCATGGGGAGGTCGCATCCGGAATATATATGATTTTTCGGCTTCCCCAACCTGGGGGGAACCTGAATATATGTATACTTTTCGACTTTGAGGTCAGTTTCACATTTTGACTTTTCATGCTTTATTGGATTTTTTCCAAGGAATGCAAGATACATCCTGGCCTAACTTCTCAGGGGGAGGTCGCACCGGGAATACATGGTTTTCCGGCTTCCCGAATTTGGCGGGAAACTGAATATATGTTTACTTTTCGAATTTGAGGTCAGTTTCATATTTTGACTTTTCATGCTTTATTGGATTTTTTCCAAGGAATTCAAGATACATCCTGGGCTAACTTCTGAGGGGGAGGTCGCATCCAGAAAACGTATGGTTTTTCGGCTTCCCCAATCTGGCGGGAACCTGAATATATGTATACTTTTCGAATTTGAGGTCAGTTTCACATTTTGACTTTTCATGCTTTATTGGATTTTTGCCAACAAATGCAAGATACATCCTGGGCTAACGTCTCAGGGGGAGGTCGCATCCGGAAAATGTATGGTTTTTCGGCTTCCCCAACCTGGCGGGAACCTGAATATATGTATACTTTTCGAATTTGAGGTCAGTTTCACATTTTGACTATTCATGCTTTATTGGATTTTTGCCAACAAATGCAAGATACATCCTGGCCTAACTTCTCAGGGGGAGGTCGCACCGGGAAAACATATGGTTTTCCGGCTTCCCCAATTTGGCGGGAACCTGAATATATGTTTACTTTTCGAATTTGAGGTCAGTTTCATATTTTGACTCTTCATGCTTTATTGGATTTTTTCCTAGAATGCAAGATACATCCTTGGCTAACTTCTCAGGGGGAGGTCGCATCCGGAAAACATATGGTTTTTCGGCTTCCCCAACCTGGGGGGAACCTGAATATATATATACTTTTCGAATTTGAGGTCAGTTTCACATTTTGACTTTTCATGCTTTATTGGATTTTTGCCAACAAATGCAAGATACATCCTGGGCTAACTTCTCAGGGGGAGGTCGCATCCGGAAAATGTATGGTTTTTCGGCTTCCCCAACCTGGCAGGAACCTGAATATATGTACACTTTTCGAATTTGAGGTCAGTTTCACATTTTGACTTTTCACGCCCTATTGGATTTTTGCCAACAAATGAAAGATAAACCCTAGCTAACTTCTCAGGGGGAGGTCGTATCCGGAAAACATGGTTTTATGGCTTCCCCAACCTGGCGGCAACCTGAATATATGTATACTTTTCGACTTTGAGGTCAGTTTCACATTTTGACTTTTCATGCTTTATTGGATTTTTTCCAAGGAATGCAAGATACATCCTGGCCTAACTTCTCAGGGGGAGGTCGCACCGGGAAAACATGGTTTTCCGGCTTCCCCAATTTGGCGGGAACCTGAATATATGTTTACTTTTCGAATTTGAGGTCAGTTTCATATTTTGACTTTTCATGCTTTATTGGATTTTTTCCAAGGAATGCAAGATACATCCTGGCCTTACTTCTCATGGGGAGGTCGCATCCGGAAAACATATGATTTTTCGGCTTCCCCAACCTGGGGGGAACCTGAATATATGTATACTTTTTGAATTTGAGGTCAGTTTCACATTTTGACTTTTCATGCTTTATTGGATTTTTGCCAACAAATGAAAGATACATCCTGGCCTTACTTCTCATGGGGAGGTCGCATCCGGAAAACATATGATTTTTCGGCTTCCCCAACCTGGGGGGAACCTGAATATATGTATACTTTTCGAATTTAAGTTCAGTTTCACATTTTGACTTTTCATGCCCTATTGGATTTTTGCCAACAAATGAAAGATAAACCCTAGCTAACTTCTCAGGGGGAGGTCGTATCCGGAAAACATGGTTTTATGGCTTCCCCAACCTGGCGGCAACCTGAATATATGTATACTTTTCGACTTTGAGGTCAGTTTCACATTTTGACTTTTCATGCTTTATTGGATTTTTTCCAAGGAATGCAAGATACATCCTGGCCTAACTTCTCAGGGGGAGGTCGCACCGGGAAAACATGGTTTTCCGGCTTCCCCAATTTGGCGGGAAACTGAATATATGTTTACTTTTCGAATTTGAGGTCAGTTTCATATTTTGAGTTTTCATGCTTTATTGGATTTTTTCCAAGGAATGCAAGATACATCCTGGGCTAACTTCTGAGGGGGAGGTCGCATCCAGAAAACGTATGGTTTTTCGGCTTCCCCAACCTGGCGGGAACCTGAATATATGTATACTTTTCGAATTTGAGGTCAGTTTCACATTTTGACTTTTCATGCTTTATTGGATTTTTGCCAACAAATGCAAGATACATCCTGGGCTAACGTCTCAGGGGGAGGTCGCATCCGGAAAATGTATGGTTTTTCGGCTTCCCCAACCTGGCGGAACCTGAATATATGTATACTTTTCGAATTTGAGGTCAGTTTCACATTTTGACTATTCATGCTTTATTGGATTTTTGCCAACAAATGCAAGATACATCCTGGGCTAACTTCTCAGCGGGAGGTCGCATCCGGAAAATGTATGGTTTTTCGGCTTCCCCAACCTGGCAGGAACCTGAATATATGCATACTTTTCGAATTTGAGGTCATTTTCACATTTTGACTTTTCATGCTTTATTGGATTTTTGCCAACAAATGCAAGATACATCCTGGGCTAACGTCTCAGGGGCAGGTCGCATCCAGAAAATGTATGGTTTTTCGGCTTCCCCAACCTGGCGGCAATCTGAATATATGTATACTTTTCGAATTTGAGGTCAGTTTCACATTTTGACATTTCATGCTTTATTGGATTTTTTCTAACAAATGCAAGATACCTCCTGGCCTAACTTCTCATGGGGAGGTCGCATCTGGAAAACATATGGTTTTTCGGCTTCCCCAACCTGGGGGGAACCTGAATATATATATTCTTTTCGAATTTGATGTCAGTTTCACATTTTGACTTTTCATGCTTTATTGGATTTTTGCCAACAAATGAAAGATAAACCCTGGCTAACTTCTCAGGGGGAGGTCGTATCCGGAAAACATGGTTTTTTGGCTTCCCCAACCTGGCGGGAACCTGAATATATGTATACTTTTCGAATTTGAGGTCAGTTTCACATTTTGACTATTCATGCTTTATTGGATTTTTGCCAACAAATGCAAGATACATCCTGGGCTAACTTCTCAGGGGGAGGTCGCATCCGGAAAATGTATGGTTTTTCGGCTTCTCCAACCTGGCAGGAACCTGAATATATGTATACTTTTCGAATTTGAGGTCAGTTTCATATTTTGACATTTCATGCTGTATTGGATTTTTGCTAAGAAATGCAAGATACATCCTGGCCTTACTTCTCAGGGGGAGGTCGCATCCGGAAAATGTATGGTTTTTCGGCTTCCCCAACCTGGCGGGAACCAGAATATATGTATACTTTTCAAATTTGAGGTCAGTTTCACATTTTGACTTTTCATGCTTTATTGGATTTTTTCCAAGGAATGCAAGATACATCCTGGCTAACTTCTCAGGGGGAGGTCGCACCGGGAAAACATGGTTTTCCGGCTTCCCCAATTTGGCGGGAAACTGAATATATGTTTACTTTTCGAATTTGAGGTCAGTTTCATATTTTGACTTTTCATGCTTTATTGGATTTTTTCCAAGGAATGCAAGATACATCCTGGGCTAACTTCTGAGGGGGAGGTCGCATCCAGAAAACGTATGGTTTTTCGGCTTCCCCAACCTGGCGGGAACCTGAATATATGTATACTTTTCGAATTTGAGGTCGGTTTCACATTTTGACTATTCATGCTTTATTGGATTTTTGCCAACAAATTCAAGATACATCCTGGGCTAACTTCTCAGCGGGAGGTCGCATCCGGAAAATGTATGGTTTTTCGGCTTCCCCAACCTGGCAGGAACCTGAATATATGCATACTTTTCGAATTTGAGGTCATTTTCACATTTTGACTTTTCATGCTTTATTGGATTTTTGCCAACAAATGCAAGATACATCCTGGGCTAACGTCTCAGGGGGAGGTCGCATCCGAAAATGTATGGTTTTTCGGCTTCCCCAACCTGGCGGGAACCTGAATATATGTATACTTTTCGAATTTGAGGTCAGTTTCACATTTTGACATTTCATGCTTTATTGGATTTTTTCTAACAAATGCAAGATACCTCCTGGCCTAACTTCTCATGGGGAGGTCGCATCTGGAAAACATATGGTTTTTCGGCTTCCTGAACCTGGGGGGAACCTGAATATATATATTCTTTTCGAATTTGATGTCAGTTTCACATTTTGACTTTTCATGCTTTATTGGATTTTTGCCAACAAATGAAAGATAAACCCTGGCTAACTTCTCAGGGAGAGGTCGTATCCGGAAAACATGGTTTTTCGGCTTCTCCAACCTGGCAGGAACCTGAATATATGTATACTTTTCGAATTTGAGGTCAGTTTCATATTTTGACATTTCATGCTGTATTGGATTTTTGCTAAGAAATGCAAGATACATCCTGGCCTTACTTCTCAGGGGGAGGTCGCATCCGGAAAATGTATGGTTTTTCGGCTTCCCCAACCTGGCGGGAACCTGGAATATATGTATACTTTTCGAATTTGAGGTCAGTTTCACATTTTGATCTTTAATGCTTTATTGGATTATGTTTGCAACAAAGAAAGATAAACCTGGCTAAACTTTCAGGGGGAGGTCGTATCGGAAAAAACATGGTTTTATGGCTTCCCCAACACATGGGGGACGACAACATGAATATAGTATAATTTTCGACCTTGAGGGGCAGTTTCCATTTTGACTTTTCATGCTTTATTGGATTTTTTCAAGGAATAGCAAGATACATCCTAGGCATAACTTCTTCAGGGGGAGGATCGCAACGGAAAACATGGTTTTATGGCTTCCCCAACCTGGCGGCAACCTGAATATATGTATACTTTTCGACTTTGAGGTCAGTTTCACATTTTGACTTTTCATGCTTTATTGGATTTTTTCCAAGGAATGCAAGATACATCCTGGCCTAACTTCTCAGGGGGAGGTCGCACCGGGAAAACATGGTTTTCCGGCTTCCCCAATTTGGCGGGAAACTGAATATATGTTTACTTTTCGAATTTGAGGTCAGTTTCATATTTTGACTTTTCATGCTTTATTGGATTTTTTCCTAGAATGCAAGATACATCCTTTGCTAACTTCTCATGGGGAGGTCGCATCCGGAAAACATATGGTTTTTCGGCTTCCCCAACCTGGGGGGAACCTGAATATATATATACTTTTCGAATTTGAGGTCAGTTTCACATTTTGACTTTTCATGCTTTATTGGATTTTTGCCAACAAATGCAAGATACATCCTGGGCTAACTTCTCAGGGGGAGGTCGCATCCGGAAAATGTATGGTTTTTCGGCTTCCCCAACCTGGCAGGAACCTGAATATATGTACACTTTTCGAATTTGAGGTCATTTTCACATTTTGACATTTCATGCTTTATTGGATTTTTGCTAACAAATGCAAGATACATCCTGGCCTTACTTCTCATGGGGAGGTCGCATCCGGAAAACATATGATTTTTCGGCTTCCCCAACCTGGGGGGAACCTGAATATATGTATACTTTTTGAATTTGAGGTCAGTTTCACATTTTGACTTTTCATGCTTTATTGGATTTTTGCCAACAAATGAAAGATACATCCTGGCCTTACTTCTCATGGGGAGGTCGCATCCGGAAAATATATGATTTTTCGGCTTCCCCAACCTGGGGGGAACCTGAATATATGTATACTTTTCGAATTTAAGTTCAGTTTCACATTTTGACTTTTCATGCCCTATTGGATTTTTGCCAACAAATGAAAGATAAACTCTAGCTAACTTCTCAGGGGGGTCGCACCGGGAAAACATATGGTTTTCCGGCTTCCCCAATTTGGCGGGAACCTGAATATATGTTTACTTTTCGAATTTGAGGTCAGTTTCACATTTTGACTTTTCATGCTTTATTGGATTTTTTCCAAGGAATGCAAGATACATCCTGGCCTAACTTCTCAGGGGGAGGTCGCACCGGGAAAACATGGTTTTCCGGCTTCCCCAATTTGGCGGGAAACTGAATATATGTTTACTTTTCGAATTTGAGGTCAGTTTCATATTTTGACTTTTCATGCTTTATTGGATTTTTTCCAAGGAACGCAAGATACATCCTGGGCTAACTTCTGAGGGGGAGGTCGCATCAAGAAAACGTATGGTTTTTCGGCTTCCCCAACCTGGCGGGAACCTGAATACATGTATACTTTTCGAATTTGAGGTCAGTTTCACATTTTGACTTTTCATGCTTTATTGGATTTTTGCCAACAAATGCAAGATACATCCTGGGCTAACGTCTCAGGGGGAGGTCGCATCCGGAAAATGTATGGTTTTTCGGCTTCCCCAACCTGGCGGGAACCTGAATATATGTATACTTTTCGAATTTGAGGTCAGTTTCACATTTTGACTATTCATGCTTTATTGGATTTTTGCCAACAAATGCAAGATACATCCTGGGCTAACTTCTCAGCGGGAGGTCGCATCCGGAAAATGTATGGTTTTTCGGCTTCCCCAACCTGGCAGGAACCTGAATATATGCATACTTTTCGAATTTGAGGTCATTTTCACATTTTGACTTTTCATGCTTTATTGGATTTTTGCCAACAAATGCAAGATACATCCTGGGCTAACGTCTCAGGGGCAGGTCGCATCCAGAAAATGTATGGTTTTTCGGCTTCCCCAACCTGGCGGCAATCTGAATATATGTATACTTTTCGAATTTGAGGTCAGTTTCACATTTTGACATTTCATGCTTTATTGGATTTTTTCTAACAAATGCAAGATACCTCCTGGCCTAACTTCTCATGGGGAGGTCGCATCTGGAAAACATATGGTTTTTCGGCTTCCCGAACCTGGGGGGAACCTGAATATATATATTCTTTTCGAATTTGATGTCAGTTTCACATTTTGACTTTTCATGCTTTATTGGATTTTTGCCAACAAATGAAAGATAAACCCTGGCTAACTTCTCAGGGGGAGGTCGTATCCGGAAAACATGGTTTTTTGGCTTCCCCAACCTGGCGGGAACCTGAATATATGTATACTTTTCGAATTTGAGGTCAGTTTCACATTTTGACTATTCATGCTTTATTGGATTTTTGCCAACAAATGCAAGATACATCCTGGGCTAACTTCTCAGGGGGAGGTCGCATCCTGAAAATGTATGGTTTTTCGGCTTCTCCAACCTGGCAGGAACCTGAATATATGTATACTTTTCGAATTTGAGGTCAGTTTCATATTTTGACATTTCATGCTGTATTGGATTTTTGCTAAGAAATGCAAGATACATCCTGGCCTTACTTCTCATGGGGAGGTCGCTTCCTGAAAATGTGTGGTTTTTCGGCTTCCCCAACCTGGGGGGAACCTGAATATATGTATACTTTTCGAATTCGAGGTCAGTTTCACATTTTGACTTTTCATGCTTTATTGGATTTTTCCCAAGAAATGCAAGATACATCCTGGCCTAACTTCTCAGGGGGAGGTGGCACCGGGAAAACATATGGTTCTTCTGCTTCCCCAACGTGGGAGGAACCTGAATATATGTATACTTTTCGAATTTGAGGTCAGTTTCACATTTTGACTATTCATGCTTTATTGGATTTTTGCCAACAAATGCAAGATACATCCTGGGCTAAACCTTGCCTCCATGGGCGTGAGGTCGCATCGGAAAATGTATGGTTTTTCGGTTCCCCACCTGACAGGAACCTGAATATAGTATACTTTTCGGAATTTGAGTCAGGTTTACATTTCGACATTTCCATCTTTATTGATTTTTGTAACAATGCAAGATACCTTCCTGGCCTTTACTTCTCATTGGGGAGGTCGCATCCGGACAACATATGATTCTTCGGCTTACCCAACTGGGGAAAAACCGCATATATGTATACGTTTCGAATTTGAGGGTCCGTTTCACATTTTGGACTTGTCATGCTTTATTGGGATTTTTGCCAACAATGCAAGATACTAATGGCCTACCTAAACTTCTCAGGGGGAGGTCGCACCGGGAAAACATATGGTTTTCCGGCTTCCCCAATTTGGCGGGAACCTGAATATATGTTTACTTTTCGAATTTGAGGTCAGTTTCATATTTTGACTATTCATGCTTTATTGGATTTTTGCCAACAAATGCAAGATACATCCTGGGCTAACTTCTCAGGGGGAGGTCGCATCCGGAAAACATATGATTTTTCGGCTTCCCCAACCTGGGGAAAACCTGAATATATGTATACTTTTCGAATTTGAGGTGAGTTTCACATTTTGACTTTTCATGCTTTATTGGATTTTTGCCAACAAATGAAAGATAAACCCTGGCTAACTTCTCAGGGGGAGGTTGTATCCGGAAAACATGGTTTTTTGGCTTCCCCAACCTGGCTGGAACCTGAATATATGTATACTTTTCGAATTTGAGGTGAGTTTCACATTTTGACTTTTCATGCTTTATTGGATTTTTGCCAACAAATGCAAGATACATCCTGGCCTAACTTCTCAGGGGGAGGTCGCATCCGGAAAATGTATGGTTTTTCGGCTTCCCCAAACTGGCAGGAACCTGAATATATGTATACTTTTCGAATTTGAGGTCAGTTTCACATTTTGACTTTTCATGCTTTATTGGATTTTTGCCAACAAATGAAAGATAAACCCTGGCTAACTTCTCAGGCGGAGGTTGTATCCGGAAAACATGGTTTTTTGGCTTCCCCAACCTGGCGGGAACCTGAATATATGTATACTTTTCGAATTTGAGGTCAGTTTCACATTTTGACTTTTCATGCTTATGATTGTTTTGACAACAAATGCAAGGAAGACATCCTGGCTAAACTATTCAGGGGGGGTAGCAACGGGAAAAACATATGGTTTTCGGTTCCCCAATTTTGGGCTGGGAACCTGAATATATGTTTCACTTTCGAATTTGAAGGTCATGTTTCATATTTGATTTCTGGCTTTATTGGATTGTTCTAGAATGCAAGATACATCGTTTGCTAACTTCTCATGGGAAGGTCGCATCCGGAAACATATGGTTTTTCGGCTACCACAACCTGGGGGGAACCTGAATATAGATATTACTTTAGAATGTGAGGTCAGTTTACCATTTTGACATTTCATGCTTTATTGGATTTTTGCTAACAAATGCAAGATACATCCTGGCCTTACTTCTCATGGGGAGGTCGCATCCGGAAAACATATGATTTTTCGGCTTCCCCAACCTGGGGGGAACCTGAATATATGTATATTTTTCGAATTTAAGTTCAATTTCACATTTTGACTTTTCATGCCCTATTGGATTTTTGCCAACAAATGAAAGATAAACCCTGGCTAACTTCTCAGGGGGAGGTCGTATCCGGAAAACATGGTTTTATGGCTTCCCCAACCTGGCGGCAACCTGAATATATGTATACTTTTCGACTTTGAGGTCAGTTTCACATTTTGACTTTTCATGCTTTATTGGATTTTTTCCAAGAAATGCAAGATACATCCTGGCCTAACTTCTCAGGGGGAGGTCGCACCGGGAAAACATGGTTTTCTGGCTTCCCCAATTTGGCGGGAACCTGAATATATGTATACTTTTCGAATTTGAGGTCAGTTTTACATTTTGACATTTCATGCTTTATTGGATTTTTGCTAACAAATGCAAGATACATCCTGGCCTTACTTCTCATGGGGAGGTCGCATCCGGAAAACATATGATTTTTCGGCTTCCCCAACCTGGGGGGAACCTGAATATATGTATACTTTTCGAATTTAAGTTCAGTTTCACATTTTGACTTTTCATGCCCTATTGGATTTTTGCCAACAAATGAAAGATAAACCCTGGCTAACTTCTCAGGGGGAGGTCGTATCCGGAAAACATGGTTTTATGGCTTCCCCAACCTGGCGGCAACCTGAATATATGTATACTTTTCGACTTTGAGGTCAGTTTCACATTTTGACTTTTCATGCTTTATTGGATTTTTTCCAAGGAATGCAAGATACATCCTGGCCTAACTTCTCAGGGGGAGGTCGCACCGGGAAAACATGGTTTTCCGGCTTCCCCAATTTGGCGGGAACCTGAATATATGTTTACTTTTCGAATTTGAGGTCAGTTTCATATTTTGAGTTTTCATGCTTTATTGGATTTTTTCCAAGGAATGCAAGATACATCCTGGGCTAACTTCTGAGGGGGAGGTCGCATCCAGAAAACGTATGGTTTTTCGGCTTCCCCAACCTGGCGGGAACCTGAATATATGTATACTTTTCGAATTTGCGGTCAGTTTCACATTTTGACTTTTCATGCTTTATTGGATTTTTGCCAACAAATGCAAGATACATCCTGGGCTAACGTCTCAGGGGGAGGTCGCATCCGGAAAATGTATGGTTTTTCGGCTTCCCCAACCTGGCGGGAACCTGAATATATGTATACTTTTCGAATTTGAGGTCAGTTTCACATTTTGACATTTCATGCTTTATTGGATTTTTTCTAACAAATGCAAGATACCTCCTGGCCTAACTTCTCATGGGGAGGTCGCATCTGGAAAACATATGGTTTTTCGGCTTCCCGAACCTGGGGGGAACCTGAATATATATATTCTTTTCGAATTTGATGTCAGTTTCACATTTTGACTTTTCATGCTTTATTGGATTTTTGCCAACAAATGAAAGATAAACCCTGGCTAACTTCTCAGGGGGAGGTCGTATCCGGAAAACATGGTTTTTTGGCTTCCCCAACCTGGCGGGAACCTGAATATATGTATACTTTTCGAATTTGAGGTCAGTTTCACATTTTGACTATTCATGCTTTATTGGATTTTTGCCAACAAATGCAAGATACATCCTGGCCTTACTTCTCATGGGGAGGTCGCATCCGGAAAACATATGATTTTTCGGCTTCCCCAACCTGGGGAAAACCTGAATATATGTATACTTTTCGAATTTGAGGTGAGTTTCACATTTTGACTTTTCATGCTTTATTGGATTTTTGCCAACAAATGAAAGATAAACCCTGGCTAACTTCTCAGGGGGAGGTTGTATCCGGAAAACATGGTTTTTTGGCTTCCCCAACCTGGCGGGAACCTGAATATATGTATACTTTTCGAATTTGAGGTCAGTTTCACATTTTGACTTTTCATGCTTTATTGGATTTTTGCCAACAAATGCAAGATACATCCTGGCCTAACTTCTCAGGGGGAGGTCGCACCGGGAAAACATATGGTTTTCCGGCTTCCCCAATTTGGCGGGAACCTGAATATATGTTTACTTTTCGAATTTGAGGTCAGTTTCATATTTTGACTTTTCATGCTTTATTGGATTTTTTCCTAGAATGCAAGATACATCCTTTGCTAACTTCTCATGGGGAGGTCGCATCCGGAAAACATATGGTTTTTCGGCTTCCCCAACCTGGGGGGAACCTGAATATATATATACTTTTCGAATTTGAGGTCAGTTTCACATTTTGACTTTTCATGCTTTATTGGATTTTTGCCAACAAATGCAAGATACATCATGGGCTAACTTCTCAGGGGGAGGTCGCATCCGGAAAATGTATGGTTTTTCGGCTTCCCCAACCTGGCAGGAACCTGAATATATGTACACTTTTCGAATTTGAGGTCAGTTTCACATTTTGACATTTCATGCTTTATTGGATTTTTGCTAACAAATGCAAGATACATCCTGGCCTTACTTCTCATGGGGAGGTCGCATCCGGAAAACATATGATTTTTCGGCTTCCCCAACCTGGGGGGAACCTGAATATATGTATACTTTTTGAATTTGAGGTCAGTTTCACATTTTGACTTTTCATGCTTTATTGGATTTTTGCCAACAAATTAAAGATACATCCTGGCCTTACTTCTCATGGGGAGGTCGCATCCGGAAAACATATGATTTTTCGGCTTCCCCAACCTGGGGGGAACCTGAATATATGTATACTTTTCGAATTTAAGTTCAGTTTCACATTTTGACTTTTCATGCCCTATTGGATTTTTGCCAACAAATGAAAGATAAACTCTAGCTAACTTCTCAGGGGGAGGTCGTATCCGGAAAACATGGTTTTATGGCTTCCCCAACCTGGCGGCAACCTGAATATATGTATACTTTTCGACTTTGAGGTCAGTTTCACATTTTGACTTTTCATGCTTTATTGGATTTTTTCCAAGGAATGCAAGATACATCCTGGCTAACTTCTCAGGGGGAGGTCGCACCGGGAAAACATGGTTTTCCGGCTTCCCCAATTTGGCGGGAACCTGAATATATGTTTACTTTTCGAATTTGAGGTCAGTTTCATATTTTGACTTTTCATGCTTTATTGGATTTTTTCCAAGGAATGCAAGATACATCCTGGGCTAACTTCTGAGGGGGAGGTCGTATCCGGAAAACATGGTTTTTTGGCTTCCCCAACCTGGCGGGAACCTGAATATATGTATACTTTTCGAATTTGAGGTCAGTTTCACATTTTGACTATTCATGCTTTATTGGATTTTTGCCAACAAATGCAAGATACATCCTGGGCTAACTTCTCAGGGGGAGGTCGCATCCGGAAAATGTATGGTTTTTCGGCTTCCCCAACCTGGCAGGAACCTGAATATATGTACACTTTTTGAATTTGAGGTCAGTTTCACATTTTGACATTTCATGCTTTATTGGATTTTTGCTAACAAATGCAAGATACATCCTGGCCTTACTTCTCATGGGGAGGTCGCACCCGGAAAACATATGATTTTTCGGCTTCCCCAACCTGGGGGGAACCTGAATATATGTATACTTTTTGAATTTGAGGTCAGTTTCACATTTTGACTTTTCATGCTTTATTGGATTTTTGCCAACAAATTAAAGATACATCCTGGCCTTACTTCTCATGGGGAGGTCGCATCCGGAAAACTTATGATTTTTCGGCTTCCCCAACCTGGGGGGAACCTGAATATATGTATACTTTTCGAATTTAAGTTCAGTTTCACATTTTGACTTTTCATGCCCTATTGGATTTTTGCCAACAAATGAAAGATAAACTCTAGCTAACTTCTCAGGGGGAGGTCGTATCCGGAAAACATGGTTTTATGGCTTCCCCAACCTGGCGGCAACCTGAATATATGTATACTTTTCGACTTTGAAGTCAGTTTCACATTTTGACTTTTCATGCTTTATTGGATTTTTTCCAAGGAATGCAAGATACATCCTGGCCTAACTTCTCAGGGGGAGGTCGCACCGGGAAAACATGGTTTTCCGGCTTCCCCAATTTGGCGGGAAACTGAATATATGTTTACTTTTCGAATTTGAGGTCAGTTTCATATTTTGACTTTTCATGCTTTATTGGATTTTTTCCAAGGAACGCAAGATACATCCTGGGCTAACTTCTGAGGGGGAGGTCGCATCAAGAAAACGTATGGTTTTTCGGCTTCCCCAACCTGGCGGGAACCTGAATACATGTATACTTTTCGAATTTGAGGTCAGTTTCACATTTTGACTTTTCATGCTTTATTGGATTTTTGCCAACAAATGCAAGATACATCCTGGGCTAACGTCTCAGGGGGAGGTCGCATCCGGAAAATGTATGGTTTTTCGGCTTCCCCAACCTGGCGGGAACCTGAATATATGTATACTTTTCGAATTTGAGGTCAGTTTCACATTTTGACTATTCATGCTTTATTGGATTTTTGCCAACAAATGCAAGATACATCCTGGGCTAACTTCTCAGCGGGAGGTCGCATCCGGAAAATGTATGGTTTTTCGGCTTCCCCAACCTGGCAGGAACCTGAATATATGCATTCTTTTCGAATTTGAGGTCATTTTCACATTTTGACTTTTCATGCTTTATTGGATTTTTGCCAACAAATGCAAGATACATCCTGGGCTAACGTCTCAGGGGGAGGTCGCATCCGGAAAATGTATGGTTTTTCGGCTTCCCCAACCTGGCCGGAACCTGAATATATGTATACTTTTCGAATTTGAGGTCAGTTTCACATTTTGACATTTCATGCTTTATTGGATTTTTTCTAACAAATGCAAGATACCTCCTGGCCTAACTTCTCATGGGGAGGTCGCATATGGAAAACATATGGTTTTTCGGCTTTCCCAACCTGGGGGGAACCTGAATATATATATTCTTTTCGAATTTGATGTCAGTTTCACATTTTGACTTTTCATGCTTTATTGGATTTTTGCCAACAAATGAAAGATAAACCCTGGCTAACTTCTCAGGGGGAGGTCGTATCCGGAAAACATGGTTGTTTGGCTTCCCCAACCTGGCGGGAACCTGAATATATGTATACTTTTCGAATTTGAGGTCAGTTTCACATTTTGACTATTCATGCTTTATTGGATTTTTGCCAACAAATGCAAGATACATCCTGGGCTAACTTCTCAGGGGGAGGTCGCATCCGGAAAATGTATGGTTTTTCGGCTTCTCCAACCTGGCAGGAACCTGAATATATGTATACTTTTCGAATTTGAGGTCAGTTTCATATTTTGACTTTTCATGCTTTATTGGATTTTTCCCAAGAAATGCAAGATACATCCTGGCCTAACTTCTCAGGGGGAGGTGGCACCGGGAAAACATATGGTTCTTCTGCTTCCCCAACGTGGGAGGAACCTGAATATATGTATACTTTTCGAATTTGAGGTCAGTTTCACATTTTGACTATTCATGCTTTATTGGATTTTTGCCAACAAATGCAAGATACATCCTGGGCTAACTTCTCATGGGGAGGTCGCATCCGGAAAATGTATGGTTTTTCGGCTTCTCCAACCTGGCAGGAACCTGAATATATGTATACTTTTCGAATTTGAGGTCAGTTTCACATTTTGACTTTTCATGCTTTATTGGATTTTTGCCAACAAATGCAAGATACATCCTGGGCTAACTTCTCAGGGGGAGGTCGCATCCGGAAAATGTATGGTTTTTCGGCTTCTCCAACCTGGCAGGAACCTGAATATATGTATACTTTTCGAATTTGAGGTCAGTTTCATATTTTGACATTTCATGCTTTATTGGATTTTTGCTAAGAAATGCAAGATACATCCTGGCCTTACTTCTCATGGGGAGGTCGCTTCCTGAAAATGTATGGTTTTTCGGCTTCCCCAACCTGGGGGGAACCTGAATATATGTATACTTTTCGAATTTGAGGTCAGTTTCACATTTTGACTTTTCATGCTTTATTGGATTTTTCCCAAGAAATGCAAGATACATCCTGGCCTAACTTCTCAGGGGGAGGTGGCACCGGGAAAACATATGGTTCTTCTGCTTCCCCAACGTGGGAGGAACCTGAATATATGTATACTTTTCGAATTTGAGGTCAGTTTCACATTTTGACTATTCATGCTTTATTGGATTTTTGCCAACAAATGCAAGATACATCCTGGGCTAACTTCTCATGGGGAGGTCTCATCCGGAAAATGTATGGTTTTTCGGCTTCCCCAAACTGGCAGGAACCTGAATATATGTATACTTTTCGAATTTGAGGTCAGTTTCACATTTTGACTTTTCATGCTTTATTGGATTTTTGCCAACAAATGAAAGATAAACCCTGGCTAACTTCTCAGGGGGAGGTCGTATCCGGAAAACATGGTTTTTTGGCTTCCCCAACCTGGCGGGAACCTGAATATATGTATACTTTTCGAATTTGAGGTCAGTTTCACATTTTGACTTTTCATGCTTTATTGGATTTTTGCCAACAAATGCAAGATACATCCTGGCCTAACTTCTCAGGGGGAGGTCGCACCAGGAAAACATATGGTTTTCCGGCTTCCCCAATTTGGCGGGAACCTGAATATATGTTTACTTTTCGAATTTGAGGTCAGTTTTACATTTTTACATTTCATGCTTTATTGGATTTTTGCTAACAAATGCAAGATACATCCTGGCCTTACTTCTCATGGGGAGGTCGCATCCGGAAAACATATGATTTTTCGGCTTCCCCAACCTGGGGGGAACCTGAATATATGTATACTTTTCGAATTTAAGTTCAGTTTCACATTTTGACTTTTCATGCTTTATTGGATTTTTTCCAAGGAATGCAAGATACATCCTGGCCTAACTTCTCAGGGGGAGGTCGCACCGGGAAAACATGGTTTTCCGGCTTCCCCAATTTGGCGGGAACCTGAATATATGTTTACTTTTCGAATTTGAGTTCAGTTTCATATTTTGAGTTTTCATGCTTTATTGGATTTTTTCAAAGGAATGCAAGATACATCCTGGGCTAACTTCTGAGGGGGAGGTCGCATCCAGAAAACGTATGGTTTTTCGGCTTCCCCAACCTGGCGGGAACCTGAATATATGTATACTTTTCGAATTTGAGGTCAGTTTCACATTTTGACTTTTCATGCTTTATTGGATTTTTGCCAACAAATGCAAGATACATCCAGGGCTAACGTCTCAGGGGGAGGTGGCATCCGGAAAATGTATGGTTTTTCGGCTTCCCCAACCTGGCGGGAACCTGAATATATGTATACTTTTCGAATTTGAGGTCAGTTTCACATTTTGACTATTCATGCTTTATTGGATTTTTGCCAACAAATGTAAGATACCTCCTGGCCTAACTTCTCATGGGGAGGTCGCATCTGGAAAACATATGGTTTTTCGGCTTCCCCAACCTGGGGGGAACCTGAATATATATATTCTTTTCCAATTTGATGTCAGTTTCACATTTTGACTTTTCATGCTTTATTGGATTTTTGCCAACAAATGAAAGATAAACCCTGGCTAACTTCTCAGGGGGAGGTCGTATCCGGAAAACATGGTTTTTTGGCTTCCCCAACCTGGCGGGAACCTGAATATATGTATACTTTTCGAATTTGAGGTCAGTTTCACATTTTGACTATTCATGCTTTATTGGATTTTTGCCAACAAATGCAAGATACATCCTGGGCTAACTTCTCAGGGGGAGGTCGCATCCGGAAAACATATGATTTTTCGGCTTCCCCAACCTGGGGAAAACCTGAATATATGTATACTTTTCGAATTTGAGGTGAGTTTCACATTTTGACTTTTCATGCTTTATTGGATTTTTGCCAACAAATGAAAGATAAACCCTGGCTAACTTCTCAGGGGGAGGTTGTATCCGGAAAACATGGTTTTTTGGCTTCCCCAACCTGGCTGGAACCTGAATATATGTATACTTTTCGAATTTGAGGTGAGTTTCACATTTTGACTTTTCATGCTTTATTGAATTTTTGCCAACAAATGCAAGATACATCCTGGCCTAACTTCTCAGGGGGAGGTCGCATCCGGAAAACATATGATTTTTCGGCTTCCCCAACCTGGGGAAAACCTGAATATATGTATACTTTTCGAATTTGAGGTGAGTTTCACATTTTGACTTTTCATGCTTTATTGGATTTTTGCCAACAAATGCAAGATACATCCTGGGCTAACTTCTCAGGGGGAGGTCGCATCCGGAAAATGTATGGTTTTTCGGCTTCTCCAACCTGGCAGGAACCTGAATATATGTATACTTTTCGAATTTGAGGTCAGTTTCATATTTTGACATTTCATGCTGTATTGGATTTTTGCTAAGAAATGCAAGATACATCCTGGCCTTACTTCTCATGGGGAGGTCGCTTCCTGAAAATGTATGGTTTTTCGGCTTCCCCAACCTGGGGGGAACCTGAATATATGTATACTTTTCGAATTTGAGGTCAGTTTCACATTTTGACTTTTCATGCTTTATTGGATTTTTCCCAAGAAATGCAACATACATCCTGGCCTAACTTCTCAGGGGGAGGTGGCACCGGGAAAACATATGGTTCTTCTGCTTCCCCAACGTGGGAGGAACCTGAATATATGTATACTTTTCGAATTTGAGGTCAGTTTCACATTTTGACTATTCATGCTTTATTGGATTTTTGCCAACAAATGCAAGATACATCCTGGGCTAACTTCTCATGGGGAGGTCGCATCCGGAAAATGTATGGTTTTTCGGCTTCCCCAAACTGGCAGGAACCTGAATATATGTATACTTTTCGAATTTGAGGTCAGTTTCACATTTTGACTTTTCATGCTTTATTGGATTTTTGCCAACAAATGAAAGATAAACCCTGGCTAACTTCTCAGTGGGAGGTCGTATCCGGAAAACATGGTTTTTTGGCTTCCCCAACCTGGCGGGAACCTGAATATATGTATACTTTTCGAATTTGAGGTCAGTTTCACATTTTGACTTTTCATGCTTTATTGGATTTTTGCCAACAAATGCAAGATACATCCTGGCCTAACTTCTCAGGGGGAGGTCGCACCAGGAAAACATATGGTTTTCCGGCTTCCCCAACCTGGCGGGAACCTGAATATATGTTTACTTTTCGAATTTGAGGTCAGTTTTACATTTTTACATTTCATGCTTTATTGGATTTTTGCTAACAAATGCAAGATACATCCTGGCCTTACTTCTCATGGGGAGGTCGCATCCGGAAAACATATGATTTTTCGGCTTCCCCAACCTGGGGGGAACCTGAATATATGTATACTTTTCGAATTTAAGTTCAGTTTCACATTTTGACTTTTCATGCCCTATTGGATTTTTGCCAACAAATGAAAGATAAACCCTGGCTAACTTCTCAGGGGGAGGTCGTATCCGGAAAACATGGTTTTATGGCTTCCCCAACCTGGCGGCAACCTGAATATATGTATACTTTTCGACTTTGAGGTCAGTTTCACATTTTGACTTTTCATGCTTTATTGGATTTTTTCCAAGGAATGCAAGATACATCCTGGCCTAACTTCTCAGGGGGAGGTCGCACCGGGAAAACATGGTTTTCCGGCTTCCCCAATTTGGCGGGAACCTGAATATATGTTTACTTTTCGAATTTGAGGTCAGTTTCATATTTTGAGTTTTCATGCTTTATTGGATTTTTTCCAAGGAATGCAAGATACATCCTGGGCTAACTTCTGAGGGGGAGGTCGCATCCAGAAAACGTATGGTTTTTCGGCTTCCCCAACCTGGCGGGAACCTGAATATATGTATACTTTTCGAATTTGAGGTCAGTTTCACATTTTGACTTTTCATGCTTTATTGGATTTTTGCCAACAAATGCAAGATACATCCTGGGCTAACGTCTCAGGGGGAGGTCGCATCCGGAAAATGTATGGTTTTTCGGCTTCCCCAACCTGGCGGGAACCTGAATATATGTATACTTTTCGAATTTGAGGTCAGTTTCACATTTTGACTATTCATGCTTTATTGGATTTTTGCCAACAAATGCAAGATACCTCCTGGCCTAACTTCTCATGGGGAGGTCGCATCTGGAAAACATATGGTTTTTCGGCTTCCCCAACCTGGGGGGAACCTGAATATATATATTCTTTTCCAATTTGATGTCAGTTTCACATTTTGACTTTTCATGCTTTATTGGATTTTTGCCAACAAATGAAAGATAAACCCTGGCTAACTTCTCAGGGGGAGGTCGTATCCGGAAAACATGGTTTTTTGGCTTCCCCAACCTGGCGGGAACCTGAATATATGTATACTTTTCGAATTTGAGGTCAGTTTCACATTTTGACTATTCATGCTTTATTGGATTTTTGCCAACAAATGCAAGATACATCCTGGGCTAACTTCTCAGAGGGAGGTCGCATCCGGAAAATGTATGGTTCTCCTGCTTCCACAACGTGGGAGGAACCTGAATATATGTATACTTTTCGAATTTGAGGTCAGTTTCACATTTTGACTATTCATGCTTTATTGGATTTTTGCCAACAAATGCAAGATACATCCTGGCCTTACTTCTCATGGGGAGGTCGCATCCGGAAAACATATGATTTTTCGGCTTCCCCAACCTGGGGAAAACCTGAATATATGTATACTTTTCGAATTTGAGGTGAGTTTCACATTTTGACTTTTCATGCTTTATTGGATTTTTGCCAACAAATGAAGATAAACCCTGGCTAACTTCTCAGGGTGAGGTCGTATCCGGAAAACATGGTTTTTTGGCTTCCCCAACCTGGCGGGAACCTGAATATATGTATACTTTTCGAATTTGAGGTCAGTTTCACATTTTGACTTTTCATGCTTTATTGGATTTTTGCCAACAAATGCAAGATACATCCTGGCCTAACTTCTCAGGGGGAGGTCGCACCGGGAAAACATATGGTTTTCCGGCTTCCCCAATTTGGCGGGAACCTGAATATATGTTTACTTTTCGAATTTGAGGTCAGTTTCATATTTTGACTTTTCATGCTTTATTGGATTTTTTCCTAGAATGCAAGATACATCCTTTGCTAACTTCTCATGGGGAGGTCGCATCCGGAAAACATATGGTTTTTCGGCTTCCCCAACCTGGGGGGAACCTGAATATATATATACTTTTCGAATTTGAGGTCAGTTTCACATTTTGACTTTTCATGCTTTATTGGATTTTTGCCAACAAATGCAAGATACATCCTGGGCTAACTTCTCATGGGGAGGTCGCATCCGGAAAATGTATGGTTTTTCGGCTTCCCCAAACTGGCAGGAACCTGAATATATGTATACTTTTCGAATTTGAGGTCAGTTTCACATTTTGACTTTTCATGCTTTATTGGATTTTTGCCAACAAATGAAAGATAAACCCTGGCTAACTTCTCAGGGGGAGGTCGTATCCGGAAAACATGGTTTTTTGGCTTCCCCAACCTGGCGGGAACCTGAATATATGTATACTTTTTGAATTTGAGGTCAGTTTCACATTTTGACTTTTCATGCTTTATTGGATTTTTGCCAACAAATGCAAGATACATCCTGGCCTAACTTCTCAGGGGGAGGTCGCACCAGGAAAACATATGGTTTTCCGGCTTCCCCAATTTGGCGGGAACCTGAATATATGTTTACTTTTCGAATTTGAGGTCAGTTTTACATTTTTACATTTCATGCTTTATTGGATTTTTGCTAACAAATGCAAGATACATCCTGGCCTTACTTCTCATGGGGAGGTCGCATCCGGAAAACATATGATTTTTCGGCTTCCCCAACCTGGGGGGAACCTGAATATATGTATACTTTTCGAATTTAAGTTCAGTTTCACATTTTGACTTTTCATGCCCTATTGGATTTTTGCCAACAAATGAAAGATAAACCCTGGCTAACTTCTCAGGGGGAGGTCGTATCCGGAAAACATGGTTTTATGGATTCCCCAACCTGGCGGCAACCTGAATATATGTATACTTTTCGACTTTGAGGTCAGTTTCACATTTTGACTTTTCATGCTTTATTGGATTTTTTCCAAGGAATGCAAGATACATCCTGGCCTAACTTCTCAGGGGGAGGTCGCACCGGGAAAACATGGTTTTCCGGCTTCCCCAATTTGGCGGGAACCTGAATATATGTTTACTTTTCGAATTTGAGGTCAGTTTCATATTTTGAGTTTTCATGGTTTATTGGATTTTTTCCAAGGAATGCAAGATACATCCTGGGCTAACTTCTGAGGGGGAGGTCGCATCCAGAAAACGTATGGTTTTTCGGCTTCCCCAACCTGGCGGGAACCTGAATATATGTATACTTTTCGAATTTGAGGTCAGTTTCACATTTTGACTTTTCATGCTTTATTGGATTTTTGCCAACAAATGCAAGATACATCCAGGGCTAACGTCTCAGGGGGAGGTCGCATCCGGAAAATGTATGGTTTTTCGGCTTCCCCAACCTGGCGGGAACCTGAATATATGTATACTTTTCGAATTTGAGGTCAGTTTCACATTTTGACTATTCATGCTTTATTGGATTTTTGCCAACAAATGCAAGATACCTCCTGGCCTAACTTCTCATGGGGAGGTCGCATCTGGAAAACATATGGTTTTTCGGCTTCCCCAACCTGGGGGGAACCTGAATATATATATTCTTTTCCAATTTGATGTCAGTTTCACATTTTGACTTTTCATGCTTTATTAGATTTTTGCCAACAAATGAAAGATAAACCCTGGCTAACTTCTCAGGGGGAGGTCGTATCCGGAAAACATGGTTTTTTGGCTTCCCCAACCTGGCGGGAACCTGAATATATGTATACTTTTCGAATTTGAGGTCAGTTTCACATTTTGACTATTCATGCTTTATTGGATTTTTGCCAACAAATGCAAGATACATCCTGGGCTAACTTCTCAGAGGGAGGTCGCATCCGGAAAATGTATGGTTCTCCTGCTTCCACAACGTGGGAGGAACCTGAATATATGTATACTTTTCGAATTTGAGGTCAGTTTCACATTTTGACTATTCATGCTTTATTGGATTTTTGCCAACAAATGCAAGATACATCCTGGCCTTACTTCTCATGGGGAGGTCGCATCCGGAAAACATATGATTTTTCGGCTTCCCCAACCTGGGGAAAACCTGAATATATGTATACTTTTCGAATTTGAGGTGAGTTTCACATTTTGACTTTTCATGCTTTATTGGATTTTTGCCAACAAATGAAAGATAAACCCTTGCTAACTTCTCAGGCGGAGGTCGTATCCGGAAAACATGGTTTTTTGGCTTCCCCAACCTGGCGGGAACCTGAATATATGTATACTTTTCGAATTTGAGGTCAGTTTCACATTTTGACTTTTCATGCTTTATTGGATTTTTGCCAACAAATGCAATATACATCCTGGCCTAACTTCTCAGGGGGAGGTCGCACCGGGAAAACATATGGTTTTCCGGCTTCCCCAATTTGGCGGGAACCTGAATATATGTTTACTTTTCGAATTTGAGGTCAGTTTCATATTTTGACTTTTCATGCTTTATTGGATTTTTTCCTAGAATGCAAGATACATCCTTTGCTAACTTCTCATGGGGAGGTCGCATCCGGAAAACATATGGTTTTTCGGCTTCCCCAACCTGGGGGGAACCTGAATATATATATACTTTTCGAATTTGAGGTCAGTTTCACATTTTGACTTTTCATGCTTTATTGGATTTTTGCCAACAAATGCAAGATACATCCTGGGCTAACTTCTCAGGGGGAGGTCGCATCCGGAAAATGTATGGTTTTTCGGCTTCCCCAACCTGGCAGGAACCTGAATATATGTACACTTTTCGAATTTGAGGTCAGTTTCACATTTTGACATTTCATGCTTTATTGGATTTTTGCTAACAAATGCAAGATACATCCTGGCCTTACTTCTCATGGGGAGGTCGCATCCGGAAAACATATGATTTTTCGGCTTCCCCAACCTGGGGGGAACCTGAATATATGTATACTTTTTGAATTTGAGGTCAGTTTCACATTTTGACTTTTCATGCTTTATTGGATTTTTGCCAACAAATTAAAGATACATCCTGGCCTTACTTCTCATGGGGAGGTCGCATCCGGAAAACATATGATTTTTCGGCTTCCCCAACCTGGGGGGAACCTGAATATATGTATACTTTTCGAATTTAAGTTCAGTTTCACATTTTGACTTTTCATGCCCTATTGGATTTTTGCCAACAAATGAAAGATAAACTCTAGCTAACTTCTCAGGGGGAGGTCGTATCCGGAAAACATGGTTTTATGGCTTCCCCAACCTGGCGGCAACCTGAATATATGTATACTTTTCGACTTTGAGGTCAGTTTCACATTTTGACTTTTCATGCTTTATTGGATTTTTTCCAAGGAATGCAAGATACATCCTGGCCTAACTTCTCAGGGGGAGGTCGCACCGGGAAAACATGGTTTTCCGGCTTCCCCAATTTGGCGGGAAACTGAATATATGTTTACTTTTCGAATTTGAGGTCAGTTTCATATTTTGACTTTTCATGCTTTATTGGATTTTTTCCAAGGAACGCAAGATACATCCTGGGCTAACTTCTGAGGGGGAGGTCGCATCAAGAAAACGTATGGTTTTTCGGCTTCCCCAACCTGGCGGGAACCTGAATATATGTATACTTTTCGAATTTGAGGTCAGTTTCACATTTTGACTTTTCATGCTTTATTGGATTTTTGCCAACAAATGCAAGATACATCCTGGGCTAACGTCTCAGGGGGAGGTCGCATCCGGAAAATGTATGGTTTTTCGGCTTCCCCAACCTGGCGGGAACCTGAATATATGTATACTTTTCGAATTTGAGGTCAGTTTCACATTTTGACTATTCATGCTTTATTGGATTTTTGCCAACAAATGCAAGATACATCCTGGGCTAACTTCTCAGCGGGAGGTCGCATCCGGAAAATGTATGGTTTTTCGGCTTCCCCAACCTGGCAGGAACCTGAATATATGCATACTTTTCGAATTTGAGGTCATTTTCACATTTTGACTTTTCATGCTTTATTGGATTTTTGCCAACAAATGCAAGATACATCCTGGGCTAACGTCTCAGGGGCAGGTCGCATCCAGAAAATGTATGGTTTTTCGGCTTCCCCAACCTGGCGGCAATCTGAATATATGTATACTTTTCGAATTTGAGGTCAGTTTCACATTTTGACATTTCATGCTTTATTGGATTTTTTCTAACAAATGCAAGATACCTCCTGGCCTAACTTCTCATGGGGAGGTCGCATCTGGAAAACATATGGTTTTTCGGCTTCCCGAACCTGGGGGGAACCTGAATATATATATTCTTTTCGAATTTGATGTCAGTTTCACATTTTGACTTTTCATGCTTTATTGGATTTTTGCCAACAAATGAAAGATAAACCCTGGCTAACTTCTCAGGGGGAGGTCGTATCCGGAAAACATGGTTTTTTGGCTTCCGCAACCTGGCGGGAACCTGAATATATGTATACTTTTCGAATTTGAGGTCAGTTTCATATTTTGACATTTCATGCTGTATTGGATTTTTGTTAAGAAATGCAAGATACATCCTGGCCTTACTTCTCATGGGGAGGTCGCTTCCTGAAAATGTATGGTTTTTCGGCTTCCCCAACCTGGGGGGAACCTGAATATATGTATACTTTTCGAATTTGAGGTCAGTTTCACATTTTGACTTTTCATGCTTTATTGGATTTTTCCCAAGAAATGCTTTGGCCTAACTTCTCAGGGGGATTATTTCTTCTGCCAACAAATGCAAGATACATCCTGGGCTAACTTCTCAGGGGAGGTCGCATCCGGAAAATGTATGGTTTTTCTGCTTCCCCAACCTGGCAGGAACCTGAATATATGTATACTTTTCGAATTTGAGGTCAGTTTTACATTTTGACATTTCATTCTTTATTGGATTTTTGCTAACAAATGCAAGATACATCCTGGCCTTACTTCTCATGGGGAGGTCGCATCCGGAAAACATATGATTTTTCGGCTTCCCCAACCTGGGGAAAACCTGAATATATGTATACTTTTCGAATTTGAGGTGAGTTTCACATTTTGACTTTTCATGCTTTATTGGATTTTTGCCAACAAATGAAAGATAAACCCTGGCTAACTTCTCAGGGGGAGGTCGTATCCGGAAAACATGGTTTTTTGGCTTCCCCAACCTGGCGGGAACCTGAATATATGTATACTTTTCGAATTTGAGGTCAGTTTCACATTTTGACTTTTCATGCTTTATTGGATTTTTGCCAACAAATGCAAGATACATCCTGGCCTAACTTCTCAGGGGGAGGTCGCACCGGGAAAACATATGGTTTTCCGGCTTCCCCAATTTGGCGGGAACCTGAATATATGTTTACTTTTCGAATTTGAGGTCAGTTTCATATTTTGACTTTTCATGCTTTATTGGATTTTTTCCTAGAATGCAAGATACATCCTTTGCTAACTTCTCATGGGGAGGTCGCATCCGGAAAACATATGGTTTTTCGGCTTCCCCAACCTGGGGGGAACCTGAATATATATATACTTTTCGAATTTGAGGTCAGTTTCACATTTTGACTTTTCATGCTTTATTGGATTTTTGCCAACAAATGCAAGATACATCCTGGGCTAACTTCTCAGGGGGAGGTCGCATCCGGAAAATGTATGGTTTTTCGGCTTCCCCAACCTGGCAGGAACCTGAATATATGTACACTTTTCGAATTTGAGGTCAGTTTCACATTTTGACATTTCATGCTTTATTGGATTTTTGCTAACAAATGCAAGATACATCCTGGCCTTACTTCTCATGGGGAGGTCGCACCGGAAAACATATGATTTTTCGGCTTCCCCAACCTGGGGGGAACCTGAATATATGTATACTTTTTGAATTTGAGGTCAGTTTCACATTTTGACTTTTCATGCTTTATTGGATTTTTGCCAACAAATGCAAGATACATCCTGGCCTTACTTCTCATGGGGAGGTCGCATCCGGAAAACTTATGATTTTTCGGCTTCCCCAACCTGGGGGGAACCTGAATATATGTATACTTTTCGAATTTAAGTTCAGTTTCACATTTTGACTTTTCATGCCCTATTGGATTTTTGCCAACAAATGAAAGATAAACTCTAGCTAACTTCTCAGGGGGAGGTCGTATCCGGAAAACATGGTTTTATGGCTTCCCCAACCTGGCGGCAACCTGAATATATGTATACTTTTCGACTTTGAGGTCAGTTTCACATTTTGACTTTTCATGCTTTATTGGATTTTTTCCAAGGAATGCAAGATACATCCTGGCTAACTTCTCAGCGGGAGGTCGCATCCGGAAAATGTATGGTTTTTCGGCTTCCCCAACCTGGCAGGAACCTGAATATATGCATACTTTTCGAATTTGAGGTCAGTTTCACATTTTGACTTTTCATGCTTTATTGGATTTTTGCCAACAAATGCAAGATACATCCTGGGCTAACGTCTCAGGGGGAGGTCGCATCCAGAAAATGTATGGTTTTTCGGCTTCCCCAACCTGGCGGCAATCTGAATATATGTATACTTTTCGAATTTGAGGTCAGTTTCACATTTTGACATTTCATGCTTTATTGGATTTTTTCTAACAAATGCAAGATACCTCCTGGCCTAACTTCTCATGGGGAGGTCGCATCTGGAAAACATATGGTTTTTCGGCTTCCCCAACCTGGGGGGAACCTGAATATATATATTCTTTTCGAATTTGATGTCAGTTTCACATTTTGACTTTTCATGCTTTATTGGATTTTTGCCAACAAATGAAAGATAAACCCTGGCTAACTTCTCAGGGGGAGGTCGTATCCGGAAAACATGGTTTTTTGGCTTCCCCAACCTGGCGGGAACCTGAATATATGTATACTTTTCGAATTTGAGGTCAGTTTCACATTTTGACTATTCATGCTTTATTGGATTTTTGCCAACAAATGCAAGATACATCCTGGGCTAACTTCTCAGGGGGAGGTCGCATCCGGAAAATGTATGGTTTTTCGGCTTCTCCAACCTGGCAGGAACCTGAATATATGTATACTTTTCGAATTTGAGGTCAGTTTCATATTTTGACATTTCATGCTGTATTGGATTTTTGCTAAGAAATGCAAGATACATCCTGGCCTTACTTCTCATGGGGAGGTCGCTTCCTGAAAATGTGTGGTTTTTCGGCTTCCCCAACCTGGGGGGAACCTGAATATATGTATACTTTTCGAATTCGAGGTCAGTTTCACATTTTGACTTTTCATGCTTTATTGGATTTTTCCCAAGAAATGCAAGATACATCCTGGCCTAACTTCTCAGGGGGAGGTGGCACCGGGAAAACATATGGTTCTTCTGCTTCCCCAACGTGGGAGGAACCTGAATATATGTATACTTTTCGAATTTGAGGTCAGTTTCACATTTTGACTATTCATGCTTTATTGGATTTTTGCCAACAAATGCAAGATACATCCTGGGCTAACTTCTCATGGGGAGGTCGCATCCGGAAAATGTATGGTTTTTCGGCTTCCCCAACCTGGCAGGAACCTGAATATATGTATACTTTTCGAATTTGAGGTCAGTTTTACATTTTGACATTTCATTCTTTATTGGATATTTGCTAACAAATGCAAGATACATCCTGGCCTTACTTCTCATGGGGAGGTCGCATCCGGAAAACATATGATTTTTCGGCTTCCCCAACCTGGGGAAAACCTGAATATATGTATACTTTTCGAATTTGAGGTCAGTTTCACATTTTGACTTTTCATGCTTTATTGGATTTTTGCCAACAAATGCAAGATACATCCTGGCCTAACTTCTCAGGGGGAGGTCGCACCGGGAAAACATATGGTTTTCCGGCTTCCCCAATTTGGCGGGAACCTGAATATATGTTTACTTTTCGAATTTGAGGTCAGTTTCATATTTTGACTTTTTATGCTTTATTGGATTTTTTCCTAGAATGCAAGATACATCCTTGGCTAACTTCTCAGGGGGAGGTCGCATCCGGAAAACATATGGTTTTTCGGCTTCCCCAACCTGGGGGGAACCTGAATATATATATACTTTTCGAATTTGAGGTCAGTTTCACATTTTGACTTTTCATGCTTTATTGGATTTTTGCCAACAAATGAAAGATAAACCCTGGCTAACTTCTCAGGGGGAGGTCGTATCCGGAAAACATGGTTTTTTGGCTTCCCCAACCTGGCGGGAACCTGAATATATGTATACTTTTCGAATTTGAGGTCAGTTTCACATTTTGACTTTTCATGCTTTATTGGATTTTTGCCAACAAATGCAAGATACATCCTGGCCTAACTTCTCAGGGGGAGGTCGCACCGGGAAAACATGGTTTTCCGGCTTCCCCAATTTGGCGGGAACCTGAATATATGTTTACTTTTCGAATGTGAGGTCAGTTTCATATTTTGACTTTTCATGCTTTATTGGATTTTTTCCTAGAACGCAAGATACATCCTTGGCTAACTTCTCAGGGGGAGGTCGCATCCGGAAAACATATGGTTTTTCGGCTTCCCCAACCTGGGGGGAACCTGAATATATATATACTTTTCGAATTTGAGGTCAGTTTCACATTTTGACTTTTCATGCTTTATTGGATTTTTGCCAACAAATGAAAGATAAACCCTGGCTAACTTCTCAGGGGGAGATCGTATCCGGAAAACATGGTTTTTTGGCTTCCCCAACCTGGCGGGAACCTGAATATATGTATACTTTTCGAATTTGAGGTCAGTTTCACATTTTGACTATTCATGCTTTATTGGATTTTTGCCAACAAATGCAAGATACATCCTGGGCTAACTTCTCAGGGGGAGGTCGCATCCGGAAAATGTATGGTTTTTCGGCTTCCCCAACCTGGCAGGAACCTGAATATATGTATACTTTTCGAATTTGAGGTCAGTTTTACATTTTGACATTTCATTCTTTATTGGATTTTTGCTAACAAATGCAAGATACATCCTGGCCTTACTTCTCATGGGCAGGTCGCATCCGGAAAACATATGATTTTTCAGCTTCCCCAACCTGGGGAAAACCTGAATATATGTATACTTTTCGAATTTGAGGTGAGTTTCACATTTTGACTTTTCATGCTTTATTGGATTTTTGCCAACAAATGAAAGATAAACCCTGACTAACTTCTCAGGGGGAGGTCGTATCCGGAAAACATGGTTTTTTGGCTTCCCCAACCTGGCGGGAACCTGAATATATGTATACTTTTCGAATTTGAGGTCAGTTTCACATTTTGACTTTTCATGCTTTATTGGATTTTTGCCAACAAATGCAAGATACATCCTGGCCTAACTTCTCAGGGGGAGGTCGCACCGGGAAAACATGGTTTTCCGGCTTCCCCAATTTGGCGGGAACCTGAATATATGTTTACTTTTCGAATGTGAGGTCAGTTTCATATTTTGACTTTTCATGCTTTATTGGATTTTTTCCTAGAACGCAAGATACATCCTTGGCTAACTTCTCAGGGGGAGGTCGCATCCGGAAAACATATGGTTTTTCGGCTTCCCCAACCTGGGGGGAACCTGAATATATATATACTTTTCGAATTTGAGGTCAGTTTCACATTTTGACTTTTCATGCTTTATTGGATTTTTGCCAACAAATGAAAGATAAACCCTGGCTAACTTCTCAGGGGGAGATCGTATCCGGAAAACATGGTTTTTTGGCTTCCCCAACCTGGCGGGAACCTGAATATATGTATACTTTTCGAATTTGAGGTCAGTTTCACATTTTGACTATTCATGCTTTATTGGATTTTTGCCAACAAATGCAAGATACATCCTGGGCTAACTTCTCAGGGGGAGGTCGCATCCGGAAAATGTATGGTTTTTCGGCTTCCCCAACCTGGCAGGAACCTGAATATATGTACACTTTTCGAATTTGAGGTCAGTTTCACATTTTGACATTTCATGCTTTATTGGATTTTTGCTAACAAATGCAAGATACATCCTGGCCTTACTTCTCATGGGGAGGTCGCATCCGGAAAACATATGATTTTTCGGCTTCCCCAACCTGGGGGGAACCTGAATATATGTATACTTTTTGAATTTGAGGTCAGTTTCACATTTTGACTTTTCATGCTTTATTGGATTTTTGCCAACAAATGAAAGATAAACCCTGGCTATCTTCTCAGGGGGAGGTCGTATCCGGAAAACATGGTTTTTTGGCTTCCCCAACCTGGCGGGAACCTGAATATATGTATACTTTTCGAATTTGAGGTCAGTTTCACATTTTGACTTTTCATGCTTTATTGGATTTTTTCCAAGAAATGCAAGATACATCCTGGCCTAACTTCTCAGGGGGAGGTCGCACCGGGAAAACATATGGTTTTTCGGCTTCCCCAACCTGGGAGGAATCTGAATATATGTATACTTTTCGAATTTGAGGTCAGTTTCACATTTTGACTATTCATGCTTTATTTGATTTTTGCCAACAAATGCAAGATACATCCTGAGCTAACTTCTCAGGGGGAGGTTGCATCCGGAAAACGTATGGTTTTTCGGCTTCCCCAACCTGGCGGGAACCTGAATATATGTATACTTTTTGAATTTGAGGTCAGTTTCACATTTTGACTTTTCATGCTGAATTGGCTTTTTGCCAAGAAATGCAAGATACATCCTGGGCTAACTTCTCAGGGGGAGGTCGCATTCGGAAAACGTATGGTTTTTCGGCTTCCCCAACCTGGGGGGAACCTGAATATATGTATACTTTTTGAATTTGAGGTCAGTTTCACATTTTGACTTTTCATGCTTTATTGGATTTTTGCCAACAAATGCAAGATACATCCTGGGCTAACTTCTTCTTTTTTTTTTTTATTGAATTTTTTTAATTTTACAGCCAAGTGCTTAGGACTCATCGTGGAGATAGGGCACTCCATAAAACAAAATGAAACATATAATCATACATAAACAATTTAGGTTACTTTTTAAAATTTCCCTCTCTATTTTATCAATTCAAAAAAAAGAAAACAAAAGAAAACAAAACAAAACTATCAATAGTATTTCCACCCGTTTCGAGCTTAATTAACTATTAACATATTCCAATTGGCATTACAAAGACATGTAGTATACAATTCGAGTATCCATATAATACAGACCATATTACTCCAAATATTCACTTTATATTTCTCAATTAACTTTTATCTCTTATTCTATTTCACGTACATATTTTATAAACGAATATAACTTTACGTTTTTAAACCATTTTACATTAACTTAAGTTATTTCTAATTATTTCTAAGCTAAACATATTGCTATTATATATATGTATATTTTAAAATTTCTCCACTATATTGTTTCCTATACTCTATCAAAGATTTTTATAAATCAATCCATTCTTCAATCATTGCAAGTAAGAATATCATTAATATTTCACCAATCTCAATACAACTCCTTTAGTTTTAACTTTTCCAGTTTTCCATAGTTGCCATTCCAAGCCATAATCAAATCCATAATTCAGATCAATATTAATCAGACTAAAATCTCAAAAATATTAGCTCACTTAAAGTCTCTAAAAACCATTTTACCCATCAAATAAAGTTTTAAACCTAATTCTAGCTTTCTTTTTATGCCAAGCAGGTTTCCACAATAGGGCCTTTAGCTCCTCCCATCTTAATATTTGATTACACACATTTTCCCACAGTTGCGTCTTCTTCTCTTTTTCCCAATATTGTCTGCACTATGTAATCAGTCTTAGTCAGTATGGTGATTATTCGTTGTTTGTATGTATTGTCAGCATTTTTAATGTCTCGTATTAGAGAGTCCATTTCTGTTGTTTTTAAATCTATAGATGTTTCAATTAAATTCTGCCTTTGGTCCTCAGAAATCTCCATCCTTTGTATATAAGGTGTAACATCTTCCTCTTCAGTAAATTGTAGATATAAATCCTCCATCTCATTAAGTTGTAAATCCAATTGTGTATCATGATCAGTTGGAGTTTGAAATTCAATTTTTAAATCTGAACCATTCTCATTCCTAAGTGTCCTGAAATGTTCACTTAATTCTTCTCTTGTTTCCAAGATTTTTGCTAGTATGAGACCATAATTAAGCTGTGGATAGGCTTCCATTCTTTTTCTCTCTCTCTCTCTTTTTTTTTCTATAAAAAACGTACAGGAATGTCTGGGCGTAGGGCCAAGTTCAGCAGTTCCTTTACCATGGTTACAATGTTACGATAAGGCTTTCTGGGCTTCACACCAATTTCCTGGATACATTGTAACCCTCCAATCCACATAACTCCACCCAGTAGCCAGGATAGTTTTTTTTCCTTTTTAAAATGGATAAAAATGTTCAGAAGGGGGGGGGAGGAAAGAAAAACACTCCACCCCCCTCCCTAAAAATTTCCACTTAAGTTGAAAACAAGCAAACAGCAAGAAAGAGTCACAGTGAGGCTTTTTTTTTTTTTCCAGGATCCCCCGAATTCCAGCAGTTCAAATACACAATAAAGAGTAGTTACTTTTTTCCCAAGTACTCAAACGCTGCTTTTCAAAGGAGGGAATAGTTTCTAAAGGCTTTTCATAGGGAAGTAAAAAGAATAACAAGAGGGAAGGAAAGGTCTCACCCGGATCTTCCACGGTGGTTCTTTTTGCTTAGATGTTGCTGTGACTTTCGGCTGAAGCAGCTAAGTGATCGGCCATGTTACTGGCCGATCTTTTCCCCGTCGGCCCAAAGGTGATTTCTCAGACCGCAGAGGGAGCTGCTGCTCCCTCCGCGATCGACGACTGCCCTCCTCTACGGTGGTCGCCCCTCCAGGGCGACTTTCGACCCTGTCCAGGGTCTACCGGGGGGGGGAAACCAGACGGCAAAGAGAACAAGTTCTTTGCAAGTCCGCTGGTGCTGGAACCGGATCCGGACGTCCCTGGGCTAACTTCTCATGGGGAGGTCGCATCCGGAAAACGTATGATTTTTTGGCTTCCCCAACCTGGGGGGAACCTGAATATATGTATACTTTTCGAATTTGAGGTCAGTTTCACATTTTGACTTTTCATGCTTTATTGGATTTTTGCCAACAAATGCAAGATACTTCCTGGGCTAACTTCTCAGGGGGAGGTCGTATCCGGAAAACATATGGTTTTTCGGCTTCCCCAATCTGGCGGGAACCTGAATATATGTATACTTTTTGAATTTGAGGTCAATTTCACATTTCGACTTTTCATGCTTTATTGGATTTTTGCCAACAAATGCAAGATACATCCTGGGCTAACTTCTCAGGGGGAGGTCGCATCCGGAAAACATATGGTTTTTCGGCTTCCCCAACCTGGCGGGAACCTGAATATATGTATACTTTTTGAATTTGAGGTCAGTTTCACATTTTGACTTTTGATGCTGAATTGGCTTTTTGCCAACAAATGCAAGATACTTCCTGGGCTAACTTCTCATGGGGAGGTCGCATCCAGAAAATGTATGGTTTTTTGGCTTCCCCAACCTGGCGGGAACCTGAATATATGTATACTTTTCGAATTTGAGGTGAGTTTCACATTTTGACTTTTCATGCTTTATTGGATTTTTGCCAACAAATGCAAGATACTTCCTGGGCTAACTTCTCAGGGGGAGGTCGCATCCGGAAAACGTATGGTTTTTCGGCTTCCCCAACCTGGGGGGAACCTGAATATATGTATACTTTTCGAATTTGAGGTCAGTTTCACATTTTGACTTTTCATGCTTTATTGGATTTTTGCTAACAAATGCAAGATACATCATGGCCTAACTTCTCAGGGGGAGAATTATATCTGAAATGAGTATATTATTCCCACAATAACATTCTTATGTTTTCTTCATTAATACCATTTCTTCTCTTGACACCAATCCCTCTTATTCTTCTTCTATTATAAAATAATTATCTTATTTAAAATAAAAATATCAGTCCAATAGATACATTTCTATCTGTTTTAAATATATATTCTATCAATTCATCTATGTCTATAAAAAGTCTTTTTAGCCCAGTAGATAAAGTTTACCTCTCCAAATAATTATCATATCTAAAACAAAATATTATTACAAAGGATATCCAATTACAGAATTCATGTATTCCGTTAGTTATTAAATCAGTCAAAATCTCAAAAGCCTTTTTAATCCATTAAATGAAATTTTAAAACACATTTTTAAATCTAACTCTAGGTTTCTTTCTGTGCCACACCGGTTTCCATAATAAAGTTCCTGCATCATCAAACCACAATATTAGAAAGTCAGTATTTCTCAACGCTTCAGATTGGTCAAAGTTCTCTTCCCTTTCTTCTAGTAGCCTTTGGATGGTGGAAGCCGTTTTATTCCATGCTGTAGTTACTAGTCCTTTATCCACATTATCACAATTTTCCATAACTTGTATCTGGGTGTCAGTCTCTATTGGTGTTGATGCTTCAGGCATCTCAGTTATTCTTTGATCATCAAGCTTCTCCATAAATTGTATTTGGGGTTGTATAAAGTTATTTGTTCCCTAGTTTCCACAATTTCTCCCGGTATAATTTCATAGTTGAGTTGTAGATATGGTTTCTCTTTAGGTTGTATATATTGCTCACTAGTCTCTTTAGCGCCACTCTGCTCCTTCTCCACTGTTCTTCAACCTATCAAAATTTGGAAGTAAGAGTTCATATCCTCCGTGGCTTCCAAGATTTTTTCCAGTATAAGCTCATAATCCAGCTGTGTGTTAGGTACCTCCATGTCAGTGGTGTAAGGATCTTTTAATCTTTTAGTGAAGGCTATATTTCGTAAAATTCAACAAATATTCACCTCCAATTCTTAGTAGACCAAATCACCGCCAAGCTGTTTCAGTTATCTTACTCTTATCATCCTTTGAAGGTTAGAGCCATCCTCCAGCAATGAAAAAAATATACAGTTGCAGTAACACTTTTCATCACAAGATGTCCTCAGCAGGCTATAAGGTCTTTCTTTCCAAGTTAATAGATTTTTTGTTTTTCACATTAAAAAAATAAAGATGAAAGGCCTCTCCAAAATAGTAAATAGCGTAGTTATAATAGTAATAATCAAAAATAGAAATGTTTTCAGGCTCCCTCAGTATTCCAGGAGTTGAATAGTCAATAAAAAATTAACTGTTTTTTTTTTTTTCCAATTCCCAAAGCTGTTTTTCCCAAGTGCCCAAACGCTGCTCTCTCACAGCAGGGAAGTAATTCAAATACAAAGGCTTTTTACAGGAGAGTAATTAGGGAAAGAAGGGGAAGGAAAGGTCTCACCCGGATTCTCCACGGGGGTTCTTTATGCTTAGTTGTTCTTCTGGCTTTCGGCTGGCGCAGCAAAGTGATCGTCCATTTTACTGGCCGATCTTTTCTCCGACGGCCCTAAGGAGCTGGCTCGGACTGAGAAAGGAGCTGCCGCCCTTCCCCCTTCGATGAGGGCCTCAACGGTGGTCGCCCCTCCAGGGTGACTTTCGACCCGATTAAGGGTCTACCGGCAGAGGGAAAACAGCTGGTGGGAGAGACGGAGCTCTCCGTGCGACTGCGTGTGCCGCGATCCGGAACCGGAACCGTCATTTGGATTTTCTAAAGGGGCGATCCCCTGCTCCTCGAAAGGGCTGCTTTGACCGGAATTGCTGTCTGAATTTGTCCCTGGTACCTGTTCTGTCACCCTGTCTGTCTGATCTGGGCTGATAGGTACGGGAAAATGAAGTAGGTTCTGGACCTGTTTGTGATAGAAAGGGTTGTCTGCGAGGGAAGGAGGAGACTCTCCTCTCCGTCCTCTTCGATAGGTGTGCCAGGACCTTGCGTTTGTCCTTGTTTTCTATCAAATAAGGGTTGAGGGCCTCACCAAAAAGAAGGCCGCTCTTGTATGGTGTGGCCGCCAATCGCCACTTTGCCCTAATGTTGGCTCGCCACTGTCTGAGCCACAGTAATCTGCGTGCTGCGGTGTTGGATGGTAGTAGACGCTACTGGCAGAGTAGTTTGCTGCGTGCAATGATGAATCTGCCATAAATTCCGCGGCCACCACTAACCTTCTTAGATCATGGTGAGTTCTTTCCTCCTCTGAGGGGATCCTCGCCTGGAGTTGGCGCAGCCAGAGCAACAATGTCCTGGGAAAAAAGGAGTTAGAAATGGCTGCCTTGATTGCCCACGTTGATGCCTGGTGGGATTTGTGGAAGGTGAGCTCCGCCTTTTTATCCTCTGACTTTAGGGCCTCCGCCGCATCCCTGGAAACCATGGATGGTGAAACAAGGGCTGCTAGAGGCTCGTCTACTGTCGGGACCTCTATTGCCTCCGATAAGGCTGGGTCTATGTTGAACAGTTTCTTGGCTAGTCCAGCCAGCCTGATGGCTCAGGGACCAAAACGCTATATGCTTCTAGCTTCAGATCAAGATGCCAACGTTCAACCTCAGACACCCAGTAAATTTCTCAGACAGGACGAGAAAACGACCGTCCAGACCATCTGCTTGTCCTCAATGGGCAAAGAGACAGAGAAACTGCCTTCTAGCCATTTCCTAGAACCAGCCCGCTTTAAGCGCTCCACCAAATGGAGACCCATCAGATTGGGCATAGTATTGATCATCCTGATCACTTGTCTTAGCATCCCAGGAACTAACTTTGTAGGAGCCTGCAAAGACTTACAGACTATTGAAGGCATTTGTCATGACCCAGTGATTGACAAATACCTGAAGACCCAGAATTGTGTATGGGCATTCAATCCTCCCCATGCATTCCACATGGGAGAAGCGTGGGAGTGCATGATTGGCATACCCCGCACAATCATAGACTCTATGTTGACAAAAACACCCACGCTGACACAGGTTCTCACAACCTGCATGGCAGAAGTCACAGCCATCATCAACGCTGATCCTGTTGTTCCAGTCTCCGTTGTTCCAGATTCTTCTGTTCCTGAGAATCCTGTGGTCTCAGCTTCTTTTGTTCCAGTGAATACTGCAGTTCCAGCTTCTGCTGTTCCTGAGAATCCAGTAGTCTCAGCTTCCTTTGTCCCAGAGTATCCTGCGGTTCCTGATTCTTCAGTTCCTGAGTATCCTATGGTTCCAGCTTCTGCTGTTCCTGAGAATCCTGTGGTCTCAGTTTCTTTTGTTCCAGAGATTCCTGTCTGCAGCCGGTTGCAAAACCTTCAGCACCCTGGAGAGAGATCTCTATGGACTTTATCATAGAGCTACCAGAAAGTGCAGGAAATACTGTCATGTGGGTAATAACAGATTTATTCTCCAAGCAAGTCCATTTCATTCCTTGCCAGAAAATTCCAATTGCTAAAGCCTTGGCTAAGATTTTGTACAACATATCTATCAGCTACATGGGGCCCCACAACACATAATCTCACATAGGGGGGTCCAATTCACCTCCAAATTCTGGAGGGCCTTTTTGGACCTATTGGGCACCAACCAGGGCCTGTCATGCAGTCATCATCCTCAAACAAATGGGGGGACAGAATGAATGAACTCAGTACTAGAACAGTACCGAAGTGCTTCATAAACCTCCAGCCGGACAATTGGACTTACCTGCTACCATTCGCTGAAGTAGCCTATAACAATGCCGTACATTCCAATACTGGTTATACACCTTTCCAAGTGGCTACAGGACAGAGTTTCAACCCGATGTCTGAATTACCTGCCAATGAACCTACCATCCCTTCCCTTAAGGAATGGGTTACGCAATTGCAAAATACATGGCCAGTCTTCTGAAAAACCTTAGAAGAAGCTAGAGAAACCCAGGCAGATGAAAAATGGATGGCACCCAAGCCACTTGGGATGGCACCCAAGTGGGGGGATAGGGTATACCTCACCACTAGATTCCTGCAGTCCTTGCAGCCTTCAAAAAAGGGCCAAAATTTGTGGGATCCTTCCCTATTAAACGTATCATCAACCCAGTCGCAGTAGAACTTGAACTCCCCAAAACATTGAGACAGATCCATTCGGTATTCCACTGTAGCTTGTTAAAGCCCGAGATGAATTCGCCTTTAAGGCCAGCAGTAACCCCACCACCACAACCTATTATGGTGGAAGGTGAACAACATTTTGAAATCAGGGAAATCTTAGATTCCAGGAAGCATCATGGACTCACCCAATACTTAGTAGCATGGAAGGATCTCCCAGCATCCCAGAATGAGTGGGTACACAAGAAGCATGTGAAGGACCTAGACTGTTCAAATGTTTTCATGCTCATTACCCTGATAAACCTAACCACTATGTTTCATTTTCTCTCCCTGTTATTATTTTCTCTTCTCCAGGTGGATCTCTCTCTTTTTTAAGGGGGGTAGCATGTCAGACCCTCAATGTATTTCTTTCCTATGCCTTTCATTTTTGGGTTCTGCCATTCTATAAGGGGGAGAGATTTGTGCTTAGAAGGGGGGGAAGCAACCTATGCATCTTCTGCAATGTCTGCTTTGTTCTATCCTCTTTGAAGTATCTTACTTGGGGTGTGAAAGGAATGTGCCTCTGGCCATCTGCCTTATCTCCAGTTGGGTGGGAGGAAGCTGTGGAGAAACCTGACAGCCTTGAGAATGGCGCCTTATCACTGGTTTCCCACAATGACCTAACACCTATGGATTGGTTCAATTCAAACCGGCCGGTTGGACATTTGGGGTGGGGTTTGAAAAGGTTCTTTTAATGTATTGTTTAGTGCGGGAAACCCTCAGATCCTGCCTTATTCTCCTGCTGTCAATAACTTCCAGTAACATCCTGTTGAGACAATGCAAGTTTCAAGAGTTCTACTTTCTTAGGAGGATTAATTGAGGCAGGTCTTGCAAATGGCCACCTGTTATTCTTGCTTTGGGGCCGGGCCTCTTTTAAGGCTTTTCTCATAAGGGTGGTCATATTCCCAGAGGTTGGTGCACGGGAGTCTGCCCTAGCACAGATGGCCCCTGGCACTCACAGCCACAGAGGAGACAGTGGAGGAAGAGCATGCAAATGCCAATACCCTGGGGCCCAATGAGAAGAGAAGGTGGGAATGGTCTGGGGTTCTCTGCTAAGTGCAGAGGAAGCTGAGTCTTGGCAGGAGACTCCTGGCAGTCAGCTAATTTGATAATATTCCCTTGCGGTGCAGTTGCTTAATTGCAGTTGTGGTCCAACATCTTCCTTGTGTGATTTTCCCATCAGTTGCTCCTGGTTCTTTTCATCTTTGACAACGGATGCTCTCCCAGACAGAAAGCATTTTCCTGACCATTAAGTTAAAGGATCGTATGAAAAAGTGACTATATCCAGTTATGCCCTCTTTGGAAAACCTGTGAGTGAAAATGAACATCAGGAACATCTGCTGAAAGTATGGTTGGTTTGCAAGTAAAAGTTTGAAGTAAAAGGCAAAATTCCTTTCAAGTACAGCTGGATTCCTAAGAAGGTCATGGATGTTCTCCTGTATTTGAATTGGCAGGAATATGGAGGTGGTTTGCCACTTGCTTCTTCCAGAACTTTTTTCTTTTACATTTCCTGGTGGATCTAATCAGGGCCAACCCTGCTTAGCTCTTCAGTCCAGACAAGGCCGGCCAGTCTCTGACCCCCTGCGGACCCTGGAGAGTCAGCAGGGATCTGGCAGGAGAACCCCTTTTATTTAGCTGTGCAGAGCTGGCTCCTCTCTGCTATTCTAGTCCTTTTATTACTTGCTGGCTGATCAGATGTTCGGAGGAAGGAGGTGAGCAAGAGGTGCTTACCGTGCTCTGATGCAATCTTTTCCCTGGGACTTAATTTGACCTAAACCGCTTGTTGTGGGTTTGTCCAGGAGGTGGTGGACAGCCCCAGGCCAAAAGCAGGCAAGTCTCAGCTTGGCCTCTCAGAGGAGCCATGGACATCTTGGGCTCCTCCTAGCCACCCTCTGATCGCTAGCTCTCCTGGATGAGCAAAGAGAATGTCTGTGCTAGACCAGTGGTTCTTAACCTTTTTGAATGAATCGCCCCCTTGAGCCAATGAGGAAGTTGTCATCGCCCCCCTCCCCCAACATAACCTCTCAATCACACTTGCGCTTCCTCTCTCTCTTTCCTCTTTCTCTCTTTTTCACTTTCCCCTCTCCCTCTTTCTCTCTTTCCTCTCCCTCCCTCCCCCCTCTCTCTCTCCAGGTGAGGAGAGAGAGAGAATGAAAGGCAGATGGCGCTGAAGGGGCAGGGAGGGGGGGCAGGAGGCAGCAGAAGGCGCTGAAAGGTGCCCGGGGCACCACGGACCGGACCGGCGAGACGCGTGGCTGGCTCGGCTGCCCAGGGAGCGGCCCAGAGATGGCCCAGGGAGTGATGCCCCCGCCGGCCCAGTTGGGACTGGAGCGAGAGACGTGGCTAGGGAGAAGCGCCTGTGCTGGATGGCAGCGGAAGGGAGGCTGGGTTCCGGATGGCTGCTTTTCACGGCCAAACACCAGATGCTAGGCAATTGACTGGGGCGGAACAGCGGGGTGGGGGGAGGCTATGTAAAGCGCATCTCCCCAAGCCGGTCCGGTCAGCAGTCCCGGCTGGGGCATCGCTCCCTGGGCCATCCCGGGCCGCTCCCTGGGCAGCCTCCCCCCACCCCACTGTTCCGCCCCAGTCAACTGCCCAGCATCCAGCGGCCATCGCACAGCCAGACGCTGATGTGTCACAGATCACTGGAAGCGCCGCGCGGTGCGGAGCGGCCCCAGCTCCTCCAGCACGACGGACCTACCGGCGGCACGGGAATCTCCGGCGTCGGTCCCGGCGGGAGGCGGATCGTTGCCCCGGTTCTGACCGAGGACGCCAGCGGTGCGGGAGGTTTGGCGATGCAGCTGATGGGGGGCGTTCCGCGGATGCCCCGCGACTTGAGCCTGGGGATGCCAGCGGTGTGAGGGGCGGCTTGGTGATGCAGCCGACGGGCGGGGCATTCCGCAGATGCCCCGTGGCCCGCGGCTTGAGCCCGGGGACACCGGCGGCACGTGGGACGGCCTTCCAACGTGACCGTGAGCCGGGGCATCCCCGCAGGCCCGACGGACAGCAGAGCTGGGTACCTCCAGCGGCGACAGGGGGTCTGACGAGGCCACCGCAGGCCAGGAGCTGCTGGAGGCACCCAGCTCCACTGCCCGCCGGGCCTGCGGGGACGCCCCGGCTCACGGTCACGTTGGCAGGCCGTCCCACATGCCGCCGACATCCCCGGCTCAAGTCGCGGGCCACAGGGCATCCACGGAACGCCCCATCGGCTGCATCACCAAACCTTCTCCTGCACCACCGGCGTCCTCGGTCGGAACCGGGACAACGATCCGCCTCCCGCCAGGACCGATGCTGGAGCCTCCCGTGCCGCCGGTAGGTCCATCGTGGAGGAGTTGGGGCCGCTCCGCGCCATGCAGCGCTCCCAGCGATCCGCGACCCATCGGCGTCTGGCTGTGCGACTGGCTGTGCGGTGGCCATCACCTGGAGCGTGCTTCCCCCCTTCCCGTGAATGTCGAGCCCACGGGAGCTTGACAGTGTGGCCGGCTCAGCTGCCCAGGGAGTGGCCCGGGGACGGCCCAGGGAGCGATGCCCCCACTGGCCGCTGCCCCAGCCGGGACTGCCACCCGGGGGGCAGCAGGAGGAAGAAGGGGAGGAGGAGGAGGAGGAGGAGGGCAAGGAAGCCGGCGCCAGGCCTCAGGAGGAGGCGCTCCCACGGGTCCGGCCGGGGCTCTTCTGCTGCTGGTTGGAAAATGCCTCCCCCCCTCTCTTTCTCTCTCTCCCCCCCATCTTCTGCTCACCTCACATCCTTCGCCAACAAAGTAGCCGGGACTCTGGCGCACCTTCCCGGCCAGCTGGGCCAACGGTCCTGCCGGCTGGGGATCGCAGGGGCTGCTCTCCCTCGGGGCCGCGGCTTGCGGGAGGGCTGGCCCGCTCAGCTGAGGCTCTGGCGGGCCGCTCCCAGCGGGGATCCCGGGGCTTCCCCACGTGGCTCCCCAGCCACGTGCACCTCGGACGGGGCCAGCCAGGGAAAGGGACTTCCTGGCCGCGCTTCTCCCAGGGGACGGGGCACCCGGGCGCAGGGCCAATCAGGAGCCCTGCAAGGGGGCAAGTCCGCATGATAGAGAGAAGGGAAGCGCAAGTGCCTCTCTCTGTCTCTGTCTCTCTCTGCAAATGGCAGAGGAGGCTTGCAGCCGCAGGGGAAGGCTCAAAAGTGTCCCCAAAACGTCTCGCTCCATCGCCCCCATATCGCCCCCTTTTCGTTTCTTCGCCCCCACATCGCCCTTTTTCGTTCCATCGCCCCCCTGAAAAACAAAATCGCCCCCTGGGGGGCGATATCGCCCAGGTTAAGAACCACTGTGCTAGACAACACTGGCAGAGAGCCAGAAAGATACAACTACACACGGCTCCAAGCTCAGACTGGAGTCACACGGAGTAAGAGGGGCTGTAAAGCAGGATATCTGACAGCCCCTGCACCTTTTAGACTGTCCTTTTGGGGAAGAGCTGGAAAATCCTATTATTGCAGTTCCTCAGGGCAAAGATTTGAAAGATAAAATTTTAATATTTGCTCAAAGGTGAAAGCCAAATGGACATAATACAAAAGAGAGATGTGATTACTTATCTCTGAACCATTGTACCATATCTTTCAAAAATCCTGGAACATCGGAGAATTACCTGAGGATTGGAAAAGAGCTGATGTGGTTTCCATCTTCAAAAAAAAGGGGGGGAAAACAGACCCAGGAAACTACAGACCAATCAGCCTAACATCAATATCTGGGAAGATACTGGAAAAAATAAAAAAAAAAACATTATCTGCAAACATCTAGAAACAAATAACTAAAAGCCAGCATGGGTTTGTTAAAAACAGATCACACCAAATCAATTTTATTTCATTCTTTGAGAAAGTGACTAAATTAATAGACCAGCAAAATGCTGTGTACTTCAGCAAAGCATTCAACAAAGTAGACAATAACCTACTTCTTGGTAAGCTAGAAAAATGTGGGATAGGCAGCATCACTACCAGATAGAGTGCTGAGCAAGCTGACAAAACGTACTCAATGAGTTGTCTTTATTGATACTACATCTACATGGAAGGAAGGAAGCAGTGGGGTACCACAAAGTTCCGTTTTAGGCCCAGTACTCTTCAATATCTTCATAAATGACTTAGATGAGGGAATAGAAGGGGAACTCATGAAATTTGCAGATGACACAAGGCTGGCAGGAATAGCCAACACCCCAGAAAACAAACTCAGAATCCAAAAAGATCTTTACAGACTTGAACAATGGGCCCTATCCAACAAAATAAGTTTTAATGTGGAGAAAAGCAAGATTTTATACTTAAGCAGGAAAAACCAAAAGTACAAGTACAGATTAGATGAAACCTGGCTTAATAGCAGTAACTGTGAGAGGAACCTTGGAGTCCTAGTGGATGATCACTTAAACATGAGCCAGCAGTGTGCGGCAGCAGCCAAACAAGCTAATACCATCCTTGATTCTATAAACAGAGGCACAGAATCTCACACGAGGTATTAGTACTGCTTTATAAAACCCTAGTGAGATCACACCTGGAATACTGCAGCCAATTTTGGTCACCATACTACAAAAAAGATGTTGAGACTTTGGAAAAAGTTCAGAGAAGAGCAACTAAAATGATCAAAGGCCTGGAGACTAAAATATACGAAGAACGGCTGCAGGACTTGGGTTTGGCTAATCTAAAGAAAAGAAGAAACAGGGGTGACATGATAGCAGTATTCCAGTGTAGCGGGGCTGGCTGAAAGGCTTTGCAGGAGTCTGCCCAGGGAGAGGGAAGCTCGGACAGCTGCTGCCGGTTTTGGGTGTGGCGGGTGTGGATAGGGCGTAAGAAAAAGCAGGAAAGAAAGGGGGTGGGGGTGGTTGTTGTGGCTGTTGTTGGAGAGAGACCAGGTGAAGTTGAAGAGGGATTTGAGGTTTTAGCTGATCCCTTTCTGTGAAGGAGAGAGAAGGAGAGAGTGAGTGAGAGTGAGAAGGTGGAGTTTTACTGCTTTCTTTCACAGGGGGGATATCCTGAGCGGAGGCAAGAGAGAGAGTGAGGAGAAAGTTGCTGGGGTTGCTAAATTCAGATTTTAACAATAAAGGAAAGGGGGGAGGGGTTTTTACACCGACGAGACCTGAGACTGTGAGCGACGACAGAAGAGAAGGAGAGGCTGGTCGTTACTGCTTTGGAGTCTAGCGGCCATCCCAACTTTGATTATTGTTACTTGTGCAAGTTATAGACATTGTGGGGAGTTGCCCTTGCAGGGTGAGCTGTTACTGCAGAATGCTGACTACCTTCATTTGTGTTCCTATCGCTGCCTGGAATTGGGGTTTTCTTCACACCACTTGTTTCCAAACGGTCGCTGTGAAATCATTGACTATTGCTGCTATGACTGCCTGGGGCTGTTAAACACCGTCACACATTAACTATCGGGGCTAGGGGCTGGTCATCTTTGTTCCTGAAAGCCCCCCCAGTTTGACGACGAGAGTCTGCCACTTCCTCACTTCGTGTGAGCTTCTGCTACAAGACACTTCACTAACACCTTGAGAGCGCAGTTGCAGAGCGCGACGGAGGGGAGCGGGGCTGGGAGGGCCTGGGCTTTGGTGGCCTCTGAGGGGGTAATGCTACACCAGTATTTGGGGGCCTGCCACAAAGAAGAGGGGGTCAAATTATTCTCCAAAGCACCTGAAGGCAGGACAAGGAACAATGGTTGGAAACTGATCAAAGAGAGAAGCAACCTGGAATAAAGGAGAAACTTCCTAACAGTGAGGACAATTAACCAGTGGAACAGCTTGCCTCCAGAAATCGTGGGCACTCCATCGCTGGAAGTTTTTAAGAAGAGACTGGACAATCACCTGTCTGAGATGGTGTAGGTTCTCCTCCTTGAGCAGGAGCTGGACTAGAAGACCTCCAAGGTCCCTTCCATATCCTATCCTATCCTATCCTATCCTATCCTATCCTACCCAGTAGAACAGCTTGCCATCAGAAGTTGTGGGTGCTACAAGACAGAAGGGTTTTAAGAAGAGACTGGAGAGTCACTTGTCTAAAATGGTATAAGGTCAACTGCTGTGTCATCTTGCAACTTGAGGGCTACTGTTATCACTTACTGTCTGTGGGCTGCCCTTGAGAAAGTGCTGGAAACCTTTGCTTTCCCCAAGTGCCACAGGGGGTGCTGAGCAAGCAACCAGAGTATCAGTGTCACATCGTGCCATTCTGTGAACCTTGTATTGGTCCCTGGGTCTTTTTTCAAATGCAGTCCAGGGAACCAGTCACCCAGTGTGGCTCGGGGCCTGAGTCTCTAAGAGCTCAGGAGGATTCAGCTCAACGGATCCAGATGACCAGGGAGTCCTTGCTGTAGGTGCTTGCCCCTGCCAAACTTGCCTCCTGCCACTGCCATGGCCTTCCAAAAGATAGTTGAAAAGCTTTTCAGAAAACCTTTGGGAGTTGATGCCCTGCTCTGATGATGTCTCCCAGTCAGGTAACGAAACATCTGCATGCAGCAGCCAAGCTCAGAGAGCACCACAGAGGCCACTGTTCAGCCTGAGCTGCAGAGATCCTCCTCCCTCAGTGCCAACAGACTACCCAAAATAGGTAATTGTACTTCTTATGATTCCACCGCAAACAAGCCAGCATCGAGAGGTTTCATATCACCTCCTTGGGCCCAGGCAGGGCTGGTTTGACACAGCTCTGGCCCTTGCAGGTGGCACAGCTTGGGAAACTGTCCCTGGATGTCCCATCCGGAAGGGCAACTGTACAGGAAGGGGCATCCAAACTGTTCTGTTCACGCACAGTAGACATTGAGACGAGGCAGTTCACAACAAAGGATGTCTTTTATTGGTACAATTGCAGAACAGAAGCAAACGAACAATGGCAACAAGCCCTTTTATACTCCCCGTGCAAGGGGATGCACAGCCAATGATTGCAGGCTATTCTACAGCCAATGATTGCAGGCTATTCTCCAGCCATGCGCGCAAGGCTGGAGACAGCCTGTCTGGGTCCCGGGCAGACACGTGGTCTGTCTGCGTCTCAGCAAGGCCCAGGACACAACACCCCTCCCCCCTTGGATTAGACAACACTGTCCCTGTTGTTTAACAGCACTAGGCCAATGTCAGACCAGCAAACAGCCAGGCGGTCACCCCATACTCCTGGAAACTTATTTTCCTTAGGGTTCCGTGGAATCCACGTTCTTTCACTTCTTGACAATATTAGCACCGCAGGGACCTCACATATTCGTTCAAATATTTAGGAGGACCCTTGACCCGTTCTGATCTCTGTGGAGCCAGAACAGGTACAGGTGTGATGGTAGATGGGGGAAGTGTATTAGGTGCCTGGAGTGCCTGCTCCCGGTTTGCGCAAAACAAACCAGGACTTTGTCGCCCAGAAGACTCAGGGGTTCCCCGACTGCTGACTGGCTGGATCCGCTAAACCCAAACCAGAGTTCCTTGGAGGGGTGGAGTTCCCCAAGTCCCTTGGTGGGGTGGAGTTCCCCGAAGGTCCTTGGGACTCCCCTTGGGAGCAATGTCCCTCGAGCCCAAGGCCAGCAGCCGGAGTGCCCTGAGTAGCCGATTTACGGCCATTTGCCCTAAACCAGGGACCTCTGCCAGAGTCAGGAGCCGCCTCCATGGCAAAACCCCCTGCGTCTATGCCAGAGTCAGGATCCGCCTCCATGGCAAGACGCTCATCTGGAGCATGTGGAGACCCCCCCGCGTGGAGAGACTGTGAACCCCAATCGTAATTGGGGTCCCCCTCCCCCCCGAGATCGGAGTCAGGGGAGGAAACGTGGCCAGGAAGCCTCCAGCGCAGTTGGTCAATGTGGCGTCGAAGCACACGACCATCCTCTAAGGCCACTTCGTATGACAGTGGCCCAGAGACCTTACAGATTACAGCAGGTACCCAGAGATGCCCGTGCCCATAGTTTCTGGTCCAAACCGGGTCACCCACTTGAAGTCTCCTAGGTGCCCGCGGTTGCGACACCTGTGAAGCCACCCAGTCTGGGTAAAGCCTGTCCAGCTTCGTAATAAGTCTGCGACCCCAGCGGAGTTCAGTTGGGCTCTTTCCAGTAGCTGTGCATGGTGTGGTGCGGTGTGTAAGGAGAAAATCAGCTAACCTGTGATGCCAGGGTCCTTGAGTGATTCTCTTTAATGCGTCCTTTGTGGTGCGCACCATGCGTTCAGCCTGACCGTTGGTGGCAGGGTGAAAAGGAGCAGACGTGGCATGCCGGATCATGTTGGCTTGGATAAATGCCTGAAACTCAGAAGAGGTAAATTGGGGACCATTTTCTGATACTAAAACATCAGGAAGACCATGGGAAGCGAAGATTCCTCTGAGCACCTGGATGGTCCTGGCAGTAGTAGTGGAGGATACAGGAACGACCTCTAGCCACTTGGAATGGCTATCCACAAGGAGGAGGAAGAATTGCCCCTGAAAGGGCCCAGCATAGTCTATGTGGACGCGTGACCATGGAGTGAGTGTCTCCTCCCACCTATGTACAGGGGCCTGGGACATTTCTGGCCGTGATTGCTGGCACACTTGACACCCATGAACCTGGGCCTTGATGTCCTTATCGAGTCCAGGCCATCAAAGATGGCTGCGCGCAAGCGCCTTCATTCTCACTATTCCCGGATGTCCCTCGTGAAGAGAGAGCAAGACTCTAGTCCTCAATGAGGCCGGGATGACTACTCGGTTGCCCCACAGGATACACCCCTTGAATGTGGACAATTCATGCTTCCTACGCCAGAAGCTTTGGACGTCTGTACCAGGACACGTGTCAGGCCATCCTGACAACACGCATGTCAGCACGCGTGCAAGCGTGTGATCAGTGGCAGTTTCAGCAGCCACATCCCTAGCATTGAGGGGAGATTCAGGTAAGTCCTGAATAGACAGAATGTGTACAGCAGGAGCAGGGTCTGCCTCTATTTGTTTAAGAGGTAACCTACTTAGGCCATCAGCATGGCCCATCTCAGTACCTGGTTTGTGAACCAGGGTGTAATCATAAGCTGCTAAGAAAATAGACCATCTCAGCATTCTAGGAGATATAATCTGAGGGGTTTGTTTATTGGTTGTAAACAACCCCAGCAAAGGCTTGTGGTCAGTATAGACCAGGGGTAGGCAACCCAAAACACTCAAAGAGCCACTTGGACCCGTTTCCCACCAAAAACAAAACACTGGGAGCCGCAAAACTCTTTTGATATGTAAAATGAAGATAACACTGCATATATCTTTTTACCTTTATTATAGGTATATGTGTGTGTGTGTGTGTTTATATATGTGTGTGTTCATATATATATGTGTGTGTGTGTTTATATATATATATGTGTGTGTGTATATATGTGTATATATATACACACACACACATATATACACACACATACATATACACACACGCATATACACATACATATATATATACACACACACACATACACATATATATATACACACACACACACACACACACACACACATATATAAAATAAAGGTAAAAAAGGATATATGCAGTGTTATCTTCATTTTAGATGTCAAAAGGGTCTCTCTCTCTCTCCGATCTTCTGCTCACCTGGCAAGCTGGCTTCAAGCTGTTCTGCAACAAGCTCAGGGGTAGGCAAGCTCGGCTCTTTTATGACTCATGGACTTCAACTCCCAGAATTCCTGAGTCAATATAGCTGGGCTAGCTAGCTCTCTCCTGCTCTTCCTGCTTCCTGCAGAGACGCAGGAAAGGGAGGAGCCTCGCCCAGTATGCTTGTCGGCTCTTCGGAACAGGGTGAGGCTACTCTTTTTTTACACACACACACACACACACACACACACAAACACACACACACACACACACACAGAGAAGCAAGCTCTGTCTCTGTCTCTCTCTGCAAATGGCAGAGGAGGCTAGGAGCCGCAGGGGAAGGCTCAAAGAGCCACCTGCGGCTCTGGAGCCGCAGGTTGCTGACCTGTGGTATAGACCGTGAAATGGCGTTCATACAAGAAATCATGAAATTTCTTGATGCCTGAGATTATTGCCAAGGCTTCCCTGTCAATCTGCGCATAATTACACTCTGCAGATGAGAGGGTCCTAGAATAGTAGGCCACAGGGACCTGAGTTCCATCTTCCTTGAGATGACTTAACACTGCTCCTACCCCATAACGGGAAGCATCACATACGATGCACACAGGCAAATGCTCATTGAAGTGAGCCAGTACAGCATTGGAGGATAGCAAAGCCTTGACTTCTTTAAAAGCCTTTTCATGGACCTTTGTCCATGCCCATGGAGCCTGCTTGTCTAAGAGCTGGTGTAGCGGCTCAGCCACAGCAGCCTTGTGGGGGAGAAATGAATGGTAAAAATTTAGGAGGCCCAGAAAAGCCTGAAGTTCAGTTTTTGACTGGGGACTAGGGGCCAATTGAATGGCCTGGAATTTGGACTCTGTGGGGTGGATGCCTTCTGCATCAATACGAAACCCTAGAAATTCGGTGGATGTTACACCTATTTTGCATTTGTCTTGCTGTAGTTTAGTCCAGCTTGGCGGAAATGCAGCAAGACAGCCCTCAGCCTTTCAGCCAAGTTCCCTGATGACTCTCCTGCAATGAGGACGTCATCAAAATAGGGGCAGACCCCCGGAATACCCCTGAACGTTCGCTCCATCACCCCTTGAAAGATGCCAGGGGCTACATTGACCCCAAACTGCAGCCTCTTTACTTTGAAAGCCCCTCTGTGCGTGACTATAGTTTGTGCCTCAGCTGTTGCCTCATCAACAGGTAACTGTTGATAGGCCTGAGCTAAGTCAAGCTTGGCAAAAAGTTTTCCTCCTTTCAGTGAGGCCAGAATGTGGCTCACCACGGGCACAGGATATGCGTGTTGCTGCAAGGCTTTATTTAAAGTGCATTTATAGTCCGCACTTATTCGGACTTCACCATTGGATTTCAGTGGCGTTACTATGGGGGTTTCCCATGGACTAGAGTCCACAGGTTCAAGAATGCCTTGTTGGAGCAATTTGTCCAACTCAGCATCAATTTTGCTCTCAAGGGCAAAAGGCACTCTCCTTGGCTTGACCCTGACGGGTGTAATGTTTGGATCCAATTTTAACGTAATTGGAGGCCCCTTGTATGAGCCAAGTTCTGGGCTGAATACATCAGCAAACTCCTTACAGACTCCTGTAAGGCTGGCTGTTTGCAGATGATTCAGACCAGTCACCTGGATCCCAAGTGCCTTGAACCAATCGAGTCCTATAAGACTCATTCGATCACCCCCAACAACCACCACATCCAATAATCCATTGAAACCCTTACGCTGCACTCTGAGCGTGGCCTCCCCCTTCACACTTACTCGCGAGTTCTGAAAATCCGTGAGAATGAGATTGGAGGGCCTGAGTTTGACTCGTGAGCCACTCCTGAAGCAAACCTTGTTAAAAGTGTCCACAGAAATAATGGAAAGAGCGGACCCTGTGTCCAGCTCCATAGCCAGGGGAACTCCCTGCAACTGTACATCTATGCGCAGCTTTTTCTTAAGGGGCCTGTGAATCCCTGTCTTAAACACCCCCCTACGGGACGTGCAAAAACCCATCCTGTTTTAGCTGGGGACCTTGGTACCTTTCAGAGGCAATTCAGGGGACCTGTTCTTTTGACGACCCATGCAGGCTGATGCTATGTGGCTTTGCCTGCCACATGCTCGGCAGACAGCAGAACGAAAACGGCAGTCGGCCCTCCTGTGGCGGCCCCCACAGCTGAAACAGCGAAGGGATGAAGGCGGCAGCCCTCTGCGTTCCGGCAGTCTTCTCTCCGCCGACGGTTGAAGTCTGTCCACCTCTTCTTCCTCGGAGTCTTCTCCAGAGGCCTCACATGCAGCTTCTTGGTAGATGGGGACGGCCGCTAGATGAATCTTCGTAGACCGCAAGGCCTTCACCGCGCCGCCGGCTGCTTCTTCTGCTGCGACTTCTCTTAAGGCATCTTGGAACGTGACATCAGCCTTCACAAGCAGCTTCTGCTGCACCTCGCGGCTTCGCAACCCGCACACAAGTCTATCTCGGAGCCTTTCCTCCAAATCTTGAAACGCACATGGTCGTGCAGCCTGCCTCAAGGCTGCGACAAAATCCGCAGCTGATTCTCCGGGCCGCTGGTCCCGCTGCTCGAACTGGTGCCTCCAAGCTATTACTGATAGCTTGGGCTTGAAATGCTCACGCAGCATTTTCTTGAGATCGGCATACGTGATCGATTCCAACAGTGCTGGGGCGACAAGATTCTCGGCAATTTCAAAAGTTTCTTGCCCACAGACACACAACAAGATAGCCACTTTCAGGCCGTCTTCCTGGATCTTATTCACCCGAAAATAGTTTTCAATGCGAGCTGCATACGAGCTCCAGCGTTCCAGGTGTGAAGTGTCGAATTCACCGAGACGACCCAGCTTGGACATCTTGACCGACGGCCTCGTCAACGTCTCTCGCCGCAAGGAAGAAGGGGTCCTGCGAAGCCAAGCCCACCTCCAGCGTATGCGTACTGGCAGGCGGTTGCTCCTTCTGGACGCCGCGCTTCTCTACTCATTCAGGCCTTAGGTGAGTAGGCCTATCTTACTTCTGTAGGCTCCCAAACGGCGAATACCACCTTCGTCGCCAATGTTCTGTTCGCACAAGCAGACATTTGAGACGAGGCAGTTCACAACAAAAGATGTCTTTTTATTATTTTACTGAACAGAAGCAAACGAACAATGGCAACAAGCCCTTTTTATACTCCCCATGCAAGGGGATGCTCCGCCAATGATTGCAGGCTATTCTCCCACCTTGTGCATGCACGCGAGGCTGGAGACAGCCTGTCTGGGTCCCGGGCCAACCTTCTGCAGACTTCCTGAGCCTTGCTGAATGACTCAGCAAGGCCCAGGACACAACACAAACCAACCCTCATCCTCAGGCCCAGCATCTCCCCCTCCCTCCCACCTCAGCGGGCGCTGGCTCCGCAACTGGGAATCTCGGGGGAAGCGGGCGCAGCCTTGAACATCTCCCCTCCTCCATGCAGGCCCTCTTGGCCTGGGGCCCGGCGCTGTGGGCAGCTCGGGGGCTCCGAAACTGCTGGCGAAGGAGGGACGGCAGCGCTTGATCCCCGGACGGGGCTGGGTAGCACCGGGTTCGTCCTCGGATGGTCCACTGCAGGTGCCGGCGGAGCGGCAGCGATTTTCCTCTCTCCCCCGCCTTGCTCGGGCCCCGCTCGGACATTTTCTCCATCGACCTGGCCGGGGACGCGGCTGGCGGAGCGGGGGAGGCAGCTCTGGAGGACACGGGGGCGGCCGCCCCTCCCGTCTAGGAGCCTGGCGGCGGCGGCGAAATCCCTCCTCCTCGTGGGACGCGGCTGTCTTTGAAGTTGGAGGAGAGGCGCGGGGGGGGAGCGAGGGGGAGAGGCGTCTGCGTCTCCTCCTCCCCCCCCCCGCCGCCGCTCCCGGCCTCCGCAGACAGACGGGGAGCCGCGGACAAGCCCGGCTTTGAGCATCGCTGCGGCAGCTGGCAGGACGTCCCCCCCCCCCAGGTAGGTTCGCTCGGCCGCCGTCTGACCGCGGCCAACTTCCAAAGGGAAACGGGGGGGCGGTCGGAGTGAAAGGGGGCTCCGAGTGGGCGTCGAAAGGGCCCCTTCCCGCTCGCTGGCAGGGCGGCGCCTGGGCGGCGCAGGGGGCTCTGAGGCCGAGGGGGCGGCGGTTACGTAACCCGCGGGCTGGAGGCTCCGGCCGAGCGGCGGGTCGCTCCGGCGGGGGGGGGTGGCTGCCCCCCTCCGCCACTCACCGGCGGTCTGCTGCTTAGGCTGAGGAAGAGGCGCTCCGCCTCGGGGGCACCAAAGCGCCCGGCAGTTGAGGGGTACACAGCTCACCTTTACTTCTCGTGATCAAGGCAACAGTCACAGCAAACCTCCCCCCAACAGCGCCTCTGAGGGGCAGGTTGGCTAAGAGCTCAACTATGCGGTGGGAGCAGGAGTCGAACCCACGACTCCCAGTTCTACGCAGTCTCACGCTGCGCTGGACGGTTGAGTTGAAGCTCATGCAGTGATAAGTGCACAAACGGGTTGCACTCCACTTGGGCATCCCCTTTTCACCAAGTAAAAGCATTCAGGTCTCAACTTAAATGGCCGTTTTTAAAGATATCAAATCAGGATTTAACTATAAGGTATAATTAAATAATGTTGTGCAGTGCACAACTTAGAATTTTATATTCTCCCCTAAAAATCAGCATCTGCGTTAGGTCTACACAAAATGGAATGAAAGCTGACAGTTGCACGTGCAGCTGCTAATTTCCAAAACCTTTAGTTTGACAGTTCATTCCTTCAAAGCATTTGTGGGAGGGGGGAATGGCTTTCCTGAGGATGCCCTTGAATTGGCACAGTTTCAGAACATTTTTTGAACCCCTTCAGTAGAGGAGCTGCAGCAGCCCTCAGTGGCTGCTCCTTTACATGAGCAAAGCTCCACTGGGATCACCCACCGGGTAGGCCTCCTGGGAGAAGAAAGGCTGAGGGGTGTTGCTTTCCTCTGCTCAAAAGCGCTTCCAGGACAGACGCAGGCAAATCTCCTCCCAGGGCTGGCTGTGGCGGAGACTGGTCTGGGTCAGATCGCCCCAGGTTATTCACTGGCAGCCAGTTCAGACCACAGACCAAATCTGTGCACTGTGTGCAATTTGGAATGTGCAGAGTCTTTGCTGCTGATGGCGACAGCCATAGATGAGCAGAGTTTTAGGAAGTTCAGTCTCTTGGCAGCCAGAAGCGGTGGGGTGGGGTGTAGGGCGAGGAGGAAGCACCCAACCTTCTTTAAGAGGCTGTGAGTAAATCCTTGATTTTGGGCCACAGAACAGAGGAGATGTGTGTGCTCCTTTTAAAGAGTATATTTATACAAAAGTAAGTAGATAATGTTCAATTTTAGTGTCTCTGGAAAACATTTGGGAACTAGGCTTGTTAAAGTATTTAACAAATGGGGAGTAAGCTGTTGCCAAGCCAGTGCTATTTCCACTGGCCAGCCAGTACAGTTTTCATTGTCCAGAAGAGCATCCCATTAAATGCTCCAGGGTGGAGTGGAAGGGCATGATGAGTGGGCAGAATCAGAGGTCCATCAGCATCACAAAAAACGTACGTTTTAATCTTGGTTGAGAATATTATTTTACTCTATTTGCATTGACTGCTAGGGCTGCATGGAGCATTGAAAAGAAATGCTCCAGAAGCATCTTGACTTTCCCTGGTTGTCTCGACTGGTGTGAGCACAGCTGCTTGTGCACCTAGGAAAGCCGCTGGCCGAAGCCCTCAGAGGAACCTCCGTGACCTGTTCAGAAAACGCTTTAAGGAAGGGCGCTTTGCAGAGTGCCTCTTCGAAATCCTTCACATAGCTTTGCTCATTACATGTAATACCTTTTTAAAATATTAATTTACAATATTTACATGACCACCTATTTTAAAACCAGAACTCCAGACAGCTTATAACAAATCATATCACACAAAAAGTAAAAACAAAAACAGTAAAACCAGAAACAGAAAAAAGTGACATCACCACCAGCCTTCCCATTGCGACTTAGCTCTTCTCCAAACCCCAGATTCACCCTCTCCCCATATCTGGGGGAAAAGCCGCTTTCCGGAAGGGTGGGGAGGGCCTGGGGATCCCAAGGGGAGGGGCCATGTTAAGATATAGCTCACCACATTTTTATGTATTACATTTCTGTCCCATTTCCTGTTACAAATTGTCTTTGGGGTGACTAATAACACTAACATAAAATTATAATCAGACATGAAAAATGAGTTAGAATAACCAATAAAAAATTAGTAGCACTGCAGTGAAACCTTATTCAGTCTTGCCTAGCAGTAGAAGGAAGAGGAAGAAGAGTCGCCCTGAACCGTCGACCACTCCAAATGCTGTTCGGTCAACTGAAATTGGACAGTGTGTGTGGGGGGTCAGCATTCCAGGTTCCTCATAGCAGGAAAACTGGGGTTCCTGCACTTCAGCTTACTTAGAAATCATTTCCCCTTTATTCATCAACTGTGTGCTAGATTATTGCTTGAATGTCAGATATTTATCCCCAAATACCTGGAGGATCTTTATTGCAGGGGTATTTTGAATATTTGGCTAAATTAACTACCCCTGCCAGTGGCTCATGTTGGGCTGGAAACAATCACTCTGCTTCTAAGTTCAACATTTCCAATAAACATGTTGGGAAGGATCCCTCTCAGGCTTCAAAGTCTCCAGATTGAAGCGATATTTGCAGTCATACTTTAGTGATCAGGTTTTGCTTCTTGCTTTATTAGGATGAGGAGAGTCCAACCCAACTGGGACCACCAAGTTCCTCATGGCTGCTCCCACCTCAAGAGCACTCTTGTGCTTGCGTTGTTTGTGGTGAACGCTGCTCTGGCATTCTCACAGGTGAATGTTTTCTTCTCAGTGATTTCATTTCCTCTTTTCATGCACAAGTCCTTTTCTTCCTCGTTTCTTTTTTGTTCTATATTTCTTGGGAAAAATGTATTTGTTAATTTTCAATGACTGAACTTTGTTGCATTCTCAGTTTTCCCAGAGTCTGAACAGTAGGAAAGTATTCCACACTCAGCCCTTGTCTGTAAATTGCTCTCCCATTTTCAGCTTTCCAGTAATGGGCCTGGAACCTGAGGAGGAAAAGCCCCACTGCTGTGGGGAGGACTGCTTCACACTTTCAATCACATCACAAAATTCCTGGCCATTGCAGCAGGAAGGACAACCTTTTTTATACCTTCATTTACTCAGCTTTGACACAAATTAAAGTGTAGGGGAAAAGACTAAGGAGACCAACCTTAGGGAGAACAAAGGGGTGGACTCTCTTCAAATCCCTGAAGGTCCCGTATGGGAAGCCCTTGAAGGCGGATCACATCAGAATGAAAGTCAGTGGCAGGAAGGCAGATTCCATGGGATAGAAAAAAATCTTAGCAATTGAACTAATTAGCTTGTGTGTGTCTCTGTGTGTTTTTCCTGTGGAGGCTGAACAGCCCTCTATCCGGGTGCTTGAATTCAGATTCCTAAGCTGAGCAGAGGAGCAAGAGGATTCAGTTCTTGGCCAGGGATAGGGCGCAAAAGGGCCTGCGGTGGGAACAGGGTGAGAAAAATTAGTTCAATGTTTTCAATAATATTTATACTTTTCTCTCAGAAGTTTAAACCTGAGAATCTTTGGCATAGCCCTCATTCAGATTTCTATCTTGATAGTTTAGTGCATCGTTTATAATTCAAACCTTAAATTAGAAGGAATTGGTGAAATCCCAGGTAGAAAATGTTATGTCTCTTCCCAACAGTGCCACTAAATGTAGGGGTGAAATGCCACTCAGATAGGATTAAACAGCTGTGCATTTAAAAAGTTAAAAAGTAGCTCATTTCCCATTGCAGTCCAATTTGATTGGCTATTTCTGACCCCAGTCAAATCATCTTCCTGAGCAGTTGATGCTGTTCCAAAAGTAGCAAATTCTGTTTTTTTCTCCTTCCTCTTGGCATCTTATTTGTGCTACGTATGTATTCATGCCCATAGAAGACTCAAATTAGCTCGGAATATTAAACCTCTGGTCCCGGTGATAGACCCAGATTGGATCCTGCAACATTATCCTGGGACACATACATTTGCCTTCATTCGTGACCCTTATTATATCTGCACTAAATGTAAACTGAATGAATTATTTGAGGAAAAAGTTAAGAGCCTGGAGGCAAGTCTAACTACTCCAAGACTCAAACAACAAAATGGGAAACTCCAATTAAAGGAAGATAAACCAAACTGAACACAGTAAGGAACAAACAGCTACAAGATAAAACGAACCTTTAGAAGTAAACCAATGGCAACAAGTCACTCACCCCCCCCCCAAATCCAAGAACAATGACCCTGCATTCCAGCCCAGTCTAGTCCAGCCCCGTTGGAGCTGAGCAATAGATTTCATATCCTCCCCCTGGAAGAAAACGTGGAGACATCTGGAGAAGCATGTAGCATGCAGATATCCTCAAGTGTACCAGTGACAGGAAGAAAAGTAGACCAGACTTCCTCAAGAAAAAATGGCTGTTGGGGATAGAATTATAGAATCATGGAGCTGGAAGAGACCTTGGAGGTCTTCTAGTCCAACCCACTGCCCGTGGCAGGAGACCTTATACATTATGGAAGAATGGGTGTCCAATCTTTTCTTGAAGACCACCAGGGATGGAGCACCCACAGCTGTTCCATTGATTAATTGTTCTCACTGTCAGAAAATTTCTCAATTCCAGGTTGGATCTCTCTTTCAAGAGCTTCCACCCATTGCTTCTTGTCCTACTGTCAGGAGCTTTGGAAAATAAGTCAAACCCCTCTTGTCTATGGCAGCCCCTCATGTACAGCTATCATATCACCCCTAATTCTTCTCTTCATCAGGCTAAATTTACCTGATTTCCTTAACTGTTCTTTGTATGATTCATCCTGCAGATCTCTTAACATCTTAGTTGCTCTTCTTTGCACTACTTTCTAGGGTACAAGCATCTTCTTTATATCGTGGTAACCAGAATTGGACACAGTATTCCAAGTGTGGTCTTCCCAAAGCACTATAAAGCAGTACTATCACTTTTTGTGAAATAATCTCTGCTGGGCCTTCTTAACCAATGCTATAACATGAGCACTCCAGGTCAGGTCCTCCTTTATGGTAACATCCATAAACCTAAAGCTGGCCACCCGCTCCACATGGTCTCCGCTGATGATCAGGGGCTGAATGTCTGATCTATTCCTCCTGTAATCTACTATAAGCTCCTTGATCTTAGCAGTGTTGAGAACCAAATTATTGTCTCTGCACCACCACAAGAACAACCGCTTCACCCAGAGTTCTGAAAGAGCTGGCAGATGTTATCTCAGAACTGCTGCACTACATCTTTCAAAAATTCTGGAGCACCAGGGAAGTACCTGAGGATTGGAAAAGGGCTGATGTGGTCCCCATCTTCAAGAATGGAAAAAAAACGGACCCAGGAAACTACAGACCAATCAGTTTAACATCAATACCTGGGAAGATCCTAGAAAAGATAATCAAAAAACAGATCTGTGAACAACTAGAAGCAAACAAAGACATAACTAGTAGCCAGCACAGGTTAAAAACAGATCATGCCAAACCAGTCTTATTTCATTCTTTGATAAAGTGACTAAACTAGTAGACCAGTGAAATGCTGTGGATGTAGTATACTTAGATTTCAGCAAGGCATTTGATAAAGTAGACCACAAAATACTCCTTGGTAAGCTAGAAAAAGGTGGAATAGACAACATCACCACCAGATGGATCTGTAGCTGGCTGACAAACCGTACTCAACGAGTAGTCCTCAATGGTACTACATCCACATGGAGAAAAGTAAGCAGTGGGATACCACAAAGTTCCGTCTTAGTCCCAGTAGTCTTCAATATCTTCATCAATGACTTAGATGAGGGAATAGATGGGGAACTCATCAAATTTTCAGATGACACTAAACTGGCAGGAATAGCCAACATCCCAGAAGACAAGCTCAGAATCCAAAAAGATCTTTACAGACTTGAACAATGGGCCCTATCCAACAAAATAAATTTTAATGAGGAAAAAAGCAAAGTTTTATATTTAAGCAGGAAAAATCAAAGGTATAAGTACAGATTAGGCAAGACCTGGATCAAAAACAGCAACTGTGAGAGGGACCTTGGAGTCCTAGTGGACGATCACTTGACTATGAGCCAGCAGTGTGCAGCAGCAGACAAAAAAGCTAATACAATCCTGGGTTGTATAAACAAGCATAGAATCAAGATCACGCAAAGTATTAGTACTGCTTTATAAACCCTAGTACAGTGGTGGCGAACCTATGGCACGCGTGCCAGAGGCAGCACTCGGAGCCCTCTCTGTGGGCATGCACACCTTCGCCCCAGCCCCGCCTCCCCCTGAGGCCCCCTCCTCACCAGCAGGCCCCCCAGAGGAGAGGACGTGGCTGCCATGGCACTGCAGGGCCGCCTGGGCGATCTGCAGTTGGCCATGGAGGTGGTGGGCACGGAGCGGGAGTGAGTGGAGCGGAGGTGGGGCGGGTAGGGTGGTTTTTGGGCGCTCAGTCTCTAAAAGGTTCGCCATCACTGCCCTAGTAAGACTACACCTGGAATACTGCAACCAATTTTGGTCACCATACTATAAACAAGATGTTGAGACTTTGGAAAAAATTCAGAGAAGAGCAACTAAAATCCACATCTTAAGAAAGCAGAACTCTTGGAAACAATCTCTTCCAACAGGAACTTTTATTAAGAGAAATTGATAATAGGCATAATAGACAGGATCTGGGGAATTCCCTTATACATCGATGTTTTAAAGTGTCCCTAAGTAAACTCCTCCCCACATTCCTTCCGGCCGATTCAGGCTGACAATTCTCTAGGTGTTAAACCCAGGAAAGATAACATCAATCCGGCTCCACGATCATTCACCAGCTCTTCAGAGTTTATTTTGACGATGGAGAAATAAACCAGATTCTGGAGGTCTGTGTCTTTTCACCCCCACCCCTTTTCTAGTTGCCCGGTAAGGAAAAGAAGTTCAGAGGGACATAGGATAAGAGTCAAATGGTTCCATTGTAATGGTTAGTAGAGGTGAATAAACAAAAGGTTACTTTGTAGTGAATGGAGGAAGTGAAAGTAATAAAACCCCTCTGCATATCCCCCCTCCCCCTTGGAAGTATGGCAAGATCCAGGAAAGAATAATAATTGGTTTTAGATTAGAGGAGATAGATAGATAGGAAATATAACTGGATTCTGACACGTGTGAAGAATGGCTGCAGGACTTGGGTTTCGTTAGTCTAAAGAAAAGAAGAAACGGGTACCATGATAGCAGTATTCCAGTATTTGAGGGGCTGCCACAAAGAAGAGGGGATCAAATTATTCTCCAAAGCACCAGAGGGCAGGACAAGAAACAATGGTTGGAAACTGATCAAAGAGAAACTTCCTAACAGTGAGGACACTTAACCAGTGGAATAGATTGCCTTTAGAAATTGTGGGCACTCCATCACTGGAAGTTTTTAAGAAGAGACTGGACAGCCACTTGTCTGAGATGGTATAGGTTCTCCTGCTTGAGCAGAGGGCTGGACTAGAAGACCTTCAATGTCCCTTCCAGCTCTATTCTATTCAATTGTGTGCTAATTGTCCAGAAAAACCAGGGAGGGGAAGGTAGGCTTCAAATGAGCAGGGGGTTGGACTAGATGACCGCTGAGGTCCCTTCCGGCTCTGTTATTCTGTACCCCTTCTGTAAGGGTCTCCTGCTTCAGCAGGGGGTTGGACTAGAAGACCTCCAAGGTCCCCTCCAACTGGGATGATGGGGCAGGGGCACTTCTGATTCCCTCTCACTGAGCACCTCTGCTAGGTCTCGGTATTCACTTGGAATGAGCGGCTCTAACCTCTTTATGTGTTCACTGGCTCCACTTTCATTTCACTTGCAGGCTTGCAGGCTTGTGGCTGGCACGCAGTGCCTTAACTGGCCTCTGCTGGCTAGCGGCTTTCTTTATCATTTGCCACTTGTTGCTGTCCCAATCTACTGACCGATTCCATTTTTTCAACCAGGCTAGTCCCAGGACACGGTCTTGATCATTCCAGGAGCCACAATTAAAACGGATAGTCTCTACGTGGATCCCAGCCCTAAGGTTCACTGACTCTGTTAGGCAAGCTGCTGCTGCCCGTCCTGTAAGGGAACCGTCTAGCTGAGAGAACCCCATGGGCCGCCTTAACTTTCTCAACCTCACTGTAGTTTCTGCACAGTCCGGAGGCTGATTAGGCACCGGGTGCACCTTGAGTCCAACAAGGCCATAAAGACCTCCCTTACTCCCAAGGAGGGCACCTGAATCTCCACTCGAGCCGTCATGGGGATGATGGTGCCACTTACCATCGGGTCATCTTCCCCTTCGCTGTTGCTCTCGTAGAAGACCAAGCTGGCCTTGTCGTGGGTCGGAGTTGTCTCCCTTTCGCTGGATTGGGGAGACATCTCTACAATATGTTGGACCAGCCACATCTTCTCCCTTGACCTCACTGGGGGCTTTTCCAGCTTTGGTTGTGGTACCGATACCAGGCATGGCATGGGACAGTTGGCTGCTTGAAGGCCTTTCCTCACACATCGGAAACAGGCTCCTGAGCTCCGGCGGGGCTTTTTCCCCATGGAAGGGTTGCCTCTTCTCTCCCTCCACAGGGTGCTGGGCATCTCTTGGCCATCCAGTGGGTTCGTCTCTCACGTGTTGCGTGCTCCTGGTACTGCATCAGGTCGAGTTCCATGTTTGTGGCCAACCGGTACCATGCTCAAAGGTTGCCTGGTGTCAGAATCCAATTATATATTATTTCTAGCTAATCTACTCTGAGAAAACCCAATTCTTACTCTCTTTTGGATTCTGTCATACTACAAAGGGGGGGGGGAGTAAACACGGGTGTTTATGACTGGCATTCCTCCTATCAACTACAAAGGAACATCCTCTGTGGATTCTCTTCGAGAGTACTAAAAATAACAATGCGGCCATCAGCCTTTGATTTCTCACTCCCTATGAAGCCTCCTTTTACCGGCAGCAAGGAAAAAGGGGGGGAAGATTGCAACGTTTGGGATCTGATGGATTTAACACCCAGCCGTCTGCCAATTTGAATTGACCAGAAGGAATGTGGGGTGGGACTCCTTGGGAACACTTTAAAACATTGAATGATCAGGGGGGCCCCTCAGATCCTGTCTAGCATGCCTTCAGTCAGTTTTTCTTAATAAAGATTCCTGTTGGAAGAAACGTTCCAAGAGTTCTGTCTTCTTAAGATGTAAATTGAGGTGGGTCCTTACATTAGACAGGATCTGCAAAATTAGTCAACCTGGAAGGAAGAACCTTGCCGGGGGACTTTGCAAAAATTACCATGTCAGACGATGAAGCAGGGAAGGGGGAAAGCCCCCCGGAGAGGGAGCCATTGCCCCAACTGGAAAGCTGCCAAATATCCAGATCTGAAGGGTCAGATTCCTCAGGAGAAGAGGTGGTGGAGATGCGTAACCACAAGCCTCGGTGGTCAATGGGCGTTGGAAAGACAGGCGAATGGGAAAAGAAATCAAGAAAGGTGACCCTGAGATGGGGGGCCAACCAACCAGGATGGAAGCAGGAGATGGAGAGATCCCTGCACACAAGCGAAGATGAAGGAAGCTGGGCACAGCACTCGAACTGGATCCTAGAGAAAGCTATCGACTTGATGAAGAGAACCCTCAGCTCCCTAGGAGAGGAGAATCCTGAGCCCCACAGCCGCACCAACTCCTAGAACCGCAACTGGAGAGACACTGAGGGGGAATTGGAGCCTGCGGACATCCGCTGATCCAGTAGTCCCCACCCCCCACCGACCTGCAGATGGCGATCCGGATGGAAGACAATATCGACGAAGAAGGCACCGATCCATTCAAAGACTTCCGCTACTGGACGCAAAATTCAAGGGGGAGCCGACACGCTTGAGGTTTTTCCTAACCCAAGTCCTTGGCTACATGGAGGAACACGGGCGACACATCCCTAGCGACAAAGCCCGTATTCGGATCGTGCAATCTACTCTGGATGGACCGGCTGCCGATTGGGTGGTGAATTTGCATGATTACAATGCCCCAGAGCTCAACGACTTCAACCGTTTCATGTCCTCTCTGAGAAGGCGATTTGAAGACCACCTGGCTGATCGCAAAGCACGCGAAAGAATCAAAATGATGAGGCAAGGCAGATGGCCAGTAGCCGAATATACGCAAGAATTCCGAACCATTGCCAGCAAGCTGAACTGGCCGGAAGACATCCTCTTTAGCCACTTCAAAGACGGTCTGAATTACGACCTATATGACGCTTGCCTGCCCCGGGGGGACCCACACCAACTCGACGAATGGTATGTCCTGGCAGAGGAAGCAGAGATCGACCTACTGAAGAGGCACTGCCGAGGAAAACAATGGAGCCACTCGCCGCCTGAACAGACGCGCGAACCAGCGAAGCCATCGGCTATGGCCAAGAAACCAATGGGCTGTTTCAAATGTGGGAGAGAGGGGCATCGGGCTGTAGAATGCCGCTCAAAAGCCCCCCAGCACAACCCAGACAGACCACCGGCCAGCAAATCTGGGAAGTCCCCAGCTAAGTCAAAAGAATCTGCCATGAGAGGAATAGAGGCTGTGGAATCCCCTACCTCCACCCATCGTGGGGAAAGAGCCCCAGCCTACACCGCAGGGCCGGTGGACGCCCAGATGACAGCTCGGAGGGCGAACCACTGGTAAGTGGATCCATCCCACCCATCCTCAAGACAGTGACTATATTAGCCCCCTCCATGCCTGAAGCTGTCAAAGTGAAAGCCTTAATAGACTCTGGCTGCACCCGCTGCCTAATTAGCCCGACCCTAGTGGGAAATCTGGGCATTCCAGTGAGGAGGCTGGAACAACCAATCTCATTTGGCCAGTTAGATGGGTCCATAGCAGGGGGGGTGCCAGCTACCCTAGCCACGTTACCAATCCACCTATCCCTGGGAAATCATGAGGAAGACATAACGTTTGTAGTGACCCCAGGCATGGAATGCCCGATGATCCTAGGGCTGGAATGGTTAACAAAATGGAACCCCTGGGTAAATTGGAGGACGAAAGAAATCAATTTCCTGAAAGAGGACCCTACAGACTTAAAACCCCAAGGGGATCTACCAAAATTAAAAACGGAAATAGCGTCCATGGGAGAAGAAAAGGGGCTACCAGAAATACCAGAGGAATACAGAGATCTGGCTGAAGTTTTCAGCGAGGAGAGGGCGGATGAGCTTCCCCCCCACCGACCCACGGACTGTGCCATAGAATTCAAGCCCGGGGCAAAACTCCCGAAGCCCAGATTATACTCCATGAGCCCAAAGGAGAAGGAGGAAATGGAGAGATTTATAAAGAAAAACCTAGAAAGGGGGATCATTGAACCAGCCAAACCTAAGGTGGCCGCTCCGGTCCTCTTTAGAGAGAAGGACGCCTCGTTACGCTTATGTGTGGACTACCGCCTATTGAATACAATCAGTGAAAGCAACCTATACCCCCTACCCCTCATGAAGGACATGTTATCACACCTCTCGAATGGAATTTTTTTTTACTAAACTAGATCTAAGGGAAGCATATTACCGCGTGAGAATTAAGGAAGGGGATGAATGGAAAACTGCATTTAACTGCCCAATGGGGTGCTACCAATTCAAAGTTTTGCCTTTTGGATTACAAGGGCCCCCCGCAGTATTTATGCAATTAATCAATGAGGTACTAAGGGAGCACCTATTTAAGGGGGTCCTGGTTTATTTAGACGACAACCTTATCTTCACCGAATCAAAAGAGGAACATGTCAACCTAGTCAGAGTGGTTTTAAAGAAACTGCGAGCCGCCCACCTATATGCCAAATTATCAAAATGCGAATTCCACCAGGAAATTCACCTAGGTTACCGCATATCCCCACAAGGCATTGAAATGGACCCAGAAAAGGTCAGGGCAGTATTAGAATGGGCACCACCTCGCACAAGAAAGCAACTGCAAAGTTTCCTGGGTTTCGCAAACTTTTACCGCCAATTCATCCCCTCATTTGCCCAGATAGCCCTGCCCCTCACGAGCTTACTAAAAATGAAGGGAGAATCCTCAGTGAAACCTAGCCAGCCACTAAAATGGACAATGGAATGCCAAGCGGCATTTGAGAGATTAAAGAGGCTTTTTTCTGCCGAACCAGTACTGAGGCACCCAGACATGGACAAACCCTTCGTAATACAGATGGATGCAAGTGATGTGCATCAGGGTTTCTTGAGAGGAGGCTTCCCCTGGCTTCACCGCTCCTTCTGTTCCTTTGTCAGCTGCCAACATCTTGAAACTGCCAATATCCTGGTGGGGTCCACGTAGGCTGCTACAGAGAGAGCTGGTTTAATGTCAACTGTCCAGTTGGTGAATCCAGAAAAAGAAACTCCTGGGACAATTATTGTACCAAGAGTATAAAACTTTATTGAATAAAGCACATTGGCACAGAAGAAGCGAAACCAACTCTGGATTTCCTGCACAAAAGCAAGCATAGTTAATTCCCCCTTTCCCTATGGGCCACCCACAATTCATTACGTCCATCAATCACTTCAATATATATGTGTATATGTGTGTGTGTGTGTGTGTATTCAATAACACAGTCCTCGATCTCCGGGAGAAATATAAACCAGCTGTTTATTGTTAAAAAGTTTAAAACAATAAAAACAACTATTTACAATATTAAAACAACTTAGCTTTCGCTGGTCCCCTCAGAGTAAAGTTTTGGGGTGGAAATTACTTTTATAAACCTTGCTAGCCTAACTGCTTACTCATTGACCGTGTGATAGGGCCATCCGTCCTGGCTGACCGTAATTGCCTTAATTGTCCCGCCTCCTCTTTTTTGCACTCCAGTTCTCCAACCTTCCTCCCTCCCATCCTTGTCAATCCCCTCCTTCCTGGCGTTGCTGCCGTTGGCTTGCTTTCCAGCTGCTCCCCCGTACTCGTTCTGGGCCTTACACCCAGATCTGGTGTCTTAGATGCCTTCCCATTGCCGCTCCCCTCCTTTCCATCCCGTTTGTCTGCCCGTTGTTCCTGTCTTCCACTAAGGGGAGCGGCAATGGGAATTACGGTCAGCCAGGACGGATGGCCCTATCACACGGTCAATGAGTAAGCAGTTAGGCTAGCAAGGTTTATAAAGGTAATTTCCACCCCAAAACTTTACTCTGAGGACGCTGGCAGGGGACCAGCAAAAGCTAAGTTGTTTTAATATTGTAAATAGTTGTTTTTATTGTTTTAAACTTTTTAACAATAAACAGCTGGTTTATATTTCTCCCGGAGATCGAGGACTGTGTTATTGAACAGATATGCCCGGGATTCGTATTTTTGCAGTTATCAAAGACATATATATATATATATATTAATATATATTATATTATAGATATATATATATATCGTATAGTATATATACATATCATGTTTTCTGAGGTTTTCACTTGTTTTTGTATTGGTCTTTGGTATTTCGGGTTTTTCTTTCTCCCGGTAAATTGAGTGTCTGGCGCGTTTCGACGAAGTCTCATTCTTCATCTTCAGGCTGGTGTCTCTTCCGGCCTCGTGCTTCTAGAAGCAATGTGTGGATCGCAGCTGTTTTCTTCTTTTAACGCCAGTGGAGTATGAACTGATGGTGGGACTGGCTGGTTCTGATTGGGTTGAGGTGTGTTCTTGATTGGTTAGGGTCTTGGTGTGTTCTGATTGGTTAGGGGCTTGGTTGTGCTCTGATTGGATGGGGGGTTGGCTGTGCTCTGATTGGATGGGGAGTTGGCTGTGCTCTGATTGGATGGGGGTGTGCTCTGCTTGGGTGGGGGCCCTGTTGTGCTAGGATTAGTCTGAGTTGCAGGGGAATTTGAGATGGAGAGCTGCATTGCTGTAGTTTGGCTTCGCGTTCGTGGTCGTGCCACATCTTCAAGCCTCCTTAAGTAGTCGTCCTGGGCAAGTAGTCGTCCTGGGCAAGCCTCCTTAAGTAGTCGTCCTGGTGGTATCCTGGGCAATAGTCTCCACCCCTGCGAGGTCGAATGTATGATTGCAGCTGGCTATGTGTGCCCATACCTGTGAACGTTGTTCTTGATGTCTAATGGCCAGCTCATGCTCGTGAATCCTGGTCCTGAGCCGTTTGGTCGTCTCCCCAACGTAATTGCAGTGACAAGGTGATGCACCCCAAAGAGCCGCTCCCCAACGAAGAAAGATCCTCGGTGGTATATAGAATAAAATGTAAGAACTGTCACTGCAATTACACACACACACACACACACACACACACACACAATTTTTTTATAGTCACAAGTCCTTGATATTTTATCAGCAACATATTGTCTGGGTTCCAATATTTAACTTACTAATACATATTAAGTTCCTTTCTCTCTACCTCGTTTTTCTAGCCATTGATAAAAAGTATCCCATGTTCTAAAGTATACTGAGTCTTCTTTCTCTTTCATTTTCAATGTCAACCTGTCCATTTCTGCACAATCTAGCATTTTTTTGATTAACTCTTCCTCCGTTGGTAATTCTTCATTTTTCCAATGTTGAGCAAATACAATTCTCGCTGTAGTTAATACATGTAATATTAAATATATACATTCTTTGTCATAATTTCATACAATTATACCTAACAAAAATAATTCTGGCTTAAAATCTATATGATTTTTAATCATTTTCTCTAACCATATATGTATTCTTGACCAAAATCTTTTAGCTTTGGGACATGTCCACCAAAGATGATAGTATGTGCCTGGTTTTTGTCTACATTTCCAACAATTGCTAGACATATTTTTAAACATTTTTGCTAACCTCATCGCTGTTAAGTGCCATCTGTAAAACATTTTATATAGGTTTTCTTTGTAAGCCATCGCCGTTGTTATTTTAGAGCTTTTTTCCCAAAGGTTTTGTCAAGTTTTCTAGTTCTATGTTATGTCCAAAATTCTTTGCCCATGTTATCATTGGTTCTTTAACTTGTTCTTCTTCCATCTTTAAACTTAATATATATTTATAGAGTTTCTTAATCAGTTTTTCATCTGATGTCAATAATATCTGGTCAAATTCTGTCTGTTCTTTATAGAATCCTGATGTTTTAGCATCTTTTTCGTATCTCGTTTAGATTTGCAGGTATGGCCACCAAGGTAGGTCAATACCCTCTTCTAATTCTTGTCTTTGTTTTAGTTTCCCTTCGATATTCAAAATGTCTTTATAAGTCACAATTTTCTCATAGTTGATTAGGTTTGGATGAACAAACGCTTCCATTGTTGAGAGCCATCCAAGGATTTTCATGTAAATTTTCGCTTTTACTTTCTCCCATTCTAGAAGGAGTGCATTTCTATGTAATGATTTTGAAAGTATCTATGTATTTTATTCTTCCCATACCATAGAAAGACATGCTATCCAAGTTGTAAGTCATGCAACTCTAGGTATAGTAATCTTTTATTTCTAAGAGTTATCCACTCTTTTAACCATGTTAATATAGCTGCTTGGTAATATAAAGTCCAATCCGGCAATCCAAATCCTCCATTTTCTTTGGCTTCTTGTAGCATTTTCAATCTAATTCTAGCTGTTTTTCCTTGCCAAATAAATTTCAAAATCAATGTATTTAGTTCGTCAAAGAAGTTTTTTCCCAATCTTATAGGTATTGTTTGAAATAAAAAGAGTATTTTTGGTAAAATATTCATATTCACCGTTGCTATTCTCCCCAGCATTGAAAGTTGTAGATTTTTCCATTTTTCCAAGTCTTCTTGGAAAAGAGATTAATCAAATTTTTTTATTATTATTATTAAATGTACATTTAAAAACAAAAGTGGACATGATTCAACCTCCCTGGGTATAACACTGCTATTACAGAAAGAAAAACAGAAACTTAAAATACCTTCTATGACAGGACAGAGTATAACAAGCTGTACATATAACTTCTGTAAAAAACTTCTGTATTTACATATCTTTCCGTTGTGTCCTGATATAGATGCTAATAGGAAATCCTTGCGTTATCAACTAATCAATCGATAATCATTTCAGCGATCCTCCTTATCTCTAACCAATCGTACAAATTTTTCCAAATTTCATAATACTCTGTTTCAGTTTTATTTTTGATCTCTAGAGTTAACCTGTCCATTTCAGCGCAGGACAAAATTTTATTTATTATTTCTTCTTCAGTGGGGGCTTCCTTTCTTTTCCATTTTTGGGCATATGCCAATCTTGCTGCAGTTAAAATATGCAATAGTAAGTAGAAAGACGCTTTGCTAAATTTATCATTAATAATCCCTAATAAGAAGATTTCTGGTTTTAAATCAATTTTTTGTAGTAGTATTTCTTCCAGCCAATTTTTTATCTGGTGCCAATTTTTTTTCGCTTTTGAACATTCCCACCACATATGATAATAAGTCCCTGGAAACCTTCTACATTTCCAGCATGTCGGTGAGATTTTTTAATCTATTTTTGCTAGCCTTGTAGGGGGAAGGTGCCATCTATAAAACATCTTGTATAGATTTTCTTTATAAGAGGTGGCTAGCGTTAACCTCCTATTTCTGTCCCATAATGATTGCCAATTATCTAAGTCAATACTATAACCAAAATTTTTGCTCCAGATTAACATTGTTTCTTTTACCTGTTCTTCTAACAAATCTTGTTCTAATAAATATTGATATATCTTTTTTATCATTTGATTTTCTGTTCCTAGAAGGATTTTATCTAATTGGGTATACTTTAATTTTATCCCTGGTTCTTTTTTGTCTTTTCTGTATCGCGACTGTATTTGTAAGTATGCCCACCATTCCAACTCTATACCATCTTCTAATAGTCTTTTCCTTGTTTTCAGGTCTCCATTCTCGTCTAAGATACCTTTATATGTGATTACTCTTCCTAAATTTATGAATTTGGGGTGCATAAATATCTCTAATATGGATAGCCAATTGGGGCTTTCTATATAATTAATTTTTTTAATTTTTATCCACACGTCTAATAGTGCCCGTCTAATATGATGGTTCTGGAAATACTGGTGAGCCTTATGTTTCCCGTCCCACATTATAGCATGCCACCCTATTTGCATATCATGGCCTTCTAATGCCAGTAGTCTTCTGTTCCTTAAGTGTATCCAATCCTTTATCCATACCAATATTGCTGCTTGATAATATTTTTCCCAATCCGGGAGGCCGAGCCCTCCTCTTTCCTTTGCATCCTGTAATATTGTTTCTCGGTTTTCTACCTTGCCAGATAAATTTGGATGTAACTCTGTTTAAATTTTCAAACAAAGCCTTACCTAATTTAATTGGTACACATTGGAATAAAAAGAGTAGTTTGGGAAGTATATTCATCTTGATTGTCGCTATTCTCCCCATAAAGGAGAGCTGCAAGTTTTTCCATCTGTCTAAGTCTACTGTAATTTGGTCTATTAATTTGTCATAATTTTCTCTTTTGAGTGTAATACATCTTGCCGACAGTTGGATCCCCAGGTACCTTACTCTTTTAGATGTCTGAATATTGATTTTGTCTACTAGCTCAGTTTCTTGCAAATTGGACATGTTTTTAACTAACATTTTGATCTTGTCGCTCTTGTCGGTCTGTCTTCCTTGAGTTCTTTGTGTCTGCTTCCATCATCATTGTCATAGTTCATTCTCATTTTTTCTCTTCTCTCCGTTTCCCGTTCTTTGCCTTGTGGTTCTCGTGTCTTTCTATTATATATCTCTGTATTGTTCTCTTCTCTTAATTCTCTTTCTTCTAGTTCATCTTCATTTCCTAGGTGCTGCTGTAAAAACTCTTCTGCTTTGTCAATCGAATCTAGCTTATATCTTTTTTCTTGCCAGGTCACCAGAATCCCTTCGGGCATCAGCCACCTAAAATTGATGTTTCGTCTTATTAATTTTGATGTAATATGTTGATAGGGCCTTCTCAGGTCTCTTACCTCCTGGGGACTTGTTTAAGGACAGTTAGTTGTTTACCTCTGTATTCTATTGGGTCGTCCCTTGTTCTGTGCAAAATCTCATCCCTAATTGACTTCTTCACAAATCTAATATGTACTTCCTTGGGTAGGTTATTTCTTCTTGCGTAGTTTGTGTGGATTCTGTACATTTCATCAATCTCATTTGCCATCTCTTCTGTCCCTGTCCCAGGGCCCTTGCTAACAAGTCCGTCATCATTTCTGGGAGGTCCTCCCCCTTCTCTTCTTTCACGTTTTGAAAGCGTAGATAATGGTCTGCTTTCTCAGTTTCAAGCAGGATGATGGTTTTTTCTAATTGTTTGCTTGCGAGAGTTTTTCATTCATTTCGTCTACTCTTCTTTCCTCCTTATTCATTCTGTCTTCCATTTCTAATACTTTCTGTTCATTTTTCAATATTTGTTGTTGGAAACATTCAAATTTTCCGTCCATTGCTCCCATCTTCTCTTTAAGTTCTCCAGTGTCATTTTTTATTTCACCTATTTCTTTTTTTAAATCCTCACGATTTCTCAGCATAACCTCTTGCATGGATTGTAGCATTGCTTGTAAGTCTTTAAGTGAGCCTGCTCTCTCCCGTGGCATCATCTCTTCAATAGATCTTTGCCCTGCTGGGCTTAATTCCGCCGATGAAGCTTGGGTTATCTGCCTTCTTCCAGTCCCAACTCTTGTTAGATTTGGGATACTTGTCATCTTTCTAAATGACGTCAACCAACCCTCCCACTTATACACAGTCTTTATCTTTCCCTCCACCACACCTGGAGAATTTATTATTCTTCCAAGGTTATAGTCACTAGTGTCTTATATCTTAACAATGATATATTTTGTTGCTAACAGAATATGAAACCTATTACACTAACACTTCTAATACACAATAGTCAATCTTAATCGATTTCAAGTGTTTATATTCCACTACAGTCCTATTTTATCTATATAATAACATGTAACAATAATGTAACCATTAAATTACCTCACTATTGTAACCAGTATTCAATTCATTAACAATAAAGACCAGGTTTTACAGTCAAACCCTTGACAGTTATAGATATTATTGTATTCAACAGAGACAAATAAATCAGTTTTCTCTCCCTTCTTAGGCATTCAACCTTTCGTTCCTAGTTATCCTCCTCCCATTCAATCATACAATAGGTTATATTCAAGCTCTCAAAACAGTTAGAGTTGATCCCTTTTGTTTTAGGAACTTTTAAAGCAATTAATTCACTTCTTACGTTATGAGTATCACTCTTCCCACCTTTAATGCTAATTGGTCATCAGTTCTTATTTAAGATGTCCGCTCTCTCTACTCAGTCCATACTTTCACTCTTCAAGTTTATTTTGTTTTTTGTAACTTCTTCTTGGCTCTGCTGCAAGAGCCAGAAAGAGAAACCACCCTTAATCACCAGTCCTTGCAGCCTGTGAGTCTGTTACTTTAAGGTCAGATCTCTTTTTCCCCCCTGTCTCCTTTTCGCCGCTATCTGACAGGGGAGGTGATTTCCCCCTTTCGCTCCGGGGCTTATCCTCTTTTCCTCTCTTCTTCGAAATTCTCCGGAATGATTTCACGATCCGGAACACTTACAAGAGTTCGCTGAGTGTTCACTCTGCCAGGTTAGTTGAATCACTGTCCCGCTATTCCACCGCTATTTCTGACAGCAGTCATTTCTTCACGGCCATATTGGGCCGTCTCCTTCACCCGGCTTTCTACTAGGCTTTCCTGCTTTCTGCGTCTCGGACTGCCGTCCTGAGCCGCTCAGCTGGGCGCCTCCGCTTCTGATCTCCCTCCGAGAGATCTAGGGCTTTTAAAAAACCCACCGGGAACAGAGAAATAGCTGTGAAGTCGGCACGCTCATTCGGAGCGGCGTCTCAGCACAGCCATTCCATTTGACCGCTGGCTCCGCCTCTCGAGATTAATCAATCTTAAAGAACAATACAGTATCTAATAAAGATTATCTCAATCTTGGCAACTTTAAGATGTCTGGATTTCAACTCCCAAAATTCCCCAGCAGCATATTTGATTGGAAAATTCTGGGATGTTCAAGTCCAGACATTTTAAAGTTACTCAGGCTGAGAAACATTGATCTAATGGTCCATTTCCTGCTGGAATCAAAATCATAGAAGGATTAAGTTTTGGGCCATGACCAAAACAAACAAACAAACAAAAATTAAGCCTATTTCCTTCTCTCAAAGAAGGAATGTAGATCAGTATTGCAGGTAAAATAATTATAATTTTAAAAACCTCTCCAGTGTAAATATTAATATACATATTAATAATCTACAGGGGCAGCATAATAATGATGCCTCACTCCAAATGGAATGGTGCCTCCTCCAGAAATTTCCCAGAAATACCACCAAGAAATCTAGTAGGACTAAAGTGGGGCATATTTTCCCCATCTTGTTCCCAACCTCTGTGGGCAGAGCAATCTACTGTGTGCCATTTCTGACCTAGGACCAGATCTGAATCACACAAAGGCAAAGAACCCTCTGAAGCTGGGTCCCCATCACTTTCTGAGAGAGTTTCTGAAAGAGAGAGAGAGGGAGGGAGAGAGAGAGAGAGAATTAGGGACAGGGTAACATTATATGGGGATGGCCTCTTCAAGAGATGTACATTTCTGCCTCCCATATTACACGAGAAATTATGCACATCTTTCATTCTTTCAAACACCACTGTATGTTCCTGAAAAAATATTCCTTTCTCCATCCTCCACTTCCATACTCACAAGAGTAATTTAACTAAAACAAGAGAGACATTGATTTACTGGGAATAAGGAAGGCAGATTAATATTCTGTAATGGAAAGAGGGATTGGCTGTGAAGGAGGAAGAGCCTCTCCAGGGCAACGAGCAGATAAATGGAACTTGAATCCAGGGCCAAAAAAATAACCAGAGAAACATTTTGGACAAGCTCCTTCCTGGCTCACATAAGGATAAACTGAGGGAGGGAAACATATTCAGACATGCAAGGTCCTGTCTCTATTGCTCTTGCAATAAAAGTCATCCTGACCTTTCTGGCAATGACCTACCTGGTAGGGCTGACATATTCTCAGTCTAATTTTTTTCTTTGGGGGGGAATGATCTGAAATGGAATATTAACTTCCTTCTGGGAAAGGATCATATTATCTGCTCCAACCATTTATGGCTGCGTAGTATAGGTAGTCCTCGAGTTAACAACCACAATTGACCCTCAAATTTCTATTGCTGAGACATTTGTTAAGTGAGTTTTGCCCCATTTTATGACGTTTCTCACCATAGTTGTGCTTAGCTCATGGAATCGCAGGCAGTGCAAGTTAGTCATGATGCAGGAGTCAACTACAAACAGGATTCACTTTGTCTAGCTTGTTCCCTGAAGATTTCTCTTTTTTGTTATATATTTCAACTATCTGCATCATCACCAGTACCTTTTTTCTTTGCTTCCTGATGTCAAACAGGATAATGTGCCAGCTTCCAACAGCCTTGAAGAAAGAGCAGATGTCACAGCCCACTGGTGGGGCGAATGGACCAAGTGGGCGGCCTGCACTCGGACGTGCGGTGGAGGAATCCGCTTCCAAGAAAGGCACTGCCTGCAACAGAGGTAACCCTTGGTGGCTTCATCCATCATGGTTCACTCTAGCTACGTGCAGCCTCTTCCTAAATGTGCATTTTGGGGTTCAAAGCATGTTTGCATTCAGAAGCAGTTGGAATGATGCTGTGGGAGGTCTGTGCTGTCTTTGCTGTTACGCAGCCTTTGGGTCCATCCCAAGCACAAAAGAGGCAAAATGGCAAACCTTGTGTTAGGCCAGCCAACCCATCACCTGCTCCTGCCCCATCTGGGGGTCATGCCCTCTAAAACCCCTGGCTGCACAAAAGGGTTCTGGTCACAGGTAGCCTGCCCCATAGCCAGAATGGGCATGTAAGGAAACAGAAATAGGAAAAGGAGGGAGCCAAATCAAAAACTCCGGCCATGCTGTAAGGAACCACTTCAATCCACATCTTAAGAAAGCAGAACTCTTGGAAACAGTCTCTTCCAACAGGAACTTTATTAAGAGAAATTGATAGTAGGCATAATAGACAGGATCTGAGGGATTCCCTTACAAATCGATGTTTTAAAGTGTCCCTAAACAAACTCCACCCCACATTCCTTCTGGCCGATTCAGGCCGGCGATTCTCTAGGTGTTAGATCCAGGGAAGATAACATCAATCCGGCTCCACGATCATTCACCAGCTCTTCCAGTGTATTTTGATGACGGAGAAATAAATCAAATTCCGGAGGTCTGTGTTTCCCCCCCCCCTTCCCTAGCTGCCCGATCAGTAGGAGAAGTTCAAAGGGGCATAGGATAAAGGCAATGTGTTATATTGTAATGGATAGCAGACACCAGTCCGGATAAACAAAAGGTTACTTTGTAGTGAATAGAGGAAGTGAAAGTAATAAATCCACATGCATATTCCCCCCTCCCCCTTGGGAGTATGGCAGAATCCAGGGGAGGGTAAGAATTGGTTTTTAGATCAGAGAAGATAGAAAAGAAATATAACTGGATTCTGACATCCTTCCCCCCTTAAAAATAAGAGAGATCCACCTGTAGAGAAAACAAAACAGGTATAAAAATTAGTCTGGCTTGTTGGGATACTCTGTATGAAATGTCTTTAACAGTTTCGGGGCTCTGACATGACATTTATGAACCCATTCGTTTTGTGAGGAGGGGAGGTGTTTCCATGCTACTAAGTATTGAGTTGTCCCATGATACCTCCTAGAGTCTAGGATTTCCTTTATCTCGAAGTGTTCTCCTTCCACCATGATCGGAGATGGTGGGGGGGATTTTTGGCCGTAAGGGTGACTGTTGTTCTCTTTTCAGAAAGCTGCAGTGAAAGATTGGGTGTATTTGCCTGAGATTTTGGGGTAATTCTAATTCTACTGTTACTGGGTTTATGATTCTTTTAATTGGAAAAGATCCTATATATTTTGGTCCACGTTTTTTACAAGGCTGTAGGGATTTTAGGTATTTTGTAGACAAATATACCATTTTTCCTACAGTGAATGGTGTGGGTTCAACTCTTTTTTAAATCTGCTTGTGCTTTGTATGCTTGCCTAGCTTCGTCTAAGGCTTTTCTAACTATTGGCCAGGTGTTTTGTAATTGTTCTATCCACTCTTTCAGTGATGGGATTGCTGGTTCGTTTGGGATTAATTCTGGCATGGGGTTGAAACTTTGACCATTGGCTATTTGAAAAGGAGTGTAGCCTGTGCTGGAGTGGACTGCATTATTGTAAGCGACTTCTGCAAAAGGGAGTAGGTCCGTCCAATTCGACTGCTGGAAATTAATAAAGCATCTTAAATATTGCTCAAGTACTGAGTTCGATTTTTCTGATTGGTCGTTCCCTTGAGGATGATGGCTAGATGTCAGTCCCTGGGTGGTCCCTAAAAGGGATAAAAATTCCTTCCAGAATGCAGACGTACATTGCACTCCCCTATCAGATATGATGCATTGGGGTGCCCCATGCAATCTGTAAATATGCTGTATGAAACGTTTCGCTAAGGCTTTTGCGGTGGGAATCCTTTGGCAAGGAATAAAGTGCACCTGTTTGGAAAAGAAGTCCGTGACCATCCAGATGACAGTATTCCCATTGCTTTCTGGTAATTCCACTATAAAATCCATGGCTATTTCTCTTCAGGGGGCTGAGGGATTTGCCACTGGTTGTAACAGTCCGGGCGATTTCCCTTGCAACCTCTTAGCCATCGCGCACATTGGGCAGCTGGCCACGTAATTTTCTATGTCCTTTTTCATGGATGGTCACCAAAATTGCCTTTTAATTAAGTGTAATGTTTTTACAAATCCAAAATGCCCTGCTGATTTTGTGTCATGGCACAGCTGCATGAATGTGCCCCTCTGGGTGGTTGGTATGTATAATTTTCCCCCCACCCAAGGCAGTCCGTTCTTGATTGTGCACACGTGTCTATTTTTCTGGAACCATTCATCTGTTTCCAAAGTTTTCCGGAATTCGATTCCAGTTTGGCTACCCAACTGCGGTTTTAATTTAGCTTGGGCTCTGGTGGTTACTGGCACTGCCAGTTGTGGTTCCACCATAAGCGGTTTAGAATCGGTGGCTCGCGTGCTGTTATATTGGGGCATGCAAGATAGTGCATCTGCCAAGAGGTTCTCCCCCCCGGCAAGTGCTTGAGCGTAAAGTGGAATTGGTGAAAATGCTGAGACCAGCGGGCTTGCTTGGGGTTGAGCTTCCTGGGTGTTTTTAAGGCTTCCAGGTTTTTGTGGTCTGTCCACACCTGAAAAGGAATTTTATTTCCTTCCAGGAACTGGCGCCACGTAAGTAATGACCAACGTATCCCGTATGCCTCTTTCTCCCACACGGGCCAGTGCTGTTCCGTTTCAGTGAGTTTCTTGGATGTATATCCGCAGGGTTGCAATACCCCTTCATCGTTTTCTTGTAATAGTACAGCCCCCACTGCCACATCATTGGCATCCGCCTGTATGACGAAAGGCTTATCCATGTCTGGATGCCTCAGTACCGCTTCGACAGAAAAAAGTCTCTTTAATCTTTCAAACGCCGCTTGGCATTCCATTGTCCATTTTAATGGTTGACTAGGTTTCACTGAGGATTCTCCCTTTGTTTTTAGTAAGTTTGTGAGGGGCAGGGCTATCTGGGCAAATGAGGGAATGAATTGGCGGTAAAAGTTTGCGAAATCCAGGAAACTTTGCAGCTGCTTCCTTCTGCGAGGTGGTGCCCATTCTAATACTGCTCTGACTTTCTCTGGGTCCATTTCAATGCCCTGTGGGGATATGCAATAGCCCAGGTAGTCTATTCTTTCCTGGTGGAATTCGCACTTCGATAATTATAGGTGGGCAGCTCGCAGTTTCTTTTTTCTTTTTTCTTTTTTATATATATATTTTATTGGATTTTTATAGGGGTGGGAAGGTTACATCAAGGTGCTTAGGAAACAACGTGGAGATCGGTACATCAAACATCCAAAGGAAAAATCATAAATATATAGCTCAAATTAATTCATTATAAGTTCCCTATTTCCCTCATATAATATTACATATTCAAATTAATACATTTCTAAATAGAATTCAAGCAATCCTATCAAACATCAATCACATTTCAGTTGTAAAGATCCAAATCCTGTTTTTAGGCTTTACTAATTTACAGTTACCATATTCCAATTAGCCTTAAATAAACATATTATTAACACTTTGGGTATCCCTCATTTCCCTTTTCCCTAACATAATCATTATATCTGAAATGAATATATTATTCCCACAATAACATTCTTATATTTTATTCATTAATACCATTTCTTCTCTTGTCACCAATACCTCTTATTCTCCTTCTATTACAAAATAATTATCTTATTTGAAATAAAAATATCAGTCCAAAAGATACATTTCTATCTATTTTAAATATATATTCTATCAATCAATCTATATCTATAAAAAGTCTTTTCAACCCAGTAGGCAGAGTTTACCCCTCCAAATAATTATCATATCTGAAACAAAATATTATTACAAAGGATATCCTCTTACAGAATTCACGTACTCCGTTAGTTATTGAATCAGTCAAAGTCTCTAAAGCCTTTTTAACCCATTTAATGAAATTTTAAAACACATTTTTAAATCTAACTCTAGGTTTCTTTCTGTGCCACACCAGTTTCCATAGTAAAGTTCCTGCGTCATCAAACCACAATATTTGAAAAAAGGTATTTCTCAGCACTTCAGATTGGTCCAAGTTCTGTTCCCTTTCTTCTAGTGGCCTTTGAATGGTGTAGGCCATTTTATTCCATGTTGTAATTACTAGTTGATTATCCACGTTATCACAATTTTCAATAGCTTGTATCTGGGTGTCAGTCTCTATTGGTTTTGACAATTCAGGCATCTCAGTTAAAGTTATTCTTTGATCATCAAGCTTCTCCATAAATTGTATATGGGGTTGGATAAAGTTGATTTGTTCCATAGTTTCCACAATTTCTCCCGGTATAAGTTCATAGTTAAGTTGTAAGTATGGTTTCTCTTTAGGTTGTATATATTGCTCACAGGCCTCTTTGGAGCCACTCTGCTCCCTCTCCACTGTTCTTCGGCCTATAACTTGATCCGTCAAAATTTGAGAGTAAGATTTCATGTACTCCGTAGCTTCCAAGATTTTTTCCACTATAAGCTCATAATCAAGCTGTGTGTAAAATTCCTCCATCTCAGTGGTGAAAAGATCTTTTAAGCTTTTAGTGAAGGCTATATTTAGTAAAAGTCAACAAATATTCACCTCCAATTCCTAGTAGACAAAATCACCACCCAGCTGTTTCAAGTTATCTTTACCCTTATCACCCTTTGAAGGTCAGAGCCATCCTCCAGCAAAAAAAATATACAGTTGCAGTAACACTTTTCATCACAAGATGTCCTCAGTAGGCTATAAAGTCTTTCTTTCCAAGTTAATAGATTTTTTGTTTTTCACATTAAACAAATAAAAAAGAAAGTCCTCTCCAGGATAGTAAATAGCGTAGTTATAATAGTAATGATCAAAAGTAGAAATATTTTCAGGGTCCCTCAGTATTCCAAGAGTTGAATAGTCAATAAAAAATTAGCTGTTTTATTTTTTTCAGTTCCCAAAGCTGGTTTTCCCACAGTGTCAAAATGCTGCTCTCTCACAGCAGGGAAGTAATTCAAATTCAAAAGCTTTTTACAGGAGAGTAATTAGGGAAAGAGGGGGAAGGAAAGGTCTCACCCAGATTCTCCACGGGGGTTCTTTGTGCTTAGCTGTTCTTCTGGCTTTCGGCTGGCGCTGCAAAATGGGCGATCTTTTCTCCGACGGCCCTAAGGAGCTGGCTCGGACCAAGGAAGGAGCTGCCGCCCTTCCCCCGTCGACGAGGGCCTACTCAACGGTGGTCGCCCCTCCAGGGTGACTTTTTGACCCAATTAAGGGTATACCGGCGGAGGGATAAACAGCCGATGGAGAGACGAGGCTCTCCATGCGACTGCATCTGAGCTCGCAGTTTCTTTAAACCCGCTCTGACAAGGTTGCCATGTTCCTCTTTAGATTCGCTGAAGATAAGGATGTCGTCTAAATAAACCAGGACTGTCTTAAATAGGTGCTCCCTTAGTACCTCGTTGATTAATTGCATAAATACTGCGGAGGGCCCTTGTAATCCAAATGGCAAAACTTTGAATTGGTAGCACCCCATTGGGCAATTAAATGCGGTTTTCCATTCATCCCCTTCCTTAATTTTAATGCGGTAATACGCTTCCCTTAGATCTAGTTTAGTGAAAATTCTTCCTTTCGATAGGTGGGATAACATGTCCTTCCTGTGGGGTAGGGGTTATAGGTTGCTTTCACTGATTGCATTCAATGAGCGGTAGTCAACACACAAGCGTAAAGTGCCATCCTTCTCTCTAAAGAGGACCGGGGCGGCTACTTTAGGCTTGGCAGATTCGATGAACCCCCTTTCTAGGTTTTTATTTATGAATCTCTCCATTTCCTCCTTCTCCTTAGGGCTCATGGAGTATAGTCTGGGCTTTGGGAGTTTTGCCCCGGGCTTGAATTCTATGGCACAATCCGTGGGTCGGTGAGGGGGGAGCTCATCTGCCCTCTCCTCACTGAAAACTTCAGTAAGGTCTCAGTATTCCTCTGGTATTTCGGGTAGCCCCTTTTCTTCTCCCATGGACGCTTTTTCCGTTCTTAATTTTGGTAGGACTCCTTGGGGGTTTAAGTCCGTAGGGTCCTCCTTTGGGAAATTGATTTCTGCCATCCTCCAATTTACCCAGCGGTTCCATTTCTTTAACCATTCCAGCCCTAGGATCACTGAGCATTCCATGCATGGGATCACTACAAACCTTATATCTTCCTCATGGTTTCCCAGGGATAGGTGGACTGGTAGGGTGGCTAGGGTAGCTGGCTCCCCCCCTGCTATGGACCCATCTAACTGGCCAAATGAGATTGGTTGTTTTAACCTCCTCACCGGAATGCCCAAATTCCCCACTAGCGTCGGGCTAATGAGGCAGCGGGTGCAGCCAGAGTCTATTAATGCTTTCACTTTGACAGCTTCGGGCATGGAGGGAGCTAATATAGTCACTGTCTTGAGGAGGGGTGCGATGGGTCCACTTACCAGGGGTGTAGGCTGGAGTTCCCTCCCCACGTTGGGCAGAGCTTGGGGACTCCACAGCCTCTATCGCTCTCATGGCGGGTTCTTTTGGCTTGGCTGGGGACTTCCTGGATTTCCTGGCCGTTGATTGGTCTGGGTTGTGCTGAGGGGCTTTTGAGCGGCATTCTATGGCCCGATGCCCTGATGCCCCTCTCTCCCGCATTTGAGACAGCCCGTTGGCTTCTTGGCCATAGCCGGTGGCTTCGCTGGCTCGCGCGTCGGCTCAGGCGGTGAGCGGCCCCATGGTTTTCCTCAGTGGTGCCTCTTCAGTAGGTCGATCTCTGCTTCCTCTGCCATTGAGTTGGTGTGTGTCTCCCTGGGGCAGGCAAGCATCATACAGGTCGTAATTTAGGCCGTCTTTGAAATGGCTAAGGAGGATGTCTTCCGGCCAGTTCAGCTTGCTGGCAATGGTCCAGAATTCTTGTGTATATTCAGCTACTGGGCGTCTGCCCTGCCTCACCATTTTGATTCTTTCGCGGGCTTTGTGATCAGCCAGGGGGTCTTTGAATCGCCTTCTCAGAGAGGACATGAAACGGTTGAAGTCGTTGAGCTCTGGGGCATCGGAATCGTGCAAGTTCACCGCCCAATCTGCGGCCAGTCCATCCAGAGCGGATTGCACGATCTGGATACGGGCTTTGTCGCTAGGGATGTGCCGCCTGTATTCTTCCATGTAGCTGAGGACTTGGGTTAGGAAAAACCCCAAGCATGTCAGCTCCCCCTTGAATTTCGCGTCCAGTGGCAGGAGTCTTTGAATGGATCGGTGCCTTCGCCATCGGTGGTATGGTCTTCCGTCCTGATCGCCATCTGCGGTTCGGTGGGGAGTGGGGGCTGCTGAAGTGGTCGGTACTGGATCAGCGGACGTCCCCGGAACTACAGGTTCCAATTCCCCCTCAGTGTCTCCAGCTGTAGCTCCAGGTGCTGGTGGGGCCGCGGGGCTCAGAATTCTCCTCCCCTCGAGAGGCGGGTGTTCTTTTCATCAGGTCAATAGCTTTCTCTAGGATCCAGTTCAAGTGCTGTGCACTACTTTGCTAACATGCAGAGATTTCTCCATCTCCTGCTTCCATTTTGGTCGGTGGCTGCCCGTCTTAGAGTCACCTTCCTCGATCTCTTTTCCCACTCGCCTTTCTTTCCAACTCCCATTGACCACTGAGGTTTGTGGTTACGCATCTCCTCCACCTCTTCTCCTGAGGAGTATGACATTTCAGATCCCGACAGCTGGCAGATTTTCGGTTGGGGGGAAGGCTCCCTCTCCATGGGGTTTTCTCCCTTCCCTGCCTCATTGTCTGACATAGTAATTTTTGCAAAGTCCCCCGGCAAGGTTCTTCCTTCCAGGTTGATTATTACTGCAGATCCTGTGTAATGTAAGGAACCACTTCAATCCACATCTTAAGAAAGCAGAACTCTTGGAAACAGTCTCTTCCAACAGGAACTTTATTAAGAGAAATTGATAGTAGGCATAATAGACATAATAGAATCTGAGGGATTCCCTTACAAATCGATGTTTTAAAGTGTCCCTAAACAAACTCCACCCCACATTCCTTCTGGCCGATTCAGGCCGGCGATTCTCTAGGTGTTAGATCCAGGGAAGATAACATCAATCCGGCTCCACGATCATTCACCAGCTCTTCCAGTGTATTTTGATGACGGAGAAATAAACCAGATTCCGGAGGTCTGTGTCTTCCCCCCCCCCTTCCCTAGCTGCCCGATCAGTAGGAGAAGTTCAAAGGGGCATAGGATAAAGGCAGTGTGTTATATTGTAATGGATAGCAGACACCAGTCCGGATAAACAAAAGGTTACTTTGTAGTGAATAGAGGAAATGAAAGTAATAAATCCACATACATATTCCCCCCCCCCCCTTGGGAGTATGGCAGAATCCAGGGGAGGGTAAGAACTGGTTTTTAGATCGGAGAAGATAGATAGAAAGGAAATATAACTGGATCCTGACACATGCTAATGAGAGCAAGCAAACAAATGAGATTTTCTAAAGCTGAATGGTTAATGATAGTGAGCCGCTTGGTTTAGGTTTAGGTTTAGGCTTCCAGAAACCATTGCCAGAAAGTTGGGTTTCAGCTTGGCCAGAAAATGCACGCCAGGTCTCGTGATGATAAGGTTGGCAAAACTTTGTCTCTGCCTTTGCTGCCCTCACTGACAGCCATCCAGTGGCCCTGATTCGGTGAGCCTGCTGGGCTGGGAGCCGCTGTGGAGACTATTCAGCTACATGGCAGATGGAAGTCTCAGACTCTGAAGGGCCAGAGAGGCCACCTGGGGCTGCCCTGTGGGACGGGTCTGAGATGGGCTGCTGAGCAAGCAGACAAGGCTCGCTGCATTGCAGGTCAGCCACAGGTTATGGACTGGGCCCTCCTGGGCTGTGGGGCAGCCGGGGAGAGGAGCCAGTTGGGCCCCCAGACAGTGGGTTAGCCTCTCTGACAGAGGGAGAGGCGCCACCTGCCTTGGAGGAGGTGGGGGGACCCCCTCTTTAATTAGGAGGCTGCTGTCCTGGACCCAGCGGCTTTCAATCACTGCCAGCCAGTCCTCAATCTCCCCTTTGCTGAAGGAGGGAACGGATGACCTCAATCCATTTTGGTCCAGTTTCAGGTGGGATTGAGGATCTCATCCCCCACGGCATCCTTCTGAGCCCATCAGGTGCTGGCCTTCTCCTCCTTTGTAGGTAGATACAGGTGTAGCCTATATCTACCTACTTGGCCTGGGGCCTGGTTCCTTGAGGCATAGCCTGTTTCTGTAGGGTCCACCGGCTGATTCAGGCTGGCTGCATTGCAAGGTTGGTGTGGCCCAGCCTCCTTCTGTTGGGAGCCTGTCTGTGGGACAGAGCCTCCCTGTCAACTGTCCAGTTGGCATTTCCAGAAAAAGAAACTCCTGGAACATTACCAAGAGTATAAAACTTTACTGAAAGAACTACATTGGCATAGAAGAAGCAAAACCAGCTCTGGGTCTCCTGCGCAAAAGCAAGCATAATTAATTGCCCCTTTCCCTATGGGCCTCCCACAGTCCATTACGTCCACCAAATCACTTCTGTTCATATTGTTATGAGAAAACAGCCAGCCATGCTCAGGTTGTCCTAGAAAATGCCAGCAATGTCTCGGTTGTATTCCATCCCACCTCCTCCCTTTTCTTTGTCAAGCTACGAGTGAATAGGCATATAGGTGAAAGTGCAAATCAGTCTTGACACTCCCTCTGGAACAGGGCCCAGGTGCTCTGCTGGCCTTTGGGAAGCCTTGAAGGCCTGGGTCTCCCCTGGTTCAGGCTTAGGGATGAGCAGAACCCCCCTTTGGATCATGTGGGCTTGTTTTTTAATTCCTACCTGGTTTTCATCATTCTTGTCATTATTTTCTCATCTTTTTCTCTTTGTTTTGAGCTGTTGCTGTAAACAAAAGCAGAGGAGAAAAAAGTGTAATGATGAGCCTTTGGGAGTCAGGTGGAAAATAAATTTAAATACATGAAAGATCAATTGTTATGGTTCCAAAGGAAGATTGCTTTTCAAAGAAACATGAGGCATTTTTCCTCTTTGAATCTTTTTAATTGCAAACATAACCTTGGCACTTACATGGACGGATGCCAGAAACTGAATTTCTCTGGCTTGCGTCTTTCTTTTCTTGCTACACCCCTCCCTTATTTTACAGTCATGAATTACGTCTTCCAATTAGGCTGGAGGCCAAAGATTTACCTCCATTTCTTTCCCGGGCTTTCCTCACGAATCTCCTCCCTCCCTGCCATCCAAATTAACTCCAAAAATACCAGACAGCTCTGCAAATCTTGTCAAAGCAACAATATCCTATATTAACAGCATTGACATCCGGCCCCCCTTACAAAAAGGACAGATCCTGTAATGTAAACAGAAGCATATATTAATGATTAGTTTTCGGTTTGTTGGGGTGTTTCGTATGAAACCTTTTGACGAGCCTGTCAGCTTTCACCTCACTGGATTTCACCCAAGTAGCTTCAGACAACGGGTATCCCTTCCATTGTACTAGGTACTGCAATTTCCCTTTAAAAATTCTAGAATCAAGAACACGTTTCACTTCGTAATGGGTCTGCCCCGCAACTATGAGGGGCCCAGGTGCTTTCTTCGGGGGAGGTCTTAAAGTGGAGCCCCGATAAGGTTTTAACAAGCTACTGTGGAAGACAGGGTGAATTTTACCCAAAAGCCTAGGGAGTTTCAGTTTTACTGTGACCGGATTGATGACCTTTACGATAGGAAAAGGCCCTAAGAATTTCGGTCCCAACTTCTTACTGGGTAATTTGAGGCGCAAATATTTGGTCGACAGATAAACCTCTTCCCCAACTTGGAACGTTCTTTGGGGAGCTCTCTTTTTATCAGCTTGCTTTTTATAGGTTTCAAAAGTCTTTTTTAAAGCAGTTTTCGTATTTCTCCAAACTTCTTCCCATCCCCTCACCCATTGGTCAAGTGTCTGGGAAGCTGTTGGCATCTGGGGGTATTCAGGTATTGGACCGAACTCTTTGCCAGTGGCTACTATGAAAGGTGTGTAGCCGTGCTGCTGTGCACAGAATTATTGTACGCCACCTCTGCAAAAGGGAGGAAGTCAGTCCAGTTCGTCTGTTGATAGGACACGTAGCATCTGAGATATTGCTCCACCATTTTGTTAGCGGCTTCTGCAGCTCCGTTGGTGGCCGGATGAAAAGCGGATGATAAGCCTTGAGATGATCCAATTAATTTAAGAAAACTCCTCCAAAACATTGCTGTGAACTGCATCCCCCTGTCTGAGATTATTCGCTTAGGGGCGCCGTGCAGTCGGTAGATATGTTTCAGGAACAATTTAGTCAGTCGTTGAGCGGATGGGAGTCCTTTGCAGGCGATGAAATGAGCCTGCTTCGAAAACAGGTCTATTACAGTCCAGATGACAGTATTTCCTCTACTTTCAGGTAGGTCTACGATAAAGTCCATAGCTATTTCTTCCCAGGGTTGGGAAGGGTCTGCCACCGGCTGCAGTAATCCAGGGGTTTTCCCCGGTATTCTTTTCATTGTGGCACATACAGTACAACTCTTCATATAGTTTTCCACATCTCGTTTCAGTCCTGGCCACCAAAATTGCCAGCGGGTGAGATGTAGTGTTTTTAGATATCCAAAGTGTCCAGCCTGCTTTACATCATGGCTGTGTTTGAGAGCATTGAGACGGAGGGATTCGGGCAAATACAGTTTCCCCCCTTTGTAAGCCACACCATCCCGGCACGTCAAGGAGGTTTGATTATCTTTGAACCATTGATCGGTAAGAAGCTCTCATTTTATTTTCTTTGCTCCAGGGTCATCCGGATTAGGGACCCTGCGAGGCGTGATTTGTGCAACAGGTTGTGGATTGGAGATAATCGCCTCATTAACTTCTTCACGTTCGCTTTTGTATTGGGGCAATCTTGATAGCGCATCAGCTAGGAGGTTTTCCCCCCCTGGTATGTACTTTAGTGTAAAGTTGAAGCGGTTAAAGTACTGCGCCCACCGTACTTGCTTTGGGGACAATTTGCGAGGAGTTTTCAGTGCCTCTAGGTTTTTGTGATCTGTCCATACTTCGAATGGCACCTTGCTCCCCTCCAGGTAGTGTCGCCAGTTTAACAGCCCCCATCTAATTGCGAAGGCCTCCTTCTCCCATATTGCCCATCTCCGTTCACTTTCCGTAAATTTTTTGGAGGTGTAGGCGCAGGGTTGCAGGACTCCATTCTTGTTCTTTTGAAGCAATACAGCTCCAACTGCCACATCACTGGCGTCGGCTTGAATTACAAAGGGCTCCCCTAGACAGGGGTGCTTTAGGACCGGTTCGGCAGCAAATAGTCTTTTTAAATTCTCAAAAGCTGTTTGACAGCTCATAGTCCATGCTAGTGGTTGGCCCGGTCGCGGCTTCCCTCCTTTTCCCTGTTTTGAGTAAATCTGTAAGGGGTAGGGCAATTTTGGCAAAAGAGGGGATGAATTGACGGTAGAAGTTGGCAAAACCTAGAAAGCTCTGGAGTTGTTTGCGGGTTTTGGGGGGCTGCCATTCGATTATAGTTTTCACCTTGGCTGGATCCATCTCAATGCCTTCGGTGGAGATTCTGTAGCCAAGATAATCTAATCGGGTCTGGTGAAATTCACATTTTGACAATTTGGCATAAAGCTTGGCATTCAATAGTTTCTTTAACACTTCTCTCACCAGCTTTATGTGATCAGTCATATTCGTGCTGTATATCAGAATATCGTTAAGGTACACCAGAACCCCTTTGTACAAGTGTTCATGTAGGACCTCATTAATCAACTGCATGAATACGGCTGGGGGCCCCTGTAGTCCGAATGGCATGACTTTAAATTGATAGCTCCCCATGGGGCAGTTGAAGGCAGTTTTCCACTCATCTCCTTCTTTTATTCTCACTCGGTAGTACGCCTCTCTCAGGTCTAATTTAGTGAAGACACTCCCCTTAGCCAGATGACTTAATAAGTCCTTTAGGAGGGGGTACGTCTTCCAATTAGGCTGGAGGCCAAAGATTTACTTCCGTTTCTTTCCCGGGCTTTCCTCACGAATCTCCTCCCTCCCTGCCATCCAAATTAACTCCAAAAATACCAGACAGCTCTGCATATCTTGTCAAAGCAACAATATCCTATATTAACAGTGTTGACAGCAAGTTCTTTTTCCATTTATGGGCTGCAGAGGAAGAGAATTCTGAAAGCAAAATGTTAATTAGGCCTTTATTGTTATTAATACGTTTGTGGTATTTCTTCTTGAATACAGCAATTTAGATAACAGTACTGCATCTTGGCTATTTAAGGATAAGAGGGCTGGGAGTTTTCCTGCAGGACCTCTGAGTCTTTTAAAACCTGGGATTCTCATACAGCGAAAGCACCAACTCATTGGAGCTGTGCTTGCAGGATAAAATAAGACATCTTCTCCAACAAGTAATTAGATTGAAAAACACTTTAACAGGAATGTATTTTTAGTCTTGAAATAGTTTTATGTAACTGCTAGAAGTGATAAAAATGGGAGGTGAGCCCCCATGCAATATTTCATGAGACTGCACCTGTTACAGGCAGCGTGAGTATTGTTATTGCTGTCCTTTTTTATTTAAAATGATTTAATGAAAATTGAAAATCATACCATCTGTCCTTTTATATTTAGAAGGAAGTTGGCGACTGGATTTCTTAATAAAACCTGCAATGGGATGTCTAAAAGATACCAGCTGTGTGAAGTGCAGGTAAGAAGGTTCTTTTTTGTGTTCCTTGCAAGATAAAGGGGAGGAGGCCTCAAGTGGGATCTCCTGGAAACAAGGAAGAAACTTGGCCAGCAACAGTTCCATCAGTAAGAGTAAAGTCAATCCTCGATTTACAACCAGAATTTCATTAAGCGATGCAGTCCTTAAGTGGGTCATGCCTAATTTTATGATCTTTTTTATGATCTTTTTTGCTGCTATTGCTACAGTTGTTAAGCGAGTCATGCGGTTATTAAACAAATCTGGCTTTCCCCATGACTTTGTTTGTTAGAAGGGCCCTGGGTGTTCTGACCCGACTCCCCAAACACAACAGATGTACCAATAATTCTCCAACGTTCTTTTTATTCAGGAACGTCAGCAGTTTCACACAGCCGCCTGTTAACGTTTTTAGTTGCCTCCAAACAATGGAGCTCACTCCCTTTTCCCCTGCAGGGGTCTCCCAAAACCCAGAGTTAATTTCAGTCTCTCACCACGCTTGCAGCAAGAGTCCTTCAGGCAAGCTGGCTCTTTTCCAACACGCACATGCTCAGAAGGCGGTCCAACTCCCAGTGCCACAGGGTCTGAGGAAAACTCCAGCAAGTTTACAAACTAGGATCAGGAGTTCCAAATGGAATTGGTGACCGGCAGGGAGACAAATAGTTGTCTGCCACACCTATTCGTCTCTGCCCCTGCCTTTTATCCACAGCTGAGGGTGGGGCTCTGTTAACAGCAGCGGTGACTCTTCCGCCCCGAAGACCAGCCCATAGCCTCTCGCTGTTCTCCTCTTCTCAGCCTACGTCACGCCCGCGCATGAATCCCATGGGATCCTCTCCTGACTCACTTGCCTCAAGACATGGAGGTCTCAGCTTTTCCATCTGGGGGCTGGCGGACGGCCCAGGCTCCACCTCTGTCCCTGGCTGCGACAGCTCCATTCCTTTGTAAGAGCTTTCAGTTGCCCTTGACGCTGGGCCTGGTGCCCATTCCTGTGCTTCCTCCTCTGAGTCAGCTGTGGAATTCTCTGGCGGCCGATAGGCCGCAACACTGGGAAGGTCACAAATGGCGATCATGTGACCCCAGGATGCTGCAATTGTAAATACATGCTGGATGCCAAGTACCTGAATTTTGGTCAGGTGACCGCAGGGATGCTGCACCAGTTATGTGCAAGGCCGATCTGTAAGTCACTGTCAGACCTGTCCTGGTTTGATCTCCTAGGGAAGTAAAACTCTCAACTCCATTTGGTTGAAGTGAAAAGGTACTGACTGCAGAAATGTCAAGCGGAATCTGAAATTCCCATGCACCAATACAGAACTAAAACCCCTGGTTTCCCCTAGCCCTCCTCCTGTGGTCCACCTGTGTGTAGGCACCATGGCACCACTGAGATGTTTTGGGAAACGCTGAAATTTTTGTGCTGGTGATATTCCACCCTCTGTCAACGCTGCTAACATTGGATGTTCTTGCTTTGACAAAATATGCAGAGCTGTGTGGTATTTTTAGAGTTAACTTAAATGATGCTGGGAGGGGAGGAGAAAGAATGTGTGTGGGGATTAGAAGATAAGGAACTGGCGGGCTGCAGAATGGAAGAAACTTTGCCCTTCAAAGTAATTGGAGAACGTGATTTATGACTGTAAATAAGAGGAGGGAAATAGGCTGGAATATTATGTGCTCAGGGGAGGGGAATTCAGATCTTGGCATCCCTTCCATGCCGTGCCGACACTTTGTTACATGAATAAAGACTTTTTAGGATAAACAATGCCTGGAAGTTCTTTGCAGTGTTTCATTAGTCGGAACCATGACATCATGCCAAGATCTATATTCTTTTCAAACAACCTGGGGCCTTGAACTCCAGCTGCTGTCTCTAGGCTTGAGAGAAGCTGGCAAAGATTCAGGAGGAAAATTTCATCATGGGAAAAGGGAGTCTGCTTGAAGACGATGACCTGGCAGCTGCTGATACCCCAGAGGGGGAAGCAACAGACAGCATGCTGTGGGAAGATGAGTTTTGGCAGATAAAAGCAGAACCCACGCAGCTAGGAGAGCTGATCTGGCCGTCAGCCTGGGCCCAGCCCAGTGGAGACTCCAGATGCCTCGAGACTGCCTGGCCACCCTCATTGGCAAAAGCAAACCGGTGGAGAGCTACCAGATCGTCTGCCACTAAAGGTTAGGGTGAGCCACTGGAAAGGTTTGAAAAGCTAGAGATGAGAAGCAGAAATCAACTCCTGCAGAGAGGAGCCTACAGCCCCCCCCCCATTGCAGATCAGACAGCCTTCCAGACCCTGTCTTCCCCTGCCAGGGACTCCAGCCCTGAAGAGAGAGGGAATCCCAGTCTGAGGCCTCTGCAGCAATGGGGAGTTTGACATCCCCCGCAGGTGGATGGTCAGCAGCCTCTGAGCTTGCCACTGTCAGCGCTGTTAATATTGGATATTATTGCTTTGACAAGATATGCAGAACTGTCTGGTATTTTTAGAGTTAATTCAGATGACAATAGGAGGGGAGGAGATTGATAAGGAAAGCGCGGGATAAGGAACGGAAGTGAATCTTTGCCCTTCAGGCTAATTGGAAAGTGTGATTCATGACTGCAAAATAGGGGAGGGGTTTAGCCGATAAGTCATGCGCAAGTAAGAGAAATTCAGATCTTGGCATCCATCCATGCTGTGCCGACACTGTGTTCCTGATTAAAGACTTTTCAGAATAAACAATGCCTGGAAGTTCTTTGAAGTGTTCCATTAGTCGGAACCATGACAACATGCCAAGATCTAAATCCTTTTCAAACAACTGGGGGTGCATTACCCCCACCTCTTCCTCCTAGGCTTGAATGAAACTGACAGAGTTTCAAGAGGAAAATCTATCATGAGAAATGGGAGTTTGCCTGAATACAACCCGGCAGCTGCTGATACCCCAGAGGGGGAAGTAACAGACAGCATGCTGTGGGAAGATGAATTTTGGCAGACAAACGGCTGGCAGACAAATGCAAATCGGTGGAGAGATAACGGACAAACTGCACTCAAGGCCTGGGTGAGTCACTGGAAAGATTTCAAAACCCAGAGGTGAGAGGCAGAAATCCACTCCTGCAGAGAGAAGCCTGCAGCCCCTCCATTGTAAATCAGACAGCCTTCAAGACCCTGTCTTCCCCTGTCAGGGACTCCAGCCCTGAAGAGAGAGGGAATTCCAGTCTGAGGCCTCTGCAACAATGGGAAGTGTGGCATTCCCCGCGGGCAGAGGGTAGCCAACCTCTGAGCTTGCCACAGCTAATAGAGGCCTTGCAACAGCTTGGGGTGGTGCAGGAGCCAGGAGATCAGCAGCTGGTGGGAGAACGACCACAGCAAGGAGATTGGCCCCAGCCCCCGAATGTGCAACCCCTGGGCATAAATCAGCAGCCAGGATGGGGCCAGCAGCAACAGCCACAGTGGGGGCCCCAACAGCCTATAAATCCTCTGGGCTTGCCACAGCTAATAGAGGCCTTGAAACAGCTTGGGGTGATGCAGGAGCCAGGAGATCAGCAACTGGTGGGAGAATGACCACAGCAAGGAGATTGGCCCCAGCCCCCGAAAGTGCAACCCCTGGGCATAAACCAGCAGCCAGGATGCGGCCAGCAGCAACAGCCACAGTGGGGACCCCAACAGCCTATAATTGCTCCACCTTTCAGAGCAATCTTCGATGGGGATCCAGAGAAGCCAATTTTTTTCCTCAACCAAATGCACTCTCACTTGAATTGCTGGGCCTATCTCTACCCGGACCCAGGGGCCATGGTCGATGTGATTGCATCCAGCCTAGAGGGAGAAGCATCCGAATGGCTGAACAATTTATATAATGAGCAAACCTCAGAATTGGAGGACCCCCACCTCTTCCTCCTAGGCCTGAGAGAAAGATTTGAGGACCCATCTATAGGCCTCAAAGCAGGAGAACAAATCCACAAAATAAAAAAAGCCGGCAGGCCTGCCCTGGAGTACGTGCGAGAGTTTCGCAAGATAGCAGGTCGAATAGAGGGGTGGCCTGAGCAATTTAAGCCCGCTTTAAGAAGCCTCCCCCACCGGTGCAACCCAAACGGCAATCACCCCCATGAAAACCTCCAACTACTGCGATGGCTGAAAGACCCAGGGCACCTGCAGGCCCACCAATTAAGTGTTTCTGGTACGGACAGGAGGGACATTGAGCAGCAAACTGTCCAGTCTCCTACCCCCAACAACAGACCAAACCAGAACCAGCGGCGAGAAAGGAACCTGCCCAGCGGCTGACGAGAGAGAAATCCAACTGGATCACACAGGAACCTGTTGCCCAGGTCACATCCCCCGCACAGGAAGGCGCCGGGACTCTGGGTGGACCCGCCCCACTCTACCCACCTTTCACAGCGACGACGAAGGAGAGAACGACCCGATGGTGAGTCGACATGTCCTGCCTTTTGCACTGCCCGCCAAACTTATAATCCCTAAGTCGCGGGCACAAGTAGACTTAAATGTGCTAATCGATTCTGGATGCTCCTGATGCATCATTAGCTTGCCATTTGCCATGAAATTGGGTATACGAGCAAGACAGCTCTCCAAACCTGTGAGGTTTGAGCAAGCCGATGGCTCCCTGATGGGAGGGACTCTAGTCATGCAACTAACTGAGCCCCTATGCCTAGAAATAGGTGAGCACTGGGAGTTTATTCGCTTCCTGGTGGCCCCAAAAATGACTGACGCTGTGATCCTAGGATTAGCCTGGTTGGACAAATGGAAGCCATTTATCTGGTGGGAGAAAGGAATGAGAACTGTGAGACTATAGGGCCTAAACCTCCCACTGATTCAACCGACGTTGCGGGACACGTTAGGCCACCCAATGAGCGAGCGCACATGGCTGCCTCACCTCCACCAGGCGAACCATTCATCCCCAGCGAATACCGGGACCTAGCGGAGGCATTTAGTGAAAAAGAATGCAATGCCCTGCCCCCTCACAGACCCAATGACTGCTCTATCGAACTGGTGCCAGGAGCCAAACTCACACGACCGAGAATGTACGCTATGATCCCCCTCGAAATGGAGGAGATGCAGCGATACATGAACAAAAACGTAGCGAGGGGGTTCATTGAACGGGCCAAATCTACTGTGGGAGTCCCTGTGTTATTTAAAGAAAAAAAAAGATGGGTCTCTTCGTCTTTGCGTGGATTATAAAGGTCTGAATGCGGTGAGTGTGGAAAATAAATACCCCCTCCCCCTCCTGAAGGACTTACTAACCCACCTGGCTAAGGGGAGCATCTTCACTAAATTAGACCTGAGAGATATTACCATATTACCTGGTGAGAATAAAGGAGGGAGATGAGTGGAAAACTGCCTTCAACTGCCCAATAGGGAGCTATCAGTTCAAAGTCATGCCATTTGGACTACAGGGGGCCCCAGCCGTATTCATGCAGTTGATTAATGAGGTCCTACATGATCACTTGTACAAAGGGGTTCTTGTGTATCTTGATGATATCCTGATATACAGCACGAATATGACTGATCACATAAAGCTGGTGAGAGAAGTGTTAAGGAAACTATTGAATGCCAAGCTTTATGCCAAATTGTCAAAATGTGAATTTCACCAGACCCGATTAGATTATCTTGGCTACAGAATTTCCAACGAGGGTGTTGAAATGGATCCAGCCAAAGTGAGAACTATAATTGAGTGGCAGCCCCGAAAGACTCGCAAACAGCTTCAGAGCTTTTTAGGTTTTGCCAACTTCTATTGTCAATTCATCCCCTCCTTTGCCGAGATTGCCCTACCCCTTACAGAACTACTCAAAACAGGCAAAGGAGGAGGAAAACCGCAACCGGGCCAGCCACTTACGTGGACTATGAGCTGTCAAACAGCTTTTGAGAATTTAGAAAGACTATTTGCTGCTGAACCGGTCCTAAAGCACCCCTGCCCAGGGGAACCCTTTGTAATCCAAGCTGACGCCAGCGACGTGGCAGTCGGAGCTGTATTACTGCAAAAGAACAAAAGTGGAGTTCTACAACCCTGCGCCTGCACCTCTAAAAAATTTACTGAAAGCGAGAGAAGATGGGCAATCTGGGAGAAGGAGGCCTTCGCTATTAGGTGGGGACTGTTAAACTGGTGACACTATCTAGAAGGGAGCAAGGTGCCATTTGAAGTATGGACAGATCACAAAAATCTAGAAGCATTGAAAACTTCCCGCAAATTGTCCCCAAAGAAAGTGCGGTGGGCACAGTATTTTAACCGCTTCAACTTCACTCTAAAGTACATACCGGGAAGAAAAAACTTCCTAGCTGATGCGCTATCCCGATTACCCCAGTACAAAAGCAAACGTGAGGAGGTTAACGAGGCCAATCCACAAACTGCCGCTCAACTTACACCTTGCAGGGTCCCTAAGCCTGATGACCCTGGGGTAAAGAAAATAAAACAAGAGCTCCTCATCGATCAATGGTTCAAAGATAATCAAACCTCCCTAACATGCTGGGATGGTTTGGCTTACAAGGGGGGGAAACTGTATCTGCCTGAAGCCCTCCGTCTTAATGCTCTCAAACGCAGCCATGACGTAAAACAGGCTGGGCATTTGGGATATCTAAAAACTCTACACCTCGTCCGCTGGCAATTCTGGTGGCCGGAGCTAAAACGAGATATGGAAAACTATGTCAGGAGTTGTACCGTATGTGCCACAATGAAAGGAATTCCAGGGAACCCCCCTGAGCTACTGCAACCAGTGGCAGACCCCTCTCAACCATGAGAAGAAATAGCTATGGACTTTATAGTAGACCTCCCTGAAAGTAGGGGAAATACTGTCATCTGGACTGTGATAGACCTGTTCTCGAAGCAGGCTCATTTCATCACCCGCAAAGGATTCCCATCTGCCCAACGACTGACTAAATTGTTCCTGAAACATATCTACCAGCTGCATGGCACCCCTATGTGAATAATTTTGGACAGAGGGGTGTAGTTCACAGCGAAATTTGGAGGAGTTTTCTTAAATAATTGGATCATCTCAAGGCTTACCGTCTGCTTTTCATCCAGCTACCAATGGAGCTGCAGAATCCACTAACAAAATGGTGGAGCAATATCTCAGATGCTACGTTTCCTACCAACAGACAAACTGGACTGACTTCCTCCCTTTTGCAGAGGTGGCGTACAATAATTCTGTGCACAGCAGAGTTGGGGCCGTTGCCTATCACAGTCACAGGCAAGGGTTCTCTGGGGTTCTTTTGCCGGGAGGGCGAGGAAGCAGCGGGGAAAGACAGCTCCGGAGGGAGGCAGCCCAGCAACCAGAAGCCGGCGGTCCGAGCGGAGCGGCACGGAAGACCTACCGGTGAGTGTGGGAGGCAACACTGGAGCCTCCCACGCTGACCGGTAGGTCTTCCGTGCCGCTCCGCTCGGACCGCCGGCTTCTGGCTGCGGGGCTGCCTCCCTCCGGAGCTGTCTTTCCCCACTGCTTCCTCATCCTCCCAGCGAAAGAACCCCAGAGAGCTGGAAGACGTCCTTTCTCCCACTTTCCGCTTCTCATCCTCTTCCAAGCACCTCTCCCAGAGCGAGCCAGAAGCCTCAACTATGGCCTCCTACAGCAGGCTGAGATAGGCGAGCCCGAGCGGCCCTCTGCTGCCGGCCTTGGAAGATTCGCCGCAGCAGCTCCTTCTCCCTGTCGGCCTTCTCCTCCCTAAGAAGAAAGTCCCAGAGAGGTAGAGTGCGGGGGGGGGAGCAGTCTTTTCCGAGGGGAGGAGAAGCCAGGAGCTGGACGGGGGCAGGGCCAGTGCATGTCTCACCTTAGGCTCCACTCTAATCAAGCCCCCTGTTCCGTGTGCGCATGCGCGCGCGCATGCGACTCCCAGGTTTTTTTTTTGTGAGGGAAACGGGTCCAAGTGGCTCTTTCAGTGTTTCAGGTTGCCGACCCCTGACCTAGTACAATGGAAGGGGTACTCGCTATCCGAAGCTACTTGGGTGAAATCTAGCGATGTGAAGGCTGACCGACTCATCAAAAGTTTCATGAGAAAAACCCCAACAAACCAAGAGATAATCCCTGACATATACTTTTGTTTACATACAGAACCTATCCTTTTTGTAAGGAGGGACGGATGTCAACGCTGCTAACATTGGATGTTCTTGCTTTGACAAAATATGCAGAGCTGTGTGGTATTTTTAGAGTTAACTTAAATGATGCTGGGAGGGGAGGAGAAAGAATGTGTGTGGGGATTAGAAGGTAAAGAACTGGCGGGCTGCAGAATGGAAGAAACTTTGCCCTTCAAAGTAATTGGAGAACGTGATTTATGACTGTAAATAAGAGGAGGGAAATAGGCTGGAATATTATGTGCTCAGGGGAGGGGAATTCAGATCTTGGCATCCCTTCCATGCCGTGCCGACACTTTGTTACATGAATAAAGACTTTTTAGGATAAACAATGCCTGGAAGTTCTTTGAAGTGTTTCATTAGTCGGAACCATGACATCCTCAGGGTAGGTGGCCTTGAAGATGCCAGCCCTACCATGAACTGGATTCCAAACCTCTTTGTTCTTTCTCACATGTCAATTTCCCCTCCCAATTTCCCATCATAAAAGTATACAACTTTATTGCCCATTTGTTCCCCCCACTTCCCCAACTGATGGCAGAATGCCAGCAAGGTTCTAAGCCAAAGTTGGTGAATCTGACATGCTGCGCCCCCTTGACAACGACGTCAGTCCTGCAAAACAAACAAAAAGACATAACAAAAGAGAGATAGAAACAAAGCAGGTGTACGGTTAGAATAGGGAACTATTTTGGGTTATTAGGATATTGATTGTGGAAGCATTTGAGGAGCTTGATCACCTTAACATGCTTGATGTCCACCCATTCAGTTTCTGAGGGAGGAAAGTCTTTCCCCGCAACTAAGTACTGGAGCGTTCCTCCTCAATCGTGAGTGGCTCTGGTGGCAGTGGTGGAATCACAAATTTCTGACTTCAGTAGACTACAATGGAAAATCGGGTGAATGCACCTAGGAGATTTTGGCAGTTCGAGTTCGACTGTGACCGGGTTGATGATCCTTTTAATGGGGAAAGGGCCAATGTCCCAGTTTTTTGGGAAGGATGTTTGTACTGCAGGTATTTTGTAAAGAGGTAGACCCAGTCCCCTATTTTTAAATCTTTGGGCTTTGTCCGTTTTTTGTCTGCTTATTTTTTATAAGTCTCTCTTGTCTCCTCTAACGATTTTTTAACCACTGGTCAGGAATTCTGCACTGGCAAAGACAAAGGAGAAGACATGGGTAACACAGCAGGTTGTGGAGGTTTCTCCCCAGTCCAGCAAAGGGGAGGGAACTCTGACCTCCGATAAGCCTGGCTTGGTTTTTTACGAGAGCAACAATGAGGGGGAAGATGACCCGATGGTGAATGGCACCATCACTCCAATAACTGCCAGGATAGAAATCCTGATGCCCTGCTTTGGCAAAAGACAACTTTATGGCCCTGTTAGATTCAGGCTGCACCTGGTGCCTGATCAGCTTGCCAAGAGTGGAAAGATTGGGGTTGAGACTCAGGAAATTAAGGCGGCCTGTGGGATTTGAACAGCTAGATGGTTCCCTTGTGTATGTTTGTGTGTGTGCCAGCGACCTGCCTGACGGAACCAGTGAACTTAAGGATTGGGAAGCACATAGAGACTATCTGCTTCATTGTAGCCCCTGGAATGACTGAGGCTATGATCCTAGTCTGGCCGAAGAAGTGGAACCCTGCAGTACACTGGGGTGATAGCAAGTCGCAAATAAGAAGTAGGGTGGCAAAGCAGCAGGAACTGAGGAAAGCATGGGTGCCAGCCACAAGCCTGCAGTTAGGGAGGTGAAAGTGGAACTGGCTAATGCATTAACAGAGGGTGAGAGAACCGTTCATTCCGGAGGAATACTGCGAGCTCACTGAGGTGTTCAGCGAGAGGGAGTCAGATGTGCTGCCACCTCACTGTCCAACAGACTGTGCCATTGAAATTATGTCAGGGGCTAAACTGCTGAAACCAAAGATGCATTCCATGACACCCAGGGAGATGGAGGAGCTTAGGGGATTCATAGACAAGAACTTATCTAGAGCAGGGCTTTTCAACCTTTTCACCGATTGTACCACTTTTAGGATATGGCAATATTCGAGTACCACCTAGCAAGGTGTCAAAAACTTGATGACCAAAAAAAAAACCCTGTTCAAAGTTGCAGTTGCACTGAAATGACTTATGATCATTTTCACACTTATGACCATTGCAGCATGCCCAGGGTCATGTGATTTATATTTGGATGCTTGGCAACTGATTCATATTTATGATGGTCACAGTGTCCCAGGGTCTGCAACCTTTTGACAAGTAAAGTCAATGGCAGGGCTGCTGGTGGCTAAGTGTTATGGTAGGACTTCCCTCCCTCCTTCCCTGCCTCCCTCTTTCTCATGCCCACCTCCTTCTGAAGGAAGAATTTGAAACCCCCCCCCCATATTTTTTCTCTTCCATATATTCATCAAACAAGGAAAAGCCTCCAGAAACAGAAAAGACAAACTGCTGAGTGAACTAGCTTAAAAAGGCACATTTCCCTTTAAGAATTAGCTACTGTCTAGAAAGGAAAGTAAGGAAGAAAAAAAATGTAGTAAGTATTGGCTGCCGGCTAAGGCAGCCTCCCCAAATGGCTCCATTCATAAGTAAAAGAATCTACAGGTAAAATCCATTCAGGAGAAAAATACTTCAAAATCCCTTGCAGCAAAACTTACAGCTAACAATAGCAGAGCAATAGAAGCTAACAGGAGACATCAGCCATCAGCCAAATAGAAATTGCCAAACACTCCTTAAGAACACAAAGCCCACATTGCACAAATCCCAGAACTTCAAAGTCACAAAAGCACATAAGAATCCTTCCACTCTCCATCTCCTCCCTCTTTCTCATGGGGGAGGGTGAGCCAGAACTGAGCCTGGGCCCTTTGTCTCTCCCCAGCCACTGCAGCTCCAGAGGACTCTCTCACTGTAAGTCCTTGCCTGAGCTGGCTCTTTCCCTCCCCCACTACACTTGACTAGGCAGGGCTGCGTACCACCTGCCACTTGTTAATGTACCACAAGTGGTAAGCGTACCACAGGTTGAAAAGCCCTGATCTAGAGGCTTCATCCAGCCAGCCAAATCAAGGGTGGCCGTTCCTGTGCTCTTCAGTGAAAAGAAAGACGGGTCCCTGAGGATGTGGTGGACTATAGGGGGATAAATGCTATTTGCATGGAGAACATGTAATCCCTCCCCTGATGAACAAGGGTTACTTGTCCAAGGGGAAGATTTTCACTAAACTGGACTTGAGGGAAGCATACTACTGAGTGCGGATTAGGGAAGGCGATGAGTGGAAGACCACGTTCAACTGTCCCTTGGGATGCTACCAATTTCAGGTGATACCGTTTGGGCTGCAAGGTGCACCCGCCATGTTCATGCAACTGATAAATGAAGTCCTACACAAACAACTGTATAAAGGGGAGCTGGTGTATTGGATAATATTTTAATCTATACTGAGGCCATGGAAAGCTAGTGAGAGCTGTGCTAGAGAAGCTGCTAAAAGCTCAGCTGTACACGAAGCTATCCAAATGTGACTTCCACAAGACCAGGCTAGACTATTTACACCAGCACCCCTTTATACAGGTGTTTATGTAGGACTTCTCCAGGGAAGGGGTAGAAATGGGCCCGGGAAAGGTGGGGGCAATCCTAGAATGGGAGGCCCCATGGACCAGAAGGCAACTGCAGAGTTTCCTGGGGTTCACAGACTCCAATAGGCAGTTCATTCCCATGTTTGCACAGATAGCCTTACCCATCATGAACCTGCTGAAGACGGGGAAGGGGACGAAGCCCAGACTGAGTCAATCCTTGAACTGGACCATCGAGTGCCAAGTGGCTTTCAAAAAGCTAGAGACTTTTTGCCGCTGAGCCAATATTGAGACCCCCGAACCCCGACAAGCCATTTGTGATCCACGCAGACGCCAGCGTTGTGGCAGGAGGGGCAGTTTTAATGCATAAAAATGGAAGAGGAATCTTGTGCCTATGCATCTTGGTAACTGTCTGACACCAAGAGATGGTGGGCCATCTGGGAGGAGGAGGCTTATGCTATCCACTGGGCCCTCCTCATCTGGAGGCAATTTTTAGAGGGCAGTAAAATCCCCCGACCACAAGAACCTGGAAGCACTGAAGACCTCAAGAAAACTGTCCCCTAAGCAGGTCCAATAGGCTCAATATTCAACCAGTTCAACTTCACCTTATATTATTTACCGGGAGGAAAGAACTTCCTTGCCAATGCCCTCTCAGTCCTGTCTCAATATAACAGCACTAGGGAAGAGATAGTTAATCCTATCATCCCATCTAAGTAACTTGTGGCACCAACATGCATGAGACAGCCACAGAAGGAACCCACTCAATCAGGAGAAGACTCACTGATCCAGTGACTAAGAGAAGCCCTGGGAGGGGATGAATGGCTCCAAAAGCATAGGAGAGACTTGATGCTGAAGCAAAGCTTAGCACGGAAGGGGAGTAAAGTGTATGTCCCAGCCAGCCAGAGAACCATGATCCTACAAAGGACTCACGACATGAAGCCAGCCAGGCATTTTGGAGTTGTAAAGACTCTGCACCTTATAAAAAGGGAATTTTGGTGGCCAAGGATGAAGAAGGACATAGAATACTATGTGGTGAATTGCACTGTATGCACATCTATGAAGTGCTTGCCAGGGAAAACCCTTGGATTGCTGCAGCCAATAGCCAACCCAACTCTGCCATGGGAGAAGATAGCCATGGACTTCATAGTTGAGCTGCCAGAGAGTAGCAGAAACACTGTAATACAGACCCCAAAGGGAGTTCAGGGTGGATGATAAAGTGTACTTGTCCACCAAGTATTTAAACTTAGGAAAGCCCTGTAAGAAGCTGGGTCCTAAGTATATAGGTCCTTTCTCATTGTGCATTTTATAAACCTGGTAAGCAAGCAAGCAAGTAAGTAAATAAGTAAGCAAGCAAGCAAGCTAGCTAGCTTTCAAACAGGAAACCAGAGCTGGTTTCACTTCTTCTGTGCCAATGTAAATTTTCAGTAAAGTATTATACTCTTGGTAAAATCATGTCCCAGGAGTTTCTTTTTCTGGAAATGCCAACTGGACAGTTGACATTAAACCAGCTCTCTACCTGGACCCCACCAGGAAGTTGGCAGCTTTGAGATGTCAGCAGCTGACAGAGGAACAGATGGAAGAGTGAGACCAGAGGAAGGCTCCCCTCACGAAGCCCTGGCAGGGGCCCAAGCTGGAACCTGGATGCACCAGCAGCTGGCACCCCTGCTCAAGAACCCCAGGCCACAATGTGGTTGCAGCCCAGGTACATGCTAGTGCGAGAGAACCAAGTGCTGTCCCCCTTAGCAGTTTGGTTTGATGGGCAGCCCAATATGTTGGCCTACTTCCTGACCTAGGTCTGAAACTATATGGAATGCTATGGAGAGATGTACCCAGACAAGGGTGCCCAATTCAATGCCATTACATCTAACCTGGAGGGGGAAGCGGCAGAATGAGCAGGCTCTGGAGCTGCAAGACTTGGATGCTTTCATGCAGGTGTTGTAAAACAGTTTCAAGGACCAGACAGCTGCCCAGTCTGCAGAGATCTGCATCTGCTCCCTATGGTAGGGCAAGTGGCCAGTGGCAGAGTATATCTGAGACTTCCGTGGCCTCAGGCTCACCTGAGATATTGGCCCAAGCATATGCTGATCTACCAATTCTGAGAGGGGCTGAGCAAGGAGCTGTATCACAACTGCCTGCCCCAGGGAGTAACAGGTGACCTTGAAGCATAGTATTGGTTGGCCACAAACATGGAGCTCGACCTGATAGAGTACAGGAGCACACAGTGCAAGAGAAATGGCCCCACTGGACACCCAAGAGATGCCCAGTGCCCCATGGAAGGAGAGAAGATGCAATCCCTTTCACAGGGAAAAAGACCCGCCGGAACCCGGGAGCATGTTTCTGATGTGGTAGGAAAGGCCACCGAGTGGTCGATTGTCCCGCACCTTGCTTGGTATCAGCACCGTGAGCCCCGGCCCAACCGAAGCTGGAAAAGCCCCCAGTGAGGCCAAGGGAGAAGATGCTGGCATAGAGGTCGTAGAGGTCTCTCCCCAATCCAGTGAAAGGGAGAGAACTCTGACCCATGACAAGCCCAGATTGGTCTTCTACAAGAACGACAGTGAAGGGGAAGATGACCTGATGATAAGTGGCACCATCATCCCCAAGTGGAGATTCAGGTGCACTCCTTGGGAGTAACAGAGGTCCTCATGGCCTTGTTGGACTCAGGGTGCACAGCCTCTGGACTGTGGAGAAACTAAGGCTGAGGCTGAGGAAGTTAAGGCAGCCCATGGGGTTCTCTCAGCTAGATGGTTCCCTTACAGGAGGTGCATCAGCAACTTGCTTAACAGAGCCAGTGAGGGCTGAGACCCATATAGAGACTATCCATTTTATTGTGGCTTCTGGAATGACCAAGACCGTGGTCCTGGGACTAGCCTGGTTGAAGAAATGGAATCTGTCAGTAGATTGTGACAGCAACAAGTGGTGAATGAGAAAGAAAGCAGCTAGACTGCAGAGGCCAGCAAAAGCACTGCATGCCAGCCACAAGCCTGTGGTTAGTAAAATGAAAGTGGAATCAGTGAACACACTAAAGGGAAGTAAGGGGTTAGAGCCACTCATTCTGAGTGATTACCGGGACCTAGCAGAGGTGTTCAGCGAAAGGGAATCAGACGTCCTCCCGCCCCATCACCCCACAGATTGTGCTGTAGAGATCCTGCCAGGGGCAAAATTGCCAAAGCCAAAGATATATTCAATGATTCTGAGGGAGATGGAGGAACTTTGGGGGTTTATCCAGCCAGTGAAATCAATGATTGCTGCCCCTGTGCTTTTCAAAGAGAGGAAAGATGGGTCTCTTAGGCTGTGCATGGATTACCATGGACTGAATTGTATCTGTGTAGAGAATATGTATCCCCTCCTCATGAGGGACATGCTGGGTTACCTATCCAAGGGGAAGATTTTCACCAAATTGGACTTAAGCCTATTACAGAGTGAGGATTAAAGAAGGAGATGAATGGAAAACTGCATTTAACTACCCTCTGGGTTGCTATCAATTTTGAGTGATGCCATTTGGGTTGCAAGGAGCGCCAGTACTGTTTATGCAGTTAATAAATGAGGTCCTGCATGAGAACCTATACAAAGGGGTGTTGATGTACTTGGCTGACATTCTAATTTATATTGAGACCATGGAAGAGCATGTAAAGCTGGTGAGAGCTGTACTTGAGAAGTTGGGTAAAGTCCAGCTGTACATGAAGCTATCTAAATGTGACTGTAAGGAACCACTTCAATCCACATCTTAAGAAAGCAGAACTCTTGGAAACAGTTTCTTCCAACAGGAACTTTTATTAAAAGAAATTGATAGCACGCATGCTAGACAGGATCTGAGGGATTTCATTACAAATCGATGTTTCAAAGTGTCCCTAAGCAGCCCCCACCCCGCAGTTCTTCTGGGCGATTCAGACCGGCAGATTTCTAGATGTTAAATCCAGGAAAGATAACATCAATCCGGCTCCATTGTACATGATCATTCAACAGCTCCTCACACCTTATTTTGATGATGGATAAATAAACCAGATTCCGGAGGCTGCATCTTTTCACCCCTCCTTCCTAGCTGGCCGGTAAGGAGGAGACGTTCAGAGGGGCATAGGATAAAAGGCTAATGGTTACATTGTGATGGTTAGCAGACCCGCGGCAAATAAACAAAAGGTTACTTTGTAGTGAATAGAGGAAGTGAAAGTAATAAAACCCTCATGCATACTCCCCCCTCCCCGTTAGGATTATGGCAGGATTCAGGAGAGGGTAAGAATTGGTTTTTTAGATCAGAGGAGATAGATAGGAAATATAGCTGGATCCTGACATCCTGCCCCCCTTAAAAATAAGAGAGATCCACCTGTAAAGAAAACAAAACAGGTATAAAAGTTAGTCTGGCTTGTTAGGATACTCTGTATGAAACTTCTTTAATAGCTTCGGGGCTCTGACATGACGTTTATGGACCCACTCGTTTTGTGAGGCGGGGAGGTGTTTCCATGCTACTAGGTATTGAGTTGTCCCATGACATCTCCTAGAGTCTAGGATTTCCTTTATTTCGAAGTGTTGTTCTCCTTCCACCATGATTGGAATTTTTGGGCATAAGGGTGACTGTTGTTCTCTTTTCAGCAAACTGCAGTGAAAAATTGGGTGTATTTGCCTGAGATTTTTGGGTAATTCTAATTCTACTGTTACTGGGTTCATGATTCTTTTAATTGGAAAAGGACCTATATATTTTGGTCCAGGTTTTTTACAAAGTTGTAGGGATTTTAGGTATTTTGTAGACAGATATACCATTTCTCCTACAATGAATGGTGTGGGTTCAACTCTTTTTTTATCTGCTTGTGCTTTGTATGCTTGCCTAGCTTCGTCTAAGGCTTTTCTAACTATTGGCCAGGTGTTTTGTAATTGTTCTATCCACTCTTTCAGTGATGGGATTGCTGGTTCATTTGGGGTTAATTCTGGCATGGGATTGAAACTTTGACCTTTGGCTATTTGAACAGGAGTGTAGCCTGTGCTGGAGTGGACTGCGTTATTGTAGGCAACTTCTGCAAAGGGGAGTAGGTCCGTCCAATTCGATTGCTGGAAATTAATGAAGCATCTTAAGTATTGCTCAAGTACTGAGTTAGCTTTCTCTGTTTGACCATTCCCTTGAGGATGATGACTAGATGTCAGTCCCTGAGTGGTCCCTAAAAGGGATAAAAATTCCTTCCAAAATGCAGAAGTAAATTGCACTCCCCTATCAGATATGATGCATTGGGGTGCCTCATGCAATCTGTAAATATGCTGCACGAAAAGTTTCGCTAAGGCTTTTGCGGTGGGAATCTTTTGGCAAGGGATAAAGTGCACCTGTTTGGAAAACAAGTCCGTGACCGTCCAGATGACAGTATTCCCATTGCTTTCTGGTAATTCCACTATAAAATCCATGGCTATTTCCCTCCAGGGGGCTGAGGGATTTGCCACTGGTTGTAACAGTCCGGGTGATTTCCCTTGCAACCTCTTAGCAGTCGCGCACATTGGACAGCTTGCCACGTAATTTTCTATGTCCTTTTTCATGGATGGCCTCCAAAATTGCCTTTTAATTAAGTATAATGTTTTTACAAATCCAACATGCCCTGCTGATTTTGTGTCATGGCATGAATGTGCCCCTCTGGGTGGTTGGTATATATAATTTTTCCCCCACCCAAGGCAGTCCGTCCTTGATTGTGCACACTTGTCTATTTTTCTGGAACCATTCATCTGTTTCCAACGTTTTCCGGAATTCAATTCCGGTTTGGCTACCCAGCTGCGGTCTTAATTTAGCTTGGGCTCTGGTGGTTACTGGCGCTGCCAGTTATGGTTCCGCCATAAGTGGTTTAGAATCGGTGGCTCGCGTGCTGTTATATTGGGGCATGCAAGACCGTACATCTGCCAAGAAGTTCTTTCCCCCCGGCAAGTGCTTGAGCGTAAAGTGGAATTGGTGAAAATGCTGGGACCAGCGGGCTTGCTTGGGGTTGAGCTTCCTGGGTGTTCTCAAGGCTTCCAGGTTTTTGTGGTCTGTCCACACCTGAAAAGGGATTTTATTCCCTTCAAGGAACTGGTAAGTAATGACCAACGTATCCCATATGCCTCTTTCTCCCACACGGGCCAGCGCTTTTCCGTTTCGGTGAGTTTCTTGGATGTATACGCGCAGGGTTGCAATACCCCTTCATTGTTTTCTTTTAATAGTACAGCCCCCACTGCCACATCACTTGCATCTGCCTGTATTACGAAGGCCTTATCCATGTCTGGATGCCTCAGTACTGGTTCTGCAGAAAAGAGTTTCTTTGGTGTCTCAAATGCCGCTTGGCATTCCATTGTCCATTTTAGTGGCTGGCTACATTTCACTGAGGATTCTCCCTTCGTTTTTAGTAAATTCGTGAGGGGCAGGGCTATCTGGGCAAATGAGGGAATGAATTGGCGGTAAAGGTTTGCAAAGCCCAGGAAACTTTGCAGCTGCTTTCTTGTGCGAGGTGGTGCCCATTCTAATACTGCTCTGACCTTCTCAGGGTCCATTTCAATGCCCTGTGGGGATATGCGATAACCCAGGTAGTCTATTCTTTCCTGGTGGAATTCGCATTTCGATAATTTGGCATATAGGCAGCTTGCAGTTTCTTTAAAACCGCTCTGACTAGGTTGATATGTTCCTCTTTGGATTCGGTGAAGATGAGGATGTCATCTAACTAAACCAGGACCCCCTTAAATAGGTGCTCCCTTAGTACCTCTTTGATGAATTGCATAAATACTGCGGGACCCCCTTGTAATCCAAATGGCAAAACTTTGAATTGGTAGCACCCTGTTGGGCAATTAAATGCGGTTTTCCATTCATCCCCTTCCTTAATTCTAACGCGGTAATACGCTTTCCTTAGATCTAGTTTAGTGAAAATTCTTCCTTTTGAGAGGTGGGATAACATGTCCTTCATGAGGGGTAGGGGGTATAGGTTGCTTTCACTGATTGCATTCAATAGGCGGTAGTCCACACACAAGCGTAAAGAGCCATCCTTCTCTCTAAAGAGGACTGTTGTGGTCCGAAGGAGGAAACAATCCTTGAAAACGGAGACATTATTCTCTGTTTTAGTTTCTTTATTTTGCATTCCTTGCCAGGAGTTTCGCTACCATACTTTGGTACATTACAAAGCGGATGCCAGAATCTGGATTTCTGCATATCTTGTCAATGCAATAATATCCCATATTAACAGCGTTGACATCCGGCCCCCGTTACAAAAAGGACAGATCCTGTAATGTAAACAAAAGCATATATTAATGACTAGTCTTCGGTTTGTTGGGGTATTTCATATGAAACCTTTTGACGAGCCTGTCAGCTTTCACCTCACTGGATTTCACCCAAGTGGCTTCAGACATCAGGTATCCCTTCCATTGTACTAGGTACTGCAATTTCCCTTTAAAAATTCTAGAATCAAGAATATGTTTCACTTCATAATGGGTCTGCCCCGCAACTACGAGGGGCCCAGGTGCTTTCTTCGGGGGAGGTCTTAAAGTGGAGCCCCGATAAGGTTTTAACAAGCTACTGTGGAAGACAGGGTGAATTTTACCCAAAAGTCTAGGGAGTTTCAGTTTTACAGTGACTGGATTGATGACCTTTACGATAGGAAAAGGCCCTAAGAATTTCGGTCCTAACTTCTTGCTGGGTAATTTGAGGCATAAATATTTGGTTGACAAATAAACCTTTTCCCCAACCTGGAACGTTCTTTGGGGAGCCCTCTTTTTGTCAGCTTGTTTTTTATAGGTTGCAAAAGTCTTTTTTAAAGCAGTTTTTGTGTTTCTCCAAACTTCCTCCCATCCCCTCACCCATTGGTCAAGTGTCTGGGAAGCGGTTGGCACTTGGGGATATTCAGGAATTGGACTGAACTCTTTGCCTGTGGCTACTCTGAAAGGTGTGTAGCCGTGCTGCTGTGCACAGAATTGTTATACGCCACCTCTGCGAAGGTCAGTCCAGTTCGTCTGTTGATAAGACACGTAGCATCTGAGATATTGCTCCACCATTTTGTTAGCGGCTTCTGCAGCTCCGTTGGTGGCCGGATGAAAAGCAGATGACAAGCCTTGAGATGATCCAATTAATTTAAGAAAACTCCTCCAGAACTTTGCTGTGAACTGCATCCCCCTGTCTGAGATTATTCGCTTAGGGGTGCCGTGCAGTCGGTAGATATGTTTCAGGAACAATTTAGTCAGTCGTTGAGCGGATGGGAGTCCTTTGCAGGCGATGAAATGAGCCTGCTTTGAAAACAGGTCTATTACAGTCCAGATGACAGTATTTCCTCTACTCTCAGGTAGGTCTACGATAAAGTCCATAGCTATTTCTTCCCAGGGTTCCCAGTAATCCAGGGGTTTTCCCTGGTATTCTTTTCACTGTAGCACATACGGTACAACTCTTCACATAGTTTTCTACATCTCGTTTCAGTCCCGGCCACCAAAATTGCCGGCGGGTGAGATGTAGTGTTTTTAGATATCCAAAGTGTCCAGCCTGCTTTACATCATGGCTGTGTTTGAGAGCATTGAGACGGAGGGATTCGGGGAAATACAGTTTCCCCCCTTTGTTAGCCAAACCATCCCGGCACGTCAAGGAGGTTTGGTTATCTTTGAACCATTGATCGGTAAGAAGCTCTCATTTTATTTTCTTTGCTCCAGGGTCATCCGGATTTGGGACCCTGCGAGGTGTGATTTGTGCAACAGGTTGTGGATTGGAGATAATCGCCTCGTTGACTTCTTCATGTTCGCTTTTGTATTGGGGCAATCTCGATAGCGCATCAGCTAGGAAGTTTTTTCTCCCTGGTAGAGTACTTTACTTTAGAGTAAAGTTGAAGCGGTTAAAGTACTGTGCCCACCGTACTTGCTTTGGGGATAATTTGCGAGGAGTTTTCAGTGCCTCTAGGTTTTTGTGATCTGTCCATACTTCGAATGGCACCTTGCTCCCCTCCAGGTAGTGTCGCCAGTTTAACAGCCCCCATCTAATTGCGAAGGCCTCCTTCTCCCATATTGCCCAACTCCGTTCACTTTCCGTAAGTTTTTTGGAGGTGTAGGCGCAGAGTTGCAGGACTCCATTCTTGTTCTTTTGAAGCAATACAGCTCCAACTGCCACATCACTGGTGTCGGCTTGAATTACAAAGGGCTCCCCTAGACAGGGGTGCTTTAGGACCGGTTCGGCAGCAAATAGTCTTTTTAAATTCTCAAAAGCTGTTTGACAGCTCATAGTCCATGCTAGTGGTTGGCCCGGTCGCGGCTTCCCTCCTTTTCCCCGTGTTTTGAGTAAATCTGTAAGGGGTAGGGCAATTTTGGCAAAAGAGGGGATGAATTGACGGTAGAAGTTGGCAAAACCTAGAAAGCTCTGGAGTTGTTTGCGGGTTTTTGGGGGCTGCCATTCGATTATAGTTTTCACCTTGGCTGGATCCATCTCAATGCCTTCGGTGGAGATTCTGTAGCCGAGGTAATCTAATCGGGTCTGGTGAAATTCACATTTTGACAATTTGGCATAAAGCTTGGTATTCAATAGTTTCTTTAACACTTCTCTTACCAGCTTTATGTGATCAGTCATATTCGTGCTGTATATCAGAATATTGCTAAGGTACACCAGAACCCCTTTGTACAAGTGTTCATGTAGGACCTCATTAATCAACTGCATGAATACGGCTGGGGGCCCCTGTAGTCCGAATGGCATGACTTTAAATTGATAGCTCCCCATGGGGCAGTTGAAGGCAGTTTTCCACTCATCTCCTTCTTTTATTCTCACTCGGTAGTACGCCTCTCTCAGGTCTAATTTAGTGAAGACACTCCCCTTAGCCAGATGACTTAATAAGTCCTTTAGGAGGGGGAGGGGGTATCTGTTTTCCACACTTACAGCGTTGAGGCCCTTATAGTCTACGCGGAGACGAAGAGACCCATCTTTTTTTTCTTTAAATAACACAGGGGCTCCCACAGTAGATTTGGCCCGTTCAATGAACCCCCTCGCTAAGTTTTTATTCACGTATTGCTGCATCTCTTCCATCTCGAGGGGGGACATGGCGTACATTCTCGGGTGTGGAAGTTTGGCTCCTGGCACCAGTTCGATAGAACAGTCATTGGGTCTGTGAGGGGGTAGGATATCGCATTCATTTTCACTAAATGCCTCTGCTAAGTCCCGGTATTCATTGGTAGGCTAATAATGCATCGGGTGCATCCAGAATCAATTAGTATGTTTAAGTCTATTTGTGCCCCCGACTTAGGGATTGTAAGCTTGGCGGCCAGTGAAAAAGATGGAATTTGTCGACTCACCATCGGGTCGTTCTCCCTTTCGTCATCGCCGTCAAAGGAGGGTAGAGCAGGGGCGGGTCCACCTGGAGTCCCGGCATTCTCTTGTGTGGGAGGTGTAATCTGGGTAACAGGTGCTTGCGTGGCCCGGTTGGATTTTTCTCTCATTAGCCTCTGGGCAGGTCTCCTTCTCGTCGCTGGTTCCGGACTGCTCTGCAGTTGGGGGTAGGGGACCGGACAGTTTGCTACTCGATGTCCCTTCTTTCCGCACCGGAAACATTTTATTGACGCGTTTGCAGGTGGCCCGGTTCTTCCAGTCATCGTGGTAGCCGGAGGTTCTCGTGGGGGTGATTGTTGTTCGGATTGTTCTGGTTTCTGCTCAGATTCAGGTGGGGAAGGCTTTTTATAGCAGGCGAGCTGAACATCTAGCTTCACCATTGTCTGGTACCACTCGTGCAGTCGGTCAGGTACTGCTCGAATAATGCAGGCCTGGGCGAGGTGATCATCTAATCCCTCAATGAAGTGATGGATTAGGGACTGCTCTGGCCACCCCTCTATCCGACCTGCTATCTTGCGAAACTCTCGCACGTACTCCAGGGCAGGCCTGCCGGCTTATTTCATTTTGTGGATTTGTTATCTTGCTTTTAAGTCAAGGGATGGGTCCTCAAATCTTTCTTTCAGACCCAGGGGGTCTTCCAATTCTGGGGCTTGCTCATTATATAGATTGTTCAGCCATTCGGATGCTTCTCCCTCTAGGCCGGATGCAATCACATCGATCATAGCCCCTGGGTCTGGGTAGAGATAAGCCCAGCGATTCAAGTGAGAGCGTACTTGGTTGAGGAAAAAAATCAGTTTCTCTGGGTCCCCATCGAAGGTTGCTCTGAATGGTGGAGAATGGGTCCCCCACTGTGGCTGTTGCTGCTGCTGGCCCCATCCTGGTTGCTGGTTTATGTCCAGGGGTTGCACGTTCGGGGGCTGGGGCCAATCTCCTTGTTGTGGCCGTCCTCCCTCTAGCAGCTGATCTCCTGGGCCCTGCACCATCCCAATATGTTGCAAGGTCTCTATCAGCTGTGGTGAGCTCAAAAGTTGTCTGCTCCCTGCCTGCTTCGAATGCCATACTCCCCATTGTTGCAGAGGCCTCAGACATGGAATCCCTCTCTCTTCAGGGCTGGGGTCCCTGATAGAGGAAGACAGGGTCTGAAAGGCTGTCTGATATGAATTGGAGGGGCTGTAAGCTTCTTTTTGCAGGAGTGGCTCTCTGCTTTTCTCCCCTGGGGTTTGAGATATTTCCAGTAACTCTTGAATGGCAGTTTGCCCATTGTCTGTCCACCGGTTCTCATTCGTCTGCCAAAATTCATTTTCCCACAGTATGCTGTCTGTTACTTGCCCCTCTGGGATATCAGGCGCTGCTGGGCTGTATTCAACAAACTCCCGTTTCATGATAGATTGGCCTGCTCCTGAATTCTGTCATTCTCACTCCAGGCTAGGAGAAAAAGGTGGGGTAATGCACCTCCCTGTTGTTTGAAAAGTTTTTTAGATTCTGGCATGATGTTGTGGTCCGAAGGAGGAAACAATCCTTGAAAACGGAGACATTATTCTCTGTTTTAGTTTCTTTATTTTGCATTCCTTGCCAGGAGTTTTGCTACAATACTTCGATACATTACAAAGCGGATGCCAGAATCTGGATTTCTCTGGCTTGCGTCTGTCTTATCTTGCTAACTCCTCCCTTACTTTACTGTAATGATTTACGTCTTCCAATTAGGCTGGAGGCCAAAGATTCACTTCCCTTCCCAGTCTCCCGCTTTTTTCATAATTCTCCTCCCTTCGTCTGTCATCTGATTTAACTCCAAAAATACCAGACAGTTCTGCATATGTTGTCAATGCAATAATATCCCATATTAACAGCATTGACAAGGACAGGGGCAGCCACTTTAGGCTGGGCAGTTTCGATAAACCCCCTTTCTAGGTTTTTATTTATGAATCTTTCCATTTCCTCCTTCTCCTTAGGGCTCATGGAGTATAGTCTGGGCTTTGGAAGTTTTGCCCCGGACTTGAATTCTATGGCACAGTCCATGGGTCGGTGAGGGGGGAGCTCATCTGCCCTCTCCTCACTGAAAACTTCAGCCAGATCTCTGTATTCCTCTGGTATTTCGGGTAGCCCCTTTTCTTCTCCCATGGATGCTTTTTCCGTTCTTAATTTTGGTAGGTCCCCTTGGGGGTTTACGTCCGTAGGGTCCCCCTTTGGGAAATTGATTTCTGCCATCCTCCAATTTACCCAGGGGTTCCATTTATTTAACCATTCCAGCCCTAGGATCAGTGGGCATTCCATGCCTGGGGTCACTACAAACATTATGTCTTCCTCGTGGTTTCCCAGGGATAGGTGGACTGGTAAAGTGGCTAGGGTAGCTGGCACCCCCCCTGCTATGGACACATCTAACTGGCTAAATGAGATTGGTTGATCTAGCCTCCTCACCGGAATGCCCAAATTCCCCACTAGCGTCGGGCTAATGAGGTAGCGGGTGCAGCCAGAGTCTATTAAGGCTTTCACTTTGACAGCTTCGGGCATGGAGGGAGTTAATATAGTCACTGTCTTGAGGATAGGTGCGATGGGTCCACTTACCAGGGGTTCGCCCTCCGAGCTGTCGTCTGTTGCGTCCACCGGCCCTGCGGTTTAGGCTGGAGTTGGTACCCCACGTTGGGCAGAGGTTGGGGATTCCACAGCCTCTATCGCTCTCATGGCGGGTTCTTTTGGCTTGGCTGGGGACTTCCCGGATTTCCTGGCCGGTGATTGGTCTGGGTTGTGCTGGGGGGCTTTCCAGCGGCATTCTATGGCCCGATGCCCATCTCTCCCGCATTTGAAATAGCCCGTTGACTCCTTGGCTATAGCTGGTGGCTTTGTTGGTTTGCGCGTCGGTTCAGGCAGTGAGCAGCCCCATGGTTTTCCTCAGCGGTGCCTCTTCAGTAGGTCGATCTTTGCTTTCTCTGCCAGGACGTACCATTCGTCGAGTTGGTGTGGGTCTCCCCGGGGCCGGCAAGCGTCATGCAGGTCGTAATTTAGGCCGTCTTTGAAATGGCTAAGGAGGATGTCTTGCTGGCAATGGTCCGGATTCTTGCGTATATTCGGCTACTGGGCGTCTGCCTTGTCTCACAGTTTTGATTCTTTCGCGGGCTTTGCGATCAGCCAGGTGGTCCTCAAATCGCCTTCTCAGAGAGGACATGAAACGGTTGAAATCGTTGAGCTCTGGGGCATCGGAATCGTGCAAATTCACCACCCAATCTGCGGCCGGTACGTCCAGAGTGGATTGCACGATACAGATACAGGATTTGTCGCTAGGGATGTGCTGCCCGTATTCCTCCATGTAGCTGAGGACTTGAGTTAGGAAAAACCCCAAGCGTGTCGGCTCCCCCTTGAATTTCGCGTCCAGCGGCTGGAGTCTTTGAATAGATCGGTGCCTTCGCCGTTGGTGGTATTGTCTTCCATCCTGATCGCCATCTGCGGGTCGGCAGGGAGTGGGGGTTGTTGAAGTGGTCGCTACTGGATCAGTGGACATCCCCGGGGCTACAGGTTCCAATTCCCCCCCCCAGTGTCTCTCCAGCTGCAGCTCCAGGTGCTGGTGTGGCCGCGGGGCTCAGAATTCTCCTCCCCTAGAGAGCCGAGGGTTCTTTTCATCAGGTCAATAGTTTTCTCTAGGATCCAGTTCGAGTGCTGCGCCCAACTTCCTTTCTCTTTGTTAACGTGCAGGGATTTCTCCATCTCCTGCTTCCATTCTGGTCGGTGGGCCCTCCGTCTCGGGGTCACCTTTCTCGATCTCTTTTCCCACTCGCCTTTCTTTCCAACACCCATTGACCACCGAGGTTTTTGGTTACGCGTCTCCACCACCTCTTCTCCTGAGGAGTATGACGTTTCAGATCCTGACAGCTGGCAGGTTTTCGGTCGGGGGGAAAGGCTCCCTCTCCCTGGGGGTTTCTCACTTCCTTGCCTCGTCGTCTGACATTATATTTTTTGCAAAGTCCCCCGGCAAGGTTTTTCCTTCCAGGTTGACTATTACTGCAGATCCTGTCTAATGTAAGAAACCACTTCAATCCACATCTTAAGAAAGCAGAACTCTTGGAAACGGTTTCTTCCAACAGGAACTTTTATTAAAAGAAATTGATAGCAAGAATGCTAGACAGGATCTGAGGGATTTCATTACAAATTGATGTTTTAAAGTGTCCGTAAGCAGCCCCCACCCCGCAGTTCTTCCAGCCGATTCAGACCAGCAGATTTCTACGTGTTAAATCCAGGAAAGATAACATCAATCCGGCTCCATTGTACATGATCATTCAACAGCTCCTCACACCTTATTTTGATGACGGATAAATAAACCAGATTCCGGATCCTGCATCTTTTCACTCCCCTTTCCTAGCTGACCGGTAAGGAGGAGAAGTTCAGAGGGGCATAAGATAAAAGGCTAATGGTTACATTGTGATGGTTAGCATACCCGAGGTGAATAAACAAAAGGTTACTTTGTAGTGAATAGAGGAAGTGAAAGTAATAAAACCCTCATGCATACTCCCGCCTCCCCCTTAGGATTATGGCAGGGTTCAGGAGAGGGTAAGAATTGGTTTTTTAGATGAGAGGAGATAGATAGAAAGGAAATATAGCTGGATCCTGACAGTGACTTCCACAAGAACAGCCTGGACTACCTGGGGTATCACAACCGCAAAGATGAGGTAGAAATGGACTCAAGTAAGGTGAGGGCAATTCTGGAACGGGAGGCCCCTTGAACAAGGAGACAGTTACAGAGTTTCTTGGGGTTCATGAACTTTTACTGGCAGTTCATCCCCACATTTGCCCAGATAGCCCTGCCCATCACCAATTTGCTCAAGACGGGAGGGGGGAGTGAAGCCTAAGCCAAATCAATCAGTAAACTAGTGTATCAAATGCCAAGTGGCTTTCGAGAAACCAGCTAAAGTGGCTCTTTTTCAGCGCTTTCTTGGCATTGTCCCACACTTGCTTCCAAGCTGACACCCATTGGTCTAGTGTCTGAGAGGCAGGGGAACTTGGGAGTATTCAGGCATAGGGATAAAATCCTTTCCAGTGGTGATCTTAAAAGGCGTGAAACCGGTGCTACTGTGGACAGTGTTGTTGTAGGCCACTTCAGCGAATGGGAGGTCAGTCCAGTTCATCTGTTGGTAATCCACATAGCACCTAAGATACTGTTCCACCATTGCGTTCATTTTTTTTTTTACATCTCAAGTTTTATTAGTTTTTTTTGTTTGTTTTACAGCCAAGTGCTTATAACACATCGTGGAGATAGGGCACTCCATAGAACACCACAAAAAATACAGTCATACATATACAATTTAAACTGCTTCTTTAAAGGTTCCCTCTCTATTTTATCAATAAAAAAAGAAGAGAGAAAAAAAAGAAAAGAAAAAAAAACACAAAAACAAAAAACAAAAGTTATCAAAGATATTTTCACCCGTTTTCAGGCTTAACCAACTTTCAATTAATCTATTTCAATTTAGTCTTGCATAAACATATAGTATACAATTCGAGCATTCCTAAAATATAAATTGTTTCTTATTTCACATACATATTTTGTAAATAAACATAACTTTATATATTTTAAAACCATTACATAAGACAAAATAATATAATAATGTTATAATAATAATAATAATAGGACAATAATTATTTCTATCATTAATAATATAACTATTATATCTTAATGTTTCTCAACTATATTCTATTTCATATACTCTATCCAATATTTTTATAAATCAGTCCAAGTCCCTAAAAATTCCTCAATTGTTTCAATTTAGTCCATTTAATATATCACTAATTACCATTCAATTCTTGTAAGTAAAAATATCAATAATACTTCACCAGTCTCAATCTCAATCTAACTCCTTTAATTTTAAGTTTTCCAATTTTTCCTATTGTCATTCCAAACCATAATCAAATCCATAATTTAGATCTAATGTTGACTCAAACCAGAGTAACCTTAAAAATCTCAAAAATATTAGCTCATTCAACGTCCAAAAGCCCTTTTTACCCATCAGATAAAATTTTAACTCTCATTTTTAAATCTAATTCTAGCTTTCTTTTTGTGCCAAGTAGGTTTCCACAGCAGGGCCTCTAAATCCTCCCATCTTAGTGACTGGCTAAAAAGGCCTTTTCCCCCCATTGAGTCCAATCATATTCTTTTTCTCTTTTATCCAGTGTTGTCTGTACTGTCATGTTGTCAACATTTTTAGTGCCTCGTATTTGGAAGTCCAATCCTGTTGCTTTTAAAGTTGTAAATGTTTTAGTTGAGTTCTGCCTTTGATCATCAAAGATGTCCATCATGTGGGATGTGTCCTCTTCCTCTTCAATAGATTCAATAGATTCAATAGATTGTAAATGTATTTCATCCATCTCATTAAGTTGTAAATCTGATTGTGTATCATAGTCAATCAAAGGTTGAGCTTCAATTTTTAATTCTAAGTCCTCCTTTTTGCTAAGCATTCTGATATGTTCTTTATATTCCATTCTCATTTCCAAAAATTTTTCTAATATAAGTCCATAATTAATCTGTGAGTAGGATTCCATCCTCTTTTTTTTTTTTTTAGAAGTTCAGCTTAAAGAATAGATTGCAGCGTTATAAAATATAGAGTCCAAACAGAGATATATTTCCAATCAAAGATAGCAAAAAGCCAATAGTCCAGCACAGAAATAAAGAAAACAGCAAGAGTCCCAAGTAGCAGTCAGTTGTTATGTTGTAATCCAGTCTGGGCATCACGCCAGAATCAGGAAGTGGGAGTTCAACTGGAGAAAGTTACATTGTATCAGTCATAGTTTCTGGGCTTCATGCCAAGTCCCAGGCTGCATTGTATCCAAAACAATCTACATAAGTCCACCCAGAGAGCAGAAAGTTTTTTAGGCAATACTATTCAGGAGGGGGGGAGGAAAAAAAGCATTCCACCCCCTCCCTTAGAATTTTCACCTAAACTGTAAATAAACAAGCCAAAAGAGAAAGTCACAGTAAGGTTTTTTTTTTTCCCCCCAGGATGCCCGAATTCCAACTGCTTATATAAACAAAGTAAAATAATAAAAAACAATAATTATTTTTCCAAAGCCCGTTTTCCCCAGTGATCAAACGCTGCTTTCTCAAAGTAGGGAAATAGTTCTTAAAGCTGTTAGCAGGGAAATAGGTAAAGTAACAAGAGGGAAGGAAAGGTCTCACCCGGATCTTCCACGGTGGTTCTTTATGCTTAGATGTTGCTGTGACTTTCGGCTGGAGCAGCTGAGTGATCGGCCATGTTACTGGCTGATCTTTTCCCCGTCGGCCCAAAGGTGATTTTCTCGGACCGCAGAGGGAGCCGCCGCTCCCTCCGCGATCGACGAGTGCCCTCTACGGTGGTCGCCCCTACAGGGCGACTTTCGACCCTGTCCATGGTCTACCGGCGGGGGGAAACCGGACGGCAAAGAGAGCGAGTTCTTTGCACGTCCGCGGGCGCTGCCACCGGATCCGGAAGTCCATTGCGTTCATTTTTTCATCTGCCCCATTCATAGACGGGTTGTCATGCCTCTGTCCGAGTCTGACTCCGAGGAAGACATGGAGTTCTCTGTTGAGGCCCAGGAAGGAGTGTCTGTGGCTTCAGAGGACTGTAGGGAGGAGCAGGCTGAGGCAGGCCAGGGCCCTTCAGGTTTGGAACAGGGAAGGCAGAGTTCAGGTGAGGAGCAAGCCCCCCCCACCTGATCCTAGAGCAAGGAGAGCAGAGAGGAGGAGAGAACAACGGAGGCAGGCTCAATTGCTCGGGAGGAGAGCATCCCGCCCCACTCCACAAGGCACACCTGGGGATTAAGATTTAAGGAGACACTGTGGGGTGTGGCATTTGCCGGGAACAAACGTGGTGATCTTGAGATAGTTGTGAATTGTGCTCTTGTCTTTGTTTAACCTGGACACTTTGAATTCCGGACTGGTTGCTTTCCTGCTTCATGACCACAGACTGCATTCCTGAGTCTCTCCTTGCAGTCTGCAGGCAAGCTGAGAGTTAAAAGGACTCTTTACATTTTTGTTTTGTTTTCGTGTTATCTGTCTTGCCTGGAGAACATTGTAAATTTCCCGGGCTGTATTGGAATTGCCTTTAGCCAGAGGCAGCTGAAAGGAACGTGTCTGTGTGCTCTGGTTGAACTCTTGCCAGCATATATGGGACTTTTGGGGAACATTGGCTTTGATTAAAGGACTGTTGCTCTTGCCAGCCGACTGCTTTGCCTCTGTTCGGGGCCCTGGGTCATCACATGGGTGAAAAGCCAATGACAGTCCTTGCGTTGAACCAATTATTTTCAGAAAGTTTCTCTAGAACTTAGCCGTAAATTGCACTCCCCTGTCAGAGATTACACGCTTTGGCATGCCGTGTAGTCGGTAAATGTGTTTAAGGAACATCTTAACCAATTTCTGGGCTGACAGGAGGCCAGAGCAGGCGATGAAATGAGCCTGCTTTGAAGCATCCAAACCCAGATAAGCCCTTTGTAATCCAGGCAGATGCCAGCGACGTGGCAATAGGGGCAGTGTTACTCCAGAAGAACAAAAAGGGGGTACTGCAACCCTGTGCCTACACGACTCGCAAGTTATCCGATGCTGCCAAGCATTGGGCCATTTGGGAGAAAGTGGTTTATGCTGTCAGATGGGCCTTTCTGACCTGGTGGCAGTTTTTGGAGGGCAGTAAGATTCCTTCAAAGTGTGGATGGACCATAAGAATCTGAAGACATTAAGGACCCCAAGGAAGCTATCCCCTAAGTAGGTCCGATGAGCTCAGTATTTTAACCACTTCAATTTTACCCTTTGCTACTAGCCAGGGGGAAGAACTTCCTAGCAGATGCCCTTTCTCGCATGCCGCAGTACAGAAGTGCCTGAGAGGAAGTAGTTAACTCCATCATCCCATGCAGGCAACTCGCAGCACTAATGCTTATGAGGCAACAGAGAACAGTCTCTCTGCAACTGGCAGGAGAGTCATTGACGCAACTGTTAAAAGATGGCTTGTGGTGGATGAATGGTTCCAGAAACATTAAGATGACCTGAGGTCAAAAGAGGGCTTAACATGGAAGGGGAGTAAATTGTACATCCAAGCCAGCCAGATAACCTTGGTCCTGCAGAGGAGCCATGATGCAAAACCCACAGGGCATTTTGGATTTGTGAAAACCCTAATGTCATGGTTCCAACAGATGAAACCCTTCAAAAGAACTTCGAGGCATTGTTTTCCTTAAAGAATCTTTTATTCAGGAAAAAAAGTATCGGCACTACATAGTTGAAACCAAAAACTAAATTCCCCTCCCCTGGATACAAAATAACAATGTACAATTCCCACCCCCAATAAACAGTCATAAAGCATATTCCCCAATAAGCTTAAAACACGGGCTTTCTCCCCAGTTCTCCAGCCTGCCTAAACGTTATCAGCTCTGGGCCCAGTTTGTCCTTGGGTTCCCACGACAGAATTATTGTTATGGCTAACTGAGCTCGCATCCCAAACCCCCCTCCCTGCACCAACTTTCTAAGAGTAAGAAAAAGGGAAAAGAGAAAATGGCTGCATTTTCATCTGTCGTCAAAGCAAGAACATCCAATGTTAGCAGTGTTGACATCCGGCCCCCTTACAAAAAGGACAAATCCTGTAAAGCAAACAAAATCATAAGTTAGGAGTTGCTTCTCGGTTTATTAGGGTGTTTCTTATAGAATTTGCTAATGAATCTTTCAGGTTTTATATCGCTAGACTTAACTCAGGTGGCATCAGACAGCGGATATCCTTACCATTGCACTAAATATTATAACTTTCCCTTAAAAAGTCTAGAATCAAGAATATGCTTCACTTCATAGTGAGTCTGTTCTGCTATTACGAGAGGTCCAGGTGCCTTCTTGGGGGGAAGCCGTAGGGGGGAATCCTGAAAAGGTTTCAGCAGGCTACAATGGAACACAGGATGAATCTTTCCTAAGAGTCTGGGAAGCTTTAATTCTACCATGACTGGGTTAATGATCCTTACGATGGGGAAGGGTCCTAAATACTTCGGTCCTAATTTCTTACTAGGTGTAAGGACCCACCTCAATTTACATTTTAAGAAGACAGAACTCTTGGAACGTTTCTTCCAACAGGAATCTTTATTAAGAAAAACTGACTGAAGGCATGCTAGACAGGATCTAAGGGACCCCCCTGATCATTCAATGTTTTAAAGTGTTCCCAGGCAGTCCCACCCCACATTCCTTCCGGTTAATTCAAATTGGCAGATGGCTGGGTGTTAAATCCATCGGATCCCAAACGTTGCAATCTTCCCCCCCTTTTTCCTTGCTGCCGGTAAAAGGAGGCTTCATAGGGAGTGAGATCAAAGGCTGATGGCCGCATTGTTATTGTTAGTGCTCCAGAGAGGGAATCCACAGAGGATGTTTCTTTGTAGTTGATAGTAGGAATGCCAGTCATAAACACCCGTGTTTACTCCCCCCCCCTTTGTAGTATGACAGAATCCAAAAGAGAGTAAGAATGGGTTTTCTCAGAGTAGATAGCTAGAAATAAGATATAATTGGATTCTGACATCCGGCTCCCCTTAAAAATAAGAGAGGTCCACCTGTAGAGAAAACAAAACAGGTATAAAAGTTAGTCTGGCTTGTTAGGATACTCTGTATGAAACTTCTTTAAAAGCTTCGGGGCTTTTACATGATGTTTATGGACCCACTCGTTTTGAGAGGCGGGGAGGTGCTTCCATGCTGCTAGGTATTAAGTTTCCCCACAATATTTTCTAGAGTCCAGGATTTCCCTTATTTCGAAGTGTTGCTCCCCTTCTATCATGATTGGTGTTGGTGGGGGGGGGATTTTTGGCCGTAAGGGTGACTGTTCTCTTTTCAGCAAACTGCAGTGGAAAATTAGGTGTATTTGTCTAAGATTCTTGGGTAATTCTAATTCTACTGTTACTGGGTTTATGATTCTTTTAATTGGAAAAGGCCCTATATATTTTGGTCCAAGTTTTTTACAGGGATGTATGGATTTTAAGTATTTTGTAGACAAATACACCATTTTTCAAGGCTTCCAAACTTTTGTGGTCTGTCCACACCTGGAAAGGGATTTTATTGCCTTCAAGGAATTGATGCCATGTAAGTAATGAGCAATATATCCCATATGCCTCTTTCTCCCACACGGGCCAGCGCTGTTCCGTTTCAGTGAGTTTCCTGGACGTATACGCGCAGGGTTGCAACATTCCTTCATCATTTTCTTGTAATAGTATAGCCCCCACTGCCACATCACTTGCATCCGTCTGTATTACCAAGGGTTTGTCCATGTCTGGGTGCCTCAGTACTGGTTCGGCAGAAAAAAGCCTCTTTAATCTCTCAAATGCCACTTGGCATTCCATTGTCCATTTTAGTGGCTGGCTAGGTTTCACTGAGGATTCTCCCTTCGTTTTTAGTAAGTTCGTGAGGGGCAGGGCTATTTGGGCAAATGAGGGGATGAATTGGCGGTAAAAGTTTGCGAAACCCAGGAAACTTTGCAGTTGCTTTCTTGTGCGAGGTGGTGCCCATTCTAATACTGCCCTGACCTTCTCTGGGTCCATTTGAATGCCTTGTGGGGATATGCGGTAACCTAGGTAATCTATTCTTTCCTGGTGAAATTCACATTTTGATAATTTGGCATATAGGTGGGCGGCTCGCAGTTTCTTTAAAACCGCTCTGACAAGATTGACATGTTCCTCTTTTGATTCGGTGAAGATAAGGATGTCGTCTAAATAAACCAGGACCCCCTTAAATAGGTGCTCCCTTAGTACCTCGTTGATTAATTGCATAAATACTGCGGGGTCCCCTTGTAATCCAAAAGGCAAAACTTTGAATTTGTAGCACCCCATTGGGCAATTAAATGCGGTTTTCCATTCATCTCCTTCCCTAATTCTCACGCGGTAATACGCTTCCCTTAGATCTAGTTTAGTAAAAAAAAAATCCTTTCGAGAGGTGTGATAACATGTCCTTCATGAGGGGTAGGGGGTATAGGTTGCTTTCACTGATTGCATTAAGAAGCCGGTAGTCCACGCATAACCGTTTTTAATTTTGGTAGATCCCCTTGGGGTTTTAAGTCTGTAGGGTCCTCTTTCGGGAAATTGATTTCTTTCATCCTCCAATTTACCCAGGGGTTCCATTTTGTTAACCATTTCAGCCCTAGGATCATCGGGCATTCCATGCCTGGGGTCACTATAAACGTTAGGTCTTCCTCATGATTCCCCAGGGATAGGTGGATTGGTAACGTGGCTAGGGTAGCTGGCACCCCCCCTGCTATGGACACATCTAACTGGCCAAATGAGATTGGTTGTTCCAGCCTCCTCACCGGAATGCCCAAATTTCCCACTAGCGTGGGGCTAATGAGGCAGCAGGTGCAGCCAGAGTCTATTAAGGCTTTCACTTTGACAGCTTCGGGCATGGAGGGAGCTAATATAGTCACTGTCTTGAGGATGGGTGGGATGGATCCACTTACCAGTGGTTCGCCCTCCGAGCTGTCATCTGGGGCGTCCACCGGCCCTGCTGTGTAGGCTGGAGCTCTTTCCCCACGATAGGGGATTCCACAGCCTCTATCCCTCTCATGGCAGATTCTTTTGACTTAGCTGGGGACTTCCCGGATTTGCTGGCCGGTGGTCTGTCTGCGTTGTGCTGGGGGCTTTCGAGCGGCATTCTACAGCCCGATGCCCCTCTCTCCCGCATTTGAAACAGCCCATTGGTTTCTTGGCCATAGCCGATGGCTTCGCTGGTTCGCGCGTCGGTTCAGGCGGTGAGCGGCTCCATTGTTTTCCTCGGCGGTGCCTCTTCAGTAGGTTGATCTCTGCTTCCTCTGCCAGGACGTACCATTCGTCGAATTGGTGTGGGTTCCCCCAGGGCAGGCAAGCATCATATAGGTCGTAATTCAGACCATCTTTGAAATGGCTAAGGAGGATGTCTTCCGGCCAGTTCAGCTTGCTGGCAATGGTTCGGAATTCTTGCGTATATTCAGCTACTGCCCGTCCGCCTTGCCTCATCGTTTTGATTCTTTCGCGTGCTTTGCAATCAGCCAGGTGGTCTTCAAATCGCCTTCTCAGAGAGGACATGAAACGGTTGAAGTCGTTGAGCTCGGCATTGGAATCATGCAAATTCACCACCCAATCGGCGGCAGGTCCATCCAGAGCAGATTGCACGATCCGGATACGGGCTTTGTCACTAGGGATGTGTCGCCCGTGTTCCTCCATGTAGCCAAGGACTTGGGTTAGGAAAAAATCCAAGCGTGTCGGCTCCCCCTTGAATTTCGCGTCCAGCAGCTGGAGTCTTTGAATAGATCGGTGCCTTCGCCGTTGGTGGTATTGTCTTCCATCCGGATCGCCATCTGCAGATCGGCAGGGGGTGGGGACTACTGGATCAGCGGATGTCCCTGGGGCTGCAGGTTCCAATTCCCCCTCAGTGTCTCCAGTTGCAGTTCCAGGAGTTGGTACGTGGGGCTCAGGATTCTCCTCTCCTAGGGAGCTGAGGGTTCTCTTCATCAAGTCGATAGCTTTCTCTAGGATCCAGTTCAAGTGCTGTGCCCAGCTTCCTTCATCTTCGCTTGTGTGCAGGGATCTCTCCATCTCCTGCTTCCATCCTGGTTGGTTGGCCCCCCGTCTCAGGGTCACCTTTCTTGAATTCTTTTCCCACTCGCCTTTCTTTCCAACGCCCATTGACCACCGAGGTTTGTGGTTACGCGTCTCCACCACCTCTTCTCCTGAGGAATCTGACCCTTCAGATCTGGATATTTGGCAGCTTTCCAGTTGGGGCAACGGCTCCCTCTCTGGGGGGCTTTCCCCCTTCCCTGCTTCATCGTCTGACATGGTAATTTTTGCAAAGTCCCCCGGCAAGGTTCTTCCTTCCAGGTTGACCAATTTTGCAGATCCTGTCTAATGTAAGGACCCGCCTCAATTTACATCTTAAGAAGACAGAACTCTTGGAACGTTTCTTCCAACAGGAATCTTTATTAAGAAAAACTGACTGAAGGCATGCTAGACAGGATCTAAGGGACCCCCCTGATCATTCAATGTTTTAAAGTGTTCCCAGGCAGTCCCACCCCACATTCCTTCCGGTCAATTCAAATTGGCAGATGGCTGGGTGTTAAATCCATCGGATCCCAAACGTTGCAATCTTCCCCCCCTTTTTCCATGCTGCCGGTAAAAGGAGGCTTCATAGGGAGTGAGATCAAAGACTGATGGCCGCATTGTTATTGTTAGTGCTCCAGAGAGGGAATCCACAGAGGATGTTTCTTTGTAGTTGATAGTAGGAATGCCAGTCATAAACACCCGTGTTTACTCCCCCCCCCCTTTGTAGTATGACAGAATCCAAAAGAGAGTAAGAATGGGTTTTCTCAGAGTAGATAGCTAGAAATAAGATATAATTGGATTCTGACACTAGGTAACTTAAGCCATAAATACTTCGTGGACAAATAAACGTTTTCCCCAACTTGGAATGATCTTTGAGGAGCCCTCTTCTTATCTGCTTGCTTTTTATATGTCTCTGAAGCCTTTTTCAAAGCAATTTTCATGGTTTTCCAGAACTCTTCCCACCCCTTCACCCACTAGTCAAGTGTTTGGGAAGTGGAGGGTCCCTGAGGATATTCAGGTATTGGGCTGAACTCTTTTCCAGTGGCCACTTTAAAAGGTGTGAAACTGGTGCAGCTGTGAACAGAGCTACTGTAGGCCACCTCTGCAAATGGGAGGAGGTCAGTACAGTTTGTCTGCTGATAATCCACATAGCATCGGAGATACTGCTCCACCACTGAGTTCGCAGATTCAGCCGCCCCAGTGGTAGACGGGTGAAAAGCCGATGACAGTCCTTGAGATGAGCCAATTAGTTTAAGAAAACCCCTCCAAAACCTGGCTGTAAACTGCACCCCCCCCCCGGTCTGAGATTATACGTTTCGGTGCACCATGCAGTCTGTACATGTGTTTCAGAAACATCTTGGTTAGTCACTGGGCGGACAGGAGCCCTTTGCAGGCAATGAAGTGAGCCTGCTTTGAAAACAGATCTATCACAGTCCAGATAACGGTATTTCCCTTGCTTTCAGGTAGGTCTACTATAAAATCCATAGCAATTTCTTCCCATGGTTACGAAGGGTCCGCCACTGGTTGTAATAGTTCAGGGGGTTTCCCTGGGATTCTTTTCATGGTGGCACATACAGCACAACTCCTGACATAGTTCTCTATGTCCTGTTTCAAACCCGGCCACCAAAATTGCTGGCGGATTAGGTGTAGTGTTTTTAAATATCCAAAGTGCCCAGCCTGCTTTACATCATGGCCGTGCCAGAGTGTGTTAAGGTGGAGGGTTTCAGGCAAGTACAACTTCCCCCCTTTGTAAGCCAAACCATCCCTGCATGTTAGGGAGGTTTGATTGTCTTTGAACCATTGGTCAGTGAGGAGCTCCTGTTTTATTTTCTTTGCCCCAGTGTCGTCGGGGTTTGGGGTTCTCAAATGTGGGACTCTGTGCAGTGCTAGTTGAGAAGCAGTTTGTGGAGTAGACATAATTGTTTCATTAACCTCTTCACACTGGCTCTTGTATTGGGGCAGTCTGGATAAAGCATTAGCTAAAAGGTTTTCCCCCCGGTATGTACTTTAGGGTGAAGTTAAATCGGTTAAAAGCAGTCTTCCACTCGTCTCCCTCTTTTATCCTCACTCAGTAATATGCCTCTCTCAGGTCCAATTTAGTGAAGACACTCCCCTTTGCCTGGTGGGTTAGTAAGTCCTTCAGGAGGGGGAGGGGGTATTTGTTTTCCACGCTCACAGCGTTTAACCCTTTATAGTCTATGCAGAGATGAAGCAACCCGTCTTTTTTTCTTTAAATAATACCGGAGCTCCCACCTGAGATTTGGCCCGTTCAATAAATCCCCTCGCTAGGTTCTTGTTCACATACTGCTGCATTTCTTCCATCTCAAGGGGGGGTCATGGCATACATCCTCGGTTGTGGGAGTTTAGCTCCTGGTAACAGTTCAATGGAGCAATCATTAGGCCGGTGGGGAGGCAGGGTGTCACATTCTTTCTCACTAAATACCTTTGCTAGGTACTCGCTGGGGACGAGGGGCTCGCCTGGTTGGAACAGAGCAGCTATTTCCGCTAGTTCGTTAGATGGGCTAGACTCTTCAGTAACGTCAGTCGAGTTAAGGGGGGGCTTGGGTCCTATAGGTAATCTCACAGTTCTCATTCCCTTCTCCCACCAGATAAATGGCTTCCACTTGTCTAACCAGGCTAGCCCTAGAATCACAGTCTCAGTCATTCTCGGAGCCACCATGAAACGAATGAACTCCCAGTGCTCACCTATTTCTAAGTGTATGGGTTCAGTTAATTGTGTGACTAAAGTTTCTCCCATTAGGGAGCCATTGGCTTGCTCAAACCTCACGGGTTTGGTGAGCAGCCTTGCTCGTATGCCCATCTTCAGGGCAAGTGTCAAGCTAATAACGCACCGGGAGCATCCTGAGTCCACTAGCACTTTCAGATCTACCTGTGCCGCTGTCTTAGGGATTATGAGCTTGGCAGGCAGAGAAAAAGGTGGAACGGGTCAACTCACCATCAGGTCGTTCTCTCCGTCGTCGCTGTCGTAGGAGGGCAGAGCGGCGGCAGGTCCGGTTTGGGCCTTGGCACTCTCCTGCATGGGTGATGTGACTTGGGCAACGGGTTCCTGCGCGATCCAGTTGGATTTCTCTTTCGCTGGCTGCTGGGGCTGGTTTCTTCTTCGCCGGTGGTCCCGGTCTATTCTGCTCTTGAGGGTAAGGGACTGGGCAACTCGCTGCTCGATGTCCCTGTTGTCCACATCTGAAGCATTTAATCGATGGGCCTGCAGGTGGCCTGGGGTTTTCAGCGGTCGTGGCGGTTGGATGCTTTCGGGGGGGCAGCCATTTGGGTTGATCTGGCCTCGGCCCGGCTTCTTGCAGTGATGGTTTCTTATAGCGGGCAAGCTCGACGTCCAGCCTTACTGCTGCCTGGTACCATTCTTGCAATTTACTAGGGACCGCTCGATAGACACAAGCCTGGGAGAGGTGATCATTCAGTCCCTCCTTGAAATGATGGACTAGGGATTGCTCAGGTCATCTCTCTATTCGTCCGGCTATCTTGTGAAACTCTCGCACATATTCCAGCGCAGGCCTGCCAGCTTGTCTTATCTTATGAATTTGCTCCTTCGCTTTGAGGGCTATGGATGGGTCCTCGAACCTTACTCTCAGTCCAAAGAGGAAGAGGTGGAGGTCCAAGTTGGTCGCAACCACATCGATTATAGCGGCTGGGTTCGGGTAGAAATAGGCACAGCGGTTCATGTGGGAACGCACTTGGTTGAGGAAGATGATCAGTCTCTCCGGGTCCCCATCAAAAGTTGCTCTAAGGGGTGGCGCCATCAGCGGTTGCTGCGCTCCCCAGTGAGCCTGCATTCCCAGTGGTTGCTGGCCTCCCAACTGTGGGTGTTGCATCCCCAATGGTTGCTGGCCTCCCCATGGTGGCTGCGGCATCCCCAGTTGCTGCAGCCCCCCCCAGTGGTTCAAATATGTTCGGGGGCTGCGGCCACCCCCAAAGCTGTTGCTGCACTGCTGGCAGCTGCTGTCCCCCCGGCAGCTGTGGCATCTCCAATTGCTGTAGGGCCCCCAGTGGCCTCAGCAGCTGCTAAACTGGCACCCCCAGTTGCTGCAGGCCTCCCAGTGGTTGCTGCACATTCAGGGGCTGTTGCCCCACTTCTGCTGACCTACAGGCGATTGTGGCATCCCCGGTTGTTGTAGTCCCTCCTGCGGCCCCAGCGGTGGTTGTTGCGGAATCCCCAGTGGTTGCAGGCCCCTCAGCGGTTGCTGCACATTCAGAGGCGGTGGCCAGCCCCACTGCTGCTGCTGCGCTCCCAACGGTTGCAGAGCCCCTGGTGGCTGTATTATCCCCAGTTGCAGCAAGCCCCCCATGCTGTTGCTGCACCGCCAGCAACTGTTGGCCTCCCTGCTGTGGGGCTGTGGCATCCCCCATTGCTGTAGAAACTTCGGGCTGGGTGGCCCGAAGGCACGTCAGTCTGGGCTTCTGCTGTCCCGGTGGCGGCTCAGGCTCTTGTCTCGCCGGCGGCGATCTGGGCTTCTGGAGGGGCGACAGTGATCCAGGCTGCCATGTCTGGAGCGGCGACTGGAGCCATTCCTCTCTGCAGGGCTGGAGGCTATTGTAGGTGGCTTCGTGGACGGGGTAGCCGCTTGCCCTGCGCAGGTGGGACTGGGGCTTCCCCTCGGCATGAGTTGGTGACTGCCCAGCCGATCATCATGATCTATCGCGTATGGAGAATGGGAGGGTTGTTCCCCACTTCTCATCTCTAGCTCCTCAAATCTCTCCACCAACTTCTCCACTGATTGACTACAGACTGTGGACAGTTACTTCCACTCACCAGAGTTCTCAGGTAGTCGATTTCGCGGCTCTCCATTGGTCCGTGGAACGCGACTTGCGAGAAGCCCCTCTTTGCAGCTTGACCTCGTTCGCCTTCAAAGCACTTGATTGTGGTAAGGCCGCCTCGAGGTGTCTGGAGTCTCCACTGGGTAGGGTCTAGTCCGATGACCAAATCAATTGTCCTCGCAGCTTGGGTCTTGCCCCCATCTGGGAGATCTGAAAAATTTCCTTCTCCATCAGCGCGCTGGCCTGCGCTCCCTCCTCTGAGGCAGCAGCCACGGGGGTGCTGGTTTCAGGTGCCCCTTCCTTTTCCATGTTGAGATCTTCCCCGAATCTTTGTCGGTCTATCCCTCGACTCTAGGGACAGTGACTGGAGCTTGGGTCCCCAGGATGGATGGGTAAAAATTGTAGTTTTTGGCTTAATGTCATGGTTCCGACAAATGAAACCCTTCAAAAGAACTTTGAGGCATTGTTTTCCTTAAAAAATCTTTTATTCAGGAAACAAATTATTGGCACTACATAGTTGAAACCAAAAACTAAATTCCCCTCCCCTGAATACAAAGTAACAATGTACAATTCCCACCTCCAATAAACAGTTATAAAGCACATTCCCCAATTAGCTTAAAGCACGGGCTTTCTTCCCAGCTCTCCAGTCCACCTAAATGTTATCAGCTCTGGGCCCAGTTTGTCCTTGGATTCCCACGACAGAGTTATTGTTATGGCTAACTGAGCTCGCATCCCAAACCCCTCTCCCTGCACCAACTAATTCTAAGAATAAGAAAAAGGGGAAAGAGAAAATGGCTGCATTTTCATCTGTTGTCAAAGCAAGAACATCCGATGTTAGCAGCGTTGACACCTTCATTTGGTAAAAAGACAGTTTTGGTAGCTAAAAATGAAAAAGGACATAGAAGCCTATATGGCTAGTGGCCCCATGAAGCGCCCTATCTGGGAAGCCTCCAGGCTTGCTACAGTTGGTAGCCAATCCGGCTAAGCTGTGGGAAGAGATATCTATGGACTTTGTGATGCAATTGCCTGAGAATGCAGGGAACAGAATAATTTGGACTATCATCGACTTGTTTTTGAAGCAAGCACACTTTGTGGCATGTCCGAAGATTCCTTCAGCCCAGATCCTAGCCAAGATGTTTGTGCAACATATCTACTGAGTACATGGGATTCCAAAGTGCATTATCTCGGACAAGGAGTGCAATTCACTGCAAAGTTTTGGTGGAAATTCTTAAAAATGATAGGCTCCTCCTAGGGACATAGTTCTGCCTATCATCCAAGTACTAATGGGGCTGCTGAATGTACCAACTCACTAGTAGAGCAATACCTGTGCTGTTAATGTAAATTATCAGCATTATCAGCAGACTAATTGGGCCAAACTCCTGCCTTTCACAGAGGTGGCATATAACAACTCGATGCACAGCAGCACAGGTTTTACCCCCTTCAAAGTGGCCATGGGGACTGAGTTCATGCCCATGCCAGAGCTCCCAAAGGAAGTTCCATCTTCAGGGTCATTAGCTGATTGAATGGATACGTTAAAAGCCAATGTGGCCCACTGTGCATCAGGCACTGAATAAGTCTAGGGAAAGTCAAAAAAGGCAAGCAGATCAGAAGAGAGCCCCTCAGGAAGAGTTCAGAGTGGGGGATAATGTGTATTTGTACACTAAGTACCTAAACATGAGCCAATCTTGCAAAAAGTGAAGTCCCATAGGCCTTTCCATATCATCCGGATCGTAAGTCTGGTGACGGTGGAGCTGAAGTTGCTGAGAAGCTTCAGGTGAGTTTATCCAGTATTTCATTGCAGCCCTTTAAAACCTTTTTGGGGATCTGGTTTGAGGCCAAAGAAACACCTCCTCCTCCCATCCTAGTAAAGGGAGAGGAGCACTACAAGATCAAAAAGTTTCTCAGCTCCAGATATCACAAGGGAAAATTACAATATCTAGTACTGTGGAAAGGCTACCCATTAGCAGACGCTGAGGGGGTGGCTGTCCCTGTTAGGGTGGCAAGGTTAGTTAAATTTCATATTAGGTATCCACAATGGCCCCATTAAGGAATGTAGCAGTAGTTGGATTGTACGTAATAATGTGTATGTATGTATGTTTAATCTTGTTCCAAGTCTACCATTCTTCCGGGGGGGGGGGGTCGGCATGTCAAGACTGATTCACCATTTCACCTACATTTTCTTCCTTGCTTGACAAGGAAGCTTGACAAGATTGTGGAATGCAAAAGTGGGAGGGATAGTATCTAGATAACCAAGGCATCTTTGAGAGCTTGGTGCTAATAAAGCCAAGGTCACTAATGCAGGTGCTCAATGGAGAAGTGGACTTTTCCCATAACAAGAAGTATTACTATTGGACAATTTGAACACCCCGTAGGTGGGGGAAAGGGAATTTATTTTTTAATTAAATAAGCTTTTGAGCAGGAAAACCAGAACTGGTTTCACTTCTTCTGTATTATACTCTTGGTAAAATCATGTCCCAGAAATTTCTTTTCCTGGAAATGCCAACTGGACAGTTGACACCATCCTCCGCAACACTGGTGGAATGGATGGACTCACTGAGAGGCACATGGGTTACTGTCTGCAAGGCACTAGGGAAAGCAAGAGAGGCAGAGCAAGCTGATCGGAAAAGAGCCCATCAAAGGGAGTTCAGGGTAGGTGATAAAGTATACTTGTCCACCAAGTATTTAAACCTAAGACAGCCCTGTAAGAAGCTGGGTCCTAAGTATATAGGTCCTTTCTCCATTGTTCGGTTTATAAACCCGGTGACAGTGGAGCTACAGATGCCAAGAAGTCTTAGATGGGTCCACCCAGTGTTTCATTGCAGTCTGCTAAAGTCCTTTTGAGATTCCAAGCTAAGGCTAGTCAGAGGAACCCCTCCATCTCTGATCCTTATAAAAAGGGAAGAACATTATGAGATTAAGGACATGTTGGACTCTAGACACCATAGGGAAAGTTGCAGTATCTTGTGCAGTGGAAGGGCTATCCTGTAGAATGGGTGGTGGCAAAGGATGTTAAAGCAGCCAGACTAATAAAGAAGTTTCACGCCAAGTACCCTAAATGACCAAAGTGAAACAGTGTTTTGTAAATTGCAAATTGTTTATGCTTTTGTGTATTTGAGTTCATTCCAGATGTATCGCTTTCTCGGTGTGTGTGTGTCAGCATGTCAAGAGTGATTCACTAGTTTTTTCTCCGCTCTCAACTTGACAACAATCGGGAGGGGGGTGATGGACTCACCTGGGGTGGGAATGGAATGCCAAGAATCCATCTGCGGATCGTGAGGCTCTGCTTCCCCCTCCAAGGAAACGCTGTGCAGGTGATTGAACGATCCAGGCAGTTGCCATAACAAATGGAGCGTAGTTGATTGGACAATGCAATGGACTAAGGAGAGTGGCCAAAGGGGGAATTCAAATTTATGTGGACATTTGAGTGGGAAATTCAGAGCTGGTTTTGCTTCTTTTGTGCCAATGTAGTATATTCAATAAAAGTATTACTTTGGGAAGAACAATGTCCCAGGATTTGCTAGCTGGACATCTGACACAAATGCCCTGCAGCTTTGGAATCATGGCTCTTCTCCAAGATTAGTATTCTGGCTTTCAGGAATGTACAGCTTGGCCCCTACCCAGGCTAGACCCTCTTTCATTGTACATTCATTTTTGTGATCTTGGAACCACTTGTCCCCTTCTAATGCTGCCATTACTCACAACTCAACTGCGGCCATATCCCTCATCGGGGCCATTGGGGGTACCTATAAGGAAACTTCTTAGCTAACCTTGCTGCCCTAACATCAGAAGAAGCCACCCACTCAGCGTCTGCTAGCGGCCGGCCTTTCCACAGTACTAGGTATTGTAATTTTCCCTTGTGATATCTGGAGTTGAGAATCTTTTTGATCTCATAGTGCTCCTCTCCCTTAACTAGAATGGGAGGAGAAGGAGGTTCCTGGACTGGCCTCAAGCCAGATTCGTAAAAGGGTTTTAAAAGACTGCAATGAAATATCAGATGGACCCGCCTTAGGTTTTTTGGCCACTTCAGCTCCACTGTGACAGGATTCATGATCTGAATGATTTGGAAAGGCCCTATATATTTGGCACCTAACTTTTGCAAGGTTGCCTCAGGTTTAGATACTTGGTGGGTAGATACATCTTATTCCCCCACTCTAAATTCTTTCTTGAAGCAGATGATCAGGATGTCTTGTGGCCAATCGTTCAGCCGTCAGGCCAGGACGTGGAACTCTTGGGTGTACTCGGCTATGCTGCTTCAGCCCTGGCTGATGGTCTTGATGTGGTGCCTGACTTTGCAGTTGGTGAGAGGGTCTTTAAAGCTCTTACTGAGTGCTCCCATGAAGGGATCGAAGTTCCTCAGCTCTGGGGCATTGTCATTGTGGAGGGTGAACATCCACCTCGCTGCAGCCCCTTCCAGGGCCATGGTGACACATCTCACCTTGCTGCTCTCCGTGGCTATTTCAGGACTGTATTCCTGCATGTAGGTCCAGACCTGGGCCAGGAAGAACTCCAACTGCTGAGGATCCCTGTCAAATTTCATGCTCAGTGGTGCAGTCTTTCGGCTCTTTCTCCTTGCTGGCACCAGTCCCTTGGCCCCGCATGGGCTACCCCTCCAGGTACTGGGGCTATCGGTGCTGCTATTACTGCAGATCCAACTCCCCTGCCACCTGCTGCAGTGGATGCAGTTGCCCCATAAGTCCCTGAGGCTGGATGCAGCTCATCATCAACCCCCCGCATAAACTTGATTGCTTGCTCCATCATCCAGTTGGCCTGGCCATGCTTTCTGCCTGTCTCCTCCTCCTCCTCCTCCTCCTCTTCCTCCTCCTCCTCCTCCTGCTCTTCCAGCTCCATTCTCTGTTCCTGTTGGCAGCTGCCATGGTTCCCATCAGTAAAAGTCACCCCCGCAGGTTCCTCTTCTCAATCCTCTTTCCTCCCAATGCCTAGGAACCACTTGGGTCTCAGCAGGTCGCTGCAGCTCTCCGTTTCTCTTGCCCACTTGGAGAGATCCAGCTGGGAGGGGGCCTGGACAAAGCCCCCAGCAAATAATAATAATACAATGTTGTTAATGCTTTGTATTTAATATTCTGTTTCTTGATATGGCATAATGACTAATCAACAATTGTCTATTTAATTTGTTCATCAAAACAAAGTTGAATTTATTAAAAGCTAATATTTTGGACTTTATCTGACCCCCAATATTATTATTAATAATAATAATAATAATAATAATAATAATAATAATAATAATAATAATAATAATAATAATAATAATAATAATAATAATAATAATAATAATAATAATAATAATAATAATAATAATAAAGTTGGAAGGGACCTTGGAGGTCATTGAGTCCAACCCCCTGCTCCGGCAGGAAACCCTATACCATTTCGGACAAATGGCTGTCCAGTCTCTTCTTAAAAACTTCCAGTGTTGGAGCATTCACTGCTTCTGGAGGCAGGTTGTTCCACTGGTTAATTGTTCTAACTGTCAGGAAGTTTCTCCTCAGTTTCCAGGTTGCTTCTCTCCTTGACTAGTTTCCATCCATTACTTCTTGTCCTGCCCTCAGGCGCCTTGGAGAATAGCTTGACTCCCTCTTCTTTGTGGCAACCCCTGAGATATTGGAATACTGCTATCATGTCACCCCTAGTCCTTCTTTTCATTAAACTAGACATACCCAATTCCAGCAAACGTTCCTGATATGCTTTAGCCTCCAGTCCCCTAATCATCTTTGCTGCCCTTCTCTGCACTCTTTCTAGAGTCTCAACATCTTTTTTACATCGTGGTGACCAAAACTGGATGCAGTATTCCAAGTGTGGCCTTACCAAGGCATTGTAAAGTGGTATTAATACTTCACGTGATCTTGATTCTATCCCTCTGTTAATGCAGCCCAGCACTGTGTTGGCTTTTTTGGCAGCTGCAGCACACTGCTGGCTCATATTTAAGTGATTGTCCACTAGGACTCCAAGATCCCTCTCACAGTTACTACTATTGAGCAAGGTACCCCCTACACTATACCTGTACATTTGGTTTTTCTTGCCTAAATGTAGAACCTTACTTTTTTCACCATTGAATTTCATTTTGTTAGATAGCGCCCAGTGTTCAAGTCTGTCCAGATCTTCCTGTATCTTAAGCCCGTCTTCTGGAGTGTTGGCTATTCCTGCCAGCTTGGTGTCATCCGCAAATTTGATGAGTTCCCCATCTATCCCCTCGTCCAAATCGTTGATGAAGATTTGATCTCCTGGTTGATCTCTTGAGCCGACATTGTGGGTATGGTCCCCATGGTAGAGGTGATACCCTTTCTGGATTGACTACAATTGCAGATTCTGCTTAATGTCAGACCTGCCCCAGTTTGATCTCTTAGTGAAATAAAACTCTCAACTCCATTTGGTTAAAGTGAAAAGGCACTTTTACTGAGATGCATTGCAGTAACATCAAGCAGAATCTAAAATCCCCGTGCACCATTACAGAACTAAAACTCCTGGCTTCCCCTAGACTTCCCCCCCCCCCATGGTCCATCTGTGAGTAGCCAATCCGGCACCACCAAAATCTTTTGGGAAATGCTGAGGTGTTTGTGCTGGTGAAATTCCACTCTCAGGGTAGACAGTCTTGAAGATGCCAGCCCTAGCACGAACCGGATTCCAAACCACTCTGTTCTTTCTCACATGACAATTCCCTCTCCCAATTTCCCATCATAAAGGTATACAGCTTTATTGCCCATTTGTTCCCCCCCTTCCCCAATTGATGGCAGAACGCCAGCAAGGTGTCAAACTGAAGGTGGTGGATCTGAAGTCACTATTTTCAGCTCTGTTGTAACTTTGGTCATTAAATAAATGATCATATGTCAAAGATTACCTGTACTATCACTTCTCTATTTAGAGATTTTGTTTGGCTTTGAACTGGAAGGTATGGATTCTTTGAAGCTCCCCCTTTAATTGCGATGCCCAAGCTTGTTTTTTTGAAGGCAGGTGGGCAGCTGGAGGAGCAAGCAGGGCAGGGGCTGCCTGGGCCTCACCTGGACTTCTCTTCCTTCCAGCAATGTCCTCCAAGTGGAAGGAGCTTCCGGGAGGAGCAGTGTTCCTCCTTCAACTCCCGGGTCTACAACGGGCGCACTTCCCACTGGAAACCTTTGTATCCAGGTAAGCAAGTGGCGCTCTTTGGTCTTTGCAGCACAAAACAATGTTGAAGGTTTAAAATGAATGAGGCTCTTTCCTGCTCTAGGAAAAAGGAAAATCTGTGCAAAGTGCCATGTGTTTTGTTATTTTATTTTTATTTTAAAGATTTATACAGCCACCCATTTTGTAAAATGCAACTGGCTAGCTTTCAGGAAGCTTAAGTGGGTGGACCCCGCCTGTTCTCCAGGGGAAGAGTGTCCACAGGGTAGTGGTGGCTAAGGAGAATAGGGCTTTTTTGAAAGCCTTAGATGGGAATGTTTAAGGGAAGGGAGTGGAGCAGGCCCACCCTGTCCAATCTGGAGGAATTGCCAGTACCCTCAGGGAGAAGGCGTCTGCAAATAACCTGGCTCTGTGCCATTCATTGATAACCAGCACCTTGAATTGCAAATTGAAAGAATATCACACAGTAGTGATGCCACATGGGCAAACCAAGGGGTACTCAGCACTGCACCAGCTGCCACATTCTGGACTAGTTGTCATTTCTGTGAGGCCTTCAAGGGTGGCCCTAGGTGGAACACATTGTAATAATCTAGCCAAGAAGTGACACGTGAGAGTCCCAGTCCAGGAACAGGTTGAGTTGACACATGGGATGCATCTGTGCAAAGGCCTCAGTCACAGTTGCTACCTTAAAAAGAAGCAGCAAGAGACCCAGCCCTGCAGCACCCCACATTCTAGGAGCCCAGGGCTAGACCTCTGCCATATACCAGCCGTGGCTGGAACTGCCCCCCCCCAAAGAGGAGAACCCTTGCAAAGCAGTACCTGACTCCCAGTTCTCACAGCTGGTCAAGAAGATTACGATGGTCAATGGTACTGAAAGCTGCTGAGAGAGGGCCAGGCCACTTGGATCACCCAAGCTCTCCAGAGTTCATTCCCAAGGGCAATGAACACAGTTTTAAACTGTTACCTAACTGCAGGGCCCCCAGATAATCCGCTTCATTTAGGGCCTCCTGGAGTTGAAAGGTAACCCCCTCTTCTTCACCCTAATCCTAGATAAGAAATAGTGGGGATTTGATGGAAGTTGTCCAATATAATCCGGTCCAAAGATGGCTCTTTAGGAGGGGGTGAACCACTGTCCCCTTCAAGGCAGGCACAACCACCCCTTGCTGCAAAAAGACATTAACCACCACTTGGACCCAACTACTGGATCCTCCTGGGGGGCCTTGACCAACTAGGAGGGGCATGGGTCTGGCACACAGGTTGCTGAGATCACAGCCATGAGGACCTTGTCATGAAACTGATCAAAGAGAGAAACAACCTGGAATTAAGGAGAAACTTCCTGACAGTGAGGACAATCAACCAGTGGAACAGCTTACCCCCAGAAATCGTGGGTGCTCTATCAGTGGAGATTTTTAAGAGGAGACTGAATATTCACCTGTCTGAGATGGTATAGGTTCTCCTGCTTGAGCAGGGGGCTGGACTAGAAGACCTCCAAGGCCCCTTCCGGTTCTATTCTATTCTATTCTATTCTATTCTATTCTATTCTATTCTATTCTATTCTATTCTATTCTATTCTATTCTATTCACCTCAAGATGTGCAAGAGTATGTGGGAAAGACCTTGGGAGACAGGGTGAAGAAAGGCTGCCTAGAAAACAGACTGCATAGCCTGCAGCTGGAGAGGGGGTGAGGCAAGAGGGTCAGAAGAGACTCTCCCTTTAGTTCCTCGGACTGTAAAGGAGATAGCAAGAGAATTGTACTTTCAGGCATTCATGATTCTATTTATGTAGAATGAGCTCATCTGGATATTTCTTGTCTGGTCTACCTGGCAAGGCTAGCAGGATTGACTGATACAAACTCCTACATATATTTTCCATGTATCAGACTCAAAGGAGGTTACACTGTTTGATTTAAAAAAAAAGAAAGAAAGAAACTGTATTGGTAATTTCATTGATTATTTAGCATCTCTGAGTCTCCCTCTTCTCCCTTCAGATGACTATGTCCACATCTCTAGCAAGCCCTGTGATCTCCACTGCACCACCACCGATGGGCAGAGGCAGCTGATGGTCCTGGCCCGAGATGGCACCTCCTGCAAATCCTCTTCTTTCCGAGGGGTGTGCGTGTATGGAAAATGTGAGGTTGTTAAGCATTCTAGCTACCCTGTTGCCTGTAGAATTCTTCCAGCTGCTCTGGCTGCCTCTCAAGGCACTCTTTCTTTCTGCTGCTTCTAGCCCATCGGATGTGATGGGGTTCTGTTCTCCCCCCACGTTCTGGATAAATGCGGGGTCTGCCAAGGGAATGGCAGCAGCTGCACTCATGTAACAGGGAGCTACCGGAAGGGAAATGCTCCACTTGGTAAGGCAGGGGGGGACCTTAGGCACGGCTTTTGCCCTGAGCAAGTTCAGCCTTGGGTAGGGAGGCCAAGCAGAGGGAGGATCCGATCCCCTCCTTCTGGTGATTCTAGCCACTGTGGTGATTTGCTTCTTACTCATAAGTGCACTGTTCTGCAGGATATTCTTTGGTGACTCACATTCCTGCTGGAGCAAGAGATATCCAGATAGTTGAAAGGAAGAAATCTGCTGACGTTTTGGGTTTGTATTATACCTAGAACAATAACCAATAAAACCTTTATTTCTTGTATTCTTCTTAGGAAGCAAAGTATTTTCATTGTAACCTAATCCTACCCTGATCTTTTTGGTTTCATGATCATAAAATCTCCAAGTTCACCTTGCTTGCTTGCTTGACATTTTTCTTGTTCCTGTGGTTTTTTCTCTTAGCAACATGTCTGGCCTCTCCTGAAAACAATAATCTGCTCCCCAACTTCCTCTTGCTAACACTGTTCACGAAGCCCTGGTCATGATACAGATTCCCATGGTGGGCTGGGTAATTGGGGTGTTATTTCATTCAATGGCCATTACACAGAATAGCATCGCAGAGCAGCGCTATCATCTGTGACCAGTACAGAAAAGAAAGTGGGTGTTGGTCCATCTTTCAGTAACTCCCATCGTACAAATCATGGCCTCTCTTTGTGGATTTTGTAGCTATTGCAGATGAAGGTGGTTCTTACTTCTTCAACGGGGATTTCAGAGTAGACATCCCCAAAAACTTCAATATTGCAGGGACCATCTTCAAATACAGGAGACCAATGGACATTTTTGAGACAGGCATAGAATATATCGTTGCCCAGGGACCTACCAATCAGGGTTTAAACATCATGGTAAGTTTTGTTTCTTGGAACATATGAATATCTTTCAGTGCATGAATGTCACCCCTCTTGTTAGCAGTATGCAAACATAGAAAATACATTGTAGAATCATAAAGTTGGAAGATACTCTGATGGTCTTCTAGCCCGAACACCTTGCCCGGGGCAGGAATCCCCCAGCCATCCCAAACAAATGGTGATCCAATTTTTGCTTCCAACCTCCAGTGATGAAAGCTTTAAGAGGAAGGCTGTTCTACTGTTTAATAACTTTCATAGTCAGGAAATTCCTCCTTAATTTGAGTTTGGATCCCTCTCTCCACAGACTGATTCTTCTCCTATACTCCTGCATTCCACAGAATAAATCCACTTTCTCTTTCCTCAGAGGATACTTGAGGCATTGGAAAATTGTTATTGTGTCTCCTTGTAGCTCTTTTTAGACTAAACATACTGTACCCAGTTTCTTTAACTATTCATAATAGGATTTAGCCTACAAGCCCCTCACCATTATTCCTGATCTTCTCTGCACACTTTCCAGAATCCTTGAATTGTGGTGACCAGAACTGGGCAGCATCGTTGGGGCCTCAGTCTCTTCAGAGGGAGGCTGTTCCATAGGGAAGGACTGATCAAGTCACCCTTGTTGACTGAGGAGACCCAAAACATGCTTTTGCTACTGAATCTGGTAGAATGGGGAGAAACCATGGGGGAGAAACAGTCTGGCTCAGTTTGTGATGGCCTAGATAGTTATGATTCATGTAACGCTTTTGCTAAGGAAACTGAGGATCACATTTCAAAGGGTGGGGTGTCACCTTTCTGTTGGGCTGTCTTTGAAAGGCCTCCCTCCTGTGGAACAGACTGCTTTGGTATCTGGGTCCCTTCCCCTTTATTATTCCTTCAAAGACTGGGATAAACCTGGCTCTTCAGAAGAGCACTGGAGGACAATGAAGGGTGGGGTATTAATTACTATAATTTACTGCTTGGTCTAGTTTTGGTGTGGCTGTTAGCCACTCACAGTTAGTAGGACATATAAATCTGAACAAACAATCAGTCCAAAAGGCTTTAACAGATCTTGCCTTGAACATGGGCAGCATTGTGTGGCCCCTAAGGTACCTCTTGTTCTATGGTCTGTGATCCTCCTTGTGCCCAGTGCACTTTGTGGAAGGGCCAACATTGCAGAGTGGGCATTCTCCCTGACAAGCCTGTCACCCTGCATCCTCCAGTGATGAGAGAGATGATTGGCATTTGGGCCTGTGGCTTCTTCTGCTTGGCAGAATTGGGGTCTTTGAACTTCTGCCTTGTTAAGAGCTATGTCCCCTCCTTCGCTTTACATAACAAGGCTGTGGCATTTCCCCCCTTTCCTCCAGGTTTGGAACCAAAATGGTAAAAATCCATCAATAACATATGAATACATCCTGCAGATAAAACCTCATTTGAAAAACCTGCCACCAATTTACTATGGCTTCTCTGAATCGGATAGTGAAGAAAAAACAGAGTTTGAAGGAGGATTTCTTTTGGGGCTTGCTCAGCTCAACACCAGCCTGCTGGCCACCCTCTCCCAAGAAAAGGGCCACCTGGAGAAACTGCTCTTTGGCCAGCAAGGGCGAGGGGATGAACTGAAGCTGAGCAAGATGCAGCAGACCAATGAAGTTTACCCTAGGACCCCACTTGAGTATGGCCCTGTCCTCCCGAGCAAGATCTCCACAGGTGAGTAACCCAAAGCTAAGGGCAGGCTTCATGGCCATTGAAGCTCTTGCTGGAAAGGCCTTCTTCCAGTTAAGACATTCAAGCTGTATTTTTCATTTCCATGGGTGTAAATTTCAGGTAGCCCTCAAGCTGGATGGCCCTTGAAAAGGGATCCAGATTATAGCATCCCACACAGATTGCCTGCCCAACCCTCACTTGGACAAACAAACAGTGACTTTCAGAGCTTTGGAAACTATCTAGATTGATGTGGTCAAAACTGTCTGGATTGATGTTGCCTTCTTTGCCACCATATTGCACAGCTGGCAATTCATTTTGCCGTTAACTACTGTTCCAAAATTTTCATGAGTAGCAAGCCAAATGTTTGATTTCTGTTTTCAAGTGGGAAACATTTTGTTCTGTTGCTTTCAGTTCATTTCTCAAAGCTAGTGTTTCTAAGTCTTGGCCATTTTAGGATGTATGGACTTCCAGAATTTCCCAAAGAGCATGAAACACTGTTCTAAGCCATCCAGATTGTTTTGAATTATTTTCTGTTTTCTCCAATATTAACCCAATCTGTAAGGACCCGCCTCCGTTTCCCTACCAAAAAAGTAGAATTCTTGAAACTTCATCATTTCAAAAGGAACTTTTATTGGCAGGTACAGACAGCAGGAAAGCTAGGCAAGATCTGAGGGTTTCTCGCCCAAATCGATAGGTAAAACCCCTGTAATAATAACCACCCCAACTGTCCATCCGGTCGGTTCAAACAGGCCAGTCCATAGGTGACAATGAGCCGTGGGAAATGGACCGATAAGTCGCCTGTCTCAAGATTCTCAGGTCTTCTCAATTTCCTCCCTCCGCACCGAGATAAGGCAGATGGCCCCGAGGCATTCCATTCACACCCTGAAGAGGATACATCAAAGCAGATAGATGAAGCATGCACTACAAACACTACAAACCCTTTTCCCCCCTCCACCCCCCCAGGGAGAATGGTAGAACACTACAGTTAAAGCACAAAGAATATCTGAAATGGGGGGATTAATAAATGAGGGTTCTGACACAATCACTCAATTTTTGTACCCTTTATATATCTGACAAGTATTCCCGCCACCTCCATATCCAAATAATGCTTGAAAAGTAGCACTGAGCCCTGGGCCACCTCGCTGGATGCCTCTGCCCAGATTGATGAGAAACCATTGATAAGTCTATTTGGTATAGTTCTTGAGCTATCCACTCAATTATCATGCCATCCAGATCACATTTAATTTCCTTGCTAATCAACATATCATCATAACAAAGTGGCAAGGGAGTACTATAACTTCTCATGATCTTGATACTATCCCTCTGTTGATGCAGCCTAGGACCACATTGGGTTTTTTGGCAGCTGCAGCACATTGCTAGCTCATATTTAAGTGGTTGTCCACTAGAGTCCTATATTTCTCTAACAGTATGCCCTACTAAATGCTTTGGTGAAGCCCAGATCTATGTAAATCATTCCCATCATCTATTAAGAAAGTTATCCAATTAAAAATGAGAAAAGACTACAGTATATAAAGATGGAGCCACAGAATGCAATGGAAGGAACCTTGGAGATTATTTAGGACCTCCCCCCACTCCCTAGTACAGGATCCATTTCTAAATCAGCTTCAACAACATCTGCCAAAATGAATTTAAGCAACAGGGACTCCACCTTTCCTGACAAGATACTATGTTCCATTGCTGAAGACCTCTTATCACTTAGAAATTCCTCCTATCTCCAATTGAAATCTGCTTCCTCATAATTTGGCATGATAATCTTCAAGACGTTAAAGGATCTGGATCTAACCATATGATGAACGGTTGAAGGAAATAGGTATGTCTAGCCTAATTAAGAGAAAGATTAGAGGTGAAATGTTTCACTTTATCAAAATCCTCCTGAATTTTGAGCTATCTTTTAAAGTGTTTTCTGTTGCCCCTACATTTGTGACATCTGCAAATATAATCTTGTTTTCTAAACCCTCATCATTATAAATATGTTGAACTGCACAGAGCCTAAACCGTAGCCTGCAATATACCATTTGATATTTCAGCACAATACAGAGGTTTTGATGTACTCTCATTGCCATTCTCATTGATAATTGCATTAATTTTCAATTTGTTTATTTGATTTGATTTATATAGCCACTCATCTCACATGTGTCACTTTAGGTGGTTTAGAGTAAAATAGATAAAATACATAACAGAAAAATAAAAAGACGTGGCAGTCAAGCTTCTTAAACAGGACCATCAACAAAGTGTGGACTCTTTCATACACCCAGAGGCCCACATACGGGCACAAAAACAGATTTCAAGGATATTTTGAAGGACCAGCAGGGTCAGATCTAATCTGGTGTCAGAATAACAGAATAACAGCTCAAGCAGGAGACCCTAGACCAGTCCAGACAATGGAATGATGCTCTAAAGGCAGAAAAGCGCCTCCTTCTGGGCCCTGCCAGTTGACACTCTTTCACTGATGATGCCTAGGATATGCCTGTCCTACTAGACCAGACAGGATAGGTAGAAGCAATAGAAGAGAGACCATCCAGGCCTAAGCCCTGAAAAGCTTTAAAGTTGACAGTCGGAACCGAATTGTGGCCAGAAGCACATTGGGAGCCAATGTAGTTCATGGAGCAGGAGCTGAAGCTTCCAAGTATTTCACAAGAGCAGCCCATGTAAAGTAATCCAAGTGGGAGGGGATTGAGGCATGAGTGATCATGAGAAGAGATCCTCTCCCCTCTCTGGGTCAGGAACAGGTATACTTGATGCACAACCGGAAATTACACAAAGCCCTCCTAGCCAAAGCTAGGTCCAGGTGAATCCCCAGATTGTGCGCCACGCCATCCTGAACCAAAGATGGAAGGTTTCTGGTACCACTCAGCCTCGCCTGGATGTGGCAAAGCCTTTTGCACCCCATGCAGGCCTCTGCAGTTAATAATAATAATAATAATAATAAAGTTGGAAGGGACCTTGGAGGTCATCTAGTCCAACCCTCTGCTCAGGCAGGAAACCCTATACCATTTCGGACAAAGGGCTGTCCAGTCTCTTCTTAAGAACTTCCAGTGTTGGAGCATTCACAACTTCTGGAGGCAGGTTGTTCCACTGGTTAATTGTTCTAACTGTCAGGAAATGTCTCCTTAGTTCTGGCACCCCTCGGGTTTCTGCTTAAGCTTGTTGAAATTGGATCTCCTGAACCTGGGGGAAGGTATGAGCAGTTCCCCTTTCTCTAGGACTCCAAGAAAAGAGAATCACTTCCTTGCAAGAATCCTACTACTTTCCCAGTGGTTACAAACGGATCTTAGGAGAATCAATCTCCTTGTTTTTCATCAGCCTACTACAAAATAAAAGTCGGCAAGGCCATGGAAAAACACTTTGGGGCCTTGCCATTTTGGCTGAGCTGGTTTTCCAACAGATGTCGAAGTAGTTGAACTCGTCTGTTATTACTGTGTGTTCCTTCCACAAACATTTAGAAATTAATCCAGGAGGATTTTCTCCAGGTCATCTGCCTAGTTTGGCAATCTCTAATTCTACCCCAAGAATACGTTCCCCTCCCTTCTATTCTTACCCAGGTGCTCTGGCTGGACCCCCAGATTCCTGATCTCAGTGCACATGTGCATTTCCTTCACATGTAACACCATACTTCCCTTTGTGTGACCTCTTCCTTTTGAACAAAGTTCACCCTTCAGCTCCTGCCTTCCACTTTTTTACTGCTTCTCCCCCATATTCTGGGTGGCTCTCTGGAATCCATGGGCCACATAACATTACCTGTCCTTTCTTACACTCAAGTGGCCATTACCAAGTGCCTCCATGGCTTGTGCATTCCTCCAAATTCCTTATAGGTCACCCCATCCCAGAAAAATCTTTTGTCATCTCATTCAGGAAGAGGCACACTATTCCTTGTAAAAAAAACTCGATCATTTCATCAATCTATTTAGCAAGCATGTTTTCCATCCTAATGGCTATTATTGTAGCAAACAACATTCTTTGCTGGAGCAAATTATGGGCACTTTTTTCAAAGGTGGGAACCTGCATGCGTTTCCATGCTTTATTATCCCCTTAGAACAATCTGAAGAGTTTAAATGAAAAAGTTTCTGCTGTTTGTGTTGTTCCCATATTGTGCTAGAAACAGAGCCTTTTGTTACTAAATTTTCTTCCAAATCTGGATGAATCACATTGAAATAACTGGATCAAATTGGGCCATGTCCAGAGCTCCAGATACTCTGGGCCAAGTAACTCTAGATTATCAAGTTTTATTTTTACAGCAAAACCATGGGATATACTATGTGAACCCAGCATTATCTCTCAACCTCAGAAGTCTCCATCTACATTATGGAATTATAAGAGTTGGATTTACAATCCTTACATCAAGAGTTTTCTGGATTACCACAGTAGAACATTGGGAGTCTGAGATGTAGCCCATCTGACTTTTCCATTTCACTTTTTGAATTTGGTCAATTGTTCAGTTACCTTTGATTTTTTTCCACTTCTCATTCCAGAATCAAATACAACTAAAACCAATTATAAGGTGGAAGGAAATAGAAGCGAACTGGACTCCCTATTCCCTTCCCAAGAGTTCCTTTTAGAAAATGCAATCATCCACAGCTTTGGGGATAAGAGATCAGATTCGAAAGAATCCATCTGGAACAAGACCCTGAACAGTATCTTTTCTCCAGTGAACCCCATCAACACCTTTGGGCCTGAAATAGACCGTCTTTATGTTGATTATGATGACAGTGATGACCTGCTGGCTTACGCTGCTAATGGCACTTTTATGGAGCTGACCCATGAGGAAGCCAGCAACATATCTTCAGAGATCCAGATTTCCAATGCGACTATTTCTGCTGCCAGTGCCCAGGGGAACAGAACCCAGAAGATAAGGTAAGTAACTGACAATGCTTTTTGGGAAGTGAAATTTTGCTCTAGTGTTGTTTCTAATGCATTTCAAGATGAAGGCCTGTACAGTAAGTAAGACAGATACTGTTATTTTAAAAAAAGCTGAGTTGCTTTCCAAAAAAACTATGTGAAAAAAGAGAAGGTTGTTGCACATTTGCCTGAATAGAAACTCACTCCATGTGAAGACCTTTTCTATCCTCAGAGCATCCTTCCCTCCAGAGAGGAAGATGTCATGGTATGTGAGAATGGCCTTGAAAGAAGAGGGGAAGGAGAGAATGATCAGATAAGCAAGGGAGAAGCCCCGAGTGGTTTAACGGTCAGAGAAAGAAGCTTAGGAACTGACAGATTTGCAAGATTCTGTTAATGTAGCCTTACAAAAAGTAGAATTGTCTCATCTGGTCGTGTTCCCAATCTAGCTTACCTGGGATGGTTGACCTAGGAGAGACTTCTCTCCCTTCCATCTTAACACTGCACACACACCCATGGCGGTGGGGCATGCACTCCTTTTCTCCTGGAAGAGGAGGAAGAGGAGGAAAGGACCACAAGATCTCAAAAGTTCTAAACATGGTGACCTGGCAGGAAGAGCTATTAGGCTGATGCTTGCTGAGCCCAGCACAAAATCTTTTGAAGTTTACATAATTCCTCTTCTAACCTGCCTTCATTTCATTTTATTTCTCCTTTTCTTTTTCCTTCCCTTCTTGGAGTACTAACCCTTTCCTCTTTTTTCCAGTTCTGTTCCCACAAGGAGAAAGGACACGTATGTTGGTTTGAGTGTGTAAACAGTGAATGCGCAGTTTGTGTATGGAATATGTAGGTATTATTGGGAGATTAAATTTACATATGGAATGCCTTATTTTATAGGCAGTTAATTTGGTTTAAGACAGAATTGGCAAGCCTTGGTTAACAGGTTTGGGAAATTGAACATTGCACAGGATTCTTATATTTTAGGTTTTTTTTTTCTTTGTTTGAAGAGGAACATCTTAAATTTAGGATCAACTTCATTTTGGTAATTATGGTAATTTTAAAGTAAATGAAAAATGCAAGAAAACAACCAAGCTCAAAGAGCATCAAGGATCCCTTAAATGAAAACTGTATTATACAGATTACAATCAGGTTCTTTAATATCAAAATATTCTTCAAATAAAAAAGAAGAAAGGTACATTGCTATTACGATCTTTCTGGTTTTATGCTGGAACAGAACCTAGAGAAAACAGAGCAGGTATGTTCCTTTGGTGGTTCTGGAGTCATTGGGTTATCTTTCAGTCCTACATAAACTGAGCCTGAACCAGAATCTGGATTTTGCATCCTGACTTTTTAAAGCACTCCTTCAGAAGATGGACACAGTTCCTAGGCAGTTGTCGTATTAAGGGGAAGATTTGCTCTGCAAATCCCAACAGCAAGGCAGGCAGGAAGCAGCAATTAATTGTAGATGAGATTTAGCTAGGCCAGGCGGATTTCCAAGTCCAGCAGTCCAAAGTCAAGCCAAAGATTTACATGCCAAATCAAAGGAGAGACAAGGTCATAGTAAATCAACAAGCTGGGTTGTAAATAACTAGATCCCAAGTGTCTCAATACACAAGCCAGATGCTGGAACTGCTTCTTAGTAAGATACCCTTGTTTCTAGAACAACTTTCTCTCTGCTGAGTATACACAGCTGTAGTCAAGCCTTGCTCAGTGTCCTGCTGCTTGCTCAGAAGTTGCCCCCTTTGGTGAAATGCAGAGATCCCTGGAGGAATTGCTGGGGTGAGGGGTAAGTGAGTCCCTGGGGCAGTCTGTATTGCAATTGAGTCAGAACCTGAGGGCACAGAACATAAGGAATAGACAGAACAATCCAAACTTGGCATGAAATGTGGCTACAGTGATGCTGGTTGAAACTGGGAGATGATTACCAGTGATTTTTCAACCCAACTCAGAATGCAACTCTTGACTTTGAAAGGGCTGCTGTAATTCATTCCAGTTATACGTTCACATCTGCCTTCTTGAGTCCTCCCATCTTCTTCTTCTTCCTAGTTGAGGATGCCAGCATTTTGTGGCTTGGTGTATCACGGAGCCCAGTCACTGTCTGGCTGGCTGTGGTGCAGGAATATTACCTCATCTGCCTCATCTGGGACTGCCCTCAGCAGCAAATTAAAGGTCTGCTTTATACCACAAGCCTTGTACCCAAAATCACAGAGGGTGTTGTGTATTCCGTGACACCCTTATGCCAGACTTAGTTTGGTTATTTTTATTTTGTTAATGTCAATGGTCTGACTAGCAAACACACGCAAAAATGGAATCCTCAGGGCAATTGAATCCCAAAAGATAAATCTTTATTGGATATACTATCTCAGAACTGAAGAAGCTCTGGGGTTTCCCACATGAAAGCTTACCAAATTAAATAAAAGGTTCCCTGGTTCCCACCCCTCGGGTGTTCATCTTGTCCAATGGTAAAACTTCTTTTTGTTATGAGAACAGTCCACTTCTTTATCGAGCACCTGCAGCAGTGACCTTGGTGTTTTGCATGCTCTCACGGTTTGTGAATGGCTCTTTGCATTCCATTTCCTCCCTTTGCTTTCCACACCCCCTTTTTGTTGGCAAGATGATCAGCGTTAGAAACTAGAAATCAATATAGTGATTCAATCCTGAAGGAAGGGTAGACCTGGAAAAATATTAAACACAAAACATCATTACTCAAAATCCTTAGTGTTCAATCATCTCTTTGGACGTTGAGGATATTTGGCATGGAACCTTCTTATTAACTTGTCTGCACTAACATTATGGGCATTAGTTGAGGGATAGCCTTTCCACTGCACTCAGTACTGTGACTTCCCCTTAAAGTATCTTGAGTCCAGTATTTTCTCAATCTCATAGTGTTCCTCACTGCCCACCATAACAGGAGGAGGGGGCTCCTTTCCAACTGGCCTCAGGTTCCTTGAAGTGGCTTTAACAGGCTGCAGTGGAACACCGGATGGACATGTCTTAAGACTTTCGGTAACCGCAGTTCAACTGTAACTGGGTTTATAATCCAAACAATTTGGGGAGCCCTTTTCCGGTCAGCCTGCTTCTTTTGTGACTCCTTGGTTTTATTTAGTGCCTTCTGACACCCCCCAGGTGGCTTTTAGGGTATCCATCCATTCAGCTAGCGATACTGAGGAGGGAGGTTCCCTTAGAAGCTCTGGCATGGGTACAAACTCCACTTCAGTGGCTACTTTGAATGGGGTGAGCCCAGTGCCACTATGCACTGAGTTATTATAAGCCACTTCTGCGAAAGGCAGGAGCTCCACCCAATTAGTTTGCTGATAGTTCAGATAGCAACGCAAGTATTGCTCTACTAATGCATTGATCTGTTCAGCTGATCCATTAGTACTCGGATGAAACCCTAAGTCCCTGGGAGGAGCCTATTAATTTTATAAACTCTCACCAAAATTTTGCATTAAACTGCACCCCCTGGTCGGAGATGATGTGCCTTGGGACTCCATGTAGCCAATACACATGCTACACAAACATTTTGGCCAAATTCTGGGATAAAGGAAGCTTCGGGCATGCCACAAAGTGCGCTTGCTTCGAAAACAGGTTGACCACAGTTCAAATTACACTCTCAAGCAATTACACTCTCAAGCAGTTCCACAATAAAGTCCATGGCGATCTCTTCCCATGGACTGTTAGGGTTGGCCACCGGCTGCAGCAGTCCAGGAGGCTTCCCTGGCAATCATTTCATTGATGTGCATACCAGGCACCCTGCATCATAGCTCTCTATGTCCTTATTTATCTTAGGCTACCAGAACTGCCTCTTAGTCAAATGGAGGGTTTTCATGAATCTGAAATGACCTGCGGGCTTCACATCATGACTTCCTTGAAGTACCTGGGCTATTTGACTGGCTGGGATATACAACTTGTTTCCCTTCTATGCCAGGTCCTCCCTCATCATCAACTCTTCCTTGTGTTTTCGGAACCACGCATCCTCTCTCTGCTTCCCTCAATCAATGTATTATCGATCGGTTAAGGAGGGGCTAACAGTCTTAGCTTTAAGGAGTCTTGTGCTGCCAGCTGCCGGGAGGGGATAATTGAATTAACTATCTCCTCCCGGGTACTTTTATATTGAGGTATGTGGGAGAGCGCATCTGTGAAGAATTTTTTTCCCCTGGGCAAGTACCGAAAGGTAAAGTTGAACGACTGAAGTATTGAGCCCATCAGACCTGCTTCCTTGGGGCTTTCAGAGCCTCTATGTTTTTGTGGTCTGTCCACACCTCAAAAGGGACTTTGCTGCCCTCTAAAAACTCTCTCCAGATCAGCAGCACCCATCGAACTGCATAAGCCTCCTTTTCCCACACTGCCCAACGTCTTTAGGTGTTGGTCAGCTTCTGGGAGGCATAGGCGCAGGGTTTGAGCAGGGGGGACTGCATTCTTCTGGAGCAGGATGGCCCCCACTGCTACACTGCTACATCGCTAGCATCAGCCTGTATTATGAATGGTTTGGCAGGGTTTGGATGTTTGAAGGCTGGTTCTGCCACAAAGAACCATTTGAGATTTTCGAAAGCCACTTGACATTCCATAGCATAGTCCAATTGAGCAGCTGTCTTGATTTGGGCTTCACCCCCACTTTCCCGTTTTTAGTAGTTCAGTGAGGGGCAGGGCTATCTGGGCAAATGATGGGATGAACTGCCGGTAGAAGTTGGCAAAGCCCAAGAAGCTTTGCAGTTGCCTTCTGGTTCGTGGGGCTTCCCACTCTTAATATTGCCTTCACCTTCCCAGGGTCCATTTCTGGAAATCACACTTGGAGAGTTTGGTGTAAAGCTTAGCTTCCAATAGTTTGCTCAACACTTCTCTCACTAGCTATACATCAGGGGTCTTCAAATTTGGCCCTTTTATGACTTGTGGACTTCAACTCCCAGAATTCCTCAGCCAGGCACGCTGGCTGATTGTCTTTCCCGCGCTTTCTGGCAGTTCTACAATAAAGTCCATAGAAATCTCTCTCCAGGGTGCTGAAGGCTCTGCCACTGGTTGCAGGAGGCCAGGTGTTTTCCCTTGCCTCTGTTTGGCTGCTGCGCAGATGGGACAGCTTGCCACATAACTTTCAATGTCCTTTTTAAGGGATGGCCACCAAAATTGTTTCTTTAAAAGGTACAGGGTTTTTATGAACTCAAAGTGTCCTGCTAGCTTCGAATCATGGCATGTTTGCATAGTCTTTAATCTCTGGCTTGCAGGAACATACAATTTCCCTCTACCCAGGCTAGTCCCCCTCACATCGAACAAAGGTTCTTGTGGCTCAGGAACCACTCATCTTTTTCTAGGGCTTGTTTGAAGGCAAGGGCAGTAGTGTTACCTAGCAATGGGGCTCCTTTCATCTGCACTTGGTTACTGGGGCTGCCAGTTGTTATGCTGGGAGCAAGGGTTTAATGATTTCTGCTTTCATACTATTATACTGGGGTAGCCCTCGACAAATCATCAGCCAGAAAATTCTTCCCCCCTTGGTAGGTAGTAGAGGATGAAATTGAATGGATGCCTTAACAACGGTTCAGCAAAAAAAAGTCTCTTTAGTTTTTTGAATGTGGCTTGGCATTCCATAGTCCATTTCAGAGGCTGGCTAGGTTTTGGTTTATCCACCCCCTTTGTCTTTAGAAAGTTATTGTTGGGGAGAGCGATCTGTGCAAAGGAGGGAATAAACTGTAAAAGTTTCAAAAAACCAGAAAACTTTGTAGTTGCTTCCTGGTGCGGGGAGGTGCCCACTGTAACACACTTTTTCTGGGTCCATTTCTACTCCCTCATGGGAGATCCGGTAGCCTAGATAGTCAATCTTTTCCTTGTGGAATTTGCACTTTGATAATTTAGCATACACCTTGGCAGCATGGAGTTTGTTCAGGACTGCCCTGACCAGTTTCATGTGCTCGGCTTTTATTTTGGTGTAAATTAATGTGTTGTCAAGGTACACCAAAACCCCGTTGTATAAGTGCTCATGGAGCACTTTGTTTATCACCTGCATGAACACAGCAGGGGTCCCTTGCAGTCCAAATGGGAGCACCTTGAATTGAAAGCAGCCCAGGGGGCAACTGAAAGCCATTTTCCACTCATCCCCCTCCTTAATCCTGACTCAGTAGTATGCTTCATGCAAGTCCAGTTTAGAGTGTCAGAATCCAATTATATTTTATTTCTAGCTACCTACTCGGAGAAAAAACCAATTCTTACTCTCTTCTGGATTCTGTCATACTACTAGGGGGGAGGGGGGTAAACGTGGGTGTTTATGACTGGCATTTCCTCTATTAACTACAAAGTAACAACCTCTGTGGATTCCCTTCGAGAGTACTAACCATAACAATGCGGCCATCAGCCTTTCATCTCACTCCCTATGAAGCCTCCTTTTACCGGCAGCAAGGGAAAAGGGGGGGGAAAATTGCAACGCCTTGAATGGTGGGGGGGACCCCTCAGATCCTGTCTAGCATGCCTTCAGTCAGTTTCTCTTAATAAAGATTCCTGTTGGAAGAGACGTTCCAAGAGTTCTGTCTTTTTAAGATGTAAATTGAGGTGGGTCCTTCCATTAGACAGGATCTGCAAAATTGGTCAACCTGGAGGGAAGAACCTTGCCGGGGGACTTTGCAAAAAATACCACGTCAGACGACGAAGCGGGGAAGAGGGAAAGCCCCCCAGAGAGGGAGCCGTTGCCCCGACTGAAAACCTGCCAAACGTCCAGATCTGAAGAGTCAGATTCATCAGGAGAAGAGGTGGTGGAGACGCGTAACCACAAGCCTCGGTGGTCAATGGGCGTTGGAAAGAAAGGCGAGTGGGAAAAGAAATCAAGACAGGTGACCCTGAGACGGGGAGCCAACCAACCAGGATGGAAGCAGGAGATGGAGAAATCCCTGCACACAAGCGAAGATGAAGGAAGCTGGGCACAGCACTCGAACTGGATCCTGGAGAAAGCTATCGACCTGATGAAGAGAACCCTCGGCTCCCTAGGAGAGGAGAATCCTGAGCCCCACGGCTGCACCAACTCCTGGAGCTGCAACTGGAGAGACACTGAGGGGGAATTGGAACCTGCAGCCCCAGGGACATCTGCTGATCCAGTAGTCCCCACCCCCGCTGACCCACAGATGGCGATCCAGATGGAAGACAATACCACTGACGAAGAAGGCGCCGATCCATTCAAAGACCCCCGCCACTGGACGTGAAATTCAAGGGGCAGCCGAGACGCTTGGGGTTTTTCCTAACCCAAGTCCTCAGCTACATGGAGGAACACGGGCGGCACATCCCTAGCGACAAAGCCCATATTTGGATCATGCAATCCACTCTGGACGGGCCGGCTGCTGATTGGGTGGTGAATTTGCATGACTCCGATGCCCCAGAGCTCAACGACTTCAACCGTTTCATGCCCTCTCTGAGAAGGCGATTTCAGGACCCCCTGGCTGACCGCAAAGCTCGCGAAAGGATCAAAACAATGAGACAAGGCAGACGGCCAGTAGCCGAATATACGCAAGAATTCCGAACCATTGCCAGCAAGCTGAACTGGCCGGAAGACATCCTCCTTAGCCATTTCAAAGATGGCCTAAATTACGAAAACAATGGAGCCGCTCACCGCCTGAGCCGACGCGCGAACCAGCAAAGCCATCGGCTATGACCAAGAAGCCAAAGGGCTGTTTCAAATGAGGGAGAGAGGGGCATCGGGCTGTAGAATGCCGCTCAAAAGCCCCCCAGCACAACCCTGACAGAACCCCTGGTAAGTGGATCCATCCCACCCATCCTCAAGACAGTGACTATATTAGCTCCCTCCATGCCCGAAGCTGTCAAAGTGAAAGCCTTAATAGACTCTGGCTGCACCAGTGGGAAATTTGGGCATTCTGGTGAGGAGGATGGAACAACCAATCTCATTTGGCCAGTTAGATGGGTCCATAGCAGGGGGTTGCCAGCTACCCTAGCCACGTTACCAGTCCACCTATCCCTGGGAAATCATGAGGAAGACATAACGTTTGTAGTGACCCCAGGCATGGAATGCCCGATGATCCTAGGGCTGGAATGGTTAACAAAATGGAACCCCTGGGTAAATTGGAGGATGGCAGAAATTAATTTCCCGAAAGGGGACCCTACGGATTTAAAACCCCAAGGGGATCTACCAAAATTAAGAACACTACATGGGAGAAGAAAAGGGGCTACTAGAAATACCAGAGGAATACAGAGATCTTACTGAAGTTTTCAGCGAGGAGAGGGCGGATGAGCTTCCCCCCCACCGACCCACAGACTGTGCCATAGAATTCAAGCCCGGGGCAAAACTCCCGAAGCCCAGATTATACTCCATGAGCCCAAAGGAGAAGGAGGAAATGGAAAGATTCATAAAGAAAAACCTAGAAAGGGGGTTCATTGAACCAGCCAAGCCTAAGGTGGCCGCTCCGGTCCTCTTTAGAGAGAAGGACTACCGCCTATTGAATACAATCAGTGAAAGCAACCTATACCCCCTACCCCTCATGAAGGACATGTTATCACACCTCTCGAATGGATTTTTTTTTTACTAAACTAGATCTAAGGGAAGCATATTACTGCGTGAGAATTAAGGAAGGGGATGAATGGAAAACTGCATTTAACTGCCCAATGGATGCTACCAATTCAAAGTTTTGCCATTTGGATTACAAGGGGCCCCCGCAATTAATCAATGAGGTACTAAGGGAGCACCTATTTAAGGGGGTCCTGGTTTATTTAGACGACATCCTTATCTTCACCAAATCAAAAGAGGAACATGTCAACAGTCAGAGCAGTTTTAAAGAAACTGCCAAACCTATATGCCAAATTATCAAAATGCGAATTCCACCAGGAAAGAATAGACTACCTAGGTTATCGCATATCCCCACAGGGCATTGAAATGGACCCAGAAAAGGTCAGGGCAGTATTAGAATGGGCACCACCTCGCACAAGAAAGCAACTGCAAAGTTTCCTGGGCTTCGCAAACTTTTACCGCCAATTCATCCCCTCATTTGCCCAGATAGCCCTGCCCCTCACGAACTTACTAAAAACGAAGGGAGAATCCTCAGTGAAACCTAGCCAGCCACTAAAATGGACAATGGAATGCCAAGCGGCATTTGAGAGATTAAAGAGGCTTTTTTTCTGCCGAACCAGTACTGAGGCACCCAGACATGGACAAACCCTTCGTAATACAGGCGGATGCAAGTGATGTGGCAGTGGGCGCTGTACTATTACAAGAAAATGATGAAGGAATGTTGCAACCCTGCGCGTATACGTCCAGGAAACTCACTGAAACGGAACAGCGCTGGCCCGTGTGGGAGAAAGAGGCATATGGGATACGTTGGTCATTACTTACATGGCGCCAATTCCTCGAAGGCAATAAAATTCCTTTCCAGGTGTGGACAGACCACAAAAATTTGGAAGCCTTGAAAACGCCCAGGAAGCTCAACCCCAAGTAAGCCCGCTGGTCCGAGCATTTTCACCAATTCCATTTTACGCTCAAGCATTTGCCAGGGGGAAAGAACTCTCTGGTAGATGCAATATCTCGCATGCCCCAATATAACAGCACGCGAGCCACCGACTCTAAACCGATTATGGGAGAATGACTACCAGAGCCCAAGCTAAATTAAAACCGCAGCTGGGCAGCCAGACCAGAATTGAATTCCGGAAAAGTTTGGAAACAGATGAATGGTTCCAGAAAAATAAACATGTGTGCACAATGAAAGACGGACTGCCTTGGGTGGGGGAGAAGTTATATATACTGACCACTCAAAGGATCACATTCATGCAGCTATGCCACGACACAAAATCAGCAGGGCATTTTGGATTTGTAAAAACATTGCACTTAATTAAAAGGCAATTTTGGTGGCCATCCATGAAAAAAGACATAGAAAGTTACGTGGCCAGCTGCCCAAAGTGTGCAACTGCAAAAAGGTTGCAAGGGAAATCGCCCGGACTGTTACAAACAGTGGCAAATCCCTCAGCCCCCTGGAGGGAAATAGCCATGGATTTTATAGTGGAATTACCAGAAAGCAATGGGAATACTGTCATTTGGACGGTCACGGACCTATTTTCCAAACAGGTTCACTTTATTCCTTGCCAAAAGATCCCCACCGCAAAAGCTTTAGCGAAACTTTTCGTGCAACATATTTACAGATTGCATGGGGCACCCCAACGCATCATATCTGATAGGGGAGTGCAATTTACGTCTGCATTTCGGAAGGAATTTCTATCCCTTTTAGGGACCACACAGGGACTGACATCTAGCCATCATCCTCAAGGAAATGGTCAATCGGAAAAATCTAACTCAGTACTTGAGCAATATTTAAGATGTTTTCTTAATTTCCAGCAGTCAGATTGGACGGACCTACTCCCTTTCGCAGAAGTTGCCTACAATAATGCAGTCCACTCCAGCACAGATTACACTCCTTTTCAAATAGCTACCGGCCAAAGTTTCAACCCCATGCCAGAACTAACCCCAAACAAACCGGCAATCCCATCACTGAAAGAATGGATGGCACAATTACAAAACACCTGGCCAATAGTTAGAAAAGCTCTAGAGGAAGCTAGGCAAGCATACAAAGCACAAGCGGATAAGAAAAGGGTGGAGCCCACACCATTCATTATAGGAGAAATGGTGTACTTGTCTACAAAATACCTAAAATCCCTACAACCTTGTAAAAAACTTGGACCAAAATATATAGGGCCTTTTCCAATTAAAAGAATCATAAACCCAGTAACAGTAGAATTAGAATTATCGAAAAATCTCAGGCAAATACACCCAATTTTCCACTGCAGTTTGCTGAAAAGAGAACAACAGTCAACCTTACGGCCAAAAATCCCCCCACCACCACCTCCAATCATGGTGGAAGGAGAACAACACTTCGAAATAAAGGAAATCCTGGACTCTAGAAAATATCATGGGACAACTCAATACCTAGTAGCATGGAAACACTTCCCTGCCTCTCAAAACGAGTGGGTCCATAAACGTCATATCAGAGCCCCGAAGCTATTAAAGAAATTTCATACAGAGTATCCTAACAAGCCAGACTAACTTTTATACCTGTTTTGTTTTCTCTACAGCTGGACCTCTCTTATTTTTTTTTATTTTTTTTAAAATACATTTTATTGGATTTTTATAGGGGTAGAAGGGTTACATAAAGTGCTTAGGAAACACCGTGGAGGTGGGTATATCAAACATTCAAAAGAACAATCACAAGTATATAGCTCAAATTAATTCATTTAAAATTCCCTCTCTAATTCCCTCATAGTCTTGCATATTCAAATTAATATATTTATACATAAACTTCAAACAATCCTATCAAATATCACTTACATTTCAGTTATAAAGATCCAGGTCCTGTTTTTAAGCTTTACTAACTTACAATTACCATATTTTAATTAGCCTTAAATAGACATAATATTAACACTTCGGGTGTCCTTTTTTTTTTTTATTCCCACAGTAATATTCTTTGGTTTTCTTCATTAATACCATTTCTTCTCTTGTTACCAATCCCTCTAATTCTTCTTCTATTACAAAATAATTATCTTATTTAAAATAAAAATGTCAAACCAACAAATAGATTTCTATCTAACTTAAGTATATATTCTATCAATTCATCTATGTCTATACAAAATCTTTTTAACCCAGTAAATAAAGTTCATCTGTCCAATAATTGTCATATCTAAGACAAAATATTATTACAAAGGATATCCTCTTGCGAAATTCACGTGTTCCATTAGTTGATGGACTTAACACCCAGACATCTGCCAGATTGAATCGCCCAGAAGAAATGTGGAGTGGGGCTGCTTGGGAACACTTTAAAACATTGAATGGTGGGGGGGGGGGACCCCTCAGATCCTGTCTAGCATGCCTTCAGTCAGTTTCTCTTAATAAAGATTCCTGTTGGAAGAGACATTCCAAGAGTTCTGTCTTTTTGGGATGTAAACTGAGGTGGGTCCTTATGAAAGATGGGCTAGCATGTCCTTCATGAGTGGGATGGGGTACACGTTTTCCACGCACACTGCATTTAACTCTCTATAATCCACACAGAGTCCGAGACCCATCTTTCTTCTCTTGGAACAGAACTGTGGTGGCTACTCTAGGTCTAGCCAGTTGTATGAAGCCTCCGGCTAGGTTTTTGTGTATGAACTTGCCCAGCTTGTCGAGCTCCCTTGGAGTCATGGAGCTTTGGCTTCGGTAACTTGGCCCCCAGGACAATCTCGATGGGGCAGTCTGTGGGCCTGTGGGGGGGGGAGTTTGTCTGAACCCCTCTCACTAAACACATTGGTTAGATCGCGGTACTCTCGGGGTATGCCCTGCTGCAACTCGCCTTTTGAGGTAGCGGCGACCTCTTTGTTGGGTTCCTTACTTGTTTTGTGGCCACGGCAGTGCGGTGCTTGCGCCTCCTTTGGGAACTTTAGAAGTCCTTTCCTCCAATCGACCCGCGGGTTCCATATTTTGAGACAGGTCAGTCCTAGGACTAGGGACCATTCCATCCTGGGTGGCACGATAAAAATCAGAGTCTCAGTGGCTTCCAGTGGTTAGGTCTAGGGGTTTGGTGGCAAAAGTGGTTGGGATTCCCCTGGCAACCAACCCATCTAGTTGACAAAAGGCAATTGGGTTCTTTAATTTCCTCAGGTGAATCCCCGGTTTTCCTACTAGAGTTGGGCTTATTAAACATCTGGTGCACCCTGAGTCTAGCAGGGCCTTTAGGGCCACCTTCTTTCCCAAGCTTGGGATTAACAGTTTTATTGGCATGGTTACTGGAGCAATCGGCCCACTTACCAGGGAGTTGTTGTCAAAGTCACTGTCAGAGCGTCCTGGGTCTTCTTTGTCCATCCTTGAAGCAGTTCACCAGGATATCTTCTGGCCAGTTGAGACGGCAGGCTAGGATTCGGAACTCCTCAGTGTATTCTGCTACCAAGGGATGCCCCTGCCTCGCTGTTTTGTTTTTTATAAGATTTTATTAGTTTTTTCCATACATACAATAATATTTTTTCAACCAACGTGCTGTCTTGAGTTTAAATACGCTAATACATATTTAATTCCTAATCCTTTATTCTTTCCTCTAACCTTCGGTAAAGTAAGTCCCAAATTTGATAATATTCTGTTTTTCTTTTTCTTTCAGTCTCATAGTCAATCTGTCCATCTCTGCGCATTCCAATATTTTTTTTATTATTTCTTCATCTGGTGATATTCCTTCATTTTTCCAATATTGCGCAAATATTATTCTTGCTGCTGTTGTGACGTGTGAAATCAAATATAGGCTTTGTTTATTAATCTTTTCTGGCATTATACCTAATAAAAAAAGTTCAGGTTTAAAATCTACATATTCTCCCAACATCTTTTCTAACCAAGTGTGTATTTTTTTCCAATAATTCTTTGCTTTATCACATGTCCACCAAACATGATAGTACATGCCTGAGTTATGTTTACATTTCCAACATTTATCTGACATATTTTTAAACATTTTTGCTAATCTTGCTGGTGGCAAGTGCCATCTATAAAACATTTTATATACATTTTCTTTATAAGAAGTTGACATTGTCAATTTATAATTTCTTTCCCATACATTTTGCCATTTTTCTAATTCTATGTTATATCCAAAGTTTTTTGCCCATCTTATCTTTGTTTCTTTAACTTGTTCGCTTTCCATTTCCAAAATTAATAAGCAATTATACATTTTCTTAATTAGTTTCTCATCTGAAGTTAACAAAGTCTTATCAAGTACCGTCTGTTCTTTATAAAATCCATACAGTTTAACGTCTTTTTCATATCTAGTTTGCATTTGTAAATGTGCCCACCGCAACAAGTTGATCCTCTGATTTTCCATTTCTTGTTTAGTTTTTAAATTCCCTTCAGAATTTAGAATATCTCTATATGTCCAGATTTTTTCAAAGTCCACCAAATTTGGGTGTACAAATGCTTCCATAGTTGTCAACCACCCCGGAATTTTCAAGTATATTTTACTCCCCCCCCCCATACTATTAACAATGCATTTCTTATATAATGGTTTTGGAAATACTTATGAATCTTATTTTTCCCATACCATAAAAAGGCGTGCCACCCCAATTGTAAATCATGCCCCTCCAGATATAACAACCTTTTATTTCTAAGAGTTATCCATTCTTTTACCCATGTTAAAACAGATGCTTGATAATACAAAGCCCACTCCGGTAATCCAAATCCTCCATTTTCCTTAGCATCTTGTAATGTTTTCATCTTAATTCTAGCCTTCTTTCCTTGCCAAACAAATTTCAAAATTAATGAGTTTAAATCTCGAAAAAAAAAACTAGTTTTATGGGAATTGTTTGGAATAAAAATAAAATTTTTGGCAATACGTTCATTTTCACTGTAGCAATTCTTCCTAATATTGACAGTTGCAGATTTTTCCATTTTTCCAAGTCTCAAGTTTATTTCATTCAATAATTTTGTGTAGTTATCTTCTTTTATTGTTGAGCATCTTGCTGTTAAATGTACACCCAGGTATTTAATCTTTTTCACTATCTGTAATTCTGTTTTTTCTGACAGTTGTTTTTTTTTTTTGTTTATCAGTAAGAGTTTTAGCTATTACTTTAGTTTTTTCTCTGTTTATTTTCAGTCCCGCCATTTCTCCGTACTGTTCTATCATTCCCAGTAATTTAGGAATCATCTCCAAAGGTTCTTCTAAGATAAATATCAAGTCATCAGCAAATGCTTGTAATTTATATGTTTCGCCTTTTATTTCCAGTCCTTTGATTTCTATATCTTGTCTGATATTTCTATTTAAAACTTCCAGAGTGAAAATGAATAACAATGAAGATAGTGGACATCCTTGCCTTGTACCTTTTATTATCTCAAAGTTCTCAGTGTAATCTCCATTCACGATCACTTTTGCTGTTTGTTTGTTATATATTGTTTTTATCATATTTATAAAGTTCTGTCCAAAGTCCATTATTTGTAGTTGCTGAGTCATAAATTGCCAGGAAACATTGTCAAATGCCTTTTGGGCATCTAGAAATATTAGTGCCAATTATTTCTCTGGATGTAATTCATAGTATTCTAATACAGGGCTTTTCAACCTTTTCACCCATTGTACCACTTTTAGGATATGGCAATATCCAAGTACCACCAGTCGCCTAGCAAGGTGTCAAAAACTTGATGACCAAAAAAAAGAAAAAAGTGATAAAGTACAGGTAGTCCTCAACTTACAACAGTTCGCTTAGTGACTGTTCGAAGTTACAATGGCACTGAAAAAAGTGCCCCCCAAGCCACAGCCGAGCAAGACACCTGCCTGACTGCCCGGCGGCGCTCTTCCTCCTGTCCGAGGTTTTCATTGTTGTGAGCATTTCTGTTGAGGATTGGCAGCAGGGGTGGGGTGGGTGGTGTTTGGTTTTTATTCCCCCCGTCTGCTGGGTGGTTGCAGCAGGTTTTGGTCACTTCACATGACCCTGGGACACTGTGACCGTCATAAATATGAATCAGTTGCCAAGCATCTGAATGTAAATCACAAGACCCTGGAGATGCTGCAACACTCCAGCTGATCTGCGCTTCTTCTGGGCTCAGCAGAAGTGGCAGGATCAGTGCTGCTTTCCAGCTGATTGGTGCTTCTTCTGGGCTCAGCAGAAGCACCAGGATCAGCGCCAAGCTCCAGCTGGAGCCTGGCGCTGATCCTGGCGCTTCCACTGAGCCCTGACAGCCCCAAAGCGCCGATCAGCTGGAAAGCGGCACTGATCCTGGCGCTTCCGCTGAGCTCTGACAGCCCTGCAGCTCCAGCCATCTCTCGCTCAAGCTTGTGCGGTGCTGCCACCGGTTCAGCTCATTCCCCTCCCCCACTATCACTTTTCTAGGATGGTCACGTACCACCTGCCAGGTGCCAATGTACCACAGGTGGTACCCGTACCACTGGTTGAAAAGCCCTGTATTAAAGTAATGTTTGCTTCCATCCATGTGGCTGGGAGTTTAGCCTCCAGCAAAAGTCCATTACAGACGTCTTTCAATGATTCACTTAGTATATCTTGTAGGGTTTTATATAACTCCGCTGGTAATCCATCTGGACCCGGTGTTTTTTCATTTTTTTGCCTTCTTATGGCCTCTGATATTTCCATCATTGTAATTTTTTCCTCTAACATAGTCTTAAATGTATATGGAATTTTTGGGAGATTATTTTCTTCTAGATATTGAATCATTCTCTCTCTTGGAGTTTTTTCTATATCATACAGTTTCTTGTAATATTCCTTAATTATAAGGAACCACTTCAATCCATATCTTAAGAAGGCAGAACTCTTGGAAACGATCTCTTCCAACAGGAACTTTTATTAAGAGAAATTGATAGCAGGCATGATAGACAGGATCTGAGGGATTCCCTCACAAATCGATGTTTTAAAGTGTCCCTAAGCAATCCCCACCCGGCATTTCTTCCGGGCGATTCAAACCAGCAGATTTCTAGATGTTAAATCCAGGAAAGATAACATCAGTCTGGCTCCGTTGTTGACGATCATTCAACAGCTCCTCACACCTTATTTTGATGATGGATAAATAAACCAGATCCCGGAATGTTGTATCTTTTCACCCCCCTTTTCCTAGCTGGCCGGTAAGGAGGAGAAGTTCAGAGGGACATAGGATAAGAGGCAAATGGTTACATTGTAATGGTTAGCAACCCCGAAGGCGAATAAACAAAAGGTTACTTTGTAGTGAATAGAGGAAGTGAAAGTAATAAAACCCGCATGCATATTCCCCCTCCCCCTTGGGAGTATGGCAGGATTCAGGAAAGAGTAAGAATTGGTTTTAGATCAGAGAAGATAGACAGAAAGGAAATATAACTGGATCCTGACATCCTGCCCCCCTTAAAAATAAGAGAGATCCACCTGTAGAGAAAACAAAACAGGTATAAAAGTTAGTCTGGCTTGTTAGGATACTCTGTATGAAATGTCTTTAACAGTTTCAGGGCTCTGACATGACGTTTATGGACCCACTCATTTTGTGAGGAGGGAAGGTGTTTCCATGCTACTAGGTATTGAGTTGTCCCATGATGCCTCCTAGAGTCTAGGATTTCCTTTATCTCGAAGTGTTGTTCTCTTTCCACCATGATTGGAGGTGGTGGGTGGGGGAATTTTTGGCCGTAAGGTTGACTGTTGTTCTCTTTTCAGCAAACTGCAGTGAAAAATTGGGTGTATTTGCCTGAGATTTTTGGATAATTCTAATTCTACTGTTACTGGGTTTATGATTCTTTTAATTGGAAAAGGTCCTATATATTTTGGTCCAAGTTTTTTATAGGGTTGTAGGGATTTTAGGGATTTTGTAGACAAATATACCATTTCTCCTACCATGAATGGTGTGGGTTCAACCTTTTTTTATCCGCTTGTGCTTTGTATGCTTGCCTAGCTTCCTCTAGAGCTTTTCTAACTATTGGCCAGGTGTTTTGTAATTGTTCTATCCATTCTTTCAATGATGGGATTGCCGGTTGGTTTGGGATTAGTTCTGGCATGGGGTTGAAACTTTGACCGGTGGCTATTTGAAAAGGAGTGTAACCTGTGCTGGAGTGGACTGCATTATTGTAGGCAACTTCTGTGAAAGGGAGTAGGTCTGTCCAATTGGTTTGCTGGAAATTAATAAAGCATCTTAAGTATTGCTCAAGTACTGAGTTAGCTTTCTCTGTTTGACCATTCCCTTGAGGATGATGACTAGATGTCAGTCCCTGAGTGGTTCCTAAGAGGGATAAAAAATCCTTCCAAAATGCTGACGTAAATTGCACTCCCCTATCAGATATGATGCGTTGGGGTGCCCCATGCAATCTGTAAATGTGCTGCATGAAAAGCTTCGCCAAGGCTTTTGTGGTGGGAAACTTTTGGCAAGGGATAAAGTGCACCTGTTTGGAAAACAAGTCCGTAACCGTCCAGATGACCGTGTTTCCATTGCTTTCTGGTAATTCTACTATAAAATCCATGGCTATTTCCCTCCAGGGGGCTGAGGGATTCGCCACTGGTTGTAACAGTCCGGGCAATTTCCCTTGCAACCTCTTGGCAGTTGCGCACATTGGGCAGCTGGCCACATACCTTTCTATGTCCTTTTTCATGGATGGCCACCAAAATTGCCTTTTAATTAAGTAATGCTTTTACAAATCCAAAATGCCCTACTGATTTTGTGTCATGGCAAAGCTGTATGAATGTGACCCTCTGGGTGGTTGGTATATATAACTTTTCCCCCACCCAAGGCAGTCCATCCTTGATTGTGCACACGTGTCTATTTTTCTGGAACCATTCATCTGTTTCCAAGGTTTTCTGGAATTCAATTCCAGTTTGGCTATCCAGCTGCGGTTTTAATTTAGAGTGGGCTCTGGTAGTTACTGGCGCTGCCAGTTTTGGTTCAGCCATAAGTGGTTTAGAATCGGTGGCTCGTGTGCTGTTATATTGGGGTTCTCCCCCCCCCCGGCAAGTGCTTGAGCCTAAAGTGGAATTGGTGAAAATGCTGGGACCAGCGGGCTTGCTTGGGGTTGAGCTTCCTGGATGTTTTCAAGGCTTCCAGGTTTTTGTGGTCTGTCCACACCTGAAAAGGGATTTTATTCCCTTCAAGGAACCGGCGCCACGGAAGTAATGACCAACGTATCCCGTATGCCTCTTTCTCCCGCACGGGCCAGCGCTGTTCCGTTTCGGTGAGTTTCTTGGACGTATACGGGCATGGTTGCAATACCCCTTCATCGTTTCCTTGTAATAGTACAGCCCCCAGTGCCACATCACTTGCATCCACCTGTATTACAAAGGGCTTATCCATGTCTGGATGCCTCAGTACGGGTTCGGCAGAAAAGAGTCTCTTTAATCTCTCAAACGCCGCTTGGCATTCCATTGTCCATTTTAATGGTTGGCTAGGTTTCACTGAGGATTCTCCCTTCGTTCTTAATAGGTTTGTGAGGGGCAGGGCTATCTGGGGAAAGGAGGGGATGAATTGGCGGTAAAAGTTTGCGAAGCCCAGGAAACTTTGCAGCTGTTTTCTTGTGCGAGGTGGTGCCCATTCTAATACTGCTCTGACCTTCTCTGGGTCCATTTCAATGCTTTGTGGGGATATGCGGTAACCTAGGTAGTCTATTCTTTCCTGGTGGAATTCACATTTTGATAATTTGGCATATAGGTGGACAGCTCGCAGTTTCTTTAAAACCGCTCTGACTAGGTTGACATGTTCCTCTTTGGATTCGGTGAAGATAAAGATGTCGTCTAAATAAACCAGAACCCCCTTAAATAGGTGCTCCCTTAGTACCTCGTTGATTAATTGCATAAATACTGCGGGGGCCCCTTGTAGTCCAAATGGCAAAACCTTGAATTGGTAGCACCCCATTGGGCAGTTAAATGCGGTTTTCAATTCATCCCCTTCCTTAATTCTAACGTGGTAATACGCTTCCCTTAGATCTAGTTTAGTGAAAATTCTTCCTTTTGATAGGTGTGATAACATGTCCTTCATGTGGGGTAGGGGGTATAGGTTGCTTTCACTGATTGCATTCAATGAGCGGTAGTCAACACACAAGCGTAAAGTGCCGTCCTTCTCTCTAAAGAGGACCGGGGCGGCTACTTTAGGCTTGGCAGATTCGATGAACCCCCTTTCTAGGTTTTTATTTATGAATCTTTCCATTTCCTCCTTCTCCTTAGGGCTCATGGAGTATAACCTGGGCTTCGGGAGTTTTGCCCCGGGCTTGAATTCTATGGCACAATCCGTGGGTCGGTGAGGGGGAGCTCATCTGCCCTCTCCTCACTGAAAACTTCAGTAAGGTCTCGGTATTCCTCTGGTATTTCGGGTAGCCCCTTTTCTTCTCCCATGGATGCTTTTCCGTTCTTAATTTTGGTAGGACTCCTTGGGGGTTTAAGTCCGTAGGGTCCTCCTTTGGGAAATTGATTTCTGCCATCCTCCAATTTACCCAGCGGTTCCATTTCTTTAACCATTCCAGCCCTAGGATCACTGAGCATTCCATGCATGGGGTCACTACAAACCTTATGTCTTTCTCATGGTTTCCCAGGGATAGGTGGACTGGTAGGGTGGCTAGGGTAGCTGGCTCCCCCCCTGCTATGGGCCAATCTAACTGACCAAATGAGATTGGTTGTTTTAACCTCCTCACCGGAATGCCCAAATTCCCCACTAGCGTCAGGCTAATGAGGCAGCGGGTGCAGCCAAAGTCTATTAATGCTTTCACTTTGACAGCTTCGGGTATGGAGGGAGCTAATATAGTCACTGTCTTGAGGAGGGGTGCGATGGGTCCACTTACCAGGGGTTCGCCCTCCGAACTGTCATCTGAGGTGTCCACCGGCCCTGCGGTGTAGGCTGGAGTTCCCTCCCCATGTTGGGCAGAGCTTGGGGACTCCACAGCCTCTATCGCTCTCATGGCGGGTTCTTTTGGCTTTGCTGGGGAGTTCCCGGATTTCCTGGCCGGTGATTGGTCTGGGTTGTGCTGAAGGGCTTTCGAGCGGCATTCTACAGTCCGATGTCCCTCTCTCCCGCATTTGAAACTGTCCATTGGCTTCTTGGCCATAGCCGGTGGCTTCGCTGGCTCGCACGTCGGCTCAGGCGGCGAGCAGCCCCATGGTTTTCCTCAGCGGTGCCTCTTCAGTAGGTCGATCTGTGCTTCCTCTGCCGTCGAGTTGGTGTGGGTCCCCCCGGGGCAGGCAAGCATCATACAGGTCGTAATTTAGGCCGTCTTTGAAATGGCTAAGGAGGATGTCTTCCAGCCAGTTCAGCTTGCTGGCAATAGTCTGGAATTCATGTGTATATTCGGCTACCGGGCGTCTGCCTTGCCTCACTGTTTTGATTCTTTTGCAGGCTTTGCGATACGGATACGGGCTTTGTCACTAGGGATGTGCCGCCCATATTCTTCCATGTAGCTGAGGACTTGGGTTAGGAAAAACCCCAAGCGTGCCAGTTCCCCCTTGAATTTCGCGTCCAGTGGCGGGAGTGTTTGAATGGATCGGTGCCTTCGCCGTCGGTGGTATTGTCTTCCATCCTGATCGCCATCTGTGGGTCGGCGGGGAGTGGGGGCTGCTGAAGTGGTCGCTACTGGTTCAGCGGACATCCCCCAGGACTACAGGTCCCAATTCCCCCTCAGTGTCTCTCCAGCTGCAGCTCTAGGTGCTGGTGTGGCCGCAAGGCTCAGAATTCTCCTCCCCTAGAGAGCCGAGGGTTCTTTTCATCAGGTCAATAGCTTTCTCTAGGATCCAGTTCGAATGTTGTGCACAGCTTCCCTCGTCTTCGCTAACGTGCAGGGATTTCTCCATCTCCTGCTTCCATTCTGGTCGGTGGGCCCTCCGTCTCAGGGTCACCTTTCTCAATCTCTTTTCCCACTCGCCTTTCTTTCCAACTCCCATTGACCACCGGGGTTTGTGGTTACGCATCTCCACCACCTTTTCTCCTGAGGAGTATGACATTTCAGATCCCGACAGCTGGCAGGTTCTCGGTCGGGGGGAAGGCTCCGTCTCCGTGGGGTTTTCTTCCTTCCCTGCCTCGTCGTCTGACATTTTATTTTTTGCAAAGTCCCCCGGCAAGGTTCTTCCTTCCAGGTTGACTATTACTGTAGATCCTGTCTAATGTAAGGAACCACTTCAATCCACATCTTAAGAAAGCAGAACTCTTGGAAACGATCTCTTCCATCAGGAACTTTTATTAAGAGAATTTGATAGCAGGTATGATAGACAGGATCTGAGGGATTCCCTCACAAATTGATGTTTTAAAGTGTCCCTAAGCAACCCCCACCCCGCAGTTCTTCCAGGCAGATTTCTAGGTGTTAAATCCAGGAAAGATAACATCAATCAGGCTCCGTTGTGCATGATCATTCAACAGCTCCTCACACCTTATTTTGATGACGGATAAATAAACCAGATCCCGGAATGCTGTATCTTGATGACGGATAAATAAACCAGGTTGTATCTTTTCACACACACACCCTTTTCCTAGCCTGCCGGTAAGGAGGAGAAGTTCAGAGGGGCATAGGATAAGAGGCAAATGGTTACATTGTAATGGTTAGCAACCCCGAAGGCGAATAAACAAAAGGTTACTTTGTAGTGAATAGAGAAAGTGAAAGTAATAAAACCCGCATGCATATTCCCCCTCCCCCTTGGGAGTATGGCAGGATTCAGGAAAGAGCAAGAATTGGTTTTAGATCAGAGAAGATAGATAGAAAGGAAATATAACTGGATCCTGACATCTTTTTTTATTTCTTCATTTTTAAATTGTAGACATCCTTTTTCATCTACTAAGTTATGTATCATTTTCTTCTCTTTCTGTTTTTTAAGTTTATAAGCTAACCACCTTCCTGGTTTATTTGCATTTTCGAAGAAATTTTGTTTCACTCTTTTTATCTGCTGTATAAATTTTTCTGAATCCAACAAATTTAGTGAATGTTTTATTAGTTCCATTTCTCTTTTCAAAGTCTTCTTCTGCGGGTTTTTTTGTAATTCTAATTCTAACTTTCCAAATTTTTCTTTTAGTAGTACATATTGCTATCTTCTCTGTTTATTTTTCTTTGCCATATATGTTAAACCTATACCTCTAAAATATGCTTTAGCTGTATCCCATACATTTTGTAATGTTGTGTCTTCTTTTTTGTTTTCTCTAAAGAAGAACTCCATTTCCTTTTTCGCTAATTCTACAAATTCTTTCTTTTAGTATAGATTGATTTAAAGTCCATCTTGGTCTTTTTTGTATTCCTCTCCGTGTCAATTTTAAAGGGTTATGGTCTGCCCATGTGCCTATTTCAATCTCAATTTCCTGTATGTTCAATCTCAATTCAGGTGTCATCCAAATCATATCAATTCTTGACCAGGATTTTTGATTATTTGAATAAAAAGTATATTGTAGGTTTTCTGGATTAATTTCCCTCCAAATATCTTGTATTCCAATTTCATCTATCATATTATTTATCCTTAAGATTATATCTAGAAAGTTTTCACCTCTGTAGATTAGATAGTCCTTCTCTGAATCAATCTGAATTCAATTTTTAAGAGTTATTTTAAATATCTTCCCCTTTTGTAGTTGCTCGCCGCTTTTAAATCTGAATCCTTCTGGGGGTCTTTGTTCTTTAGCTAACGACTTGTAATCCACAAGGAAAAGGAAAAAAAACACACTGGCTCACCCAGCTTCAGCATGCTGTTGACAATCAGCTGTTTAGTGGAGCGCCGTGGCTCCTCGCTTTCCTTCCAGCTGGAGACGACTTGGGCTGCCTTGGCTCACCTGGCAGCCTTTCCTCTGTCCTTTCAGAGGATTTCTTCAGTCCACTCCGATCGGCCGCCTCCTGATCTGAGCTCCTGGAGTGTCCCTCCTTCTTTGTTGTCCCTTCAGAGCAACTTTCCGACCCTTTTAGGGTCGCTGGGCAAAGCGAAATTGGGCTGGGAAGCCGGAGCCCTGGCTTCTTTCCCCCCTATTGTCGGCTACCAAAATCGGAAGTCCCTGCCTCGCTGTTTTGATGTGATGCACCTGGAGCATCAAAATAAAAGCAAAAAAACTCCAGTTGAAATGCAGTGGAGTCCAGCGGTCTTAGAAAAGGCGCAGACAAGAGAGAAAATCCCTTTGAGATGCAGTGCTTAAGGTGAACGGTAGCTTCTCCCTACCCCTATTTGCACCCTGAGAAAGACACCCTCACACACACATACCTTGGGGGGGTCCCAAGGTCCCAACGAGGCTTTGGGGGAGCCTCTGGTTGCAAGCTGGGCTGGTGCGTGTTTGTCTTGCAAACTTGGAGAGTTGCACAAAGGAGTGTGAGCCCAGCTAGGGTGCCGGGAGGGGGAGAGGAGGAAAGTGAAAAAGAAGAGGAGGAGGAGGAAGAAGAAGTAGCAGGAGGAAGAGGGAGCAGGACCAGGAAGAGGAGGAGGAGGCAGAAGAAGAGATAGCAGAAGAAGCAGGTGGAGAGAGAGGAGGAAGGAAGCGGAGCTCAGATATTGCAAACCAGTTGCAAGCGCAGCCATCGGAGGACCTTTCACTGAGCAAGACGGCTTCTGCCCTGCCACTCTCCTGTCCCTGCCCAGACCCCTGCAGACTTGCCACATTCCTGGAGGTGGAAGACGCGCTTTCAGCACATCTTCAGCTGCGCGGCCCGGTTCCTAAGTGGCCGCAGCCCAGTACCGGTCCGGAGACCAGGGGTTGGGGACCCCTGCTGTAGAGAGATTGAGGAAGATACAGATCACGCATAAGGCTGAGAAATGAACTTTTAAAAAATACAATAAAATGTTTATTGTAGTCAAAAGATAGATGTGGGCTTGGGGATACTTGAATTTGATCATTACTAACAGAAGAACTGATTGAAGATACTAAAATGGTGGGAGGTTTAAATGCAAATCAGTACATATTTTTAGAATCCTTGTGTCATGGTTCCGATAGACGAGACCATTCAAAAGAACTTCAAGGCAAAAAAGTTTCCTTAAAGAACATCTTTTATTGGCTACATAGTATCAGCACAAACAAAGGTGAACCCAAGACTGAAAGCCCTCCCCCTAAAGGTTACAATGTTACCAAGTTGAACTTCCCACCCCAATAAAGTGTCACAAATCACGTTCCCCAATTAACTACTTGCGTGGGCTTTCTAACGTTACCTGGCACCGGTAACGGTCAGGGCTGGCGTAGCATCGCTGGTGATCAAGGCTGGCCTAGCGCTGATATAGGTCAGGGCTAAGGTAACATTGTCGATGGTCAGGGCTGGCATGTCGTCAGTGGCGCTCGGGGCTGACAGGGCGCTGATGGCGGTCGGGACTGGCACGACGCTGATGACGGTCGGGGCTCTGCCGACACACCAGGCTCGAAGTCAAGGCTGGTTTAGGTAGTGGGGAGGCAGCACAGCCCCAGCTATAGGGCTTCATCTTGTCTCTGAACGTTCCTGAGAACGTCGGCTCTCTCGCTCACTAGAGAGCATCTGATGGGTGATTGGCTCCCCTTCTCCCATCTCCAGGCCGTCAAACCTCTCTCTCAGACGTTCGATGGAATGGCTGTGGAAGGTGGTCAGATACTTCCATTCTTCTGACTCATCCCAGGTGGTCAACCGCTTAGTCTTCCTCTGCTCCGGCGAGCGGGATCTGCAGGATGAAATCAATGGGAACTCAGCTTCTGCTGCCTTCATGGTGCTCTTCCGTGGTTGAGTCGATTCTGAACACCAAGTCCCCCAATGGATAAGGCTCCCTCCTGCTGCAACAACGGCCGCAGCGGTCTTTCGGCCTTACACCGGCCACCGGAACCAAACTTTCTGCTTGAGCAGTAGCCTGTGTTCTGTTCGCCGTGGCGGCTCCGAGGCTTGCATTTGACTCTTCCTTCTTTTCCATCTTGGTGTCTTCCCTGAGTCTTTGCCGTCCTCCCAAAGTTTTGGGTAGGCAACTGGGGCTCAGGACCCCAAAAGTTTAAAGTAGATACAGTCTTGGGTTAATGTCATGGTTCTGATAGACGAGACCATTCAAAAGAACTTCAAGGCAAAAACGTTTCATTAAAGAACATCTTTTATTGGCTACATAGTATCGGCATGAACAAAGGTGAACCCAAGACTGAAAGCCCTCCCCCCAAAGGTTACAATGTTACCAAGTTGAACTTCTCACCCCAGTAGTGTCACAAATCACATTCCCCAATTAACTATTTGTGCGGGCTTTCTAACGGAAGCTTTAGCCCACCAAAGTGTTATCAGCAATGACCTTGGTTCCCATAACACAATTCATTGTTTTGACTAAGTTAAAACACTTATCCCTTCTCCCATTGCGTGGCAACCAAGAACGAAGAAAAAATGGCTTCAGCCATATTTGTTTGCAGTGTTGACACCTTGATTTTAACAAATAATTTCTGCATTTCTTTACTTTAAAAAAACAACAGTCAAGTGCAAACAAAGAGCTGGACGCTAAAACATATGAAGAACAGTTGCAGGAATTGGGTACGTCTAGTCTAGTGAAAAGGAAGAGCGGGATGACAGAATAGCAGTGTTCTAATATTTCAGGGGCTGCCACAAAGAAGAGGGGGTCAACCTATTCTCCAAAGCACCAGAAGGCAGGACAAGAAGCAATGGGTGGAAGCTAATCAAAAACTAAAACTAAGGAGATACTTCCTGACAGTGAGAATAATTAACCAGAGGAATGGGTTGTCTTCAGAAATTGTGGGTGTTCCATCACTGGAGGTTTTTTTTTTTTTTTTTTTAAATATATTTTATTAGATTTTATAGGGGTACAGGGGTAACATTAAGGTGCTTAGGAACCACCATGGAGGTGGGTATATTAAACATCCAAAAAAAGGAAGACAATCACAGATATATAGCTCAACTCAAGCTTCCCTCTCTAATTCCCTCATTTAATTTTACATATTCAAATTAATGAGTTCTATATAAGTTTCAAACGGTCCTATCAAATATCAATTACATTTCAATTCTAAAAAATCCAAATCCTGTTTTTAAGCTTTACCAACTTACAATTACTACATTTCAATCAGCCTTAAATAGACATGTTATTAACACTTCGGGTGCCCTTTTTTTTTTTTTTTACGTAGTTATATCTGGTATATTGTTCTTACAACAACATTCCCATATCTTCTTCATTGATACCGGTTCCGGATCGCGACACCAGCAGTCGCACGGAGAGATCTCTCTCTCCCACCGGCTGGTTTCCCTTCGTCGGTAGACCCTTAATCGGGTCGAAAGTCGCCCCGTAGAGGCGACCACCGCTAGAGGAGGCTCCTGCTCGACTGGGGAAGAGCGGCGGCTCTCCCCAGTTCGAACTTTCTCCTTAGGGCCGTCGGAGGAAAAGATCGCCCTTCAAAATGGACGATCACTTCGTCGCACCAGCTGAAAGCCAGAAGAACATCTAAGCGAAAGAACCCCCGTGGAGAATCCGGGTGAGACCTTTCCTACCCCCTTTTTTTTTTCCCTAATTACTTTCCTGTTAAAAGCTTTCTTTGAACTATTTCCCTGTCTTGAGGAAGCAGCGTTTGAGCAATGGGGAAAAACAGCGTTGGAAAAAAAAATATATAAATAAAAACCAGTTAATTTCGATACTACCTAAATTTTGGAATACTGAGGGGACCTGAAAACATTCTATTCTTGACTATTATTGTTACAACTACGTATTCATTATTTTGAACCCTTTCTTCATCTCTTTCAACACGAAAAATAAAAAATCTATTATTTGGAAAGGAAAAAAAAAAAAAAAAAAGGATTTTCTGGTTTGCTGAGGACATCTTGTGTCGAAAAGTGGTACTGCAATTATATTTCTTTATGGCTGGGAATGGCTATGACCCTGAAAGAGCCATAATTACAAGATAACGATGCAGCTGGCCTATTGAAAACTGAAGGTGAATGCTTGCTTATGAAGCAGAGCCTTCCTTAAAGATTAAAGATTAAAAAGCCTTATTACTATCGATATGGAACTTAATACACAACTGGACTATGATCTTATATTGGAAACAATTCTAGAAGCTGCAAAGGATGTGAGCTCCTATTTTCAATCTCTTTTCCCTACACTGAGAAAAACTGTGGAAACCACAAAACAAACTAATTTTATTCAACTTTCAACACAACCTATCGAGAAGTCTGATGACTATACAACAATTTCAACAGAGATGTCTGAAGCACCAATACCAACATCAATAGAGACTGATACTCAGATACAACCTATTGAAAATCGAGAAAAGGTGGATAAACAATTGGCAAATATAACATGGAATAAAACAGCTTTTACCATCCAAAGGCTATTAGAAGAAAGGAAAGAGAACTTTGACCAATTTGAAGCGTTAAAGAATATGGACCCCTTAATAGTGTGGTTTGATTATGTAGGAACCTCACTATGGAAACCATTATGGCACAGAAAGAAGCCTAGAGTTAGATTTAAAAATGTATTTTAAAGTCTTATTTAATGTGATTAAAAAGGCTTTGATTTCTTGACTGACTTAACAACTAATGGAATACGTGAAATTTTTAAGAGGATACCCTTTGTAATATTACTTTGTCTTAGATATGATATATATTGGAGAAGTAAACTTTATCTACTGGTTTAAAAAGATTTTTATAGATATAGAGGCATTGATAGAATATATATTTAAATTAGATAGAAATTTATTTGTTGGCCTGATATTTTTATTTTTATTTTAAGAGAATTATTTAGAAATAAAAGGAGAATAAGAGGGATGGGTGTTAAGAGAAAAAAAAAATGGCATCACTGGAGGTTTTAAAGAAGAGATTGGACAGTCATTTGTCCAGAATGGTATAGAGTCTCTTGCTTGGGCAGCGGGTTGGACTAGAAGACCTCCAAGGTCCCTTCCAACCCTGTTATTCTGTTATTCTGAACCATGAATTGTAGGAAAGAAGATTTTGAAAAAGTAGAATTAGTAACAAAGATGTCATGGAAAGAAAACCTTAAAAGCAAAAGTGGAACTTCTTGAAAAGGCAAAAAAGGGCAAAATCTAAAGAAATAGACATGGTTGAACAGGCAGTTCCCAAGAGTTGAGCTGAGACTAAAGGACAAAAAAGGACAAGTACAAAAAATGGAAAGAGGAAGGATCCTTTATTCCCCACCATCCAATCAGTGCTGAAGAAGCTTCTTGGATAAGAAGCGACATGTCTTCAAAGGAAAACAAGAAAGTCCAGTTGCTTTGTGAAAAAGCATTTTTGGGATGGTTATAACTAGAAGCCAGCACGGGTTTGTTAAAAACAGACCATGCCAAACCAATTTTATTTCATTCTTTGACAAAGTGACTAAATTAATAGACCAGCAAAATGCTATGTGCTAGACTTCAGCAAGGCATTCAACAAAGTAGACAACAACCTACTTCTTGGTAAGCTAGAAAAATGTGGGATAGACAGCATAATCATCAGATGGATTTGTAACTGGCTGACAAACCATACTCAATGAGTAGTCTTTAATAGTACTACATCTACATGGAGGGAAGTAAGCAGTTGGGTACCACAAGGTTCCATCCTAGGCCCAGTACTCTTCAATATCCTCATGACTTAGATGAGGGAATAGAAGGGGAACTCATCAAATTCGCAGATGACACTAAGCTGGCAGGAACAACCAACACCCCAGAAGATGAGCTCAGGATCCAAAAAGATCTTGACAGACTTGAACAATGGGCCCTATTCAGCAAAATGAAATTTAATGTGGAGAAAAGCAAAGTTTTACACCTAGTGTCAGAATCCAGTTATATTTCTTTTCTATCTATCTCCTCTAATCTAAAACCAATTATTATTCTTTCCTGGATCCTGCCATACTTCCAAGGGGGAGGGGGGATATGCAGAGGGGTTTTTATTACTTTCTCTTCCTCCATTCACTACAAAGTAACCTTTTGTTTATTCACCTCTACTAACCATTATAATGGAACCATTTGACTCTTGATGTCAGAATCCAATTATATTTTATTTCTAGCTACCTAGTCTGAGAAAAACCAATTCTTACTCCCTTCTGGATTCTGTCATACTACAAAGGGAGGGGAAGTAAACACGGGTGTTTATGACTGGCATTTCCTCTATCAACTACAAAGTAACAACCTCTGTGGATTCCCTTCGAGAGTACTAACCATAACAATGCGGCCATCAGCCTTTAATCTCACTCCCTATGAAGTCTCCTTTTACTGGCAGCGAGGGAAAAGGGGGGGGAAGATTGCAACGCTTGGGATCTGATGGACTTAACACCCAACCATCTGCCAATTTGAATTGACCGGAAGGAATGTGGAGTGGGGCTGCCTGGGAACACTTTAAAACTTTAAAACATTGGTAAGGGGGACCCCTCAGATCCTGTCTAGCATGCCTTCAGTCAGTTTTTCTTAATAAAGATTCCTGTTGGAAGAAACGTTCCAAGAGTTCTGTCTTCTTAAGATGTAAATTGAGGTGGGTCCTTACACTTATCCTATGTCCCTCTGAACTTCTCCTCCTTACTGGGCAACTAGAAAAGGGGTGGGGGTGAAAAACCACAGACCTCCGGAATCTGGCTTATTTCTCCATTGTCAAAATAAACTCTGAAGAGCTGGTGAATGATCATGGAGCCGGAGATGTTATCTCTCCTGGGTTTAACACCTAGAGAAGGAATGTGGGGAGGAGTTTGATTAGGGACACTTTAAAACATCGATATATAAGGGAATCCGCCCAAATCCTGTCTATCATGCCTGCTATCAATTTTTTGTAATAAAGGTTTCTGTTGGAAGAGACCGTTTCTAAGAGTTCTGCTTTCTTACGATGTGGATTGAAGTGGGTCCTTACATTAGACAGGATCTGCAGTAATAGTCAACCTGGAAGGGAGAACCTTGCCGGGGGACTTTGCAAAAAATACCATGTCAGACGACGAGGCAGGGAAGGGAGAAACCCCCACGGAAAGGGAGCCTTCCCCCCCCCAACCGAAAACCTGCCAGCTGTCGGGTTCTGAAATGTCATACTCCTCAGGAGAAGAGGTGGTGGAGATGCGTAACCACAAATCTCGGTAGTCGATGGGCGTTGGAAAGAAAGGCGAGTGGGAAAAGAGTTTGAGAAAGGTGAACCTGAGACAGGGCGACCACCCACCAGAATGGAAGCAGGAGATGGAGAAATCCCTGCACATTAGCGAAGAAGAAGGAGGTTGGGCACAACACTCGAACTGGATCGTAGAGAAAGCTATTGACCTGATGAAAAGAACCCTCGGCTCCCTAGGAGAGGAGAATCCTGAGCACCACCACCTGGAGCTACAACTGGAGAGACATTGAGGGGGAATTGGAACCTGTAGCCCCGGGGACGTCTGCTGATCCAGTAGCGGATGACACTTGCCTGCCTCGGGGGGACCCCCACCAACTCAACGAATGGTATGTCCTGGCAGAGGAAGCAGAGATCAACCTACTGAAGAGGCACTGCCGAGGAAAACAATGGAGCCGCTCACCGCCTGAACCGACGCGCGAACCAGCGAAGCCACCAGCTACGGCCAAGAAGCCAACAGGCTGCTTCAAATGCGGGAGAGAGGGGCATCGGGCCGTAGAATGCCGCTCGAAAGCCCCTCAGCACAACCCAGACCGATCACCGACCAGGAAGTCTGGCAAGTCCCCAGCCAAGCCAAAAGAACCCGCCATGACAGCAATAGAGGCTGTGGAGTCCCCAAGCTCTGCCCAACATGGGGAGGGAACTCCAGCCTACACCACTGGGCAGGTGGAAACCTCAGGCGACAGTTCGGAGGGCGAACCCCTGGTAACTGGATCCATCCCACCCATCCTCAAGACAGTGACTATATTAGCCCCCTCCATGCCCGAAGCTGTCAAGGTGAAAGCCTTAATAGACTCTGGCTGCACCCGCTGCCTCATTAGCCCGACGCTAGTGGGAAATTTGGGCATTCCGGTGAGGAGGCTGGAACAACCAATCTCATTTGGCCAGTTAGATGGGTCCATAGCAGGGGGGTGCCAGCGACCCTAGCCACGTTACCAGTCCATCTATCCCTGGGAAATCATGAGGAAGACATAACGTTTGTAGTGACCCCAGGCATGGAATGCTCAGTGATCCTAGGGCTGGAATGGTTAAAGAAATGGAACCCCTGGGTAAATTGGAGGACGGCAGAAATCAATTTCCCGAAGGGGGACCCTATGGACTTAAAATCCCAAGGGAATCTACCAAAATTAAGAACGGAAAAAGCATCCATGGGAGAAGAAAAGGGGCTACCCGAAATACCAGAGGAATACCGAGACCTTACTGAAGTTTTCAGTGAGGAGAGGGCGGATGAGCTCCCCCCCCCACCGGCCCACGGGCTGTGCCATGGAATTCAAGCCTGGGGCAAAACCTCCGAAGCCCAGACTATACTCCATGAGCCCTAAGGAGAAGGAGGAAATGGAAAGATTCATAAAGAAAAACCTAGAAAGGGGGGTTCATCGAACCAGCCAAGCCTAAGGTGGCCGCTCCGGTCCTCTTTAGAGAGAAGAAAGATGGCTCTTTACGCTTATGCATGGACTACCGCCTATTGAATACAATCAGTGAAAGCAACCTATACCCCCTACCCCTCATGAAGGACATGTTATCACACCTATCGAAAGGAAGATTTTTTACTAAACTAGATCTAAGAGAAGCGTATTACCGCATTAGAATTAAGGAAGGGGATGAATGGAAAACCGCATTTAACTGCCCAATGGGGTGCTACCAATTCAAAGTTTTGCCATTTGGATTACAAGGGGGTCCCACAGTATTTATGCAATTACTCAACGAGGTACTAAGGGAGCACCTATTTAAGGGGGTCCTGGTTTATTTAGACGACATCCTTATCTTCACCAAATCCAAAGAGGAACATGTCAACCTTGTCAGAGCGGTTTTAAAGAAACTGCGAGCCGCCCACCTATATGCCAAATTATCAAAATGCGAATTCCACCAGGAAAGAATAGACTACCTGAGTTATCGCATATCCCCACAGGGCATTAAAATGGACCCAGGGAAGGTCAGGGCAGTATTAGAATGGGCACCACCTCGCACAAGAAAGCAGCTGCAGTTTCCTGGGCTTCGCAAATTTTATCGCCAATTCATCCCCTCATTTGCCCAGATAGCCCTGCCCCTCATGAACTTATTAAAAACGAAGGGAGAATCCTCAGTGAAACCTAGCCAGCCACTAAAATGGACAATGGAATGCCAAGCGGCATTTGAGAGATTAAAGAGACTCTTTTCTGCAGAACCAGTACTGAGGCATCCAGACATGGATAAACCCTTCATAATACAGGCAGATGCAAGGCAGTGGAGGCTGTACTATTAAAGAAAACAATGAAGGGGTACTGCAACCCTGCACATATACGTCCAAGAAACTCACCGAAACGGAACAGCGCTGGCCTATGTGGGAGAAAGAAGCATATGGGATACGTTGGTCATTACTTACGTGGCGCCAATTCCTTGAAGGGAATAAGTTCCCTTTTCAGGTGTGGACAGACCACAAAAACCTGGAAGCCTTGAAAACACCCAGGAAGCTCAACCCCAAGCAAGCCCGCTGGTCCCAACATTTTCACCAATTCAACTTTACGCTCTAGCACTTGCCAGGAGGAAAGAACTTCCTGGCAGATGCACTATCTCGCATGCCCCAATATAACAGCACGTGAGCCATTGATTCTAAACCACTTATGGCGGAATGACAACTGGCAGTGCCAGTAACTACCAAAGCCCAAACTAAATTAAAACCGCAGCTGGGTAGCCAAACCGAATTGAATTCCGGAAAAGTTTGGAAACAGATGAATGGTTCCAGAAAAATAGACACGTGTGCACAATTAAGGACAGACTGCCTTGGGTGGGGGAAAAGTTATATATACCAACCACCCAGAGGGTCACATTCATGCAGCTTTGCCAGGACACAAAATCAGCAGGGCATTTTGGATTTGTAAAAACATTACACTTAATTAAAAGGCAATTTTGGTGGCCATCCATGAAAAAGGACATAGAAAGTTACGTGGCCAGCTGCCCAAAGTGCACAACTGCCAAGAGGTTGCAAGGGAAATTGCCCGGACTGTTACAAACAGTGGCAAATCCCTCAGCCCCCTGGAGGGAAATAGCCATGGATTTTATAGTGGAATTACCAGAAAGCAATGGGAATACTGTCATTTGGACGGTCACGGACCTATTTTCCAAACAGGTTCACTTTATCCCTTGCCAAAAGATTCCCACCGGAAAAGCTTTAGCGAAACTTTTCGTGCAGCATATTTACAGATTGCATGGGGCACCCCAACGCATTATATCTGATAGGGGAGTGCAATTTACATCTGCATTTTGGAAGGATTTTTTATCCCTTTTAGGGACCACTCAGGGACTGACATCTAGTCATCATCCTCAAGGAAATGGTCAAGCAGAGAAATCTAACTCAGTACTTGAGCAATATTTAAGATGCTTTATTAATTTCCAGCAGTCGAATTGGACGGACCTACTCCCTTTTGCAGAAGTTGCCTACAATAATGCAGTCCACTCCAGCACAGGTTACACTCCTTTTCAAATAGCCAACGGTCAAAGTTTCAATCCCATGCCAGAACTAACCCCAAACGAACCAGCTATCCCATCACTGAAAGAGTGGATAGAACAATTACAATACACCTGGCCAATAGTTAGAAAAGCCTTAGACAAAGCTAGGCAAGCATACAAAATACAAGCAGATAAAAAAAGAGTTGAACCCACACCATTCACTGTAGGAGAAATGGTATATTTGTCTACAAAATACTTAAAATCCCTACAACCTTGTAAAAAACTTGGACCAAAATATATAGGTCCTTTTCCAATTAAAAGAATCATAAACCCAGTAACAGTAGAATTAGAATTACCCAAGAATCTCAGGCAAATACACCCAATTTTCCACTGCAGCTTGCTGAAAAGAGAACAACAGTCACCCTTATGGCCAAAAATCCCCCCCACCCACCACCTCCAATCATGGTGGAGGGAGAACAACACTTTGAAATAAAGGAAATCCTAGACTCTAGGAAATATCATGGGACAACTCAATACCTAGTAGCATGGAAACACCTCCCCTCCTCACAAAACGAGTGGGTTCATAAACGTCATGTCAGAGCCCCGAAACTGTTAAAAGACATTTCATACAGAGTATCCTAACAAGCCAGACTAACTTTTATACCTGTTTTGTTTTCTCTACAGGTGGATCTCTCTTATTTTTAAGGGGGGCAGGATGTCAGAATCCAGTTATATTTCTTTTCTATCTATCTCCTCTAATCTAAAACCAATTATTATTCTTTCCTGGATCCTGCCATACTTCCAAGGGGGAGGGGCGATATGCAGAGGGGTTTTATTACTTTCTCTTCCTCCATTCACTACAAAGTAACCTTTTGTTTATTCACCTCTACTAACCATTACAATGGAACCATTTGACTCTTATCCTATGTCCCTCTGAACTTCTCCTTATCGGGAAACTAGAAAAGGGGTGGGAGTGAAAAAACACAGACGTCCGGAATCTGGCTTATTTCTCCATCATCAAAATAAACTCGGAAGAGCTGGTGAATGATCGTGGAGCCGGAGTGATGTTATCTCTCCTGGGTTTAACACCTAGAGAATTGCCGGCCTGAATCAGCTGGAAGGAATGTGGGGAGGAGTTTGATTAGGGACACTTTAAAACATCGATGTCTATCATGCCTGCTATCAATTTTTTGTAATAAAAGTTCCTGTTGGAAGAGACCGTTTCCAAGAGTTCTGCTTTCTTACGATGTGGATTGAAGTGGGTCCTTACACCTAGGCAGGGAAAACCAAAAGGTGAAACTTGGCTCAAAAACAGTAACTGTGAGTGGGACTTTGGAGTCCTATTGGATGATCACTTAAACATGAGCCAGCAGTGTGTGGCAGCAGCCAAAAAAGCTAATACAATCCTGGGTTGTATAGACAGAGGCATAGAATCAAGATCACACGAAGTATTAGTACTGCTTTATAAAACCCTAGTAATACCATACCTGGAATACTGCAACCAATTTTGGTCACCATAGTACAAAAAAGATGTTGAGACTTTGGAAAAAGTTCAGAGAAGAGCAACTAAAATGATCAAAGGCTTGGAGACTAAAACATATGAAGAATGGCTGCAGGACTTGGGTTTGGCTAGTCTAAAGAAAAGAAGAAACAAGGGTGACATGATAGCAGTATTCCAGTATTTGAGGGGCTGCAACAAAGAAGAGGACATCAAACCTGGAATTAAGGAGAAGCTTCCTAACAGTGAGGACAATTAACCAGTGGAACAGCTTGCCTTCAGAAATCTGTCACTGTCACTGGAGCATTCTGTCACTGGAGATTTTTAAGAAGAGACTAGATAGTCACTTGTCTAAAATGGTATAGGGGGCTGGACTAGAAGACCTCCAAGGTCCCTTCCAGTTCTATTTTGATTGATTAAAGTGATATTATTTCACAGAGTAGAAACCATTGCCGAGAATGGTCCCCTTCCTAGATCCCACAATAGATGGGATCTGGAGTGTGTTCACTCTAGCTGACCTGATCAGATGGGCAGAAACATAAGAGAGACTGATGGTCCCTCAAATAACCAGACCTGATGCCCTGCAGGGCCTTACAGACCATAACCAGCTAACTGGCAACCAATGCAGCGCGTGAAGCAGTGGGGATATGTGTGCATCCCACAGCCCACCTATCACTGCCCTGTACCACTGCATTCTAGTCAGATGTAGCATGAGGACCCGCCCCAGCTGGTTCCACAGGAAAACAAGACTCTTGAATTCATAAGTATTGACTTTCAAGTGGATTTCATGGGCAGCCCCATGAAATATTACAGTCCTATTGTAAGGACCCGTCCCAAAACCTCATCCCAAGAAAGCAGGACTCTTGGAACACTTTCATTCCAAAAGGAACTTTTATTAGGAGAAGCTGACAGCAGGCATAGAAGGCAGGATCTGAGGGTTTCCTGCTCAGATCAATAGGCTAAAGGAGCATCAAGCAAACCCCACCCCAATAGTTCATCTGGTCAGTTCAAACGAGCCAATCTCTAGGTGTTAAGTCCGCTGTGGGAATGGGGCTGATAACAGAGTCCATTCCCATGCCTGTGAAGACGTTGGGTTCGCACCTTTCCCATCCGCAGCGAGAGATAAGCCAGATGGCCGGAGGCACATTCCTTTCTCACCCCAGGTTGACATCAAGGGAAACAGTTCAAAGAGCAAGCAGATAGAAAAGGCAGAGAGGATACATTGTAGCTAAGCAAAGGAGAAATATTGCATTCCATAGGGCTTTCCCCCTCCCCCTCAGGAGAATGACAGAACCCACAGAAAGAAGCTTGAAAGGGACAGAACCAACCCCCCCCAACAAGGAAATGGGTTCTGACACCTATATTATAACAATCCAGTGGAGAGGTGACCAAGGCATGAGTGACTACTTGAAGAACCAGCCAGGAGCTGTGAGTCCAAGAGGACCCATGCATGGTAGATGATGGAGGGTCCCTGGAACCAAAAGGGTCAAATCAAACTTGCAGGTTTGGTTTGATCCCTTTGACAGCAATTCTGGATTCTCCATTTCCAGAGTGTTGGACAGACACTTGGTGAGGATGACGTGATTGGTTTGTTGATCTTTGCAGATGATCCTTGTGGTCCAGCTCAACAATTCAAGGTACTCACAGGTACCAGGAAAAGCTGTAAAAAGCAGCATGTCTAACACTGGACTGACTTCTCTTCAAGAGTTTTGTGCAGGCTGTCATCCTTAATGTCTTAAACTTAATATCTTAAACTTCAAAAGAGATGATTTTAACAAACTCAAAGAGAACCTAGGAAAGATTTCATGGATGAATATCCTAAAGGGGAAAATGACTCAAGAAGCATGGGAAATTCTGAAAAATGCTATCATAAAAGCCCATTCCAGTACAATACCACTGAAAAAGAAAATCAAGAAAATCAAGAAGAAACCAGCATGGCTGCACAAAGATCACTCAGACAAATTGAAAGACAAAAAGAATATGTACAAAAAATGGAAAGAGGGACACATAACTAAGCCTGATTATCAGCAGACAGTCAGAACATGCAAAGACGAAGTCAGGAAAGCAAAGGCTCAGAATGAACAAAGACTTGCAACAAAAATCAAGGATAATGAAAAAAGTTTCTTTCAACATATTAATAACAAGAAAAAGGTCGAGGAAACTGTAGGTCCACTAAAGAGAGAAGATGGCAAGGAAGTAACAAGCAATAGAGAGAAAGCAGAGCTGCTTAACTCATTCTTTGCATCAGTCTTCACACAAAAAGAAATTATAGCACAACATACAAAAAAAATATTGCAAAAGACAAACTAGAAACAAAAATTAAAATAAGCAAGAAAATGCTAAGAGAACACCTATCCGATCTTGACGAATATAAATCACCAGGACGCGACAGATTACATCCTACAGTTCTGAAGGAGCTGGCAGATGTTATCTTAGAACCATTGCACCATATCTTTCAAAAATCCTGAAGCACTAGGGAAGTACTGGAGGATTGGAAAAGGGCTGATGTGGTTCCCATCTTCAAGAAAGGAGAGGAAAAAACAGACCCAGGAAACTACAGACCAATCAATCTAACATCAATACCTGGAAAGATCCTGGAAAAAATAATCAAAAAACAGATCTGCGAACAAATAGAAGCAAACAAAGTTATAACTGATAGCCAGCATGGGTTTGTTAAAAACAGATCATGCCCAACCAATCTTATTTCATTCTTTGATAAAGTGACCAAATTAGTAGGCCAGCGAAACGCTGTGGACATAGTATACTTAGATTTCAGTAAGGCATTCAACAAAGTAGACCACTACTGCTTGGTAAGCTAGAAAAAAGTGGAATAGACAACATCACCACCAGATGGATCTGTAGCTGGCTGACAAACCGTACTCAACGAATAGTCCTCAATGGTACTACATCCACATGGAGAGAAATAAGCAGTGGGGTACCACAAAGTTCCGTCTTAGTCCCAGTAATCTTCAATATCTTCATCAATGACTTAGATGAGGGAATAGAAGGGGAACTCATCAAATTCGCAGATGACACTAAGCTGGCAGAAACAGCCAACACCCCAGAAGACGAGCTCAGGATTCAAAAAGATCTTGACAAACTGGAACAATAGGCCCTATCCAACAACATGAGTTTTAATGTGGAGAAAAGCAAAGTTTTACATTTAGGCAGGAAAAACCAAAGATATAAGTACAGATTAGGTGAGACTTGGCTCAAAAACAGTAACTGTGAGAGGGACCTTGGAGTCCTAGTGGACGATCACTTTGTGCAGCCAGCAGTGTGCAGCAGCAGCCTAAAAAGCTAATACAATCCTGGGTTGTATAAATAGAAGCATTGAATCAATCACATGCAGTATTAGTACTGCTTTATAAAACCCTAGTAAGACCATACCTGGAATACTGCAACCAATTTTGGTTACCATACTAAAAAAAGGTGTTGAGAGTTTGAAAAAAAATCAGAAAAGAGCAACTAAGATGATCAAAGTCCTGGAGACTAAAGAAGAGGGGGTCAAATTATTCTCCAAAGCACCAGAGGGCAGGACAAGAAACAACAGTTGGAAACTGATCAAAGAGAGAAGCAACCTGAAATTAAGGAGAAAGTTCCTAACAGTGAGGACCATTAACCAGTGGAACAGCTTTGCCTTCAGAAATCATGGGCGCTCCAGCACTGGAGGTTTTTAAGAAGAGACTGGATGGCCACTTGTCTCAGATGGTACAGGTTCTCCTCTTGAGCGGGGGGCTGGACTAGAAGACCTCCAGCTCCTATTCTATTCTATTCTATTCTATTCTATTCTATTCTATTCTATTCTATTCTATTCTATTCTATTCTATTCTATTCTATTCTATTCTATTCTATTCTATTCTATTCTATTTCTATTTCTATTTCTATTTCTATTCTATTCTATTCCTATTCTATCCTATCCTATCCTATCCTATCCTATCCTATCCTATCCTATCCTATCCTATCCTATTCTGTATTCTACTCTACTCTGTATTCTATTCTATTCTATTCTATTCTATTCTATTCTATTCTATTCTATTCTATTCTATTCTATTCTATTCTATTCTATTCTGTATTCTACTCTACTCTATATTCTATTCTATTCTATTCCTATTCTATTCTATTCTATTCTATTCCTATTCTATCCTATCCTATCCTATCCTATCCTATCCTATCCTATCCTATCCTATCCTATTCTATCCTATTCTATTCTATTCTATTCTATTCTATTCTATTCTATTCTATTCTCTATTCTATTCTATTCTGTATTCTACTCTACTCCGTATTCTACTCTACTCCGTATTCTATTCTATTCTATTCTATTCTATTCTATTCTATTCTATTCTATTCTATTCTATTCTATTCTATTCTATTCTATTCTATTCTATTCTATTCTATTCTCTATTCTATTCTATTCTATTCTATTCTATTCTATTCTATTCTATTCTATTCTATTCTATTCTATTCTATTCTATTCTATTCCTTACTGCCTTCCCTCTCCCACCACATCTTTTCTGTTCAGCCTTGCACTGACATGTCTCATTTTTTTGTTCTTTTTCCTTGTTGTTTTTCTTGAATGAGCCTATGGCATTGCCTCTCACCCTTTTCTCACCGGCCCTGAAAGACTTTCTCCTCCCAATCACTGGTGCTCCAGGAATCAAGTGCCAATAATCAGATATCTAAAGAAGGTGACTGGAGAGAAGAGGAGAAACTTCTAAAAACAATCCTCCCCTGGGCCCTGAAGGGCTTTGGGATGGTAACCAGCATCTTAATTGCACCCAGCAGCCACTGGAAGCAGCACAGCTCATGTGAATTGCATCCACAACTGTCTGCACCATTTTGGACCAGCTGTGGTTCCAAGTGGTCTTCAAGGACAGCGCATTGCAGGGATCCATTTGGGAGGTGACCAAGGCATGAGTCACCATGAATAAGTCTTCCCAATTCAAGAAAGGCTGTAAGAGCCCTGGTGGTGCAGTGGTTAAAGTGCAGTATTGCAGGCAAACTCTGCCCACTGCCAGGAGTTCAATCCTGACACACTCAGGGTTGACTCAGTCTTCCATCCTTCCGAGGACCCAGATTTCTAAACCGCTCAGAGAATACCATAAAGCACTGTGGAGCAATATATAACTCTAAGTGCATGAGTCAAAGGTTGAAATTGATGCACAACAAATCTGTGCAAAAGCCCTCTTGCCCACCACTGCCACCTGTTGTCATGGTTCCGACTAATGAAATACTTCAAAGAACTTCCAGGGATTGTTTATTCTAAAAAGTCTTTATTCATGTAACAAAGTGGAGGAATGGAGGAATGCCAAGATTTGAATTCCCCTCCCCTGAGCACGTATTTTGCTAGCATATTTCCCTCCCTTAATTTGCTGTCATAAATCACGTTCTCCAATCTGTTTGAAGGGCAAAGGTTCCCTTCTGTTTCTGCAGCGGGCTTCTTATCTAAAGTAATCCCCACACACATTCTTTCTCCTCCCCTCCCAGCATCATTTAAGTTAACTCTAAAAATACCACACAGCTCTGCATATTTTGTCAAAGCAAGAACATCCAATGTTAGCAGCGTTGACATCCGGCTCCCCTTACAAAAAGGATAGATCCTGTATGTAAACAAAAGTATATGTCAGGGATTATCCCTTGGTTTGTTGGGGTTTTTCTCATGAAACTTTTTGATGAGTCGGTCAGCCTTCACATCGCTAGATTTCACCCAAGTAGCTTCGAACAGTGAGTACTCCTTCCATTGTACTAGGTACTGCAATTTTCCTTTAAAAATTCTAGAGTCAAGAATAGGTTTCACTTCATAGTGAGTCTGACCCGCTACTACAAGGGGCCCGGGTGCCTTCTTAGGGGGAGGTCTTAAAGTGGAGCCCCGACAAGGTTTTAACAAGCTGCAATGGAAGACAGGGTGAATCCTCCCTAAAAGCCTAGGGAGTTTTAATTCTACTGTGACGGGGTTGATGATCCTTACGATGGGGAAAAGCCCCAAGAATTTTGGTCCCAATTTCTTGCTGGGCAATTTGAGGCGTAAATATTTAGTTGATAGATAAACCTTTTCCCCAACTTGGAATGTTCTTTGGGGAGACCTCTTTTTATCAGCCTGCTTTTTATAGGTCTCGGAAGACTTTTTTAACGCAGTTTTCATGTTTCTCCAAACTTCTTCCCATCCCCTCACCCATTGATCAAGTGTCTGGGAGGCAGAGGGCACCTGAGGGTATTCAGGTATTGGGCAGAACTCTTTTCCTGTGGCTACTCTGAAAGGCGTGTAGCCGGTACTGCTGTGAACTGAATTATTGTAATCCACCTCAGCGAAAGGGAGGAGGTCAGTCCAGTTTGTCTGTTGGTAGGAAACGTAGCATCTGAGCTATTGCTCCACCATTTTGTTAGCGGATTCTGCAGCCCCATTGGTAGCTGGATGAAAAGCAGATGATAAGCCTTGAGATGATCCAATTAATTTAAGAAAACTCCTCCAAAATTTCACTGTGAACTGCACCCCTCTGTCCGAAATTATTCACTTAGGGGCGCCATGCAGCCGGTAGATATGTTTCAGGAACAATTTAGTCAGTCGTTGGGCAGATGGGAGTCCTTTGTGGGCGATGAAATGAGCCTGCTTTGAGAACAGGTCTATCACAGTCCAGATGACAGTATTTCCCCTACTTTCAGGTAGGTCTACTATAAGGTCCATAGCTATTTCTTCCCATGGTTGAGAGGGGTCTGCCACTGGTTGCAGTAGCCCAGGGAGTTTCCCTGGAATTCTTTTCATTGTGGCACATACAATACAACTCCTGACATAGTTTTCCACATCTCGTTTTAGCCCCGGCCACCAGAATTGCCGGCGGATGAGGTGTAGAGTTTTTAAATATCCAAAGTGCCCAGCCTGTTTTATGTCATTGCTGTGTTTGAGAGCATTAAGATGGAGGGCTTCAGGCAGATACAGTTTTCCCCCCTTGTAACCCAAACCATCCCTGCATGTTAGGGAGGTTTGATTATCTTTGAACCATTGATCGGTGAGGAGCTCTTGTTTTATCTTCTTTACCCCAGGGTCATCAGGATTAGGGACCTTGCGAGGCATAAGTTGAGCGGCAGTTTGTGGATTGGAGATAATTGCCTCATTAACCTCCTCACGTTCGCTTTTGTACTGGGGTAATCGGGATAGCGCATCAGCTAGGAAGTTTTTTCCTCCCGGTATGTACTTTAGAGTGAAGTTGAAGCGGTTAAAGTACTGTGCCCACCGCACTTGCTTTGGGGACAATTTGCGGGAAGTTTTCAGTGCTTCTAGATTTTTGTGATCTGTCCATACTTCAAATGGCACCTTGCTCCCTTCTAGATAGTGTCGCCACTTTAACAGTCCCCACCTAATAGCGAAGGCCTCCTTCTCCCAGATTGCCTATCTTCTCTCGCTTTCAGTAAATTTTTTAGAGGTGTAGGCGCAGGGTTGTAGAACTCCACTTTTGTTCTTTTGCAGTAATACAGCTCCGACTGCCACGTCGCTGGCGTCAGCTTGGATTACAAAGGGTTCCCCTGGGCAGGGGTGCTTTAGGACCGGTTCAGCAGCAAATAGTCTTTTTAAATTCTCAAAAGCTGTTTGACAGTTCGTAGTCCACGTAAGTGGCTGGCCAGGTTGCGGTTTTCCTCCTCCTTTGCCTGTTTTGAGTAGTTCTGTAAGGGGTAGGGCAATCTCGGCAAAGGAGGGGATGAATTGACAATAGAAGTTGGCAAAACCTAAAAAGCTCTGAAGCTGTTTGCGAGTGTTTAGGGGCTGCCACTCAATTATAGTTCTCACTTTGGCTGGATCCATTTCAACGCCCTCGTTGGAAATTCTGTAGCCAAGATAATCTAATCGGGTCTGGTGAAATTCACATTTTGACAATTTGGCATAAAGCTTGGCATTCAATAGTTTCCTTAACACTTCTCTCACCAGCTTTATGTGATCAGTCATATTCGTGCTGTATATCAGGATATCATCAAGATACACAAGAACCCCTTTGTACAAGTGATCATGTAGGACCTCATTAATCAACTGCATGAATACGGCTGGGGCCCCCTGTAGTCCAAATGGCATGACTTTGAATTGATAGCTCCCCATTGGGCAGTTGAAGGCAGTTTTCCACTCGTCTCCCTCCTTTATTCTCACCCGGTAATATGCCTCTCTCAGGTCCAATTTAGTGAAGATGCTCCCCTTAGCCAGGTGGGTTAGTAAGTCCTTCAGGAGGGGGAGGGGGTATTTATTTTCCACACTCACCGCATTCAGACCTTTATAATCCATGCAAAGACGAAGAGACCCATCTTTCTTTTCTTTAAATAACACAGGGGCTCCCACGGTAGATTTGGCCCGTTCAATGAACCCCCTCGCTACATTTTTGTTCATGTATCGCTGCATCTCCTCCATTTCGAGGGGGGACATAGCGTACATTCTCAGTCGTGTGAGTTTGGCTCCTGGCACCAGTTCGATAGAGCAGTCATTGGGTCTGTGAGGGGGCAGGGCATTGCATTCTTTTTCACTAAATGCCTCCGCTAGGTCCCGGTATTCGCTGGGGATGAATGGTTCTCCTGGTGGAGGTGAGGCAGCCATGTGCGCTCGCTCATTGGGTGGCCTAACGTGTCCCGCAACGTCGGTTGAATCAGTGGGAGGTTTAGGCCCTATAGTCTCACAGTTCTCATTCCTTTCTCCCACCAGGTAAACGGTTTCCATTTGTCCAACCAGGCTAGCCCTAGGATCAGAGCCTCAGTCATTTTTGGAGCCACCAGGAAGCAAATAAACCCCCAGTGCTCACCTATTTCTAGGCGTAGGGGCTCAGTTAATTATGTGACAAGAGTCCCTCCCATCAGGGAGCCATCGGCTTGCTCAAACCTCACGGACTTGGAGAGCAGTTTTGCTCGTATACCCAATTTCATGGCAAATGGCAAGCTAATGATGCATCGGGAGCGTCCAGAATCGATTAGCATGTTTAAGTCTATTTTTGCCCCCAACTTAGGGATTATAAGTTTGGCGGGCAGTGAAAAAGGCGGGATGTGTCGACTCACCATCGGGTCGTTCTCTCCTTCGTCGTCGCTGTCAAAAGAGGGTAGAGTAGGGGCAGGTCCACCTGGAGTCCCGGAGTCCTCCTGTGTGGGGTGTGTAACCTGGGCAACAGATTCCTGCGTGACCCGGTTGGATTTCTCTCTCGTTAGCCGCTGGCAGGTTTCCTTCTCGCCACTGGTTCCGGTCTGCTCTGTAGTCGGGGTTAGGGGACTGGACAGTTTGCTACTGGATGTCCCTCCTGTCCACACCAGAAACACTTAATTGATGGGCCTGCAGGTGGCCTGGGTCTTTCAGCCATCGCAGTAGTTGGAGGTTTTCGTGGGGGTGATTGCCGTTCGGGTTGCTCTGGCTTCGACTCGGATTCAGGTGGGGGAGGCTTCTTATAGCGGGTGAGCTTTAACATCTAGCTTCACCGTTGCCTGGTACCATTCTTGCAGCTGATCAGGTACTGCTCGATAGATGCAGGCCTGAGAGAGGTGGTCGTCTAATCCCTCAATGAAGTGATGGATTAGGGATTGCTCAGGCCACCCCTCTATTCGACCTGCTATCTTGCGAAACTCTCGCACGTACTCCAGGGCAGGCCTGCCAGCTTGTTTTATTTTGTGGATTTGTTCTCCTGCTTTCAGGCCTATAGATGGGTCCTCAAATTTTTCTCTCAGCCCTAGGAGGAAGAGGAGGGGGTCCTCCAATTCAGGGGCTTGCTCATTATATAAATTGTTCAGCCATTCGGATGCTTCTCCCTCTAGGCTGGACGCAATCACATCGACCATGGCGCCTGGGTCCGGGTAGAGATAGGCCCAGTGGTTCAAATGAGAGTGCACTTGATTGAGGAAGAAAATCAGCTTTTCTGGGTCCCCATCGAAAGTTGCTCTGAAAGGTGGAGCCCCCACTGTGGCTGTTGCACCCCCAGTTGCTGCATGCCCAGGGGTTGCACGTTGAGGGGCTGTGGCCACACCCCCTGCTGCTGTAGGCCCCTCAGCGGTTGCTGTACGTTCAGGGGTGGTGACCAATCTCCTTGCTGTGGTCGTCCTCCCACCAGCTGCTGATCTCCTGGCTTCTGTACCACCCCAAGCTGTTGCAAGGCCTCTATTAGCTGTGGCAAGCTCAGAGGCTGCTGACCATCCACCTGCGGGGGATGCCAAACTCCCCATTGCTGCAGAGGCCTCAGACTGGGATTCCCTCTCTCTTCAGGGCTGGTGTCCCTGGCAGGGGAGGACAGGGTCTGGAAGGCTGTCTGATCTGCAATGGAGGGGCTGTAGGCTCCTCTCTGCAGGAGTTGATTTCTGCTTCTCATCTCTAGCTTTTCAAATCTTTCCAGTGACTCACCTGAACCTTCAGTGGCAGATGATCTGGTAGCTCTCCACTGGTCTGCTTTTGCCATTGAGGGTGGCCAGGCAGTCTCAAGGCATCTGGAGTCTCCGCTGGGCTGGGCCCGGGCTGACGGGCAGATCAGCTCTCCTAGCTGCGTGGGTTCTGCTTTTATCTGCCAAAACTCATCTTCCCACAGCATGCTGTCTGTTGCTTCCCCCTCTGGGGTATCAGCAGCTGCCGGGTCATCGCCTTCAAGCAGATTCCTTCTTCCCATAATGAAATTTCCTCCTGAATCTTTGCCAGCTTCTCTCAAGCCTAGAGACAGCGGCTGGAGTTCAGGACCCCAGGTAGTTTGAAAAGAATAGTGATCTTGGCATGATGTCGTGGTTCCGACTAATGAAACACTTCAAAGAACTTCCAGGCATTGTTTATCCTAAAAAGTCTTTATTCATGTAACAAAGTGGAGGCATGGCATGGAGGAATGCCAAGATCTGAATTCCCCTCCCCTGAGCACCTATTTTGCTAGCATATTTCCCTCCCTTAATTTGCTGTCATAAATCACGTTCTTCAATCAGTTTGAAGGGCAAAGGTTCCCTTCCGTTTCTGCAGCGGGCTTCTTATCTAAAGTAATCCCCACACACATTCATGTCAATCAAGTGTCGGCACGGCATGGAAGGGATGCCAAGATCTGAATTCCCCTCCCCTGAGCACATAATATTCCAGCCTATTTCCCTCCTCTTATTTACAGTCATAAATCACGTTCTCCAATTACTTTGAAGGGCAAATTTTCTTCCATTCTGCAGCCCGCCAGTTCCTTATCTTCTAATCCCCACACACATTCTTTCTCCTCCCCTCCCAGCATCATTTAAGTTAACTCTAAAAATACCACACAGCTCTGCATATTTTGTCAAAGCAAGAACATCCAATGTTAGCAGCATTGACACCTGTTCCTTGAACAGGAGCAGTGAGTCCAAGAGGAACCCCAAATTCTGCACAAGCTTTGTCTGAATCAAGAACTAAGAATGAATCAAGAACTCCAGATCTATGGGGCCTTAAAACCAAAGCCATTTGGTCTTACTAGGGTTAGGTCCTCCTCTAGGCACCAAAAGAATCTCAACAGCATCACTTGGTTGGCCAGGGGTGTAACTGATTATCTCCAGCATACTGACGGTACTTAAGCTTATCCTAGCACAGTGGTGGTGAACCTATGGCACGCGTGCCAGAGGCGGCACTCAGAGCCCTCTCTGTGGGCACGCGCACCATGCCCTGGAGATGGCAACCGTCCCTCTTCAACCAGCCGCCTGCTAACTCGCTGAGGTCCCACGTGGCCGGATGCATCCCAGCATGGCTGGTTTCCCTCCCCCCCGTCCCATCCCTCCTGGCCTCGCATGCTCTCCTTTTCCCGGGCACGACCCACTGCATCACCTCCTCAGCTGTCAGCTGGCCGTCCAGCTCAGAGGCGGCTTCTCTGAACTGCTGGGGGCGGGCTGCAGAGCCCCAGAGTGCGCCGGTTGAGGGGCCGGCAGACTGTGGCTGCTGACGGACACCGTTGGCCCCCATGTGCTCGCTGGCCTCTGTGTGTGGGGGCCGATGGTGTCAGGCAGCAGCCGCCCCAGCCGCTGCCTCACCTTGCCCTGCGACAATGGCACCCCCACCCTGCCTCGCCTTGCCTGGCCTTGCCCCGCAGGACGAGCCTCCTGCCTACCGCCCCACCTGCCAGAGACCCCCTGGATCTCCTCCAACCCTGTCCGGCCCCCACAGGTGTCCCTCCCCATGAAGAACATCGAGGTGACCACACCCACCTTGGCCACACCCACCCAGTCTGCCATGACCACAGCCACGCCCATCCAGTGGGCCACGCCCACCTGGCACCCGGCGATAAATAAGTGGGTTTTGGGTTGCAGTTTGGGCACTCGGTATGTAAAAGGTTTGCCATCACTGTCCTAGCAGATGATCTCACCCAGTGATTTTAGCTCCAGGGAATAAAGAATGAAAATAGAGGGGGGTGGGTCCTTCTAGGAGTTTCTCTGCATTGTGCAAGGATGTGTTCGTTTCACTGGTCTTTCAATATCAAAAAATTGATTTTCTTGCCATTGATCAGTTTGCAGACTGGAGAAACTGACTGTATAATCCTGATTGTGTTTTTAGTTAATCAAGTGGAGCTTGTCAGGGTTATGCTCAGGCAGTTTATAGTCTGAATATTTTGGGGGGTCTTCTGGAATGTTTTTGACCCAGATATGAAAAACTTCATGCAGAATAATTGTGTCCATGTTTACTCTAACATGAATGTCAGTTTTCCATATGGCTTATTCTAAGGCAGATATGCATGGGATTACAACAGTGCTATTTAAGCCTGAAAAGGAAGACTGAAACAGAAATCAAACACAGTTGCAACTTTTGCAGTGACTGGGGGGTGGGGGGACAACACTTCAGTCCCATTGTTGAAAGGAAGGAATTATTCCAGAGCTTCTGCTGTCAAGAAATGTGATTTGGCAATTCAGAGACAGGACTTCTCCGCACTCCATCCTGGGCCCGTTTTCAAGCAGCAAAGCTGTTCTGCGGGTAGCTGTGATTATCAGTTGTGGAAAAGGTGCAGGACCTCTTGCCCTGGGACAGGGACCTTTGGACTCCAGTTGATGAACCACCCATCAGCCAGCGTGTGTGTGTGTGGGGGGGGGAGGAATGGACAATCTGGCACACACACAGTCAGAAAATCTTATATCACCCTAAAATGTATTCATTATGTCACAATTCGTGCTGTCTATTATTATTTGTCTTAAAACAAAGTATGAAAGCAGAGACCTACAAGCATACAGGTAGACATGCACACTCTTCTTCTGCAGATTGTGTAACATTCTGCATGTTGTACATATTTTCTTAATATCCTTATCTTACTCCTGCAAAGTTTTATACATCTATGTATATTTATTATGGCTTTGCTAGTCACAAGGAAGGCCTGGGTTTCTTCAGGTTGTTCCAGTTTGCTTCCTGTCCTTTTGAAATCTTGGGTGTGGTCAGCACTGGCCTTTCAACCAGATGTTCACATCCCTTTGGAGCAGAACTTGGACCAGGCTTGCACAAGGAGCATTTGGTCCATTCCACTAGAAAGTACCAACAAGTTCACCACTGGCTGGAGTTACACTTGTGTGAAGTAAGAGTGTTGTGCCTATATCAACACTGTTAAGCACAGTGACTGATAGAGTGCTACAGCATCCCAACCAGAAATTGACTAGCTTCCCCAAAGGAGAAAGAGAGAGGACCATACCTACCACTGGAAGAGGAACGCCACTGGTGTAAAGGTGCTACAAGCTTACCCCTTCCCACATCTAGCGTATAAACCAGTGAAGTGAGAGGGCCTCCTCCTCCTCCTCCATAGCTAGGGATCAGGGCTAGTTGACTGAAGGCCAGCTATCTCTCCTGGAGCCTTTAAGCAGAACTTCCCATGACGGGCAAATCATTTCATGACATGAAGCCACTTGGTGTAATGACCGATTTTTATTCAGGGACTGGACAGAATTGAATTTACTTCCTAAGATGAGCACTTTTCTCAGCTAAAGTTCTTTCTCAGAAATGGTTGAATGGTTAAAACAGACCATCTTCCAGTTCTCAGCAATATACCTTATGGGTATAGACAGGGACTCCTCCCTCTGCTCTATTCAGAACTTCAGAAGTTGTGGGTGCTCCACCACTGGAGGTTTTCAAGAAGAGACTGGAAAGCCACTCATCTGAAATGATATAAGATCTCCTGCTTGTGCATGGGGTTGGTATAGAAGACCTCCAGGGTCCCTTTCAACTCTGTTATTCTGTTATTTCTATTGATATTATTTCTAATGATAATAGAGCTGGTCTGGACCAAGAGAATTACATGCATCCAACTGGAAGGGAGTGAGCATGTCTTTGGGATAGATCATAAAGGAATCATTATGTGAAGTGGCATCACAGCATGAAATCAACTGTTTTTGGCATATAATAGACAAATCAGCTTACAGGGATGTGTTTGTATAAATGGAACTGTTTCTGCTTGTGGATATTTTTATCCCATTCTCTCTATTTCTAGACAGTGGAAGCTCTGCCAATAACCGGGCTGGGGATTCTGCTTGGGGAACAGGACAGGTATGTTTTATTACAACCAAACGATCCAAAACCCTATTTTTTAAAGCATAACAATGTGAAAGTATCTTCCCAAATTCAAACTTTGTGACCCAAACCTTTCTCTCTAAAAGTGGCTGTGCCAGAAAAGCTCTCTGCTTCATTGAGGCATCTTGTTCTTTAGGAACCGGCTGAAGCTCTTCCGGAAGGGCCAGAATGTGAGCCCAGCCGACATGTACCGGTGGAAGCTCTCCTCCCATGAACCTTGCAGTTCCACTTGCACCACAGGTGAGCAGCCCCCAAAGGGCTTGCACGGGGAGCCCTTGGCCAATCTGCTTGGGAAGGGAAGCAGGTCAGGCTAGCCTTTCCCCATGAGGGGGGGCCTCATTTCATCCTCCGCCTTTAGTTGCGCAGGCTTTCAAGGAGAGCAGATGCACGATGGCAGATTCCAAGCATGGAAACAGCCACTTCTGCGTAGAGCTTGCGACAGGACAAAGGCAGGCAAAAGTTCTTGTGGCCCTGTTGCCCAAGGAGGTACACATACACAATTGCGTTTTTCTATTAAAAGCCAAAGCATCTTCATTATATCTGTAACATTATATAGGCCAGTGGCCCAGAACGTGTCTATATGCTGGAAATGGATCCAACACAGCCACCTAATCTGAAATAATTCACTGTACAAGGAACAGTACTTGGGTCATGCTTAGAGGCAATATTTTCTCAAGTTGCAGCAGCTTGAGTGAGTTTTTACCAATTATCTTAAGAGATGTTAGATTTAAGAAATCATTGTCGATTTCAAAAAAGGCAGGCGCAGCCACACACCTCTGTGTATTAATGATTCATCTGTGAAGGTGGTTAGCAGCTTCAAGTTTCTGGTGTGCAGCTAGCTTGGTCACTCAACAGGGAGACACTGATGAAGCGGGCACAGTAGTGCCTGCATTTTCTGCATGAGAAAAGCACATCTTCCTTCCCCTGTCCTGACCATTTTCCATAGAGGGACAATCAAGAGCATCCTATTATATTGCATTACTGTCTGGGTTGGAAGCATCACTGCTTCAGACAGGAAGGCGGTGCAGAGAGTGGTGAGGATGGCAGAAAAGATGATTGGCAGTTCCCTCCCTTCTATCCAGGACATGGCATTATATGGTGATGCTTGAGCAGGGTCCACAGGATTATCTGGGACACGACACATCCTCTTCACGACCTGTTTTCCTGGTTACCTTCTGGGAGAGGCTTATCTTATCTTATATATCTTATATCTTATCTTTCTATCTTGTTTTATCTTCTTATCTTATCTTGTCTTGTCTTATCATCTTATCTTATCTATCTTATCTTATCTTATCTTATCTTATCTTATCTTATCTTACATTGTTTTCAGACAGAACTGTGAATAATCCTACAGATCAGAAATGGTGAATAAATTTGCTTAGAGTACAAACCCAGCCTCAGAATTGTTTTCAATGAAGAATTCCTGTTTCCTGTTCTTAAGAACCTCAAGAACAACCCACCTGAGTCAGGCTAAGACCCAGACTGTTGTCTGGGAACTACCAGATGTCTCAGGGGCAGGAAACAAGCCCCCCTCTTTCTGATTTTCCCTGCAACCACGATTTAAAGGCAAACAGCTTTTAACTCAGAAGTCCCATGGAGTCTTTCAGACAAACAGCTTGTGGAAGATGTCCCTTTCTTTAATTCTACCAGCCCCCTTTTAAACCTCCAAGTTAGTGGCCATCACCATAGAATGTGGGTTAATTAATGCTGGTCTTCTGTTCTATGCCATCCGCAGGCCCAGAGAGGACACAGCTTCTATCTATCTGCATTCGCTATGTCATGCCATGGAAGATTTAAACAACTCAGCTTTTGCCCAGGCTGGAGTCTCAAATACCCTCCCTCCCTCCCTCTTCCTCTCTTCCCTATGCTGGAGCAGTGTGGACCAAAGCAGGCTGTTTGCTTCTAAGGGCCTTTGATCCTTGGTGGGTTTCATGGATGAGGGAATGGCATCCTCCTCTACCTTTACCTGTGCAGTGGCCTCGCTCAGTGGTTAAGATGCTGGGCTTGTCAGCTGGAAAGCCACAGCCTGGGTTTGAGACCCGAGTGTTGCATAATGGGGTGGACTCACGTGATCCATATAGTGACGGAAATGTCTCTTGGGCAGCGAGAATCAGAGACGAGTACCGTCCCCCTGAGTCAGTCACCACTCCCAGTGGAATAACACAGACAGCCTTGAGAGACTTGAGCGGGAATGTTGAGAGGGAACACTTTGGCAGGACAAGACTCTGGCAAAGAAGGCTCCCCCCCCCCGGGAACCCCAGATAGCATGAATTCTCTGGCAGATGGGACCCACAGCAAGCCTTCTCTACCAGGCCTGATATGGGGGGAAGCTGTAATTGGGGAGAGGCAGTCCCTCAGACAGCCTGGTCCCAATGCCACGAAGGGCTTTAAAAGTCAAAATCAACACTATAAATTAGACCTGGAAGCAAACTGGCCTAGTGGTGAAGAGGCTGGCCTAGTAACTAGGAGTCAGTGAGTTGTAGTCCCACCTTAGGCATGGAAAACTGGCTGGGGGACTTTGGGCTAATCACTCTCTTTCCATTCAGCCTACCTCACAGTGTTGTTGTGATGAGGAAAATAGGAGCATTAGGCATGTTCTCCTCGAGTTATTTATAAAGTAATAAAAGTGGAAATGTCTAAAGTGTCTAAAAATATGCAAAAATGAGGAGGGTGTAAGCAATCTGTTACTCCAGTCTCACCTGAAACTTTTGGTAATATATTCATTTGCCCTCTTAGTTCATTTATAGGTCTTTACATTGTGCAAAGTCAAAAATGTCTTTACCACATTAAATGTTTTGTGAGAATTCATATAGATTTGTGCCTTTCATCTCAGAGCTTCTAAGGTTTGCCTTCTGGGCCCATCACATTGGTTGTCTGTATTATCCATTCCTTGTGAAATGTCTATGCCAGCTGTGTGTTAGTGCCTGACGCTGTCTTCTCTCATCTAATCCATCACCAGATGGCTTAACAGAAGTACAAGGCTCTGACAGGCCCCAGGAACTGCTGAAGCAACCAGGGTCCAACAATTAGGGACACTGAGGCATTAAGTGGTGGCTTTGAAACCAAGCCAGTGATGGACATGAGAATGCAGATAGAACATTCATGGCCCAGTGGCCAGAAAAGTCAGTGTAGGTCCTCCAGCATGCCATAAGCTAATAGGGGAGGAGAGCAGGGGATTGAGGGTATTGCTAGAGTTTTACAGTTTCCATTGTGTGGATACAGTGTGGGTCAGGTGCTTGCAGGAATGAATTTCTAATTTCCTAGAAGCCAAACAGTTGGCCTGGAACAGCTGAAATTCAGGACATAGCATATAAGCGATGCTTGAGCAGGGTCCACAGGATTGTCTGGGATGCTACACATCCTCTTCATGACCTGTTCTACTTGTTACCTTCTGGGAGGAGGGGGCATCGTGGTATCCGAAGCAGAACATCTAGATTCAGTCAGTTTTGTTCCATATAGTATCAACCTTGTGATATTATGTGCATATGTGTTATGTATGTGTGTGGGTAGATATATACTTTCTTTTGAGAGCAGGCAACAGAATTTCATTTTTAACATGTGCCAGTGTGCTCACAGTAAAAAATGACAATAAAGGTTATTGTAATCTAATCTTAAAGGGTTGGAGAGTTGTTGGAGATTTGTTAGCAATGCCTCACTCAAGTCCCAGTACCCCGACTCTTCTGCTTTATTAAGAATGAGAGTCTTCAGCTCAAGGGAAAGGGCAAGCCAAAGACAGGAGAATAAAGTTCCTGGTGGCCATTAGAACCACACAGAGGTGGGCGTGTAGGTGATCCTCAGAGTTTTACACCTGTCCCTTTAACATGGGATTTTCAGAATGCAAATGGAGACAAACACCATAAGTGCTGGACAGGATATGTGCTCATTATTCTGGTCATTTTGTAACATGCTTGTTTTTAATGAATGAATTCCTGGGTCATTTCTTGAAAAGGTTCTCTGCAAGGAAAAGGGAGTCAGAGTTGATCAGTACTATTATTTACTCTTAATCAGGTTATCTTTTTAAAGAACTGCTGGAGGTAGGGGAGTGAATTGAATGTAATAATAAAATTTATTAAGGATTGTTGAAGTTTTTGCTATAAAATATAGATGCAATTTTACCTTTCTCTTATTTTCTTGGATGAAGTTGCCAAAAGTATCAAAAAAAGGTGGTCTTGCCAAAAAAAATTCCAAAACTGATATTAAAAGAAAAATATTTCCGAGTTGCACATCCCATGCCCCTAAATTTTCCCAGATCTTTCCTATGTCTTCTATGCTCCCCACCCCAGGAAGATTTCTTGTGAATGATTTGGGGAAGGGGGGGTCTTCAAGTCACTTTTGCACCCATGGCAATGGCCTAGACTGGTCCTGCTGGGTTTTTGGCATGGTTTTCAGGGGTGGTTTGCCAGTGCCTGCTTCTTCCTGGGGCTGAGAGAGGCTGGCCCAAGGTGGGTCTCCCAGTTTGTAGCCTGATGCCTTAACCACTGGCCCTCTTCAAAAACAATATAAGATTCCCCCCCCCCCAGGGTGAACAAACTAATGCTCTCTTTCCGACCATCTTGTCTTGGTGAATGAGCTCAGATTCCACCTCTGCTTTGATTAGAGGGGCTGAGTGTATTCATGCCAGGTGATAAAAGGAGACAGAAGGTGCCTTGACTTTTATTGATGCTGGGGTTCAAAGGGTGCAGTGATGGGGGGGCTTCTGGATAACATCTGTGCAGGCAAACAGCCGTGGCAGTGAAGGACTGATTGCTTTGGTCTTTCTGAATGCAGGAGTGATGTCCACCTATGCCATGTGCATCCGCTACGATGGCACGGAGGTGGAGGAGCCTTTCTGTGATGCAGCCACGCGACCAGAGCCCATCCACGAGTTCTGTGAGGGAAGACAATGCCAGCCCAGGTTTGTCTTGCTTGGAGAACCAAAGCCCAGAGGCAGCTGGGCAGCTTCTATTCCCAGGAGCGCTCTTTCTGCGCTTGGAATATTGCCATAGTGCCCGTCCCATCCGCTGAACGGAAAGGGGACTGCTGGAATGCCAGGCTTCCTGCCTGCCACCCTAGTGAGAATCTAGAGATGGCCCACTGGCAGGAACGGTGGATCAGGGCAGAAGCTCTTTATAGGGACCTCTTGGCAATAGAGGCAGGTCTCAGGGAGGAGGACACAACCTGGTTGGTGGCTAAGACTGACTTTCCTGCATGAAGGCAAGAGGCTCTCTCTGCAGTCTCAGTGGAGGCTCCGGTGCTGGACAGCCACAGCACCACCATGAAAAGGAGGGAGGGAGAGTTTATTACAGTCCATGACTGCAAAGCAAAGGTAATTAGAAAAATAAAATGCCATCCCAACTCCCAAATTATATCTTTTTGTAATAGTTAGTAATACATTTTACTAATTACATTATACACAATTTTATGTAATCCATCTCATGGATTATTGCGACAAATTAAATTAATTAAATTAATTAAATTAATGAAATTAATGTAAAAATGCCGAGGTTTAAAATTTGCTCCTAGGCTTCAAAGCAGACTTTGGCAAATAACTTTACTGTTAAAATGGGCAAGAGAACTGACATATAGACTTTACTGAAAGGATAATGTATAATAAACTTAGTAACCTAGCCCAGATGAACCGCAATTCAGCTGTTTGCAAAGGCTAGGAATGAAAACTCTCTGCAAAGAGAATAACTGCCATTCCAATAAAGTTGGAGGCAAAGCATTGAAAGGAGCTAGGGTGAAAAACCTGGAATACTCTGCTGTACAAAGCAGAGTAGTGGAGACAAAAACTTTAGTAAGGTTTTGGCATTGTTTCTCGGTAAATCAGTATCCAATATCTGTCATCCTACAACCTCTTTAACTTTTGAAAAATGCAAGTCTTTTACAAAAGAAACCATGCCTTCTGACTTTTTCCTATGCAGTAAGATACATAATAAAGTTATAGTATCAATTTTTAATTATACTAAATAGTAACTATTAACCATCTCTATAACAGTAATCTATCAACTTGTCAAAATTTCACTTTTTTTCTGTTTCATGCAGAAAGTCCAAAGTGGTTTCCAAGTAACCACAAAACTATTTACATTCTTGGTCCCTCATTAGTGCAGTCAACTTCGCCATCTCCACCAGTTCCATCATCTTTTCAATCCATTCCTCCATTGGGATTAAGGCTTCTTTACATTTCTGCACATATAGAATTCTTGCAGCTGCCAACATGTATAGCAACAAAGTTCCTTTTTTATCTAATAGTTCTGGAATAAAAGTTTCCATTGTAAATCTATTTTTAAAATCTTCTGAATTAAAACATGAATCTCTTTCCAATATTTCTTTGCCTTATCACATATCCACTACACTTCCATTTCCAAGAAACATTTGAAACACCCTTATGCTTCTTTGATAACTTATCTGGCATTAAATACCACTCATACATCATTTTATGAAAATTCTATTTAATAATTCAATGTGAATTTCAGTCCTTTAGTTCATATATTTTCCCATTGCTCTAACATTATATTATAACCAAATTTTCTTGCCTACTGAATCATATAATGTTTAACATGTTTGCTTTTTAGGTTTAACTATAGAATCTCCATAGACATTTAACTATAACAGCATTTTTTAAACTTTAGCTATAAGATATTCATTTCAATTCATTTTTAGCATCTTCAAAACCACAATTTGTCTATCCAAAATAAACCTTTCTTTCAATTGCGGATAGGTAAACCAGTGACTGTATGACCTTCTACCTCCAAGTCTTCTTTTGATTTGAAAATGGGTTTACCTTATTTCATTATAAATCCACCAATTGTGGCTCACTGGCATCTCCTTTCTAAAAAAGGCTTCTTGGGCGACACCCCCCCCCCAAAAAAAAACCTTTGCATTTATTCCAAACTCTATAAATGGCATATCTTACAAAATGATTCTCGAAATCTGCATGTATCATACCATAGATAGGCGTGCTATCCAAATCCAGTAACCTCTTACTCTTTAGGGTCACCCATTCCAGAGGAGCCAGGCTCCTTGGAGCAGGTTGCCAGTTTAAAGCAGGAAGCTGTCTTGTCTGGGTCTGCCACTGAAAGAGACCCTGTCCCAAAGAAAAGACGACATTGGGGACCCAATGAGAGACCACAGAGGTAGCCCTCAGAAACCTCTACTGGGTTGCCTCTGAGACGATGGAGAGATGAGTCTGGGCATTGCCTACGGTTGGAGTCTGGTCAAAAGGCAGCTTTGGCAACTGATACCAAATCTGTACACTTTGCAACAGAAGCAGGCAAATCTGAATGCTGCCAACATGCTCTAAAGCTGGAGGTTCTGAGTATTTTTAAAAAATACCTTTTGATTTAAATGTCATTTTGAGCCAATCTCACTTAAATGGGTCAAGGTACTGCCGTCCCTTTTGGGAGATGAAGAATAGCAAAACCAAACTTGATCACAGTCCTGGTCATCCCTGGAGAGCCTGGCCTGGCTGTCCTCCCTCACTGTTCCTCATCCTGAAACACCACCTTGCTTTGGACAGATGGGAGACCAGCAGCTGGAGCGAGTGTTCCAGGACCTGTGGAGAAGGTCACCAGTTCCGCATTGTCCGCTGCTGGAAGATGCTCTCGCCAGGCCTGGATAGCTCTGTTTACAGCAACCTGTGCGAATCGGCTGACATCACTCGGCCAGAAGAGCAGAAAGTCTGCAAGAACCCAGCCTGCGGGCCACAGTGGGAAATGTCTGAGTGGTCTGAGGTAAATTCTGGCTGAGGGGTCTCTGGGCTTTGATCCCAGCAAGCCCTATGGATTGCCTAGCTGCAGGGGCAAGCTTTGTGGGAGAGTTGGTAGGAGCAGCGGCCAATGTCTGGGAGCCTTTTCCAGCAGCTGTTCCCACAAGTGGTTTCGAATACAGGTGGCCAAGCAACCTTTTGCTCAGGTGTGCTGGCCATGGCTCACAGGACGCCTCTAAGTGGGCCCTCCTGAGTTGAGTTCCTAAAGAGTCCTAGATTTACTCCAGGCAGGGCTAACACTAACCAGCAGATCCCTCTGGCTTTTGCGTTCAGCCTTCTCTCCTGTCCTTTGTGGACGGAACAGTCAAGGCACTTCCCCCTCTGAGGAACAGAGGCTATCTACCATGATTCGCCAAAAATAAAGCCTAGTCTGAATTTTTGGTGTGCTCCTAATATAAGCCCTACCCCCAAAATAAGCCCAGCGTGGGGGCATGTCCAGCACAGGAGGTGGAAAGTTCATGGGGGCCGAAGCTGTCCGGCAAGTGCCGCAGACTGCGCAGCGCAGGTAAGTCCGAGCACGGAGGCAGAGGCAAGAGGGGAGGCAGGCGATCTAGATACGCTGCGCAGCCGCCTGGCTCACAGGAGGCTCATGAGAGGCTCGCTCAGCAGCACTGGCAGGGGCAGGGAAAGAGGCATGGGGGGAGGCAAGCTATCCGGACATGTTGTGCGGCTGCCTGGCTCGTGGGAGACTTACACAGTGGCACTGGCAGCAGGCAGAGGCAGAACCACAGAGAGGAGGCAAGTGATCCCAACGCACCACCCACTCCATCCCACTGTCTCTCAACTTGCCCTTGGCTGCACTGGAGCAGGCAGCCGCGTGGCGTATCAGGATCGCCTGCCCCCCATGCCTCTGCCTCTGCCTGCTGCTGATGCTGCCGTGTGAGCCTCCCGCGAGCCAGGCGGCTGCACAGCACGTCCGGATCATCTGCCTTCCCCCCTGCCTCTGCCTCCGCGCTCAGACTTACCTGCGCTGTGCCAAGGGGCCAGCAGACTGTGGCTGCAGCCGGACACCGTTGACCCCCCACGCACTCGCCACCTCTTTTGCTTAGGTTTCATTCCAAATCATTTCCTCAGTTTTATGTTCACTTCCCTTTCTGCTGCTGGAGACTTGTTAAAACCTCTTCACCCACTTCCTAAACATGCCAAATGTCTCTCCCAGGCAGTGGCACCCATTCCCACTGGAATTAACTCCTGGCACCTCTGCTATTACCAATGGCCATCCAGGAGCCAAGAAGCAATTGGCAGATGAAAAACCAGAAAGGATTTATTGAATAAGTATTAAGAGGGTTCCCAGAAAAAGGTCTGATTCCTGTCCTTCAGCTTGCCAGGAACCCCAAAGCGAAAGGACCCCTTGGAGGTGAACTGGGCCTTCAGGTCGATCCTGGGGTTCAGTTTCTGGGGGACTTGCTGCTTTTTTACACTTCTTCTTAGGGGCAGAGGTCAAGCCTCTCTGGCCTGCCATCCACCAGACTCTCCCTACCCTTCCCCCTCCAGTGCACAGCCAAGTGTGGCGAGAGGAGTGTGGTGAGCCGAGACATCCGCTGTTCTGAAGAAGAGAGGCTGTGTGACACCAGAACCAAGCCAGCGGCCGATAAGAACTGCACAGGGCCACCCTGTGACCGGCAGTGGACAGTCTCTGACTGGGGACCGGTAAATCTTTTGAGTAGAAAAGGAACTTGCTGACCAGGAGACAGACCTGGGATATTTGCAGGAGCTGCGAGGGGGAGGCTGGTGTGGGTCACAACATGTGGAACGGGCCTGCCTTCTGGATCAGAGCAGGGGCTGGTTAATTAGCGTCCGGTTTGCAGCCCCAAAACGCTTCCTTCTTTTTTCCACAAAACAAAGTCATTTGAATTTTGGCTCTGGGGCCAGGCAGTCTCCGTGCATCAAAATAACTCTGAGGGCTTCAAACATCCTGATCTTCTAGCATTTTTATAGCATCCCTTTTGAAACATTGGCATCCTTTCCCACAGGAAAGCAGATTCCCAGCAGGCCAGGAGTTTGGCAGTGAAGCCAAGAAGTCAGCAAATGGGGGAGGGGGGCAGCTGTCCTGTGATGAAGCAGATGCTCCTGGATTCCTGCCCCGAGGGGTGCACTGGATGGCCTCAAGTGTCCCTTGCAGCACTAGGATTTTATGACTCAGACCTGCTACTTCAATGTGCTGCATGCAGCTGCCTGGGTAGCACTTCTCTTAGCTCAGGAGTCCCCAACTCCTGGGCTGCAGAGCAATACTGGTCCATGGCCTGTTGGGAACTGTGCTGCGCAAGTGGCAGGCAAGCGGGTGAAGCTTCATCTGCACATGCAAAGGATTTAGGTTGCATGCGAAACCATACACACACACACACCTCTCCATGGAAGACAATTTCTCTTCCAAAACCAGTCCCTGGTGTCAGAAAGATTGGGGACTGGTGTCCTATGTATCCAAGTTTCTCTGAATAGCTTTTTTCTTTCATCCCATTTATCTTTTTTGTTCTACGCAGGCACGCACACACACACACACAGAGAAAGCTTGGGGAAACTTACAAAACTGTAAAATCACCTTTTCAGTGGCCAAAAGGGCCTTGGGTTGTTCCTCTTGCTTATCTGCCAGGGCAGGGCCGGTGGTGGCTGCCCAGCTGGCTGCCCTCGCAAGACACGTGCCTAGGTATGCCTCTGCCCTTCTCTCTCCCTTACAGTGCAGTGGGGGCTGCGGGCCAGGCCGAATGATCCGGCAGGTCTACTGCAAGAGCAGCGACGGGCGTGTGGTGCCGGAGTCCCAGTGCAACCCTGAAGCCAAGCCGCTCGCCATTCACCCCTGTGGGGAGAAGAACTGCCCTGCTGGCTGGCTGGCCCAGGACTGGGAACGGGTAAGAGATCCCTGGAGAGGGTTCTTGGGGCTTTCAGCTGCCCAGGCCAGGTCTGGATCCTTCCTTCTTCCGGCAGTGCAACGCCACCTGTGGCCGAGGGGTGAAGAAGCGGACGGTCCTTTGCCTGGAAATTGTCAGTGGGAAGATCAAAACCCGCCCGCCTACTGCATGTGACACCACCAAGAAGGAGGCCGAGGAGGCCACCTGCTTTGAGCGCCCCTGCTTCAAGTGGTACACCACCCCTTGGTCTGAGGTGAGAGCCTGGGGGCTTCTGGTTCTGGCAACACTAGCCGCCTCCTCTAGAGGTTTGTGGAAATGCCCCCGTGGCACATAGGACCTATAACAGGCTTAATGTGAGATGAGAATGCCCTCAGCAACCAGGAGGTGGTGGCCCTTCGGCTGAAAGAGGGTCAACCTGGCCTGCGGTGACTCAATTTGTGGGATACAAAGCCAAAATAGGAAAGGGTGGCTGCAATTGATCTGCCGCAGCCAAAACCAGCCAACTGGATTCTGGTTCTCCCCCCCGCACCCCCCCCCAGCAAACCATACTTGTTCAGAATTCCTCTACGGGGTTCTGCTGGTCTGTCCTGTGCAGGGCAGAGCTAAGTGGGGGGCTTTTTAGTAGCCACGGGAATTTAAGAGCCAGGAAAGTTTGCAACTGGCCACCCCAATTAATGCCCCTCGCGTTTCAAGACTAATGAACCCCTGGGCAGTTCCCTGCCCGGTACCTGATATCCACTCCCACCTCAAGGTTCTCACGTCTCCGGGGTTTCCAAGAAACCACAGTTGGTTTTATGCCTAATGCTCCAGACTGTGAGAGGCTCACATTGGCCCAGCAGCTATGGTGGCTCACTTGGTCACCAGCAGGAGCTCCCGCAGCTCTCGCCAGGCTGCCCAGAGGCAGGGAGGCTTCTTGACAGCAGAGATGCCCTCGGCACATCCCTCTCCCCCGGGGTCTCCTCTGCCGCAAATGCTCCTGTGAAAACAGGGCAGGCCTTGCTGTCAGGGCCACTTCAAAACCTCATCCTAAGAAAGCAAGACTCGTGGAAGCAGTTTCTTCCAAAAGGAATTTTTATTAGGAGAAGCTGATAGCAGGCATAATAGGCAGGATCTGAGAGTTTCCCGCTCAGATCAATAGGTTAAAGGAGTCCCAAGCAAACCCCACCCCAATAGTTCATCCGGTCAGTTTGAATGAGCCAATCCTCAGGTGTTAAGTCAGTTGTGGGAAAGGAAGTGATAACACAGGTCTTTCCCAGGCTCGCAGCGATGTTGTTGGGTCTTTGCACCTTCCCTTCTGAAACGGGAGATAAGCCAGATGGCCAGAGGCACATTCCTTTCTCCCCCCCCCTCCCCAAGGTAACATCAAGGGAGAGACAGTTCAAAGAGTAAATATGCAGAAGCAGCGGGAGAGATACATTGTAGTGAAACAAAAGAAACAGAGAGACAGCCCGCAGCATCTTCCTCCTTCCCCTTCAGGAGTATGGCAGAACCCGTAGTAAGAAAATAGGAAGAAATAGAAGAGAGTCCCCCACCCCAGTAATATGGGTTCTGACACTTGCTATAAATAGGTAGCGCAAAGGGGCAGATGGTCCCTGTTGTCACTCACGGCTGTCGCCCCTCCTCCCCACTGCAGCATAGAGGAGGAAGCTGTGGGGTGCTGAGTCAAGAACATTGAGAGCAGCGAGCAAATTTCTTAGATTCCCAATCCATAAAATAAATGAAACTCCTGAGAGATGAAATGTGGAGGTGCGACTCCCTTCCCCCAGGTGGTTTGGGTGGGGCCAGGGGTGGGATTGTCTCCTGGGCTTCCTGCATTAGGACACTGCCGATTTGAAACCAGCAGCAGCAGCCCATTGACTGCAGCCAAGAACTCAGAAGATGGGATGTTGGCTCACCTGCAGCGTATTTTAAACAGCTGCAAAACTACTAGTTTCCTCCTCCTCCTCCTCTTCTTTCCTTGGTCTGCCAGCTTTTCTGAAGGGCTGGAACTCCTTTTGAATTGTTCTGGTTGGCTTAAATTGCCAAAAGAGCTTTTGTTCCCACCTCCCAGTGCACAAAAACCTGTGGAATTGGCCTGAGGATGCGGGACGTCAAGTGTTACCAAGGGGAGGATCTTGTTCGTGGGTGTGACCCACTCCTGAAACCAGTTGCAAAGCAGACCTGTGACCTCCATCCCTGCCCAACCGAACCACCAGGTTAGCTGGGATGCCTGGCAGATAAGGGGGGGGGGAGAGCTTAAATACCGTGAGAAAGCCATGCCCGGTGATGTTAGAGCCCCAGTGCTGGGGAGCCCCATTTCTGTCTTTCCTGGTCCTCACGCTGATCTGACTGCACCACAACCTTCCATGTGAACCGTCTGATGAGTCTCTCCAGATCCAGAAGTCTGGCTGGCCCCCCCAGAAGGACTTCCTGGAAATTTGTGGCGGAGAGGGGTTTCTGAGGGGCCCGTGCTAGGTCGCCCGAGGGGGAGGGAGGGCACCCTCCTTTCTCCTTGAGGAGAGAGCAACTGAAAGGAGGCAGACTCAGCCAAGAGCAAAAGCAGACTAAAGCCGACCTCAACTGGAGGAAGCGTGGAACTTGGAATTCTTTGGGCAACTTCAGTAAGAGGGTTGCCTAAGAGCTTTTCTTTTTCAGGAAGAAAATGCACCTTCCCCTCAAGGAATGTTATTTTAGCGGAAATATTTTGTTTGCACCATTTTGTCATCGTTGGTGCAAATCAAAGGTTCAGGAAAGCCCCCAGTTCTTTGCCCCATCCCACCCCTCAAGCAATGTGGTGGGGTTGATTCTGTGTGGGTGACTAAGATTGATGCGGCTGCACTTGGGCAGACAGGGTGGAGGCTGGCACTGGGGCAGGACTGGGGCCCCACACGGCTCTCCCTCTTGCCTCGGATGACCTCCCTGATCTTGTGGTCCTCCCACAGATGACAGTTGCCAGGACCAGGTGGGGACGAACTGCGCTCTGGCGATTAAGGTGAACCTCTGTGGCCACTGGTATTACAGCAAGGCCTGCTGCCGATCCTGCCGAGTGCCCCGTTCCTAGGGGGAGTAACGGCGTGGGGGTCCCGTGCCCGAGGAGCAACTGGAGCTTGGCACCATTAGGCATCACCTGGTGGTCCTCGCTTCTCAACTTCCTCCAGCCACGATGGGTTGGACCACCAACATCGCCTGCAGAATTCTGGATTTTTCTTTTAATTCATTTAGCAAATTCTTGATCTACTTATACATGACTCCCCTCCCGCCAGTGATTTTGTCCTCCCCACTGTTCCTCGCACTTGCCTCCTCTGCATCAGTTCAAAGCTTGCCAGAATGGCTGAGGGAGGGGCAAAACCCTCGCTTTCCTGTTAATGGCCACATCGCTCGTTGCAGGACTGGGCCTAAGTCAGAATGCCCCCCCCCACACACACCCTTGGCTCTTTCCTTCCGCCTCTCTCCATTAAGAGTCTCATTGTCCCCTCAAGGCAGAGGGAAACCCCCTTTCTCAAGGGGGCCTTTAAGTGAGAGACACCCCAAATAAAAGCTATGCTGAACCCTTCTCTCCAGTCCTGCAGTTAATAATTGCCGCAGGTATTGCAATGAAGAATATTTGAGGAGGACACACATCCATTTTACACTTTATTGAAATAAATGGAAATTTGTGGGAATGATGTTTGCATCAGATTTAAATACCAAAATGACAATAAAATCACTAAAGGCAGAAGAACCCTATCATTTCAAGCTTAGGCACGGTGTCTTTATTCTCACTCGGCAGTAAATGTAAATTAACAAAGGGCAGGTAATAAAGTCTACTAAATATAACATGTAAGTGCACATCTGGCAGAAGTGTTTTATCTCGTAATCAAACTCTTAAATACATAATGCCAGCATATTGCATAGGATAATGAAAACATAACTGCACTTTATAACCCAAAAGGGCCCTGGGCTCTTTTTTTTATGTATTTGTTTACAAAATAATAAACTTTATCCCTTTTACTGTTGAATGGTACTTGTAAGTGTCCGTTAAATAAGTTTTCTGATATTTATGGTGACAGCTCAATCCCTGTTAAGTTTTTTCCATTTGTTTTGGCAAATGGAAACTATTCTCTGACTTTATTTGACAGCACAGTATCAGCAATAGAGTCCTTCAAGTTTTGGGGTTCTATAATCTCCCAGGACTTGAAATGGACACCTAAAATTAGAACCGTCATTTACAAAGAATGTTCTTCCTGCTACACATTTACAGAGGAATTATTGTACTTCTATAACTGTCTGGTTTGGTATAGCAATCAAACAGGACAGGCACAGACTTCAATGGATAGTTAGGACTGCAGAAAAAAACAATTGCAACCAGCTTGCCTCCCATAGAAGACTTGTATATGTCAGAAGAAGGGCTGAGAAAATATTTACAGACTCCTCACATACTGGACAGAAACTGGTTCAACTCCTCCCCTTGGGATGGTGCTATAGAGCAGTGGTGGCGAACCTGTGGCACGGGTGCCAGAGGCGGCACTCAGAGTCCTCTCTGTGGGCACACCTGCCATGCCCCAGAGATGGCAACCGTCCCTCTTCAACCAGCCACCTGCTAACTCGCCGAGGTCCCACGTGGCCGGATGCATCCCAGTACCCATGCGTTCGCTGGCCTCTGTGTGCGGGGGCCGATGGTGTCAGGCAGCAGCCGCCCTGGCCCCTGCCTCGCCTTGCTCTATGACAATGGCACCCCCGCCCTGCCTCGCCTTGCCTCACCTCATCCCACAGGACGAGCCTCCTGCCTACCGTCCCACCTGCCAGAGACCCCCTGGATCTCCCCCAACCCTGCCCAGCCCCCAGAGGTGTCCCCACGAACATCGAGGTGATCACGCCACCTTGGCCACACCCACACCCACCTAGTCTGCCATGACCACGCCCACAACCACGCCCACCCAGTGGGCCACGCCCATCTGGCACCCAGCGATAAATAAGTGGGTTTTGGGTTGCAGTTTGGGCACTCAGTCTCTAAAAGGTTCGCCATCACTGCTATAGGGCATTGCATGCCAAAACAACTAGACACGGACAGTTTTTTCTTTCGTGACATCACTCTGCTAAACATCTAATTCTCACAGTACTGTCTAATGTCTATGTATATTTACCCATGTAGAAGTATTACTATCATTATTATTATTGAAGGAGAACTCATCAAATTTGCAGATGGCACCAAGCTGTCAAGAGTAGCCAACACCCCAGAGGACAAACTCAGGATCCAAAAAGATCTTGACAAATTCGAACAATGGGCATTTCTCCACATTAAAATGAGTTTTTCCTGCCTAAGGTAAGACTTTGCTTTTCTCCACATTGAAATGAGTTTCAATGTGGAGAAAAGCAAAGTCTTACCTTAGGCAGGAAAAATCAAAGGCACGAATACAGATTGGGCGAGACCTGGCTCAAAAACAGCAACTGTGAGAGGGACCTTGGAGTCCTGGTGGACGATTACTTGACTATGAGCCAGGAGTGTGCAGCAGCAACCAAAAAAGCTAATACAATCCTGGGTTGTATAAACAGAGGCATAGAATCAAGATCATGCGAAGTACTAGTACCGCTTTACAAAGTCCTAGTAAGACCACACTTGGAATATTGCAGCCAATATCACAAAAAAGATGTTGAGAGTTTGGAAAAAATTCTGAGAACAGCAACTAAGATGATCAGGGGCCTGGAGATTAAAACATACGAAGAACGGCTACAGGACTTGGGTTTGGCTAGTCTAAAGAAAAGAAGAAATAGGGGAGACATTATAGCAGTGTTCCAGTATCTGAGGGGCTGCCACAAGGGAGAGGGGGCCAGGTTGTTTACCAAAGCACCAGAGGGAAGGATGAGAAACTGGTTGGAAACTGATCAAAGAGAAAAACAACCGGGAATTTAGGAGAAACGTCTTGCCAGTGAGGACAATCAACCAGTGGAACAGCTTTCCTCCAGAAATCGTGGGTGCTCCATCACTGGAGATCTTTAAGAAAAGACTAGACAATCACCTGTCTGAGATGGTATGGGTTCTCCTGCTTCAGCAGGGGGCTGGACTAGAAAACTTCCAAGGTCCCTTCCAGCTCTATTCCATTCTATCCAACAAAATGAGTTTCAACGTGGAGAAAAGCAAAGTCTTACACTTAGGCAGGAAAAATCAAAGGCACAAATACAGATTGGGCAAGACCTGGCTTAAAAACAGTAACTGTGAGAGGGACCTTGGAGTCCTAGTGGATGGTCACTTGACTATGAGCCAGCAATGTGCAGCAGCAACCAAAAAAGCTAATGCAATCCTGGGTTGTATAAACAGGCATAGAATCAAGATCATGCAAAGTACTAGTACCGCTTTACAAAGCCCTAGTAAGACCACACCTGGAATACTGCAGCCAATTTTGGTCACCATATCACAAAAAAGAGGTTGAGAGTTTTGAAAAAATTCAGAGAAGAGCAACTAAGATGATCAAAGGTCTGGAGGCTAAAACATACGCGGAATGGCTGCGGGACTTGGGTTTGGCTAGTCTAAAGAAAAGAAGAAATAGGGGAGACATGATAGCAGTGTTCCAGTATCTGAGAGGCTGCCACAAAGAAGAGGGGGTTAAGTTGTTCACCAGAACACCAGAGGGAAAGACGAGAAACAATGGTTGGAAACTGATCAAAGAGAGAAGCAACCTGGAATTAAGGAGAAACTTCCTGACAGTGAGGACAGTGAACCAGTGAAACAGCTTACCCCCAGAAATCGTGGGTGCTCCATCACTGGAGATCTTTAAGAAAAGACTAGACAATCACCTGTCCGAGATGGTGTAGGTTCTCCTGCTTGAGCAGGGGGCTGGATTAGATGACCTCCAGGGTCCCTTCCAGCTCTATTCCATTCTATCTTCTTTACTACCCCCTCTTATTGGTATCATTATTATGATTTATTATTATTCTGTTTTGCATGCACACTGAAAGCTTCTGCAACGGAGACAAATTCCTTGTGTGTATAATCATACTTGGCCAAATAGAGTATTCAATTCAGTTCAAAAGGAAACCATCCTGGGGAGATGCCACAGAAAGGGGCTCCACACTAGGCAGGCTGTGGCATCTCAAGGCCACATTCCAAAGAAGGTGGGAGGGCCAGGGTTGGGGGGGGAGACAGGAATTTTAAGAGGAGAAATTGGTGCCCCCATTTCTTAAATCCCCAGCTTTAAAAAACCCCTTTTGCCCCCTCCATTTTTGTGGGCCATAAAAAGGATGGAGCACCCCCTTTTTCTTAAAGGTGTTAAAGAATTTTTTAAAATACCATGAAAGAAATACTCCTTTTGGTAACAAGTCAAGGTAAGTTTTTTTTTATTTTCATAATCCAGAAGTCCTATACATGTTTATCATAAGTAAAGGTAAATGAAAATTCATGAAATAGTTTGAATTTATTTCAAAGATATATAAAGGGGAAAATAAATAGCCATACTTAAAAGCAACAAATTGTAGCATTTTTAAGAGTGCCACTGAAACCAATACAAATTTTAAGAATTATACAAAATAGTTTTGTGGAAGCAGCAACTAGTACAGATCACTGAAGACCAACATGAATGCATTTTATTGGATGCAGCCAGAGCAAGACATGAAAATTAATTTCAAATTAGATGGAAGAAGTCCACCTGGATCCCATTTCATGGGAAAGGCTGAGCCATGATGCTACTGACTCGTCTCTGAACTGGCACCCATTTCTGCTCCTTTTAAGATGGTGCTTTGCCTCCTGGGCTCTCATGCCCTGTGCCAGAGGAGTTTAAATAGGTTGAACCCAAACTTCCCACAGGTCTGTTTTCCCTTCATCCCCAGCACGTGACTCCGGAGTGCCAGTTTTACAAGCTGCCTGAACACACTGTCAGATCCTACAGGGGAACCATTTTCCTTTGGGCACCATGGGGTAGTCTCCATCCCACTGCTGCCTGGGGGAGCAGTGATGTAGACTAGCCTTCTCCATCTCAGATGGCCTCTGAAGGCCGTCCAATCTGCTGTCTTTTAAGTCTCTCCCAGCTGATATCCCATCTAGCCAGACTTTCCAGTTTCCTGGAGGCAGGTTGAGGGGAAGCTACCTTCCCTAACAGGTCGCCATTATGAATGTCGCTCCACTAAATTTTACTGCCGAGAGCTCCAAGCTGCAGCCTTTCTGTCCCAAAGAAAAGGAACACCTCTGGGCCTGCAGGAGTGTCTTGTGCCTACCCTCCCTGTGCGTCTGCCTCCTGGACACTCGGAGGGGAAGCTGGAACAGGAGAAAGCACAGGAGGCCCGGGGCCCAGAGCACTGCAGTCATCTTCGGTTTGGTTGGCAAAAACACTGATGCTTTTCGTTGCAGGTGAGATAGAGGAAGTCCTGCAGCAGGCAACGTCATGTTCAAAAATGGGAAAGTCCTGCCCCTCCCTCACAGATGCCACCCAAACACTTTCATGGTCCTCAGTTGAGCAACAAAAAGTAGGCTAGGACCAGCATGGCAGAGGCAAGCAAGGCCAGAACCAAACTAAAGCTGAACTCATCTCAGTTGAACCTACTGGACAGGGGTCCTTGCCACATTCCTGGTATGTTTCTTCTGCCATATTAAAAAATACCTCTTTGATAGCAAGCAGGGAAAGGAAGGCCTCGGGGGCGGCTTTCATAGGCTAGACTGAACGGATGGTGGGGACACTGCAGAAAAGAGGGGAATAGTTGGATTTGCATTAAGCTGGCTCAGCTGGCTCTGGCTCAGCTCCAGCCTCCTACACCCCCACCCCCACCCCAATCAGGGAAAGCAGAGGCAACACCTTGCGCAGGCTGAAAAGTGGCAAACCAGTTTGCATATTCATACAAAAGGATGTCCTGTATCAAAAACCCCACCTACAGGAAGAAAGGAAGAGCTGCTTTTACCGGGGTTTAGAAAACTGATATCTCTACTAAGACAGCCGTGCTCCTGGCCCCATTTATACAAGACTAGAGAGGAAGAGGCTGGGAAGCAGAAGTACCTTCAGCCTTTGGCCAAGGCTGGAGCCGAGGGGGCCAGGCCGATCAGACATCCGTGCTGATGCTGCGACTGCGGGAAAAGGCTTCACGCATGGCGGAGAGTCGGTTGGGATTGAGGGCCTGGAGGCCGCCGCTCAAGCCGATGGGCAGCTCCAGGTCTTCTTGGCTGATGGCCTTATAGTTGACCAGGTCACCCCCATTGCGGACCTCCTCTTCGGGCTCCTGCAGGAAGAACGTTGGAGGCTCATACTGGGAGCAGCTGGGGCAGCCAGTCCGGGACTGGGAAGGCTTCTTGTAGGGGGAGCGGTACAAGGAAGGGCCGTTGGTCAGAGCCACGTTGCGGTTGCAGTGCAGGGGGGGGATATGCGAATCTGCAGGGAAGTCGGGCTCGTCCCCGTCCTCTTCCGACTCATCCTTCTTGCAACAATAGTACTGGAAGAGACAAACAATTTCTGTGGGCCGCCACTCCTTCCCCAGGCCAAGCTGTGCTTCTCCAAGACATTCACAGAAACCCTTCCCAGGGAACTGGTTCACACACGGTACTTACCCAGACGGCAGTGGGTTTGGACTGGGCTTGCTACAATGGGCAACTCAGCCACTGGCATTTGCAAACCGCAGTTTCTACCGTGTTTGAACTTGGCCTGCTCAAGTTGGAGAAGCAAACTCTGGATTAGTTTGTGGAAATCCACAATCATTGTCACTCTCACACATTGACACCATGACAGAGACACTTTAAACAATCACAGCACATTATAAAACAGAAAACAAATTTTCTGCTCCCAACAAATTAAATGTAAGTGCCTTTTTTTAAAAAAAGAGCAGACTAAACATGGAATTGCAAGGTTCTAGTAAGAAAAAAAAGGGACAGTATTTTCAAAAATAAAGTGGTTGCACAAAAACTCTGACCAATGAGCTGAAAATGAGAAGCCGTCAATCTAACCAGAAGGAAAGAGAAATTTAGGTCCCTGTTAGGACACCAGCAGGACAGTTAAGTGCCAAAAGCCATAAAAGGTTTTTTTTCAGCCACTTTCTAAGTCCGCGAAAGAGAAGGAGGTCTCTCATCCCAGGGCTGAGCACAGGAAGGCGTCTCACTTGCCCAGTGCAGCAGGAGCCAGAGAAACGGGGGGGGGGGGCTTAGGCAAGGTGGGGAATTGCAAAAGGGGACATCTGCTCCTTTTTCTTGCTGTTTGCGTTCTGTGGCACAAAGACCCCCTCCAACCATTCACCAAGGACAAAAGTGCCCATGCTCTGCTTCAATGGGCCTGTTTCCTCACTCCTTCAAGTCGGGTCCTTCCATGGTCTGTCTTGAATAATTTCAAATTATGCTGGGCCAGGACTCAACATCACTCTGCCTCTTTCTACTAAGTGGTGCAGTGCAGGATTTGGGTGTGGCTAGTTTAAAGAAAAGAAGAAATAGGGGGGACATGATAGCAGTATTCCAGTATTTGAGGGGCTGCCACAAAGAAGAGGGGGTCACGTTATTCTCCAAAGCACCAGAGGGAAGGATAAGGAACAATGGTTGGAAACTGATCAAAGAGAGAAGCACCCTGGAATTAAGGAGAAACTTCCTGACAGTGAGGACAATTAACCAGCGGAACAGCTTGCCTCCAGAAATCGTGGGTGCTCCATCACTGGAGATTTTTAAGAAGAGACTGGACAGTCACTTGTCTGAAATGGTATAGGTTCTCCTGCTTGAGCAGGGGGCTGGACTAGAAGGCCCCCAAGGTCCCTTCCAGCTCCATTCTACTCTATTCTATTCTGTTCTGTTCTGTTATTCTATTCTAAATCTGAGGGAGATGGTTGGTTCAAAAATGTAAAAAATAAAGAAATCAAATAAATAACTGCTCACAATCACCTGCTTAACAACACATCCCAGAAGGGTGTTTAGGGTCTGCATCAAGAGGACTAGTCTGCAGTGACCCCCTCCTCTTTTCCCAGGAGGCCTGGCCTGGCAGCCTCCCTAAGACTCTCCACTGTAGCCTCCTCCCTTGGGGCAGCCAAAGCCCTAAGGGTCCTCCCTCGGCTACAACTCTTGCATGCAGCCTCCATGCCACCTTCCTCCTCAGCTAAGCCTCTTACACCTAGTAGACCAGTGTCACTTTGAGCTTTCATCCCATCAGGTTTCAGTCATGCCCATTAGACCCCATCCCTGCACCTTCCTGCACTGAGACTTCTCCCCTTGGGGTCCTTGGTGCTCTCTGGGACCTGTTGGACTCTCTTGCAGCCATTTCATTACCAAACTAGGTAACATCATTGTGTTGCAAAATTCCTGTGGATAATTTTCAGTTGATTCCAGTAGATCCAGATCAGAGCAACGTCAGGCCCCACATTGTGCAGCCAGTAGAGATAGAGCTTTCTCTCTGTCATCTATCTATCTATCTATCTATCTATCTATCTATCTATCTATCTATCTATCTATCTATCTATCTATCTATCTATCTATCTATCTATCTATCTATCTATCTATCTATCTATCTATCTATCTATCTATCTATCTATCTATCTATCTATCTATCTATCTATCATCTATCATCTCTCTCTCTCTCTCTCATCTATCTATATAATCTATCTATATCATTTATCTATCTATCTAACCGCAGCAGGCAACCCAAATTGGCAAAAGCAGGTCTTCCTGGACCCACTGGGGCTAATTTGCAGGGCAGCAGCCCTTGGTTTTCCAGCCTAAATCTGTTGGTCATCTCAGGGCAGCTAAGAGCATGGGAGAGGAGGGCATTACGGGGAGCCTCCTCGGTCCTTCACCATAAAGCTCACAGTGGATAGGCTGAGGGATCTCAGTCTTACCCACTTGCTCCAGGAATTTGCCCTGCAATTGAACCCTGTTCCTTTTTCTCTTTTCCCCAGTTTTTGTAATGCTCTTTTTCAAGCATGAGCCTCCCGATTGCAGCGCTCAGCTGAACAACCTGCAGACTGAGACTGCTTCCAAAGCCACTTCCCAGTTCTCCTGGCCAGGTCTAGCCAGGAGCCCCTCCTTGCAGCAATGGGGCACATGATTATACCTTATGCCACTGGCATCCCTGCCCTGCCAGTAGCAGCGGATCATTGGACTGGAAGAGACCTTGGAGTTCTTCTTATCCAACCCCCTGCTCAAGCGAGAGGGAATGGGACAACTTGCCACAGCCAACTCATTTATGACGGTTGCAGTGTCCCGGGATCACGTGCCCTTCTGACAACTCGCCACAGCCAACTTGCTACAGCCAATTCACCATGGCCAACTTGCCACATGACAACTCGCCACGGCCAACTTGCCATGGGACAATTCACTGCGGAACAATTTAATTCTATTTAATTATTTAAAATAAAGAAAAAATTATTTTAATTTTTGTCAATCACATTTCATTCTATCCTTCCTTTTGCATCCTTTTTTTAATGATTCTACTCCACCATTTCTTTGATATTAGTGTAACTTTTGTCCATCAACGAGTTGTCCTGTGGTGTGTTGGCCATGGCAAGTTGTCCCGCAGCAAGTTAGCCAAGGCAAGTTGGCCGTGGCAAGTTGGCCAAGGCGAATTGTCATAGACCGCAAGCAGGAAACCCTAGTGAATTCTTACATGGGCAAAAGGTGGAATCTCGTCAGATTCCAGGATCAAGTTGAAATCAATCAAAGCTGCAATCTTAGGAATTCTTAACTAGGAGACAGTTGAAGGTTGTATTTATGCAATGCGCTAAAGCAGAGTTAATTTAAATGTCATTAGGAGCTGTTATTTGATGCACAAAGGTTTTATGTTTCACTGTATTTAGCAAAACCACAAAATAGGCTAATTCAGTCTACCATGAGTTTTTAGGAATTTTTCATGGGATTATGTTGTCAATTAACCATATTCTTTCAGTATTTAGTATTCAATATTTAGCCAGCATTCCATCTAATTGCTTTTAGTAATTAAACACAAGTTTTTTACCTTTTTTCAACTGAACATCTTTGCATGCAGGTGATGTTGCTGGTGTTTCCCCCCCCCCCTCCACAAACCAGCTGATGGGTTTCCTGACCCTAAGAATCTCAACCTGCTTAGTTTATACATCTGTAAATGAATAAACTTCCTGACAGTGAGGACAATTAACCAGTGGAACAGCTTGCCTCCAGAAATCATGGGCGCTCCATCACTGGAGGTTTTTAAGAAGAGGCTAGACAGCCACTTGTCTGAGATGGTGTAGGTTCTTCTGCTTGAGCAGGGGGCTGGACTAGAAGACCTCCAAGGTCCCTTCCAGCTCTATTCTATTCTATTCTATTCTATTCTATTCCATTCCATTCCATTCCATTCCATTCCATTCCATTCTACTCTACTCTACTCTACTCTATTCTATTCTAAATGCAAGCATTACACATATGCATCAGCTCCTGTACTGTGGATACGCCTAGGGTTTAATTTAGTGGTTCAGAATATTCTAGATATTTTACTGCCATTTTACTGCCTTGATCTTTTTTTCTGCTTTTGAGGATAGGAAATGAATGAGCAAATGAGGAATTCTCCACCTCAAGAAGATGAACCTCAGGAATCCTCCCTGGGAAGGTTCCAACTTGGAATATTTGCTCTTTTTGTATTTTGCCTTTCCTGTTGGGTGCCCATTTTTCTGCCCTCCAATATTTGGACTTCCCTGCAGTTGATCCATTGCTTCCCCCCTCCCCTCAAACTTGGTAAATTTCTGCATTATGCATAGCACGTCAATAGATTTCCTTTAGTGCTAAATGTTTGCTTTCTGTTTTTTTCTAAATGTTTTCAATCTTTTGTAGTTTCATTCCTAATTTTCCCCATTTGGAATTTGCCCATGCTCAGAGACTACTTCATGAAAGGTTGTAAGACTCTGACATAGAATAACAGGATTGGAAGGGACCTTGGAGGTCTTCTAGTCCAGCCCCTTGCTCAATCTGGAGACCCTATACCATTCTGGACAAATGGCTGTCCAGTCTGTTCTTGAAAACCTCCAGTGATGGAGCACCCACAACTTCTGAAAGCAATAAACTTGCCATAAATGCCATGGCCATGGCCCAAGTGTGTGAAGAAATTACCCTACCAGTTTATATGGCTTGATCTGACTCCAATCCCAGATTTAAATGCATTTAGGGCAAGGTCCTTGGTGCCAGCCATGCTCCCAGCCTGTCTAGTCCTGAAGGCCAAGCCTGGCAAGGCAAGACTCCCAGTGAAGCACCTAGACCAGGCGTAGGCAACCTTGGCTCTTTTATGACTCGTGGACTTCTACTCCCAGAATTCTTGAGCCAGCCACGCTGAGGAGAAAGGGAGAGGTTTCCAAGCTGCGCCATGCTGACTCAGGAATTCTGGGAGTTGAAGTCCGTGGAGTCCGTGAAGTCATAAAAGAGCCAAGGTTGCCTACCCCTGACCTAGACGGAGGTTCTCTGGTTTCTGCAGCTGTGGATAAAAGCCTCACGTGTCCTATTTGGGGATCATGGCTGACCCCAGAACACCCCAACTTCCCAGGATCCACCCCTATTCTTAAGTTCTACTCTGGAAGATCAAATCTCCTGAAGTGTCTGCCCAGACGTGGCCTGAGCAGCATCTTTCTGGGGTGGAGTGATAGTCCTCTTACTGCTGGAGGCCCCTACTCGCCATGGGGCAAATCTTGCTGGTTTGGGCATCAACATGATTTTCACACACAGAGCTTGTTCTGATTGCTGGCTTCTAACTTATCATTGCCGGAGGATGTTCCTTGCACATGACAAATTTGCGTCCATGTGTCTCATCTCAGGCAGTCAGGGCAAAAAAAGCACCACGGAAGAGAAGAAGGCCCAAGGTGCATCAGATGTGCTGAGCAGCCCAGGGAGCGCTGCAGGATGCTTGGAGACCTCTTCCAGACTCAAAACAGCCGACTAATTCCAGAGGATGAGAATCCTCTGTTGGAGCTGGACACGGCAAGGCTGCCACAGACCTAGAGTTCCCCTCTTCCATCTCCCCCACCCCCAGGTGCTTGACAGGAACAGCTGCCTCCCCAGAGCGACTTGACTCTTCTGTCCTGGTGAATTCTCCTCTCCTCCACCAGCACACAGTTCTTGCTTCTTCCTCCTCTCGCCTCCCTTCTTGGCTGAGCTGGCCCAAGCTATTTATATTATTGAGCAGGGCACCAAATGCCCTTTTTGCCCAACACAAAGACTGGTTTTCATAGTAACACAGGATTCTCTATTCCATGCCCTTCTCTGAGATTTGCTATTAACTGTTGACTGCATTCTGTGGTCTTCCCAGGGATTGTACTGGGCCTTCTGGTCTCTTCGCTAAGGTGAGAGTTTGCTTGGGAAGCATCTTTTTTTGATCTCTCGCCTAAGCCTAGTCATCTGGATTGCTCAGCAGGCACAAGCCACATCTTTGGGCCATATGATGTTGCCTTCAGCTTTATCCAAAGGACTCCTGCTCTGCCTCAGATGTGAGATGCAAAGGCCACAAGGAACAGCAAGGATCTGATCATTCCAACTCATTTGTCCTTCTCTCTGAAGGTATCTGGCTCCATGGTTCCAGCAGAAGAAACTTAATGAAAGAACCACTTTGAGGGTGATGTAGTGGGCCTTCTTAGCTCCAGGTTATTCTGGAAAACTATTTTGCCCAGCTGCAAACCATAAATACAAATGCAGTTTGAAAAACTACCAAGGTTGACCAGTTTGTCTTCCATTTCTAAGTCTGCCCTCCAGGGTCAAGGATTTGGCGATCGTCCTTCCCCCTTCACATCCACTGGCCCGAGGGACTCTCTTTTTGCGTATTCTGAGAAGCAGGCGAATTATGTGGCTGCATAATTGTAGTGATAAAAGGAACTGCCCAACTGGCCTGGCCCACCAGAGTCTTCTAAAGGTAGCACCTTGTACAAGATCAGAAGAGACCACTGGAATCTCTGCCTTGCACCAGCCGCCCAGGGACAGCTCCTCCATCGGATTGTGCAAATGAAAGAGGGAGCAGGGAGGCGACCTGGGATGCTCTTCACAAAAAGGGTTTGATTTTTTTCTGGTGTGGTCATTTGGCTGTGAGCGGCAGCAGCAAATGCCGATTTTCACATTCCTTAGAGTGCCAGAAGTGCTCCAAAGCAAGTCTCACTGTCAAAATCTTGGCTTTTGGCAGCTGGCAAGTGAAGCCTTTGCTCCTCTGGCAGAGCACATGGCAGACGGTTCCACAGGGAAAGAGCAACTCTTACGATACAATAAATGTATGAAATCACATTCCTCAGCAGCCACCCCCACCCCCACTCTCTCAGACACACATCCCACTCTCTGTGACCTCCTACACAAACCTAGTCTGGTTTCTGACCATGCAAAATCCTGGCCAAATGGACAGGTCTCCCCCAAATCCCAAGAAAAACAGAGAGAGCATGTTTGTAACACAACAGCTCCTCCCTATCCCAGGCACAGAAGTGTAATAAAAAGTAATTTTAAAAACTCATGTTATGAAGTAAAATGAACCCAGTACCTGGAGTCTGCAGTAGCAGAGAACAGCTATAATGCACAGTAGTATGACAGTTGCTAATATTCCGCCGGTGATGACCACAGTCCCCGCGGTCATCCGACCTCTTCCCCATCAACACCTGGAAGGAAAGCAGAAAAAAGCATGACAAGGGGAGCTGTTGGGGGGGGGAGGCAGGGGTTGCAAGAGCGAGGCCTGTGGCCATCAGCCCCAGACTGCTCCTCCAATCACTGGAATCGCATTTCAGCAATCGCCTGAGTTCGCATCCAGTTGGCCACCTATGGCAAGAGCTCACTTACGATGTCTCAGCAACCTTGTGAAAGGTCTTGAAAACTTGCAGGCACTTTGTGTGAAATCTCACTTCTGTGATTGCTTACAAGAATCTGGTCATCCAGACTGTGATCCGTTGCCCTTTTGAACCCAAGCTTGGAAAGTGGCCCTCCTGCAGAGTGGGGTGGATCCCTGCCTGCCTGAAGCACTTCAGTTCCAATGAAGATAAAGCTGACAACAAACCAGGTTGCCTCAAAATTGGCTGCCAAAGAGAATTAGGGCTAAAGTTAAATTAACACCCTTTCAACAGTTATTTTAAAAATTGCTCTTTTAATATTGATTTTTTTCAAAATCTATCACACCACTAGAATTTTTCACTGTGTAAACAAGCACAGAAGGATATTAAGAGTTTGGATTCAACCTCACAGAATTGCAATGCAATTATCATGATAAAGCTATATGTTGTGATGGAACCGAAGGATACCTAGGAAATCTACACAAGATGTGTGTTAAAACACTGCTGAGACTGAAATGATATGTTTGCCAAAAGAAGTGTGTAAAGAGGATGCCCATTTGTCTCCATGGGAAAACTAACTTCCACCTGCCGGTTGCAGCGTCTACCTGTTGGGCCACTTGTGGAACTGACCACCTGCTGGACAGTGAAGAGCTTTGCGTTCCGTGCACCAAGAGCTGGTCAGACATGGAGAAGAGGAATGTTAACCACTAGCTCCACTGGGGTTGGGGACACAATGGGTCAAGGAACGTGTGGGGTATCAGGGACCTTAAAGCAACAGGGCTCCCTGCAGCTGCTCAGTATGGTATGGAAGGGGCAGCTAAGGGACGGGAAGAAAGGTCAAACCCAAAGATTGCCTTTGACGTGCAAGGTGCCACAGGCCTCAACTTACTCGTTCTCTCTTCTTCTGCTAAGGGAAGAGGTTTCTTGACATAGGGTCACTTATCCTTAGTAAGCAGATGAAACTCAACCTTGATCCCTAGTTCACCAAGTGAGACAGTCATGGCCTTGTCGCCAATCGATAGGAGGCTGAATGGGAAGAACTGGCTTGAGCCGAACCCAGACAGCACCGAGTGGTTGAGTCTGCCAGTGATAGGGATTCTTCAATGGGGTGGCCTTGGGGCATGATTGGGGGCCTTCCTGGACTCAGCTTCTGTCCAAAGAGCACAGGAAGACGTTTGCCCAGATCCATCTAGTGCATCAACTGTGCCCTTTCCTGGAGCAACGGTCTCTTCTCAGAGTCGCCTTGCAGGTAAGCAATGAGCTCTACGACATGATGCAGCCTTGGAAAACCATTTGGAAGCTACAACTGGACCAGAAGGCAATGACAGAGTTATGGATATGCCTCAGTACAACACCCTGTAACAAACCTGCTAAATGGGCTACAGTGTTTATCAGTGAGTTTCCAGATGAAATTCAAAGTGCTGGTTATCACCTATCAAATTCTTCATGGGTTTTGGTGATCAAAAGGTCCACCTTTTTCTCGTTGTTTCTGTCCATCCAATAAATCCAACGGAGGGGGTTGCTCTGATCCCATTGAATGATGTAGATTAGCTGATAATGTGCTTGGTTTCCCCATTTGGTTATCTTTTTTTCTGATTTAATATGTTCTATATTCTATAATATATTCTAGCTTTGATTTTAAACAAAGCTGCTGTTGAGATGGGTAGCCTTAAAATCTTATAAATAAATAATCTATTTCTGAACAACCTTCTGCTTGACCAAATTATGCCAACCTGGGTCCTCATTTTACCCACCTCGGAAGGATGGAAGGCTGAGTCAACCTTAAGCCGGTGAAACTCAAACTGCTGAACTGCTGGCAGCCAGCAGTCAGCAGAAGTAGCCTGTAATACTTCATTCTAATCGCTGTGCCACCACAGCAGGGAAAGGGATGGGCATTGGATTCTGCTCAATTTGACTGTGTAAGGATCCTTCTCTTTAAAATGAAGACTGTTCCTGGCCTCTTTTGAACTCTACCCAAGCCATATTGTTCAAGACCTGAACTCAAGTCACTCATTAGTGCCTGACCACTCCAGAAAGCAAACAGTTTGACTCTCAGCACAGCAACTGATAAAGCAACCCTGTAGAACAAAAGGGAAGAATGTATTAATGGCCCCAAAGAAGAGTTTGATTAATACTTTGCAGCGAGAAGGTCAACCAAAGGACTCTTTCAAAATGCTGCCAATTGAAGAAAAAGTGGAACTCCTCAGATCTGAAGCAATGTCTGAGGCCACAGCCCAGTTGGCAAGAGCAATGGTCTGTGTGGGATGATCTGACTGAGGCGAGATTAGATACCATAACTATTTTTCATCCTATTGTCCAAGCTGAGAAGCTGGAACGGGAGAGAGCATTCAGCCCTGCCAGACCCACATCCATCCAAGATGCAGCCCAAGGAGTTAGTTTCACAATGACTCGGCCCCAAATTCCCTTACTGACCAGCCAGTGTGATGGCGTGGAGCTCTTCCACTCTTTGCTACTGATGAATACCATGTATGTCATGTACCAACAAGCAGACACAATGACAACCCTGATCTCTCTGCCCACATTCAGAACCCAGATCAAGATCAATCCCCAATCACAGGGAGAGCCTAACAAGGGTTCAAAACAACGTTCATAAGACAAACATCTCCATGAGAGGCTCAGCTTCTTGATGTGCTACTGAAAAGCTGGGGAAAATAGCCATGTTTTCTTCTGCTCCCACCAAGCTGACATTTCAGTTTCATTACAGGGAATTTGGTTCTTCCTTTCCCTTTAATTATTTCATGTGCCCAAAGACTGATGGGGGGACACAGACAGAATCACCTGTTCAAATTCCAGGGATACTTTTATGAGTAACACAACACAAAATGGTGGATTATTCTATTCCCCCCCCATGCCCACCAATCTTGGGTTGCACCATGTCCCAGATGTGGATGGCAGAGCAACGCGACCAGAACTCTTCTGCCTCTTCACCCACCAGGCCCTTCCTGGCTCTTTGCTTGACATTCGTTATGCCTTCAGCTCAGCTCAGAGCCTGCCAGGCAGCCACGAGCACCCGTGCCCACTCAGGCTTCCTCCCTAATCCACCACATCTCCTACCAACTTTTTCTCTCCCCCCCAGAGCCAGAGATTATTCTCATCACAGAAACACATTTCACACATGCACAGAATTCAGCTGGGAACATCTTTTTATTTTCTTCCTAACAGATTCAGAGTCCACCTTTTTCAGATTAACCAAGTGTTGATCCATTGGCTGCAACAGGAATTTACACTTGGGCTGAGTGAGAGAGACTGGTACAAAGTTACCAGCCATTTAAGGCAGGACTAGAACTCACCTTCTCCTGGTTTCTAGCCAGGAGTCTTAATCACCAGAGCAAACTGGCTCTCTACTGGGAACATCTCTGCTTGACAGAAGTTCAAAAACAGAACTTCCTGTCTAGACTTTTTTTTGGGGGGAGGCGCTTTATTTGGGGCTCTGCAAGCTTCCAGAGCGATTGTGCACTTCATTGGACATTCGCTCGCTGGACCTCGCCAGGACCTTTGAGGCATATAATACCACAGACAGGAAAATAAGTTGAAATAGAAGGGATACAGATCTCTGATTGCATCCAAAGAAGTGAGTTCTGTCCAATCAGAGCAACATTTATTCTGTTACATCTCAGCTTCACTACCTCACAAAGTGTCCGAAGTCTTGCCAACTGTTGGGCTCTTGCTGTAAGACCCAATTCAGGTGGTGGTTGCAGTTTTCCAAAGCTCTCCAAACAGGCCAGCCTGGAACCCGTTGCAGGGAACCCGGGGACTGTGCGCAGGCCTCCCCCTCCTGGGGCTGCCGGGATTTGTTTGGCCTGAAGTCCAGAACGACCACCAAGTGGGGTTCAAGGCTTGGGCTCTGCTAAGGTCAAGTTCTTGGTTTGAGCCAAAAGCTCTTCTCTTTCCACGGAAGGATTTCTTCAAACGATGAAGAGCAGCTTCTCTTCCTCCGCAACCCCCCAGGCCGTCCTCTCCTCCTCACAAGACTCTCCAGTCAAGATAATGGGGGGAGAGAAATAAGTCTTTTTTCAGCTAAACACAGCAAAAGAACACACTGCAAATGGGGAAGAGAATTTACAGTAACATTTCCTGCATTAACTCTGTAGACCTAGAAACTTGAAACTCTCTAAAGCCCAAGGGGAGAAATTCAAAACAGGAGACGTTCAAAAACAGAATTTCCTGTCTAGACTTTTTTGGGGGGAAGCTCTTAATTTGGGGCTCTGCAAACTTCCAGAGCGATTGTGCACATCATTGGACATTCGCTCACTGGATTTTGTTTTGGCTCCTTTAGCTCTGCACCCACATTTTCTCACACTGTGTCATCCCTTATTGCTCCAAACCAGATTTCATGGTTAGTTTTCATGTTGTGTCTTAAATTAGAGGTGAACAATTTAGAGTCATGTGAAAAAGTCAGAACACCTGATGTAAAGTGTTTTCCTTAACATATATGGACATATCGATATTTTATCTTCAAACAGCACAGAAAGATAAAAGTGATGTAATTGAACAACAACAAAAAAACCTTTGGAAAAGTGCCTTTGCAACCATTCATTTAACAAACAACTGACAGGCATACCACTTCCTTCTGTGGAAAAAGCAAGTAGCACCCCCTTGGCTGCCCTGCCTGGCATTGTCCCCCCGGACAGACATCTTCTCCAAGAGCGCTGCTGCTGCTTGTAAGGGCCGATCTGGGAAGGCCTTTCCCCCCTCCCCGAGGCAGAGGGTTTTCCACTGGGTGATGGCTGGGGGGGGGGGCTTCCTGTACACACAGCCCCTTTCCCACCTGCCCTCAAGCATCTCCATGGGATTGAGACCTGGGTTCTTCCAAAACCCTCTGGTTCTTTTCCTTCCTGGGAGGATTTACTGGCACATTTAGAAGGCCTTCACTGGGTTGTAAGGTCTGCCCTCAAGAAATGGCCAGCTCAGGTGACCCTCCAGCCCTCCTGGGGCAATGAAGCCTTTGAAGCTGAGGATGAAATGCCAGGTGTTTGGGGGGGGGGCTGATGAAGTAAGGCAGCGTCATGAGCTTCTTCCAGTGAAGTGCTGCCTTTAGTTAAAAGGTTTGTCTCCTCATCCATCTTAACACAAATTCTGGGCAGCTTTCAGGCAAGAATGAAACCACCTTTGCACAATAAAAACTAAAGCTAAAAAAAAGCAAAAATAAGGAAAAGCTGAAAAACCTGACACCACAGCCACACTCTCCTAATGCAACCCCCTCGTTCTCCCAGCTCTAACCGCCCCATCCCAGGGCTTGGGGGAAAAGCCAGGGCAGGTTAAAGGAGGGAGGGCTGCTGGATCCCTGGGGAGAGAGTCTTTGGTCTTAGCCAAACAGGACTCCTAATACCATCTCTGCCACATCTGCCAGAGCACCCAGATGCCCTTTGTGGGCAGCCGAGGCTGCCTCCCTGCTGATTTTATTTGCGCAGCTCCTTTCTTAATGGCAGACTCCGGTGCTTGGACGACAGTAATGGCCACCAGACATCGCAGGGTGGCATTTTGGGGCTCTTAGAGACTTGGGTCAGCATCTGCCTCCACTCCTCAGGCTGAACTGGCTGCAATGGCCTGTCCTGGGACAAATTGGCACTTGTTTCAACTCTTGTCCTCTTTAGATAATAATAATAATAATAATAATAATAATAATAATAATAATAATAATAATAATAATAATAATAATAATAATAATAATAATAATAATAATAATAATAATAATAATAATAATAATAATAATAATAATAATATGATGATGATGATGATGATGATGATGATGATGATGATGATGATGATGATGATGATGAAGAAGAAGAAGAAGAAGAAAAGTTGGAAGGGACCTTGGAGGTGATCTAGTTCAACCCCCTGCTCAGGCAGGAAACCCTATACCATTTCAGACAAATGGTTGTCCAGTCTCTTCTTAAAAACTTTCCGTTGGAGCATTCACAGCTTCTGGAGGCAGGTTGTTCCACTGGTTAATTGTTCTGACTGTCAGGAAATTTCTCCTTAGTTCTTGGTTGCTTCTCTCTTTGGTTAATTTCCATCCGTTGCTTCTTGTCCTGCTTTCTGGTGCTTTGGAGAATAGCTTGACTCCCTCTTCTTTGTGGCAGCCCCTGAGATACTGGAACACTGCTATCATGTCACCCCTAGTCCTTCTCGTCATTAAACTAGACATACCCAATTCCAGCAACTGTTCTTCATATGTTTTAGCCTCCAGTCCCCTAATCCAGGGCTTTTCAACCTTTTTACTGATTGTACCACTTTTAGGATATGGCAATATTCGAGTACCACCTAGCAAGGTGTCAAAAACTTGGTGACAAAAAAAAAACCTGTTCAAAGTTGCAATTGCACTGAAATGACTTATGACCATTTTTCACACTTATGACCATTGCAGCAACAGAGTTTTGTGACTTATATTTGGATGCTTGGCAACTGATTCATATTTATGATGGTCACAGTGTCCCAGGGTCATGTGATCCCCTTCTGCAACCTTTTGACAAGCAAAGTCAATGGCAGAGCTGCTGGTGGCCAACTGCTAAGGTGGGACTTCCTTCCCTCCCTCCCTTCCCTGCCTCCCTTTTTCTCATTCCCATCTCCTTCTGAAGGAAGAATTTGAACCCCCCCATATTTTCCCTCTTCCATATATTGATCAAACAAGGAAAGGCCTCCAGAGACAGAAAAGACAAGCTGCTGAGTGAACTAGCTTAAAAAGGCACTTCCCCTTTAAGAATTAGCTACTGGCTAGAAAGAAAAGTAAGGAGCCCAGCTGGCACTTAAGGAAGAAAAAAAAATGTAAGTACTGGCTGCCGGCTAAGGCAGCCTCCCCAAATGGCTCCATTCATAAGTAAAATCTGCAGCTCCAGAGGACTCTCTCACTGTAAGTCTTTGCCTGTGCTGGCTCTTTCCTTTCCCCACTACACTTGACTAGGCAGGGCTGCGTACCACCTGCCACTCATTAATGTACCACAAGTGGTACGCGTACCACAGGTTGAAAAGCCCTGCCCTAATCATCTTTGTTGCTTTTCTCTGTACTCTTTCTAGAGTCTCAACATCTTTTTTTACATTGTGATGACCAAAACTGGATGCCGTATTCCAAGTGTGGCCTTACCAAGGCATTGTAAATTGGTATTAACACTTCATGTGATCTTGATTCTATCCCTGTTAATGCAGCCTAGCTGTGTTGGCTTTTTTGGCAGCTGCAGCACACGGCAGCTCCCTCTCACAGTTATTACTATTGAGCAAGGTACCACCTATACTATACCTGTATGTTTGGTTTTTCTTGTCTAAATGTAGAACCTTACTTTTTTCACCAGTGAATTTCATTTTGTTAGATAGTGCCTAATGTTCAATCTGTCCAGATCCTCCTGTATCTTAAGCCTGCCTTCTGGAGTGTTGGCTATTCCTGCCAGCTTGGTGTTGTCTGCAAATTTGATGAGTTCCCCATCTATCCCCTCATCCAAATAATTGATGAAGATGTTGAAGAGCACTGGGTCCAGAACAGAACCCTGGGGCACCCTATTACACACTTCCCTCCATGTAGATGCAGTTCCATTGAGGACCACATGCTGGGTACGGCTGGTCAGCCAGCTACGAATCCATCTGGTGGTGATGCTGTCTAACCCACATTTTTCTATCTTATCAAGTAGTAGGTTGTGGTCTACTTTATCAAATGCCTTACTGAAATCCAAGTAAATTTTGTCACCTGGTCAAAGAATGCAATAAGATTTGTCTGGCATGATCTGTTTTTGACAAACCCATGTTGGTTTTTGTAATGACTTTGTTTGCCTCTAGGTGTTTGCTGATTCGTTGCTTATCTTTTCCAGAATCTTCTCAGGTATTGAGGTCAGGCTGATAGGTCTGTAGTTTCCTGATCCAGTATGGCTGATCCCCTAGTTCCCTTCTCTACTTTTTGGGAGACAAAGTTGTCTGCTAGGTTTGTCAGGAATCTGTTTGATCTTCCACTTGGTGCAGAGTTTGTCTCCCAGTTGATGTTGGTAATTAAAGTCCCCCATTACTATTGTGATGTGCTTCCTACATACCTTAGTTAACTGACTAGCAAAAAGTTCACCTATTACTTCTGTTTGGTTGGGTGGCCTATAGTATACACCTATGGCAATGTCATTCCCCCCCCCTTTTATATTGATCCAAATGCATTTAAGACAGTTTTTATCATTGTTGTGCTCTATTTCTGTAGAGATGTAGTTATTTCTTATATAGAGAGCAACTCCACCTCCTCTTTTTTGGTCTGTTTCTTTTAAATAATTTAAACCCCTCTAGCTGTGTGTTCCATTTGTGGGTTTCATCCCACCAGGTTTCCATAATGGCAACATATCATATCTGCCCTCATTTACCTGAATTTCTAATTCACCCTGTTCATTGCTCATGCTCTGTGTGTTGGTGTATAGACATTTGAGTCCTTTATGACTGACCCTGTGTTTACTTTTACATAACCTGTGTGGTGCCTGAGTTCCCCTATTTTCTTACCACCTGTTTGATTAGTGCACTTGGTGTGGCACTCGCTATTAAAAGCTTGATTTTGCTTGACAGCGAGGTTGATATTCTTGTCCACACACACCTCTATGTTACATGCACTGATAACCCTATAATTTTTAGATTGCTGGGGACAGGAATGTTCTGTATGAATTAACTCACTGTCCCCATTGTTCAGTTTAAATATTTCTCCAGAAAATCTGTGAATTTATTGCCAAGTAACTCAGTCCCTTTCTGTGATGGATGCAAACCATCTCTTTTGTACACTTTTTCATTGGAACAGCTGCAGACATCGTGACTAATATAACCAAAGCCTTCCCCTTTACACCACTCCTTTAGCCACATATTGAATTCTGCTATATGCTGGCCTTTTCCATTTTGTTCCTTATACACTGGTAAAATCTCTGAAAAAAGTAACCCTACAGCCTATCCTGCTAAGTTCCTGCCCCAAGCTCTGGAAACCAGAGATTATCTTCTGGACAATGGAATGGACCTGTGAAGAACAGTTGCAGGAATTGGGTATGGCCAGTCTAGGGGACAAGAAGGACTAGGAGTGACATGATAGTAGTCTTCCAATATAAGAGGCTGCCACAAAGAAGAGGGAGTCAACTTATTTTCCAGAGGCCAGGACAAGATAAAATGGATGGAAACTAATCAAGGAGAGAAGCAACCTGGAACTAAGGAGAAACTTCCTAACAGTGAGGACAATTAACCAGTGTAACAGCTTCATTCCAGAAGTTGTGAATGCTTCATCACTGGAGGTTTATAAGAAGACACTGGACAGTCACTTGTCTTTATAGGGTTTGCTGCTTGAGCTGGGGGTTGGACTAGAAGACCTCCAGGGTCCCTTCCAGCTCTATTCTGATTGATTGAATGGCTGATGTCCGAGGGTTTGGCAATCTTCTTAAATCGCTCTCCGGGCTCACAGGCACCCATAACCTCTCCGAGGCCTCAGCATTGCTGATCCAGGCATGGTGATACCACCTGCTTCAACCACAAAGAGCAAATCAGACTAAATATCTGACCTTTCAATAAAACAGCTTCCTCACGGCTCCTCACTAACAATGTTCTGATCGTTTTCTGGTTTCCCTGATTCTACTTTTAGGTATTTGAGGTAGTGATAAATGTAGGACACTTACTTTTTCTACATACAAAATTTGCATTTATGTTTAGAGAGTGTAAAGCACTATGAAGCAGTATATAAGTGCTATTGCTATTATACAATGAAGAAAATGTAAATGGTGGGTCAAATTTGTTATATTAAGGTCAACTATCCCTGAGAAGTTAATCTCACCTGGATTCATTTCCCCCCTTGGCACCAGCTTTCAAAATTGGGGGTTTTGGTGGAGACCGAGGACAGGTGTCTCAGACAAAGGCAGAAGATCCAAAACAGCTCCAGCCCTGATGCCCTGATTACCTTATGTGTATTTGCAGATACACAGCAATGGTGATGCACTAGAATGATTGTGCACCAATTAGAGCTTAGCAGGCTCCAGATCAGCAGAACCACAATGAAGACGGGGCCTTCTCACAACGGACCACCCTCCAGTTATCCCAACATGCACCAAGTTTAGCTGAGCATCTGAAACCAAAGCTCTAGGTATGTATTATCTAAATTGTTACTTTTTCAAAATTCCCTAATAATTGGCTAACCATACTACAGATGCACACCCTACGTACACACACCACCTGATCCAAAGAAATTCTTCATGGCTTATTTCCATCCTGCTCCTGCTTCAGACTTTTATTGTGTTTTAAAGCCACAGAATAATTTTCCTTTTTACAGTATTTTATTTGCTAGGAAGTTGTGCACACAAGCAGCTCAAATTTTTGTCCCAAACTTTTCATCTGAGGCTGAAGAGTTTGGGAAGTTTGTTCTGAAAGACAACACAGAATGCAAAAAGTTGCTGATTTGCCCGCCAGTCCTGATGCCTTCAGAACATCCCTTCAATGACCTTCCATCTGCTCTGGAAGATAACCCAGGTATCATGCTGCTGCCACATTTGCGCTCAACAGAAGCCGCTTACCAATGTTTTATTAATGCCTCCAACTATGTCTTCTCAGCCAATTCCCACCCTCTCTAGACGTGACTGAAGGTCACTATATTTCATCAGTCAGACACCAGCTGCCAACCGATTGGTGAACCATTTAATCTAACCAGGCACTTAGAGGGACTTCTATAATGTAGTTTCATAATTGGTGCAATCACCACATTGTGAGAGCCAGCATCCACGTTGGTGCTGGTTTTGCTCCCCCTCCCTACAGCCTGGGGAGAATCATGTTTTATCTCCAAAAAATAAATGTAACGTTTTCACTTTGCAGAGTTGGTTTGCCAAGCAGCCAAAGGACTCTTCTCTAACTAGTGCGTGCATCACCGTTTTCTCCATGGACTCAGAGGACCAAGGCAAGACAGAGCTCCAGAAAGATTTCTAGAGAAGGGGCTTCATCATCAGCATCATTCCAGCCTTTGCCTGTCCACTGCATGATGAAGGCCTCTTCTGCATGTTTCCAACCAAGACAGTCCTGAGCTTTCTTTTGCCAACTGGGCCCACAAAACTTGCTGATGTCATCAAAGGGACTTAAAAGCTGCTATTTCTAAGACAAAGCACTGACTTCTGGAAGGGACCTTTGCAGGAACTCCCCATCGTGGCACAGAATTCCCTCTGCCACAGGGCACCAATGCCCTGAAGTCTGAGCTGCAGCAGGACCCCAAGGAGAACTTCCTGCCAATGGCACATTTGGTAGATTGGTAATAGGTAAGTTGGGATGATTATTTTTTTAAATTTTGCTATTAGTCAAATAAGGAAGAATTACACCAGTTCTGAATAGTTGACCTCCTGTAATAACATACACCTCTTTTTTAACAACCAAAAATGGGCTGGTTTGATTTATCCAACCATATCCGAAATACAGTTGCTGCTGCTTAATGCAAGGCCTATCTGCAATAAGGCCCACCGTGTCAATGATTTAATTATGGTTATGAGGCTGACCTGGGAGGGGGCATGGCACAGGAGGGCCATGAAGAGACCCTCTTGGAAATGTTACCACCAGGGTTTATGTGGCATCAGCTGCAACTCCAGGCAGGAGCAGTGGAGCAACTCCATTTGCACAAGCAGCAGGCACAAATGGCAGTGGGACAATGGCAGTCGAGCCCTTCATGATCGTCTGGACAAAGAAGTCCCCATGCCTCTGCAGCTATACTTCTCTTCACACTATCAAAAGGCAGATTGTGGGAAGATGTTCGACTCATCTGGGTTAAGCCAAGAAATGCTTCCTCTGAAAATACTGGGCAGCGGCGGCGGCAGCAGCAAACTGCTCGCAACAATGAGTAAAAAAAGTTGCATCTATCAAGCAGGAGCAGCTGACTTTTCTCAATGGCTTTTGAGATGTTTAGGCACAGCCCTGCAAGATCAAGATGGTCATTGCACAGCACTTTAGGCGGTACCATTGACAGGCTGGGATTATGGCAAGAGGGTGGTCAGTGCAGTGGAAAACACACCTCCGTAGGACAGCTGAATTCCACCCAGCACGACTGTTTCCCTCAATCCCCCTCCCAAATTATGGCACCCTCATCACTGACAGACGTATATTTAGAGATTCCATCATCTCTAAATATAACTTAAAATTAACTATTGAATCCTAGAGAGCCAGGGGGAAAAATGTGTGTATGTTGCATTAACAACTGAATAAACTACAACCATTGCTAAAGTCGGTAAACAAAATCCAAAAGTGAAAACAATGGTTGTTGCTTCTTAATTTCATGTGCCCAGCTTTCCCTGGTTTGGGCACTGGCCACTGAGTACGTCAAGGTTGAGAAAACGTTACCCTGAAAAAGCACAAAAGGCAGAAATGCAGACTTAATGAGATGGAAGCTCTCCCTTGGATCTTTTTTTACCCAGGGAAAGGGCACCATTCTAGCTGCCTGCTGGGCCTCATGGGGAATGTAGTCTTCAGAAGTACACATCCAACCTTGGTTATTCAATTACATGAAGCCAGAAGAGAGCAACTGAGAAGAAGCAAGGGGAGACACCATGTTTTTTACAATGAGAAGGGAGACCCAGAATCACAAGGCAGGAGGTGTTCTAGTCCAACCCCCTTGCCCAAGGCAGAAGTCATATGGGATTTCTTGTCTCCAATGATGAGGCAACTCTGGGAGGCAACTTCTGTTCTACTGCTTAGTTGTTCTCACAGTCAGAAAATTCCTCCTTAGTTCCAGGTTGGGTCTCCCTTTAATGAGCTTCCACCCATCGCTTCTTGTCCTGCCCTCTGGAGCTTTGGAGAATAAATCGATCCCCTCATACCTCTGAGAGCTCATCAAGGATTGGAAGATGGCGATCATGTTTCCCCCTTAAGTCTTCTCTTAGTTAGGCTAGACAAACCTGGTTTCGTTAGCTATTCATCATACAGTATGCTTTAGCCTCCAGTCCCCTGATCATTTTTGCTGTTCTCTCTGCACTCTTTCCAGAGTCTCGGCATATTTTTTGTATTATGGCGAACCAGAATTGAATGCAGTATTCCAAGTGGGGGCCACACTAGTGTAGCATAGAGCAGTACTATCATTTCTCATGATCTTTTATTTTGACTTATTTTGCTAAACCCTGGATCAGATTTCCAGTTTGTTTTCCTGCTAGGCTGTCTTGCCAAGGAAGCCGAGCATCACCAGAATTTCAATCTTTGCAATGCTGAGTCACAGAATCTCAGATTTAAATGCGTCTCCTCCAGCCGCACGCTCCGTCTTCCCCATCCATGCACTCTGCAGCCAGGAACCAGGTCAGTGCTGGGGCAGAGGGGGCAGGCTATAATACGGAGCGGAGAGAGGGGAGACATCCGAGAGGTAGGCTAGCTCTGGGTCCTGCTACAAGGAAGCCCTCAGAGAATCACCAGCTGCAGCTGTGTTACACACACACACCCCTAGATTTTTATTTATTTGTAGTGACTTTTAGAAATAAATTAAGCACTCCCTTCGTCCACATACAGCCACGGAGGAAATGAAAAATTAAGATGGAAGAGGGCATGCTGACTGAAATAAGATTCAACAGTAGCAGCAAACAGATCAAAATGGGTTGATTTCATAGGAATTAAGTGTTTTTCTGCCAATGACCTTTAGAGATAAAAAAAAATGGGTCAGAGATGCAAAGCGCTCCTCTGTTAATGTGATTGCTGATTTTGGAGATTCAGGGAATTCTCCTTAGCCAGGTTTAAACACCCAAAACGCTTTCCCTGCCTTCAGAAAGAAGCTGCAGCATCTCTTTCCACTTAGGGTAGCTGATAGGTTACTCTAATTTGGAACCGCTGCATCTTCTGGACCCTTCTCAAAAGAAACTACCTAAAGATGACATGGAATCATCAGGATGGGTGGGGACCACAGTAGTAATAATTATCCCCAAATCTGATAAGTGCAAGTTTCTGAAGATAGATTGAAACAGGTTCAGCGATGGTGTCACATTTGCCTCGACCTGACTACGACTCCATTTTATGAGAAAGATAGTCTTTACTAAAGGTCAAGTGCAGTGCAGTACAGTAAGGCAAAGCCAGATCTAAGGTTCACGTGCCAAATTTCCAAGCATAATTTCCCTTTCCAAGGATCCTCCCCCCATTAGTCTTTGATTGTCCAATCATATTCAAACTAGATGTTGTTGGAACATCTTGGTACATTCCTTCCTGAGCAGTTGTCCTTGAATTTGAGTCTCCGCCGGTACAGTAAACTATGGGAGTCTCCTTCCCTCCCCTCTTAGTTGACTGGCACCGAAGCAAAGGTGTAAGGTGAGGTGGCAGTTCTGATGCAAGGGACACAAAGATGGCCAGGGAATCAGAAAGTGGGTCCTCTGAACACAGATCAAAATAGATGAGTATCCTGAGCCCTGAGAAGAGATGATTGGCTGGTTTCTAATCAGAAACCTGCTGGAAAACTCAACTGACCAGGACCACAAGTCCCAACATTTGGTCAGATGTTTTGCAGAAAACTTGAAGAAGAAACCAGGGATCAGCTCTCCTAGACCTTTACAAGGGCTGCTTGAAAAGATCAAGTGGAATCTTTGGGAAGAAGTGACCACGTTACCTTCTGATTCGTGTTGTTAAACACTCAGAAACAGTGGATTTCAGGAGAGACAATTTCAACAAGGGCTACTCAGGATCCCATGGGCAGGATAAAGGCAGAGTCATCAAAAGGACTTCGAGGCAAAAGTCTTCCTTAAAGAACATTTATTCGGGAAACAAAGTATCGACACTACATAGTTGCACATTCAACGGCTGTTGCCACCCCCACTGCTGCTGCACTCCCAACTGCTGCTGACCTCCTGGCGGCGGCTGCGGTATCCCCAGTTGATGCAGGCCTCCCAGCAGTTGTTGCACATTCAGGGGCTGGTACCAGCCCCACTGCTGTGGCGCTCCCACCTGTGGTTGACCTCCCAGCGGCAGTGGCTGCGGCATCCCCAATTGTTGCAGGGCCCCCAACAGCTGCGGCGCTCTCACCTGTTGCTGCCCGGCCAATAGATTACGCAGCTGTTGCATTATATCATGTTGAACGCTCACATCTGAGTCTTCCCCCTGCACAGGCTTCGGGCTTGGATGGTGCCGACAGTGAAGCTCTGGGCTGTGTGACCGATGGTAGCGACAGTCAGGGCTTTCACAGTACCTGTGGCGATCTGGGCTTCTAGAGGAGCAACGACGTCTTGGGCCACCGTGTTCAGAGTGACTGTCCCTGCTTGCAGGGCTGGATGTTAATGTTGGTGGCTTCAAAGACGGGGAAGCCGCTTGTGCTCCATAGGCGGGGCTGGGGCTTCTTTTAGGCACGGATTGGCGTCTGTTCCGCCGATCATCGTGATCACTTGCATGGGAAGAGTGAGAGGGTTGCTCCCCACTCTTCATCTCTAGCCCCTCGAATCTCTCCACCAACCTCTCCACCGATGGGCTACGGGCTGCAGACAGGTACTTCCACTCTCCGGAGTCCTCAGTAGTCATCGATTTCCTGACTCTCCAGCGCCCCGGAGAATGCGATTCTCGAGAGGTCCCCTCTTGCAAATCAACTTCGGTTGCTTTTGAAGAACTTGCTTTTGTCAGGATCGTCTCGAGGGGCTTGGAGTCTCCACTGGGCAAGGTCCACTCCGATGACCAGATCAGCTCCCGCATTTTGGGTCTCTCCCCCAGCTGTGAGGTCTGAGAAGGTTCCTTCTCCACCGGTGTGTTGGCTCCCTCCGCTGAGGTGGCAGCCATGGCCGGGGTGCTGGATCCAGGCATTCCTTCCTTCTCCATGTTGAGATCTTCCCCGACTCTTTATCAGCCTATCTCTCGACTTAGGGACGGTGACTGGAGCTCAGGACCCCAAGGTGGTTAAGGTAGAAAATGTTAGTTTGGGGGTTAATCTATGTAGTGCTGATACTTTGTTTCCCAAATAAATGTTCTTTAAGGAAGAATTTTGCCTCGAAGTTCTTTTGATGGGCTTCATGATAGGCAGTGCAGGATGGCTGGCTTCTTCTCCAAAGCCCACCCAGCCACCAACCCAGTGAGAAAAAAATGAGAGGGGGCACTTAGGCAGGGACAGCTCTCCACTGAGCTAAGGCACATATATGCAAAAGGAGTGCTACCTGCAGGGAGGAGTTCCAGCAAGTAACAAATACCTGCAGGGGGGAAAAATAAGTGAAAGTGCAACTCACCAAATAACCTAAAGGCAACAAAACACAGCTTTTTTAGCTCCATCAGTAGAAAATCAAAAGAAAGTAAGGAGGGGAGGTAACAGTCAGACTTTACCTCATTTGCTTTGATCTTGTCCTCAAAGGGAAGCTTGTTCAAAAGGATCTACTGTAAGCAGGGCAACTGATAAAAAGGAGAGGGCAAAAAAGCTAATTGGGAGATGGTGATGTTCCAGGGGTATCTTAACTCACAGTTATATTGCAAAAGCTTGAAGGAGCTATCACCTCAGAAGCTGCAACGATATGTGGGAATGGCTGGACCCAGAGAAGCTGCCTAAGGAACAGCCAGAGAGTCTGCAGCTGCCCAGTGGGCACAGCCAGAGGCTCAGCAGGGACCCTCTCAGTGTATAAAGGAGAGCACAGCAGGAGAATTGTGCTTCCAGGCTTGCACATTTCTGCTAACATAAGCCTTACAATTGGCAATCTGGTAAGGTTGACAGAACCTCTTTCTGTGGCAACGAAAGCACCAGTGAACAAGAAAAGGGCAAATGATGTTGTTCTCCTCAAAAAGGAAAAGAATTCGGATAATTAGAGACCAGTCAGACTGACATCAACATTAGGCAAAGTTCTGAACCAATTATTAAGCAGCAGATTTATCAGCATTTAGAAAAGGGACAAGTCATGAAAAGAAACCTCGCCTCTTTTAAATACAGCGATCTGCTTAGTTGACCATCGGAAGGCAGTGAACAGAATGTACCTTGATTTCAGCAAACCATTTTAAAAAGCCTCTCACGAAATTCTGATACAAAAGATGAGAGGATGTGGGTTCAACAGTGTTACTATGAGACAAAGAGACCTATCTGAACAATGAACAAGAATTAGCAAGTGGCAAGCGGCAGCCCCACACCCTCACTCTCACCCTGAGGACTGTGTGCCCAGACCTGTGCTTAGGAAGGCTTTGCTGAGGTCTCTCTAGCATTCCCCTGATATACAAGGGTAGTACTAGGTCAGAGAGGGTAGGTTTTTTCCATGAGATTTGTTCCTATCAAAGACATATTAGCTGCAGCATGTCTGTCCAAGTCCTCCTAAATATGTTGACTGTTAATCTGCTCCAACACCCTGCCCAGTGCAGACACCAAACTGATAAGACCTCCTTCTTTTCACTCTTGAAAAAGGGATGTCATCTTTCCTTCTCCCAACAGGAATAGAATAGAATAGAATAGAATAGAATAGAATAGAATAGAATAGAATAGAATAGAATAGAATAGAATAGAATAGAATAGAATAGAATAGAATAGAATAGAATAGAATAGAATAGAATAGAATAGAATATGAAATGGAATGGAATAGGGGGGGAGATGGAGGAAGCTGCAGCAGGAAAGAAACAGTGGGGAGAGGGTCTTTGGGCATGCTGGAAGCTGGTTTTTGTGTCCCTATACCGGGGGGGGGAGCAAAACAGAAAGTCTAAGAGGGGAGTGACAGAGACCTTGGGGGACGATGCTGAAGGGGATATCTGCTCGGCTTCCAGGGGTGAGATGCCACACCTCCCTTCCGTTTGAGATGCTCCTCTATGTGCCAATTTCCTAAAATGACTTTCAAAAGTGGCACCTTCCAGGTGCTGGATCAGCACAGCCTCTTCCCCCAGTTTTGCAACCTGGCAAAGTGGAGCAGCTCCAAGATCAGCACAGTGCCAGCCAATAGGATGACCTCACAGTCCTCAGGTTCCCAGTGTGGCTGCGACAGACTGGAGTCCACCAGGGCCCTTCTCAACAGCCTGGTGGCTCTGCTTCTGCAACTGGCCTTCCAGAAAGGAAGTTGAACTCCTGCTGCAAACCCCCCCCCCCCTGTCCTCTTGTGTCTTATGGCCAGGCCTCCCCAGGAGGTAGGCAGCAATAACTGCAGATGGCCAACTGACTCTTATGAAAGAGCAGAAACTGTCCAGCCAAGTTGTCAGAATCCCCTTTAATGTTTCTTTTCGGGGGTCTGCCATTCTAGTGGGAGGGGGGAGACTTTTCTCTGCTGGGAGGGGAGCTTGTGGATGCATTTCCTCTACTTTGTTCTTTTTCAACTTTGATATATCTCTTTGGGTGCGAAAAGGGGAAAAGAGTGTTATCCCCACTCAGTTGTGAGATCTTGTGAAGCACCTGGGAACTGTCACTTATCAGCTCCAGTTCTCATAACAACTTTACACCTGTGGATTGGCTGGACGCAAACTGGACAGTTGGACTCTGGGGTGGGATTTTGTGAACAAAAGGTTTAATGTAGCAATTCGCGTGGGAAAATCTTTAGATCTTGCTTTGCTCTCCTGCTATCACTAACTAACTCTCAATAAAAGTTCCTGTTTTGAGACAATGCCAATTTCAAGAGTTCTACTTTCTTGGGAGAATTAGCTGAGGCAGGTCCTTACACAAGTATCAGTACTTAATTGAAACAAATTTAAAAGAAAAACTAACATAAACACAAAGAGCAACTTTGAGAGTGTAAATAATAGAATGAATTGTAACTGAGATTGAATAATTATTGGGATAATTTTCAGTCTGGGATTCATTGCTGCTGTTAGATACCTATGTTAATGGTCATATTTTTCTTGGTCCCTTGTAGAGCGAGACAGATTTCGAAATTAAAAGCCAGAATGAATTAAGGTGTGCAAATGTATCCATTCATCAGTATGTTAATCCACTGCAAACACAACTGGAGGTGGGAAAATTCCTCAGTAATGCAGCAGCAGCAGCAGCTTCCACAAGCATATCTTACCTACTATGCAAAGATGATTTCGAAGACAAATCAAGTTAAAGGGTTCCAAAAATGCAACAGACCCTGCCTCTACTGCCCTGTTCCTCTCTCCAATGTGAAGACAGTCCAGAAATTCTGACTGCCCCACTCCATTTCTATGACTGGCTTCCCGCTCTCTTGTCTTGTCAGCACTGCCATATCTAGGCTACAAAAATCCTTACTTCTGTTGCTATCCAGGTGCTCTTCCTTGCCCAGAAAGCCAGCATAGTGTAGTGCTTAAGGCCTCATGCTAGAAACCAGGAGACAAAGCCAACCTGGGGGGGGGGAGGAGGAAAGGAGGAGGAGGAGGAGGAGAAAATTTCAGACCAGCCTGTTGATCCTGGTCTGGCTGAAGGCTCCCATCCTTTGGAGGCAGGTTCCCAAAGTGACTCCTCAAGAGGCAGACTGGCACTGGCTGTATTCAGAGCTGAATAAAGTCTCAAAGAGAAACCCAACCTCTCAGAAAAGGAGGCTAAGATAGGCTTCGCCCCCGACCACCACCAAGGCAGCACCTGGAGAGCCCCCTCCACTCATGTCACCCTTAACCTTAGGATGTGGTGGTGGCTGCTCTTGGGATGACCGTGAGTGGACAGAGGCTTTGGTCGGCTTTCCAGCTGTCCTGAATGACCATTCACCAACCAATGGTGAAGTTCTCCAGTCCAGGGGGGTCACTTGGGCTTTTCCTGAACACTCGTCTATTGTTCTTCTGAAAGAGTGCTAAACCTATGCCCCAAAGTAGCCTCAATGGCAGGCCCAGGGAGGAGAGGTACCAGATGAGGGAGGGGCTATGCTTCCCAGAAGCCTGAGCACCAATGTGGTGTTTTTCAAAAGCATGGAAGACTCATGCTGGGAGAGAGGAAAGTGCCCCCCCCCCGGCTGGAATAGCTCAGAGGCGAGGTTAAGCTGCCTCCAGATTAATGGTCCTGCGAGGCTGCCTCACTGCCAGGTCAGTGATGATTGCAGAGGATGGTGGTGGTGCAGGAAGAACACAGCAGCAGGAGGCACCAAGAGCAACAGACTCCCAGCAGGGCCCCCCCCCCCCAAGGGGTGAAGGTCATCCCAGCTGCCCAGCAATCCCAGCAGGCACCTCGGTTGAGCAGCAGCCATGGAGGAGCATGCTAGAGGCTTTCTTTAGGGACAGGGGCAAAGGCGTCCGTGCGCCTGCTGGACTTCTCCAAGAGAGCCACACGGAGAGAAGGTTGATCTCTCTACTGATTGAGCATAGACTGTCAGACGATGGCACTCAACATGCGAATGAGAAAGGCCGAAGACCCCTCAGAACACTAATGGTGTTTACGACATGGCTACCTGAAAGTCTTCTGGAGGTCTGGGTGCTGAGGACCAATTGACGTAGTCTAGGATCAGGCACTTTCAGCCAGAAAATCACAGGGTTTATTACTCAGGGCATGAAAACAGGCCCATCAAAGGAGCAACGTTGCTTCCAGAGGAAAAACAGCACAATGCAATCACTGACCAGATAATAGCAATTAGACTTCACGGACAGCCCTTTAATAGGACAATGATTCAAATTTATGTTCCAACCATAGAAGCAGAACGGGAGGAGGTCGAGAGTTTTATCATCAGGTTCAATCTGAAATCAGCCGACCATGAAGGGAAGAGAGGCTACTTGTTGCTCGAGATTGGAACGCCAAAGTTGGAAACATTATGGAAGAAAACCTCAGCCAGGGGTTGGGTCAGGGCGAGGTGGGAGCCCAGCAGATGCTCTGGGGTGGTTGCTTTGGGGGCAATGCAAGGTGCAGTTTGGTGGTCAGCACTAGTGTTTGTTTTTATGCTGTGAGCTGCCCAGGGTTCCTATATGTAAGATGGACAGGCATATAAGTCTCTTATAGAAATAAAAAACAAAATTAATTTAAATTGGATTACACACTACAGGAAACCAAGATACAGCAGGAGAATGATTTTTATTTTTGCACATCCCACGATTCCTTCCCGGTTAACCATTGTCCAAAAGTCTTTCCTGGCCACCTTGTGACTTGACTACTGCAATGCGCTCTGCATGGAGTTACTTAGAAGCCTCAGCCGGCCCAGAATGCAATGGGACCAGCAGTGCTGAGGATGCTCATCTCTGCTCCATGAGCCGTACTGGCTGCTAGCTTTCTTCCAGTTGCAATTCAGGTGCCAATCATTACCCGTAAAGCCATTCATGGCATGGGGTCTGAATACCCAAGGGACTGCTTGTGCCCTGTAGTATCTTCCTAGCCAATTGGATCTGGCAGTGCACTCTGGGTTCCTTTGATTAAGTAATACCATCTGTCTGTTGGGCCCCCAGAAGTGGTCCTTCTCTCCGGTAGTGCTGCCTGCCCTCTAGAATGAGGCTTTCCCCCCACCCCACATGCCTAAAGACCCGGCTCTTCTGAGCAGGGCAGGTTGCTTGTTGTTGTTCCCTGGTTTTCAACATCTTTTGCCTTTTGCTTTTATTATTTGTTTTATTGTGCTCTGAAATTGCAAATTGCCCAGATCAATCAATCAATCAGAATAGCACTGGAAGGGACTTTACCTTGGGGGGTCTTCTAGTCCAACCCCCTGCTCAAACAGGAGGCCCTACACCATTTCAGACAAGCGGCTGTCCAGTCTCTTTTTAACTGTCCAGTGATGAAGCACCCACAACGTCTGAAGGCAAACCGTTCCACTGGTTAATTGTCCTCATTGTTAGGAAGTTTCTCCTTAATTCCAGGTTGCTTCTCTCCTTGATTAGTTTCCATTTGAATCATGCAGTGTAAACATTTAATTATAAAGAAAATTAAAAACAAAAACAAGCTCTATATGTTATAAATGCTACTGGCCAGTAGGAGGCACTCTGTGACTGGTTTTGTCTTTATTGAAACTTAACAGGCATAGGTTCAAACTCATTTTCCAGGATTTGCCATGGTGGTGCAATGGTTGGAATGCAGTATTGCTGGCAAACTCTGCCCACAGCCACAAGTTCAGTCCTGATGGGCTCAGGGTTGACTCAGCCTTCCATCCTTCCAAGGTTGGAAAAATGAGGACCCAGACCATTGGAGTAAATATGCAAATAATGCTGACATTATTTGCATATTTACCAGAGAGTGCTGTAAAGCACTGTGGAGCGGTATAAAAGTCTAAGTGCTATTTGGACTCTAGGCCCTCAGTGACTCCACAGTGTATCAAGTTTTTATCCTGTCTCGGCTGTCTCAAAAGCCCATGAGTTACTGGTCACAAATGAGCTCCTACTAGTCAGGAGCAATTATAACACCTGTAAAAGCTAATAAAACCCTCTTAAGGGGAAAGATCTTAAAGCTTTCAGCACAATCTGAGAGCATGTAAAAAAAAAAGAGAGACCGTAAGAAGCCTGTGTACGTGGACTTCACCAGATGGCGCACACAGAAATCGCATTAACCATATTATTGGGACAAGGAGATGGAAGAGCTCAGTTATATTAGCAAAGACATGCCTTGAGGCTGCCTGTGGACCAGACCACACACTGCACATGTGCAGTTCCAAGTGAAGCTAACATGTCTACAATTTGATCTTGAACAAATGTTATCAGTGAGGAATAGCTTTGAAGTCCTGAACCTCCCTGTTAAGGAACCAGAGAAACTGTGGAATAAAATCAAGACGTGGACAAGGAAGGAACCTGAACAAAACATTTGAGAGACTGTTAGAAGCCTCAAGAAGCAATCTTAGGCTTGCAAAGACAGCTGAGATGGAAACTGATGCATACAAACCAGGATCACTTTCCAAAGCTCTCCGAACTCGGAAGGAGGCTGCACACTCAAACTGGTGTGCTAAAAGACACCAATCTATAGGTGGAAACCGCTTCAAAGAATATCAAGCAAAGATGAAAGATGAAATTCTGTACAGTAGAGATATCAACATCCAAGAAACCTCAGAGGATCCTCCCTGTTTACAAGAAAGTTTAGAAGACAAAGTTAGATCAATATTCTGGTCATTACAAAGTCAGAAGCCCACAGGAATTGAGGGAATAAGGACAGAAATTCAAGGAGCAACAGAAGAATAAAAAAAGGTGCTAACTAAACCAGGGGTCCCCAACCCCCGGTCTGTGGACCAGTACCGGGTTGCGCATGCCAGCAACCGGTTGCACAAACAAGGAAAGCCCCATCCGCGGGATGCAGGCAGCACATAAAACCACGCACCCTCCTGTCTGTGGAAAAACCTCTCTCCGCGGAATCGGTCCCTGGTGCCCAAAAGGTTGGGGACCTCTGAACTAAACTATGAGGGGTCCTTGCTGCTCTCTGAGTTTCATTACTCAAACTAGTTAACATCATCAGTGACTCACATTGATGATGTTGCCTAGTTTGGTAATGAAACATCTGTAAGAAAACAAAACTCAGAAAGCACCAAAGACCCTTCATTTCAACCCTGAGCTACAAATATTTTCCTTTATTGGTAACTAAAGTATGCTAGCAAATCTGTAGAACAACTCACTGGGCAACAGTTGAGGAACTCAGATACGTATCAATGCCAACAACAAAAGAAGCAGCAGTCAAAAAATATGCCAAAGACTTGGTAGGATAACTTTGGAAAGATATTAAGATTTTTTTTAAATTTATTCAATTAGGCACCGCCTACTTCCAAACTGACTCAAGTGCATTGTTCAATAAAATCAAATAGATAAGCTCTATGGAAGCCAAAATTGGTCTTTGAAGAAGCAAGATAGAATGCTGATAAAGAAAATTCCTGAGAATATCATGAATAGCCAAGAAAACAAATGAATGGATCATAGAACTAATCAGTCCAAAGAACTTATTTGAAGCATAAATTACAAGGGTCAAATGATCAATATGCAAACATCCAGGAGAGACTGGGGGAGGGATTTGATATTGTGGTTAAGGCACACAGCTAGAAGGGTTTGAGTTCTAGTTCTGCCTTAGGTAGAAAGCCAGTTGTGTGCCTTGGTCCAAGCATTTCTCAGTGTTAGGAAGAAAGGAAGGGAAGCCACTTCCAAAAACGTTGCCAAGGAAACTGCTGTGACTTGTCCAGGCAATCCCCAGGAATCAACACTGACTTGAAGGGGCAAAAAAAAAGAGAGGAAAGACTCAGCTCCCTTCAGGACCAATCATAATGCTGGTCTCAACTGCAACAGCGATGGGTGCACATTGGAAGAGCCCAAAGGCCAGTCTGGAAATCAATGATACTAAACATGGTTAAGGGTTGGCACTGACACAATAAACACGCAATACAGTCCATCATAAATGAGGCCAAGGCAGAGTCTGGACTGGGAGTGTTTCCCCAGAAGCCTGATGGGCAAAGTTGGTGAGGTCTCCCCACTGCACTGCGATTCTCCAAGTCCAGGTAGCAAGTGGCTGCGGTCTTGAAAGATACTCCGAGTCCGGGGCCACTCTTTGGAGGTAGCAGCCTACCTGTGCAATCTGGGCTGCCTGACAGGATTGGTGCCCAAGCTCCTGGCTCTTATCTCACCATCAGGTTGGAAAGAATAAAAAGTGTTGACTAAGAGCTGAGTGGGGGGGGGGGAGACTTGAGAGGCTTGACGAATCTGCTCCCTTTGGAGTAAAGCAGCCACGGGGGCTCCACCTGCAAAGGCCTCCTGAAAGGCAAAGGGCCGCTTCTCATGGGAGTTCATTTTCAGGACTCTCCCCCAAACCCAACCTGTTCTGTACGCATTCATGCCCCCCCCCCGGGGGCCCAGGCAACATGCCCCTCCCATCTCAGTGCCAGCACATGCTGCCTCTCTTTTGCCAGATTTTGAACTGATCATCCGACTCTCTGTTTTCTGATTGTTTTTCTCATTTCGTATTTAAGTGACTGTTGGCTCCCCTGAGTGCTCAAACTGAGTAGCCCTGAGGGCTGCAAATGACACAAAGAGAACCAGATAAGTCGAGGCAATGGTCTCGTCTGTTTTTTCTTTTCCTCTCCAACATGAGATCTGATTTAGCCAGCATTGCTCAGAGAAAGAGGCAAACTAAACAGGGGAAACCAATACTCGGAAAACATTTTCATTTGAAACTCAGAACAACTTTAAAAAATGTTTGAATGTGACATTTGGATTACATTAAATATGTTTGCTTTATTTCCCCCCAACACACACGAAGTTTAATTAAAGCGGTTTTCATTAGTGAAACATAAACAACTGAAATATGACAGCAATGGAGTAGGGAATACAGGGACTGTAACCTGAACATTACATTCAAACACACTCAAAATTTTATCGGAAGATTCTGATTGGAACAAGCTTGTCAATATTTTAGTTCTGAAATACATCACATTTTATTTGATAGTATATTCTATCCTACGAGGAGGAGTTTGTGGGATTTTATTTTGGGGACCAAAACCAAACTATCTAAGTCTAAGAGACCACATTTTTCCAGGCTGTTGCAGGGAACGAAGGCTGGTCTCCTTTACTTCGGTTGCCAGCTAACCAAAGAAATCTTGGCACCAAGAGGAGCCCTGTAAACAAATTTCTGCTTTTTAATGCCGAATATCGCAGGTGTTGCTGGTACTAACTGGCACGAAATGTGATAGGACCTGACTCTTGGCAGAATGCCCCCCCCCCCACAAAGAGCCCCTCCAACTGGCTAGAAAGGACCTTCAGGCTGAAGGACAGGTGGGAAGGAGCCTGCTTTGGTCTCCGCCCCCCACCCCCAGACACCCACACATTTAGGAAACTATTTTGGCAGGAGGGATCTTTGGGCCTCTTTGAGTCTCTCGGGATTTAGAAACATGGTAACCCATTTCTCTTTCACCAAGCTCTTAAGGGCTAATTGCTTTAACAAGGATTCTAATCTGGGGATTAATGTGTATAGCTTTAATTTTGTTATGTTTCATGCTTTTTATTGTTGTTAGTCAACTTGGAAGATAGAAAAAGCAAAAAATCAGGCACAGGTTAGCAACAACAATTTGTGTTTTAGCCTGAAACTTAGCTTGTTTGGGTCCAGTGGAATAGTGGAAATGCTGTACATGCACTGGATTGGCCACCATCTTGCCACTGCTGGGCTGGCATGGGTCGTGGCTCTGGCTGCAGCATGGCTGTGGACCCCAAAACTTGATGTGCTCCGGTGCCAGGAAATAGTTCTGGAATGGATGCTCAAAAGAGGTGGATACCAGAGAAGCACGAGTTCAAAACATGCTTAACTCAGCCTACTAAATAACAAGGCTGAGTTCATCCAGCTGTGACCTTGGCTGCCGCTTCTAGGACTTACTTTCTGGGTGAATGGGAGGAAAATCCCCTGGTTTATGATCTAAAGATGCTTCAAAAAGGTCTACCTGAATGTAAGGGCCAAAGGGATTTTATGCTCATGTTATATAAATGCTTTTTTCCAACTTCCCCGATGTTTAGTTTGAGCACTGCAATATATACACGTTTATTGTGCTGTTATTGTGCTGTTACTTTGTTTCTTTGATTTAACAAGTGCACAGTTGAATGTATTTGTGGAGCCAAACAATGGACTAGCAACCAAACTACTTGCCTGTGACAGTCCAGCCAGCCAGGCCTCCCTGCTCTTCCCCATTTGTCCATGGAAGCAGAAGTAAAAGCTCCGCTTTCCCCCCCCCCCAACAGACAAGCTCATGAGGGACCTCGAAATTCCCAGGAGGAATAAAGAAAGTAGGAGCTGCAGCTGTAACAAGCACAGCAACACAAAACCTAACCGCATAGCCACTCTCCTCCTCCACACTTTGCATAGTCTGGAGAGCAGGCACCAAACAGGCAGTCCATGTTTTGTGGGCGGCCATTAAAATGCAGATGCAGAATCAAATGAGCGAATTGTCAGACTCTGGTGCTTACTGACACCCAACCCCTAAAAGGACCAATTTGGGAGACTCTTCCCCCTCCCCAGCAGAGGAGGGCCACTGCTTTCCCCGAGCTGGGCTCCTTTGTTTTGTTTGATCAAAACATTTTCTGACCTCCTACCCACCCCCCCAAATAAAGTTGTTCACCTTCCCATCCAGACAGAAACACACAAACTGGCTGTGAGCGCTGGTCAATTCCTACTCCTGTTCTGTCCTGAAAGGCTGCCTGGTCAGTCTCTGCATGCCCTGTGGAGAATCTGCCCTCCTTTCCTGGAGCTGGAGAGGCAGGCCAGTGCTGTTCCCCACAGAAAGCCCACAGGCGAACCACTTGCCAAAATGGGGGGGAGGGGGCCCTTCTCTCACCAGGATTGAGGCACAAACGGGGCCTGCCTCTTCACCCTCCTTTCACCCCCGAGGGCCACTGCAGTTCTCCTTGAGGGCTTCAGGGTTTGGGCTTCCTGCTCACCCAGAGCGCTGCTGCCCTGGCACTTCCACCCTCCTTGCTTCTCACCAGCAGAGAGACCAAGAAGAAGCGCCTGCTGGGCCAGCTGAACACCTTTTGCAACCAGACCCTCCCTGCCCTCTTGCAAGGGGCCCCTCCAACCCAGCAAATGTCCTCAACACACCTGCCCTCCAGGTACCAGTCAGATACCCCTGTAAAGCCATCCAGGCACGCTCCTGTCCCCACACCCGTGGCAACAGATCTTGGGCAAATGCTTCTGGGCCTTCAACCAGCCGAGGATTTAGGCAGGGAGCAGGGCGCTTTGTCCGGCCTGGCATGATTTAGATGCCTCACACAGCCTTCCTTTCGGCGGCCTTTCTCTTCAGACCCAGAGAGCTCCGCGGGGAGGAGGAAGCAACTTCAGCGCGATTTCCCGCTCCTCCCAATAGGCGCCCGTCTCGGGGGCGGAGGTTTAGTTGCTCACAGGCAGAGAAGCAGCGGACAGCCTCCCTCCCTCCGAGGAGCCTGGCGGTTGCATCTCGGCCTGAGCCACGTCCCGGGCTGCTCTCTGTCTAGCTCAGTAACAAACCGAGGCTCCCGAGAACCAGGCCGGCCTCGCGGCGCCTCCCCCAAAAGAGAAGCTCCGCAACCCTTCAGCTCCCGAACTTCTCCGCTGCTCTGCCCGGCGCCGTAGAGGCCGCCCAGCTCCGGCTCCCCGCGGCAGCGCAGCCCGGAACGGCCAGGCCCGACCCGAGCTGGGCACCGGCTCCCCCCCCCCCCGGCGCCCTCCGGGAAGCGGCTCTCGCGGGCTGCGGCTGCTGCTCCAGCTTGCAACGCACGAGCGGCTCTGCCGCACCGGGGCTCCCACCCTCCCTCTCTCGGCCGCCTGCCCGCGGCTCGAGTTTCGGGCAGCGGCGCTGGCCGCGTCTGGCGGCAGGGAGCCCCACATCCTGGGCGTCCGCCGCGCCCCCCCGCCTCCTCCAGGAAAAGGGGGAAGGTCCGGCGTCCCCTCCCTTACGTGCGGCGGAACCCGAACCCCGCGGCAGAAGCGCCGGGACCCGAGGCCGTGCCAGGAGGCGGGCGGCGCAGCGGAGCCTCCGCTCCGGAGCTGGCGGGGGGGGGGGCGGCCGGGGGCGCCGCCGTCCATTTCTTACCTCCGATGCCTGGAAGAGAGCGGGACTCGCCGGCGCAGCTGCCCGTCTCGTTCAGGCGCGCACCGCGGCTGGCTGGGGCTTCCGCCGGGGGCGCATCCGGGCGCGGGGAGCGAGGGAGCTGGCCGGCACGACGCCCCGGGAGCTTGGCGGCCCTTGGCCGGAGCTGCTTTCCCGCTCGCTGCGCCGCCGGGACTCTCCCGGGAGAGGCGCCCGCCGGTCGCGGCCGAGCCTGGAGCCGCGCCACCCCGCACCTGCTGCCCCGGGAGAGCTCGGCTAACAAGAGCGGCTCGCGCGGCGCCTCCGGCCGCGGCTAAAGGGCAGAGCGACGCGGCGGGCTCGGACGCTGCCGACGGCGGGAGCCGAAGGTGCGCGCCGCCGTTCTCTGCGATTGGAGGAGGAGGAGGAGGCGCGCACGCGCGAGGCGGCCCCGCGGTAGCGCCGTCGCTCCTCTGACCCCCCCCCCCCGCCGCCGGACCCGCCTTCTCAGCCGCGTGCGCCGGGATGCAGGGCCGCCTCCGCGGGTACCGCTCTGGCGCGGAGAGGGGGAGGCCGGTCCCCGCTCGGCCCGCCAGCCCCGGGAGAGCCCCGCGCCAGCGCCTCGCCGCGTGCGCCGAACCCTGGCTTTCGAGCAGGAGCGGCCTTGCCCTGCTTGCCCTTGGCCGGCGCCGGGAGCAGCCGCCGCCGCCCGCCCCGCTTCTCGCAAGCCCCGCTACGCCGCCGCCGCCTGCCGCAGGCTTCCAGCAGCGGGAGGCTCCGGAACGAGCCGGGGCTCATCCGGCGGGCCGCTTCTCTGGCTGTGGGGCATGCTGGTGCCCTGCGCTGCGCTCCGTCTGCGGGGGCCGTCCTTGGAAAGGTGGAAGCGCAGCTATGGTCCGGGACGGTCAGCCACGACGGCCGCAACAGGGCTCCGAGCCCTGTCTGGCCGGCTTTGTGCATCCGTCCCCCAAGAGCAGCCGGTTGCGAGTTGCTGCCGTGCGCTGCCCCGAGTGCGCCTCAGCCCCGGATCCCCCCCGGGACTCTGGCCGCGTCTGCAGAAGGCGAGCGGGGCGAAGGGCGCTTTGGCGCGTCTTCCATCCCTCCCGTCTGAAGAGCGCCTTCCTGCTCCGCGGTCCTCTGGCCCACAGCAGCATTGTTGGCGCGCGTGGATCGACTCTGAGCGAATGCGAGGTGTTTCTGTTGCTGGAATAAAGCTTATTAAATGAGCTGGCAACCTCCGAGTATCGTTGGTAGATCTTCCCCAACTTTCCTCCGGTGCTTCATAAAGAGATCTCTTGTAATCTAAGTTGCAAGTTAAGCCTCCCAGAATCGTTGATAATGTACAAGTTTAATAAATTATGGTTCGTCCCACAGTCAACTGGATGGTTAGATTGGACTTGGCATTTTTATCCTCCTATCCTTCCCAAGGATCTGGGATAGGAGATGTTATTTGATAGTGTCAAAGGCATTGTTGCAAGATGTAAGCTGTTCCAAGTACAGTTGCCTTTTACAACTGACTGGTGGGGATTTTGTCAATGCCATAAGTCAATTGCAAAAGATTTTTAAAAAATAAATCTTTAAAGTATAAAAGTAAATTGCAAAATTATTATTATATTACTATTGTTATTACTACACCCTGAGAGTCTGGTCTATTGGTCCTTAACCAGGTTACCAACCAAGAGACTGCGAGTTCAAGTCTTGCCTTAGACATGAAAACTGGCTGGGGCAGGGTCAGGTGCAGGTGGTAGGTTGCAACCAGTTGATGTGGGGGGGGGGGGGGTGGAAGCAGACTCTGTACTTGCAGGAAAATGCTAGGAAGAAAAAGAAACAGAATTATTATTGCACCTGAGGGCAAGTTGAGACAAAGACATTTGTACACACATCCACTAAGAGTTGGAGCTCACTGTTTAACATTAAATTATTACTGATGGATTATTTGTTACATTGCCTGCACTTTAGACCAAGTCTTTTCAGGCATCTGCAAATGCCTGAAGATAAATCTGTAAGTAAACCACAGATGTAACTGCTGTTAAGTTGTCTTTTTTTGTATGAAAATGTTTGGAAAGCAGAAGAGGCATTGCAAGAAGCCCAAAGGGATTTGTGTGGATGGACAAGAACAAAAAAGGTCTTACACATTTGAATCATCCTATAGTAATAGTGGAGGATGAGACTGTCCAGCTAGCCTATCAAGGAGAAGGATTAGGGGGGTCATGATAACTGTCTTCCGGTACTTGAGGGCCCATCACAGAGAAGAGAGGATTGACTTTTTCTCCAAGCACCAGAGGGCAGGATAAGAAACAAGGGGTCGAAGCTTGTTAAAGAGAGATCCGACCTGGAAGTAAGGAGAAATTTCCTGATGATGAGAACAATTAATGGAATTGTTCTCCAAGCTTCTTTGGAGTTATCCCAAAGATGCTTTTTCACGAGTTGGAACTTCCTTGGAGTTGTGAATGCTCCATTGCTGGAGGTTTTCAAAAATAGACTGAACAACCATTTAACCAGTTGAGCAGGGGTTGGACGAGAATACTTCCGAGGTCCCTTCCAGCCCTATGATTTTATGATTACTTGAAGGAAGAGGCGGAAGGCACATTTATCGCTTCTGGAGTGTTGAGAGCAAAGGTCTAAAAATAATAGAATGAAATTTAATAGAGATGGATTTAGCTCTTTGTTTATGTAACTGAAATCAAATGTTAAAACAATCCTGGCTTGCCACTAATACTTTCTCAAAAGATCTTGGAATGCTGGCTGATGGCACCTAGAGTGCAGGCAGCAGTTGGGTAGAGCTGCAAAACGGCAAGCGCCCTTCAGCTGCATGCTGAATCCTGTTGCAGGTCAGCTGCAAAGAGGCAAAGAAAGGGGGAAAGAGGAAGTAATTCACCACCACAGGTACATTTGTGTAGGCAAACTTCTTCATCAACTCTGACACTAGCCAGAGCATAGAACAACTCAAAGAAGTAATGCAAGATCAGAAGATATGGAGAGGACTGGTGCATAGAATCGCCAAGAGTCAGACATGACTGAATGGCTAACATCATCCTAACCAAAATAATTAGGCCCACAGATTACTACCCTTTTCTCCTCCTTCACATAGGGACAAATGACACAACAAAGAACCTGAGTTCAATGTTGAGAGATTATGAGCAACTAGGCACAATAAAGTTAAGGAGCTAGGAGCACAAATAATGTTCTCATCAGTACTCCCAACAAAAGGTCAATGCCCATTGAGGGGAAAAGGAATTCTAGAAATAAACCACTGGCTAAAGGGTTGGTGTCACCAAGAGGACTTTGGTTTCCTAGAGCATGGACCTACATGAAGGACTTTGACAAGTCGTTCATGGTTCTCCTGCTTCAGTGGGGGGATTGGACTAGAAGACCTCCAAGGGCCCTTCCAGCTCTATTCTATTAAGGTTCTACATTTAGGCAAGAAAAACCAAATGCACAGGTACTACAATATAGGTGGTATCTTGCCCAATAGTAGTAACTGTGAGAGGGATCTCGGAGTCCTAGTGGACAATCACTTAAATATGAGCCAGCAGTGTGCTGCAGCTGCCAAAAAAGCCAATACAGTACTAGGCTGCATTAATAGAGGTTAATAATCAAGATCATGTAAAATGTTAATACCACTTTATAACGCCTTGGTAAGGCCACGCTTGGAATACTGCATCCAGTTTTGGTCACCACGATGTAAAAAAGATGTGGAGACTCTAGAAAGAGTACAGAGAAGAGCAACAAAGATGATTAGGGGACTGGAGGTTAAAACATATAAAGAAAGGTTGCTGGAATTGGCTATGTCTAGTTTAATGAAGAGAAGGACTAGGATAGCAGTCTTCCAATATTTCAGGGGTTGCCACAAAGAAGAGGGAGTCAAGTTATTCTCCAAAGCACCTGAGGGTAGGACAGGAAGCAACGGATGGAAACTAATCAGGTAGAGAAGCAACCTAGAACTCAGGAGAAATTTCCTGACAGTTAGAACAATTGATCTGTGGGATAACCTGAAAAACTGGAAGTTTTTAAGAAGAGACTGGACAACGATTTGTCTGAAATGGTATAGGGTTTCCTGCTGAGCAGGGGGTTGGACTAGAAGTCCTCCAAGGTCCCTTCCAACTCTATTATTATTAATTGTTATTATTATTGTTGTTATTGCTGGTGGAGAGGTGTTTGGGTCTTTTTGTTCCTTTCTGGGCTGGCTAGACTTTTGCATAGTCTATAGAGGTTGTTAATGTCTGTGTGCCCATTGATGGCTGATTTGTCAGAGTGCCAGGATTCTAGAAATTCCCTGGCGTTTTTGGACTTGGCTTGGTCTAGGATGGTCACATTTTCCCAATTGAAACTATGGTTAAATCTGCCTATATGTTGTGCAATTAAAGAATTTTCATCATGTCTTCTGACTGCTAGTTGGTGTTCATGGATGCCTTCTGCCAGTCCTCTGCCTGTTTGTCCTACATAGAGGTTGTTGCAGTCCTTACATTGCATGTTGTAGATCCTGTTTTTTCATCTAGGGTTGTTGGGTTTTTTGGTAGGCTTAGGATGTTTTGAAGGGCTTTAGTTGGCTTGTGTGCTATGCTGATTCCATGTGGTTGTAGTAATCTCTTTGTGGTTTCTGTGATATTCTTGATGTATGGCAATGTAATTTTTTTTAGGGTTTGAGTTGGTTGTGCTGTATTGAGTTGTATTGACAGGGACTTTTTGATAAAGTTGCATGGGTATCCATTTTGTTGGAATGTGTTGTATAGATACTCCATTTCCTTTTTCTGCTGTTCCGGGTTGCTGCAGTGTGTTTGGACTCATCCAAATAACATCTTTCTGCAGCTTCTCTTGTGGGAGGCTGGGCTGCTGCTTTGGTACGGGAGCACCTGGTTGGGATGGGCGGTTTTTCTGCAGACTTTGTGTTTCTGGTTTGCACTGAGGGCCCCTCAGGTCATCCCCGAGCTACAAATACCCTGCTTTACTTACAGTAGTCCTCGACCTATGCCCACAATTGAGCCCAACATTTTTGTTGCTAAGTGAGATAGCTGTTAAGTGAATTTTACTCCATTTTATGACCATTCTTGCCACAGTTGTTAAGTGAATCACTGCAGTTACGTTAGTAGTACGGTTGTTAGGCGAAATTGGCTTCCCCATTGACTTTGCTTATCAGAAGTTTGCAAACAGTGGTCACATGACCGCAGGACACTGCGCCCGTTGTGAATGTGAGTCAGTGGCCGAGTGTACTTTGATCACGTGACCAGAAGAGGCTGAAATGGTTAAGTGTGAAAAACAGTCATGTCACTTTTTTCAGTGCCACTGTAACTTCAAACGGGCACTAACTGAACTGTTGTAAATCAAGGACTATGTGTACTTTCTCAAGGTAGGGCATGGCCATCACTTCAATGGATGCTTGAAAAACAATAAATTAAACACTGTTTAAATTGAAGAGGTTCTGAAACAGAAGTATTTTTTATTTACTTGAAGCCTTTAAAAACAAATTTACACAAATAAGTCCATGCCAATTTGCAGCAAAGGATAAAATCCAAAAAGGAGGGAAGAACTATGGAAACCCCATAGTTCTCAGCCATGGCTCAGCCATGGCTCAAGTTATGGAGGATGTGAATAAAAAAAAAAATCTCTGACGCTTAGGACTGCCCTTCCACCAGAAAAGAGGAGGGTGAGGGTCACAGAGAGCCTGACCTCTGACCTGCAGCTGGTCCCTCTGTGTCTTGCATCTCAGTTCCCTCCCCCCCAGCCTCATGCTCTGAATCAGGGTGGCTAACTTGATCAGCATCCCATAAATTGGATCAAACCATTCATGGGAGGAGATGGAGCTCGGCCTGGTGGTAAATGGCAAAGGCCTCCGGGCACAGGGCCCACTTTGTTTACCTTGACAGCAGCCTGTCTTTTTCTTCACCTCTCCGTCTCCTCCTTCAATTTGAGTCAGATTGTAATGCCACCAGCCATCTCTGTGACGGTAGCTCTAAGGAAAACTGCCTGTTTTAATCCCTCATTTAGTACATCAGTGACACTTAAAAAAATCCACTTCTAACTCTCCTTTTTCTACGTGGCTTTTGACTTTGCAGCAAACGTTTTGCTTCTCACCAGAGCCAGATGTTGAAGGATCCAGCATTTTCCCAGGCTCCCACGTCTGAGGGAATGGGTTGTAAGCTATAGGGAGGCCATTTTTGCCTCTGCCTAAAGCAGTCGGGATAAAGCCTGCCCTCCCCAAACACCCCAAAAGGCTCAATGGGATAGAACAATCTCAGTTCCTCTGTCAGGCAGAGGAGGTTCCACAGGTGACGTTTCCTTTGGCACCAAAATAGGCAAAGACACAAGGATCTTTCCTTGGCCTTGTACAGCTAGGAAAAAAATACAGCCTTTACAATCCTAACCCTTCTTTAAAATATTTCAGCCATATTTAAAGACAAAAATCACATAGGTATTAACAAAATACTGAAATAATTAAACGTGGTAATTTAAAAAAGCTACTCTAAATATATCAACAATTAGTATGAGATTATAGCTAAAACGAACCAGTTGTTTAATAAAATGCACTTCATGGAAAGCCCCACAAAGCCCAAACTGTGTGAACTGTTTCCAGGGTCAGAAAGCAAACCTTAGAAAGATGCTTCCGGCTTCCGGTTCTGGATCGCCGCAGACGCAGTCGCATGGAGAGCCTTGTCTCTCCATCGGCTGTTTTTCCCTCCGCCGGTAGACCCTTAATCGGGTCGGAAAGTCGCCCTGGAGGGGCGACCACCGTCGAGGAGGCCCTCGTCGACGGGGGAAGGGCGGCAGCTCCTTCCTCGGTCCGAGCCAGCTCCTTAGGGCCGTCGGAGAAAAGATCGCCCAGTAAAATGGACGATCATTTCGCAGCGCCAGCCGAAAGCCAGAAGAACAGCTAAGCACAAAAAACCCCCGTGGAGAATCCGGGTGAGACCTTTCCTTCCCCCTCTTTCCCTAATTACTCTCCTGTAAAAAGCTTTTGAATTTGAATTACTTCCCTGCTGTGAGAGAGCAGCGTTTTGACACTGTGGGAAAACCAGCTTTGGGAACTGAAAAAAAGCTAATTTTTTATTGACTATTCAACTCTTGTAATACTGAGGGACCCTGAAAATATTTCTACTTTTGATCATTACTATTATAACTACGCTATTTACTATCCTGGAGAGGACTTTCTTTTTTTATTTGTTCAATGTGAAAAACAAAAAATCTATTAACTTGGAAAGAAAGACTTTATAGCCTACTGAGGACATCTTGTGACGAAAAGTGTTACTGCAACTGTATATATTTCTTTTTGCTGGAGGATGGCTTTGACCTTCAAAGGATGATAAGGGTAAAGATAACTTGAAACAGCTGGGTGGTGATTTTGTTTACTAGGAATTGGAGGTGAATATTTGTTGACTTTTATTAAATATAGCCTTCACTAAAAGATTAAAAGATCCTTTCACCACTGAGATGGAGGAATCTTGCCCACAGCTTGATTACGAGCTTATACTGGAAAAAATCTTGGAAGCTACGGAGTACACAAAATCTTACTCTCAAATTTTGACGGATCAAGTTATAGGCTGAAGAACAGTGGAGAGGGAGCAGAGTGGCTCCAAAGAGGCCTTTGAGCAACATATACAACCTAAAGAGAAACCATACTTACAACTCAAACATGAACTTATACCGGGAGAAATTGTGGAAACCATTGAACAAATCAACTTTACACAACCCCATATACAATTTATGGAGAAGCCTGATGATCAAAGAATAAGTTTAACTGAGATGCCTAAATTGTCAAAACCAATAGATACTGACACCCAGATACAAGTTACTGAAAATTGTGATAACGTGGATAATCAACTAGCAATTACAACATGGAATAAAACTGCCTACACCATTCAAAGGCCACTAGAAGAAAGGGAAGAGAACTTTGACCAATCTGAAGTGCTGAGAAATACCTTTTTTCAAATATTGGGATTTGTAGGAACCTTACTATGGAAACCGGTGTGGCACAGAAAGAAACCTAGAGTTAGATTTAAAAATGTGTTTTAAAATTTCATTCAATGGGTTAAAAAGACTTTAGAGATTTTGACTGATTCAACATCTAATGGAGTACGTGAATTCTGTAAGAGGATATCCTTTGTAATAATATTTTGTTTCAGATATAATTATCTGAAGGGGTAAACTTTACCTATTGGGTTAAAAAGACTTTTTATAGATATAGATTGATTGATAGAATATATATTTAAAACAGATAGAAATGTATCTTTTGGACTGATATTTTTATTTCAAATAAGATAATTATTTTGTAATGGAAGGAGAATAAGAGGGATTGGTGACAAGAGAAGAAATGGTATTAATGAATAAAATATAAGAATGTTATTGTGGGAATAATATATTCATTTCAGATATAATTATTATGTTAGGGAAAAGGGAAATGAGGGATACCCAAAGTGTTAATAATATGTTTATTTAAGGTTAATTGGAATATGGTAACTGTAAATTAGTAAGGCCTAAAAACAGGATTTGGATCTTTACAACTGAAACGTGATTGATGTTTCATAGGATTGCTTGAATTCTATTTAGAAATGTATTAATTTGAATATGTAATATTATATGAGGGAAATAGAGAGGGAACTTATAATGAATTAATTTGAGCTATATATTTATGATTTTTCTTTTGGATGTTTGATGTACCCATCTCCACGTTGTTTCCTAAGCACCTTGATGTAACTTTCCCACCCCTATAAAAATCCAATAATATATATATATATATATATATATATATATATATATATATATATATATATATATATATATATATATATATATATATATATATATATATATATATATATATATATATATATATATATATAAAAGAAAGAAAGATGCTTCCTACTTCAGGGAACAATCTGTTAACAATTTTGAAGCAACCTTCATCTTGAGAAGAAAAGGATACACTCATCTCTGAAGAGTAGAAAGACTTGATTTGAAGTGAGAAGGATGCTGTGTTGCAAATTCATTTAAATGCGTTTTGCTGCTTGGACTTTCAAACTGAAGGGCAGTATTAATTAATTAATATTTAACTTTGTGTGGTCACCATTTATTTATTTGAACTTATTACCGGTAGCTGCCCAACTCTAATGGACCCATTGCAATTGCATGACTCTTGGCAGCTATAAGTACAAAGTAGACAAAAAGTCTTTAATTGAATTGATTTATTAAATTTATACGTTGCCCATCTTGCTATCCAAAGCAACTCTGGGTGGCTTACAATGTAATATCTGAATAACGTAAATATTACTTTTTCTTATGATTTTCAACTGGTTGCTAATTTCTCTCATTAAAATTACTCAAAATTATTATTTCCCCCCCATAAAAATTACACAATCCTTAGTTTCATATTTATTAGTAAAAATGAGCATGTGGAAGGGACTGTCGTATGCGTGTGGGATAACTGGGTTTTACTCGGCAGCTGCTTTTTTAAAAAAACACCAGACGGGTTTTTTTGCAATCTGGCTAAGAAGAACAGCAGATGGACAAAAGCTACCAAGTCTATTTCTGCATCAACTGTTGATGGAAAAAAACCCTACCAGATCCATCCTACAGTTTCAGTCTAGTCCTTTCCAAAGATCATCCAGTAATAGCAACAAATTAAGGAGAAATTTATAAAAAGCAAGAAAGTTCTATACTAGACGATCCAGGATTCCTCCCAATTCTAGGTTTATGTTGTTAGTGCACGCCAGCACTTATGTGGCAATCACAACTCATAGCTTGACAAGAAAAGGATATGTTTAATTTTAAAACAACACTTTTTTAAGCAACAACATAAAACAACAAGTTTATGTTGTTTGTGCATGCTAGCATTTTCTGTGGCAACAAGAATTTAACTACTGAGCAAATTCAATTTTTTTAAACTAAGGAAGACAAACAAAGCTTCAAAGTGAATAGATCTGTTGGCAGCCATGTTGATCCATCAGAATAAAGAACACCGTCATTACCATTACCTAACCAATCATGTATTTTTGAAGTCAATCCCCAAACAGTATAAGGGTCACTAAGTTTTATAATTCTTCTTTTGGGTTAGGCGATTAATTTATATGGCCATCCATCTCACCAGTGACCCTGGGCAGCAAATCATAATTAAAAACAACATATTAGCCCAAAACAAATACACACCTAGTGGCAAAGGCAAACAGCAAACAGCCTCAGTGTGACCTATTCATGAAGTCTAACTGACATTCGGACCCTCGTGGCCTGGAACACATCCGTGTCTCCAAGGCCTTGAAAGGGGGCAGCCGGATTGGGGTTGATCTAATCTCGGGGGTGGGGGATAGATGTTCTGCCACAGAGCAGGTGGAAAGCTAGAAAAAGGTAAAGATGGCAAAAGGCAGAGAAGATTGGAAGCGTAGGAGGGCAAAATATGTAACAGAGGGTTAGAATTATAGTTATAAAATGGCATTACTCCTTGTTGCAGTATCTCAATGAGCCAACTATATTATGAAAACCAAATAAAAATGCACCTTGCTTTGTCTTGGAAATAAGCTTTGCTAAGGCAATGACCTCCCATGGCAGGGAGGAGGGAATCTTGCAATAACTACCCGTGTAGCTGTACATCTACAAGGAGCTGGGAATTCTCTAGGCAGCAGGATGAAAACCGTGTTGCAGGGGACATTTCAATTTTTCCTCCAAACAACATTCAAGACGGAGTTGGAGGCTGAACGACATCATAGCAGAACTACATCCAAGGATTTTTCAGAGATCAAAAATTATCTTTCCATATTTTCCAGAGACGCAGGGACATCAACACTGAAGAACTGGAGACCCAAAAGACACCTTGGGCATCTTGAAAACTGAGTATAAGTCTGTTATTTTTGGTAAATGATTAAAGCAATGTTTATTTGCAGCCATTCTGTCATTTAACTTCCACAGCAACGAGTAGAGCCCCATTAACAGGAAAAAAATCCTTCTGAGACAATCTGATATATTGGATATACTGGATATATTTGGAGCAATGCTCAGCAACTTAACCTGGATACAGATCAAGGAAAGGTTTGGGTGAGAGAAAACCCAGCTCTCAGACACCAACACAACAAATGTTTTTCTCATTGCCCTGTGTCAGCCTGCAGTTGCTTTCTACGGGGACAACCCAGCACTGGCATGAAGGCTGTGCCAAGACAATGGCATGTAGGGCATCCTTGCTCAGTGATGATCATAAAGCCAAATCTGGAGTTGCTATCCTGCCTGGGACTCCTCTCAACTCTCACCTTTTTCATCATGCCTTGGTCCTTATCCCAAACCAAAGCTTTTCCTGATGATGATGATCGGAATAGAATATAGAATAGAGTAGAGTAGAGTGTCAGAAGCCCTATGCATTTTTCCTTTCTTTCCAATCCTTTCATTTCATTTTTCGGGTTCTGTCATTATAATGGGGGGGAGGGGGACCTATGGGTATTCTGCACTGTACTTCCTGTTCTGGTCCAAACAAGAGATCTGCTTTAATCCTGTTCTTCACAGACAGATAAACTCCAAAGACGGACTAATATTCAGATTATTTATTCTTCAGGAATCTCTAAACAATAATTTACAGTCAAGAAGAGTTCTTCTGATGAACGTGTCATAATCTCTCCGTCTTGTGGTGTGAAATATTAAAGGTAGATTTACCCCATATTTCTTATGGAGCACAGAAACCACGTGTCTGTCTTACACAAAGGCTTTTACATACACTTAGCCAGGAAGTACAGTCATAAACTTCTCAGGATCAGAAGAAACTGGAACCAAGGGATTTTCAGGATCAGAAGAAACTGGAACCAAAGGATGAGCGTTGATGATGCCATGAGGGTAGTGAGGGTAGTGAGGACCTCATGCATCAGTGTGGGCATCTTTGTCAACATAGAGTCCAAGATTTTGCGGGCTACGCCAATCATGCGCTCCCACACTCCTCCCATGTGGGATGCATGGGGAGGATTGAATGTCCATACACAATTTTGGGCCTTCAGGTACTTGTCAATTACTGGGTCATGGCAAATGCCTTGAATAGTCTGTAAGTCCTTGCAGGCTTCTACAAAGTTAGTTCCTTGGATGCTAAGACAAGTGAACAGAATGATTACTGCTCCGTTTGGAGGAGCATTTGAAGCGGACTGGTTCTAGGAAACGGCTAGAGGGCGGTTTCTCTGTTTCCTTGACCATTGTTGACAAGCAGATGGTCTGGACGGTCGTTTTCTCATCCTATCTGAGAAATTTGCTGGGTGCCTGAGGTCAAATGTTGGCATCTTGATCTGGATCTAGAAGGATCTAGTGTTCTGGTCCTTGTGGCATCAGGCTGTCTGGACAAGCCAAGAACTCAGGACCCTTTAGCCAGATCAATTCTGCCAACTGTGATGCAAGAATGGACCGCTTGGCTTGGTTCGCAGGGTTCTGATCTGTTGGCACATGTTGCCATTGCTCAGGGCTTGAAGAACTTTTAATCTTTTCTACTCTATTGCTTACATAGACGTAGAAGTGTCTGCTTTGGTTGAAGATGTAGCTTAGCACCACCTTGCTGTTTGTGTAGAAGGTGGTGGATTGTAGCTCAAGGCCTATCGTTTTTGTTGTCAGGTTGTGAGTTTTACGGCCAATATGACACCGCAGAGTGTGTGGCCTTGTTGTGTTGCTAGTTTCGCCTTTCCAGTTTCCAGTGACGAAACTGACGTAAATGTGGCTCTCCTCGTTGTAGACTCTGATGTATCTTACAGCTGCTATCACCTTCGCTGACGCATCTGAGAAGGCACGCAATTCTTTCTTTTGAGCGGTGGTGGGTGAGATGGAGACATACGTGCATTGCACGCGGATACTTTGGAGACAACTTAGGAATGTACGCCACGTCTCCCAGTCTTGCTTCTGTTCTGGTGGACGTGGCTCGTCCCAGTCTGTGGTCCTCTGGGAGAACGCGCGTAGCTGCAGAAATTTTTTGACCTCTATTGACAAAGCTAAGACATTGCTATGGAGACAACTTAGGAATGTACACCACGTCTCCCAGTCTTGCTTCTGTTCTGGCGGACGCGGCTCGTCCCAGTCTGTGGTGCTCTGGGAGAAAGCGCGTAGCTGCAGAAATTCTTTGTTCTCTATTGACAAGGCTAAGTCATTGTGATTTTTGCTGGTCTGGAACACTGTCGCTTCCAAAACGGGTTTGGTTGTCACAAGTGTGAAGTGTTATTGGCATGGTTTCAGGTGAGGTGCTCTCTCATTACTGAGAATGGAGGTCGTTGAGATATTCACCTGGGTTGGAGTTTTCAGCTGGTCAACACAGACCATTCCTGGGATGACCCATTCAGGTCATCTTAAAGGCAATTGGGGGGCTTGTTGGGCCTCTGACCATTCCGTGGTAGGCAAAGGTGTCAGGGGCGTCTACTCCTAACGGAGGCAAGATTTCGGTTTTAGGATTTAGGAACCGTAAGGCAATTGGGGGAAGCTGGTCAACACAGACCGTTCCTGGGATGACCCATCTAAGTTCCATCTTAAAGGTAGTTGGCGGGCTTGTTGGGCCTCTGATCATTCCGTGGTAGGCAAAGGTGTCAGAGGCGTCTACTCCTAATGGAGGCAATATTTCGGTTTCAGGATTTAGGAACCGTGAACTCCCATCTAACGGCCACTGTTCTGGTCCAAACAAGAGATCTGCTTTAATCCTGTTCTTCACAGACAGATAAACTCCAAAGATGGACTAATATTCAGATTATTTATTCTTCAGGAATCTCTAAACAATAACTTACAGTCAAGAAGAGTTCTTCTGATGAACGTGTCATAATCTCTCCGTCTTGTGGTGTGAAATATTAAAGGTAGATTCACCCCATATTTCTTATGGAGCACAGAAACCGTGCGTCTGTCTTACACAAAGGCTTTTACATACACTTAGCCAGGAAGTACAATCATAAACTTTGAAGCCCCTCCCACTGACTAGATAAGAAATGGGTCTGACTAACAGCTAGACTACATTCCCCATAAGCCATCTCTTAAGGAGACAGCGTTAACCCTTTAAATGCTAAATGCTCTAACACAGTTCTTAAGCTAATATATGCTCTGGCCAGAGTTATACTGATCCAGCACACTTCCTTTGCTTTGTTTTATTCTCTTTGAAGTATCTTTCTTGGAGCGAGAATGGAATGTGCCTCCGGCCATCTGCCTTATCTCCAGGTGGAGGGAAGAAACCACAGAGAGACCCAATAGCCTTGAGAATGGCACCTTATTGATTCTTTCTCACAATAATTTGACACCTATAGATTGGCTTTGTTTGAACCGGCCGGTTGGACAGTTGAGGTAGGGTTTGAAAGGCTTATTTTAATCTAACATGGGAAATCCTCAGGTCCTGCCTTACTTTCCTACTGTCAATACCTTCCAATAAAGGTTCCTGTTGAGACAATGCAAGTTTAAAGAGTTCTGCTTTCTTGGGAGGATTAATTGAGGCAGGATCTGCAAAGTAGTCAACCTGGAGGGAAGAAAACCCCTCAGCAATTCGCAGAGGTGTCCCCACAATTAAGTGAAGGAGAGGGAACTCTGACCTCTGGCAAGGGGGAAGACAATCCGAAAGTAAGTGGCATCATTGCCACATTGACTGCCCAGGTGGAGGTAGTAGTGCCCCAATCAGGAGCAATGGGGGCTTTCACCACCCTGTTAGACTCGGGGTACACTTGCTGCTTGATCAGCCTGTGGATGGTGGAATTGTTGAAACTGGAACTTAAGAGACTGAAGCAGTCCATGTAATTCGAGCAAGTCGTTGGTGGTGCCTGCAAACTGCCTGCCTGAGCCAGGGAGCCTAAGGGCAGGGAGCCATGAAGAGACTATTCAGTTTATTATAGTTTATTAGAGACAATGATACTGTGGTTGTTGTGTCTGAAAAGATGGAACCCGTCAATTGACTGGGGAAGTAATATGGCGACTGAGGAGCAAAGCCAAGAAAGGGCTGGGAATGGAGAAACTGCTGAAAGTTAGGTCAATGCTGTGAAAGTGAAAGCAGAGCCAGTTAATATGCTAGCAGAGCCAGTTAATATGCTAGCAGAGCCAGTTAATATGCCCAGCAGAGCCAAGTATCCCAAAATCCTTGATTCATGCACACACGGGGGGATCACTAAGTACCTAGTAGCGTGGATAGATTTCCCTGGGCCCAAAATGAGTGGGTACACAAAAAGCACATTAAGGCCCCTAGACTACTTAAATGATTCCATGATCAGTACCCTGATAAGCCAAAATGAAAATATAATCCTTGTTTTGTTTCCTCTTTATTGTTTTCTCTCCTCCAGGTCCAACTCTCCTTCTTGTAAGGGGGCAGCATGTCAGGTCCCTGCCGGAACACTGCCATTCAGAGGGAAGGAGGGATGGTTACTTGGGGATTGAAGAAGTTATTGCTTTCACTTTGATGTATCTGCATGGGAACTAGGTCACGGCACCAGAAAGTGACTTATCACCTTCTCGTCTCGGAGTTCTCAAAACACCTTCATGCCAGTGGATTGGCTCCTGATGGACTGGGGCATTGGGGTGGGATTTGAACAATGGGAAATTAGCTTAATGTTTCAAGTTGAAACTTCAGATTTAATTGTGCTTACTGTTCTCCTATGTTTACCCTTTTTTCAGGGGGCTGGCATGTCAAGGTTGAATTGCTATGATGCCTGTTAACTTCTATCACTACTCAACTTGCCATAGAAACAGCGGGGAGGGATAGAAAGCATAGGGATGAAACGAGATTCTAAGAAGCCATCCACGGACCATGAGAACCTACAAGAATGCCAAGGTCACTAGCGCAGGTGTCTGGCAGAGAAGTGGACCGTTCCCATAACAAACCAAAGATATATGATTGGGCAACGTGAACACCTGGTGGGTGTTAAGGGAAGCTATTGTTAACTAGGCAAAATTTCACGTGGGAAAACTTCAGTTCCGAGATGTGTATTCAATAAAGTTTTATCTTTTATGGCACTTCAAAGCCTTGAAGATGCCTTGATTTTGAGTTCGCTAGGGGGATAGGTGACACTGTTGCTTCTAGTTCACCCTGTTTATTCCCCAAGCTTTCAGCATTTGTATATAAGCATTTCAGACTTTTATTTCTGTCTGTGGGTATGTTTCCTGCATGTCCTACTTGTTGTTAGAGTTTGTCTTTTTTCTCATCACTCCCTACTTCATTGTTTGATTTGTTTTCTTGGGATTTATGATTGGTCACCCTCCCCCCTCAATTTATTTTACAGCCCTTCTGATGAGTACGGTCAGTCTTTTTCCGAGTACATTTTCCCATTTTTGTGAGGTACAGCTCAACCATCTCAGACAAGTGATTGGGCAGTCTCTTTTTAAAAATCTCCAGTGATGGAGCGCCCATGATTTCTGGAGGCAAGCTGTTCCACTGGTTAATTGTCCTCGCTGTTAGGAAGTTTCTCTTTAAGTCTAGGTTGCTTCTCTCTTTGATCAGTTTCCAACTATTGTTTCTTGTCCTGCCCTCTGGTGCTTTGGAGAATAACGTGACCCCCTCTTCTTTGTGGCAGCCCCTCAAATACTGGAATACTGCTGTCATGTCTCCCCTATTTCTTCTTTTCCTTAGACTAGCCAAGCCCAAGTCCTGCAGCCGTTCTTTGTATGTTTTAGTCTCCAGGCCTTTGATCATCTTAGTTGCTCTTCTCTGCATTTTTCCCAAACTCTCAACATCTTTTTTGTGATATGGTGACCAAAATTGGCTGCAGTATTCCAGGTGTGGTCTTACTAGGGTTTTATAAAGCGGTACTAATACTTCACATGATCTTGATTCTATGCCTCTATTTATGCAACCCAGGATTGTATTAGCTTTTTTGGCCGCTGCTGCTGCTGCACACTGCTGGCTCATGGTCAAGTGATCGTCCACTAGGACTCCAAGGTCCCTCTCACGGTTACTGTTTTTAAGCCAGGTCTTGCCTAATCTGTATTTGTACCTCTGATTTTTCCTGCCTAAATGTAAAACTTTGCTTTTCTCCACATTGAAACTCATTTTGTTGGATAGGGCCCATTGTTCAAGTTTGTTAAGATCTTTTTGGATCCTGAGTTGTCTTCAGGGGTGTTGGATACTCCTGCCAGTTTAGTGTCATCTGCAAAGTTGATGAATTCCCTCATCTAAGTCATTTATTAAGATATTGAAGAGTACTGGGCCCATGACAAAACCTTGTGGTACCCCACTGCTTATTTCTCTCCATGTGGATGTAGTGCCATTGAGGACTACTCGTTGAGTATGGTTTGTCAGCCAGTTACAGATCCATCTGGTGGTGATGTTGTCTATTCCACCTTTTCCTAGCTTACCAAGGAGTAGGTTATGGTCTACTTTATCAAATGCCTTACTGAAATCTAAGTATACTACATCCACAGCATTTCGCTGGTTTACTAGTTTAGTCACTTTATCAAAGAATGAAATAAGATTGGCTTGGCATGATCTGTTTTTAACAAACCCATGCTGGCTACTAGTTATAACTTTGTTTGCTTCTAGTTGTTCACAGATCTGGTTTTTTTATTATCTTTTCTAGGATCTTCCCAGGTATTGATGTTAAACTGATTGGTCTGTGGTTTCCTGGGTCTGTTTCCCCCCCCTTTCTTGAACATGGGGACCACATCAGCCCTTTTCCAATCCTCAGGTGGTTCTGAGATCACATCTGCCAATTCCTTCAGAACCTTGGGGTGTGATCCATCTGGTCCTGGTGATTTGAACTTGTCTAGGGTGGACAGGTGTTCACTTACCATTTTCTTGCCTATTTTAACGTGTTTCTAATCTGTTTTTCATGGTACTGTTTTTGGTATGTTGGACTGTTTTTTCCCTTTGTGTAAAGACAGATGCAAAAAACAAGTTAAGTAGTTCTGCTTTCTCCCTCTTGCTTGTCACCTTCTTGTCACTCTCTCCCACTAATGGACCAATAATTTCCTTAACCTTTTTCTTGTTTTTTACATGTTGAAAGAAGCTTTTTTTGTTATTTTTGACTTTTGTCGCAAGCCTTAGTTCATTTTGAGCTTTAGCTTTCCTCACTTCATCTTCGCAGGCTCTGGCTATTTGCTGATATTCTGCCTTAGTTATGTGCCCCTCTTTCCATTTTTTATTCTTGTCCTTTTTGTCCTTCAATGTATCAGCAGAGCAGCAGAGATTAACTGCAAGGTTAACATCAGACCAGCAATCAAGTAAACAATACCCCAATCAAGAAACTGCCAAAGAAGCCAACAGCAAACAGCCAAACCAAAGAATCTCTCCCACCAACACTGACAGGCAAGCCACTAAAATATAAACTGACAGCAAACAGCACTCCTTACTAGCACTGTTGTTGTTACCTAGTTTGGGTAATGAAACGTCTGCAAGAAAACAAGACAGCTCAGAGAGCACCAAGGACCCCTCACTACCTGTAAAGGATCAGCGGACCAAGGGCTCCTGCATGTGAAAAACTGGCCAAGTGGCCTTAGTGCTCTTTGATCCACCAAGTACCAAAGACCTCACAGTTCAACCCTAAGCTGCAAATGTTCTCTTCCATGGGTGGCATTATTTGCAGGCTGACTTACTTGGGCTCTTGATCAGTCATATGTGAAGATTCCAGGTCATTTGCAAAGTTCCTGTTTCAGTAGGTAAGACTATATAAAACACGGTATAAAAGAAAATGCAATTTTATTTATTTATTGGATTTTTATGCCTACAAGGTGACTCCAGGTGGCTTACAGGTTATAAAACAAGTCAAAAATAGTTAAAAGATTAAAATATTAAAACAACACACATATAAAATATTATTAAGAACTATACTAAAACCAAATTAAGAAAGCCAGACAGGATGAGGATGCTCACATACTGTGAGCCAGATGTTTACACTGGATTTGGCATTTTTGTTCACCAATCAAGTCCTTCCCAAGAATTTGGGAGAGGCAGATGTTGTTGTGCTGTGGTATTAAAGATATTGTTGCAGGATGTGAGCTGTTCCGGGTCAAGCTGTCTTTTGCAATGTACTGATGATGGTTTTGTCAATACTGATGGTGCTCAAATGGTACTCCAGATATTTTGGGATTGCACCCAAAGCGGCCATTACTATTGGTACTACCTTTGCTTGCCTCTGCCACAGTCTTTCTAATTCTATTTGTAGGTTTTTGTATTTTGTTATCTTCTTCAGTTCTTCCTCTTCTGCTCTCTCCAGGTACTTCCCCATCCACTAACCAGACATTTGTCTTTCTTATCGATAATTGTTATATCTGAAGTGCCATGTGTCAGGCACCGTCTATTTGAATTCTAAAATCCCAAAGCACCTTAGTGTCACGGCTGAAGCTTGGCTCACTTTGCAAACCCTGCTCACAGCCAGAACAAGAAGCAAGGGTGGGGGAATGCAAGGGAGGGAATGCAAGGGAGGGAATGCAAGAGCACTGACTTAAAGCCAAGATATACCAGGGTACCAAGGTCACCTGCTAGTCCACTAGTCAAAGAGTCTGTTCCCAAAACAAAATGAACATAATTGATTGGAGGGAATAAAGTGACAATGGGAGGGCCAGGGAAAAGGAGAACGTTTAACTATGCTATTTGCATGCAAAAACGTTAGAATTGGCTTTGCTAATTCCGTATCCATGTCAGCTCAGTAAATTGTACTCTTGGCAACAGAAAAATGTCTCAGGAGTCTTTGTTTGCTATATGAACTGCGTGGGATGCTTGACATTTGGCTTCTTTTTTTTCTTTTACTTTGTCTATTTTGTGGTCCCACCAATTCTTGCTTTTGTAGGCAAATAGTATGTCTTGCAGATCTTCCCATGCAACACTGGAGCACATCCACCTGGTTGCATCCACTTGGATAGTCACTCCATCTTGTCCTGTGCTTTTCAGAGAGTTAAGGGTGATAAGCAGCCCCTTCCACAGCTATCTGTTATAGAGATGAACTTTGGGCATTCAGTACTAGGCCCTGAACTGGCTTCCCAGTGAAGCTTCCAAAGACAGCCCCATTTAGTAATCCAGTAATCCAGGCAGGAAATGGCTAAATCATTAGAATCTGCTGGTCTAGAAATAGTGCATTGATTTGTGCAAAAGCCCTCCTTGCCACCTATTCCTCAAGCAACAGTTGTGAGTCTAGGATGATTCCCACTGACTCTGTCCAGGAAGCACTAAGGGTGGAAAATCTTCAGATCCAGGAGGCCCAAATGCCCATTGACAGTCACTTCTGCTATGGCTGAGTCACAGTCTGTTCTTCCCCATCCAGTGCCTCACTGCTTCCAGTCATAGGTAACAGTCACAGTGGCACAGCCTCACCCGTGCTGGTGAATTACCTCACCCAGTGGTTTCATATAAATGTTAAATAGGAGCGGGGATAGAGTTGAGCCCTGCGGCACCCCCACACATCATAGCTCCAGGCCTGGCAGTCCCTCTTTTCCCTTACTAACCCCAACGGCAACCAGCCTTGGAGGAAAGAGGAGAACATTGCAAAACTGCCCCTTCAGTGCCAACCCCTTAAGATGGTCCAGAAGCATCAGGAAAACCCCTGAAAGATTCAGGAAGGGTAAGGAAAGATGTAATTGGCACATCTCACCAGCTCAAGGTATCACAGTCAGCAATCTTCTAGATTAAGGCATCCTCCCTACCCACAGGCTGATAACCCTTCAGTAAAGGAGAATATTTATAGCTCAAGGTTGAAATGAGGGGTCTTGGTGCTCTCTGGGCTTGGCTGGTTGTTTTCTTGCAGATATTTCATTACCCAAACATCACTAGTACTAGGATGATAACACTTCCACAAACTCACAACAACATACACCAGTTAAGAACTTCAGGACACCAGTGACCTGTCCTGAAACAAGCCTCAGCCCCAGCAACATCATCACCATCATCATCATCACCATTATCATCAGCAGCATAGACACAGACACAGACACAGACACAGACACACACACAATATCTCTTGACAGAGTTCCTGCAGTACCAGGTTTCCCAGAGCTTTGAGAAGTATGGGCTTCAGCTGAGCAAACCACACAACACCCAGTGATTATGTAATATTGGTTTCTTCTGCTACACAGAGATGCTTTCGGAGGAGGTAGTTTCACTAACATCAAAATAATAATAATTTAAAAAAACCTCAGCAAAAGAACATGCTGCAACTGAAGCAAACAGCAATCAAAGGGAGCAGAAGCAAATTATACGGTTTCGCTCAGCAAGGCAAGAACTGCACCAAACAGTCCCAAGCTGTTGCTTTACTCCAGAGGAAACTCTACTCCACAGTGCAGAGTCTTGCTAGGGAGAAAGGATGATTCGAAAGGGCTTCGGTCCCAGTAAAATCGTACTCATAACTTACATGTTATCTTGGGTTAGGGTTGTTGTTGTCATTGTTCTTTGGTGGCTTTGTTGCAACAAGTTTTAAACTGAGGTACCTCACATGGGCTAACTTACGTGCTGAGCCCTCTTCCAAAGGCCCAGAAGGGAGCGATGGCTAGGGCTGGATGGCCACCAAGAGACACTGTGACCTAAAGTGTCATGTTGGGATGGTGAAGTCAGAGAAGATCCCACTTTAGTCTCCTTCAGCCAGAAATGAATGCTTCCAGCTACTACCCTTTTTGTGCAGTTGAAGTCAAGAAGCTGTAAGTGCTCCTTTGAACTCTGGCCTAGGCGCTCACCTTTCCTCTTGGCGGATTCTCCCTCCAGATGCATGTATTCCAGATGTGCGATAAGCATGTCATGCAGGATCAAGAACTGAAGGAATTTAATGCTGAAAGCAGTCAGTAATTTGCTTCTGCATGGACACAACACACTTTGCAGCTGCTGCCCTTCATGTCCGTCTGCAACGGAGAGGGGCAATTGCAAATCCTGGGGCATTGGGGCTTAGCACAAGGGTGGGTCTCTGGGCTTTGGGGAGAGATCCCAGCCTTTTTTCTTTTTCTTTTTTGCTGTTGGTACACCCGGGTGAGACTTTCTGGCCACTCAGCAGTTCCCACAAAGTCTCATCTCTGGCTCCATTTTGGAGGAGGGAAGAGAGCAGCAGAGAAAGAGACAAAGTGCACGCAGGATTGGGAGACAAATCAACTTCCAGGCCAGCCTTTCAAAAAGCATTAAAAGGACATTAAAAAAGAAAAAAACCTATCCAGTCCAGTTAAATTCCCACTGATGATGTCCACAAACAATTAAAGGCAATTAGAGAGAAGCAGAAAGCGACAAGCGCCTGGGCCAGGTGGAAGGAGGAGGAGGAGGAGGAGGACACAGGCAGGGCTGTTCAGTGGCACAATCTGATTTTCCACCCACCAAATGTAATTAAGGGGAATTACCGATCCAGTTGCTAAGAGGGTCTCTTTATAAATGGGAAGAGCCGATGGCCACACGGCTCTTGCTGGTCAGAATGCCAAGCTCCGGGAGGAGGCCAAAGGGAGCAGCCTGCCTGGTGCTCAGGCTCCGGGAAGCAGCATCCATGTATTTCTCGCTGCTCGCCGTCTTCCTGGTCCTCCTGGTGGTGGCCCTCCAAGGCACAGAGCCAAGAGAGAACTTCCCATTCAAGGTGCCCCTGGACCCTCAGGGCCTCCTGGAGCTCTCCTGGAACATCAGCTACCACCTGGAAGAGGTGCATTTCCAGATCATGGCCAAGGAGGTGAAATATGGCTTTCTCTTTGGCATGTCAGACCGTGGAGGCTTTCAGGAGGCAGATCTGGTTGTCCTATGGAGCGATGGGCTCCAGTTCTATTTTGCGGTGGGTAAGCAGGGAAGCAGTTCCTCTGCCAAACTCAGACCCAGGGGCTTCCTTCTGGTATTGGGATCTCTGTTGGTACTGATAAGAAATGGTTTTTGGGTTCCAAGGAAGATGGAGCCTTGCTTCTATATCTCCAGGGCTAGTTCCTTCATTGGTGGGTGAACCTGGGGGGGGGGGTCAGATCAGGAAACAAGCATTGAGAAGATCTAGCTATAGATTAAGGGGATAGAAAGGTTGCTTATCAAATTTGCAGATGACAACAAGCTGGAGGGAATAGCCAACATTTTGGAAGATATTCAAGATTCAGAAGGAGCTTGACAGATGAAAGAAAGGGCCCTATCCAGTCCTGTGGTGTGAAAAGTAAGGTCCTACACTTGGGCACCTCACTGGAGGTTTTCAAGAAAAGATTGGGCAGCCATTTGTCTGGGATAATATAAAGACTCCTATCTTGGGCAGGGGGTTGGAGTGGAAGACCTGCAAGTTCCCTTCCAGCCCTAGGACTTTATGATTCTAAGTCCGCTATGTTTTAAGACATGAGCCAAGGAACAGTCTGTGTTTGAGTAGGCTAATATTAAAACTTCACTGAATGTACCTGATGTTAATATCTGTCATTATTTTATGTTTGGTTTAGCTAATTTTTATTTTTTAAAACCATAATTGAAACCAGATTCTTGAGTTTTTATCTTTTAGCATGAATTTGGCACTCTTGATTCCTTTGCCTCTTATTCTATCTAGATCATTTTGGTTGCATTTTGAAGAGCTAAACTGTAGGCCATGCAAGCTTGGAGGGGGGATGTTTCCCAGGTGACCCTGCAGGCTCACCTGTCCCTCCCTTTGAGGGAAACCCCTGAACCCCATAATGTGAGATGTCCCAGGTGTAATCGCACCTGTGAGCCTGGGCGCTTCCCTGGCAAAAATGGGGCCCAATTGCCCCACTGAAAGGGCCTTTTTCTGACTAGCTGTGCTGGCAAGACTACAATCTTGCCACTGTTGTCATGAGAATATCCCAAGGTTAGGAAGGTGGGACACCATCACAAGGATAACAAGCCAGCAAAAATCCCCACCCGGAACAAATTCAAAAGGTCGGGGAAATTGCATGATGGGCTGGAGAAGTGTCAGATTCAAAGATCATAGTACACACAAACACACACACGACCACAAGAGCCCACCCAATGACCTCCCCTTAACTTAAAACCTGGGGTCTTTGGTGGATGAGCCTCACAACAAGGAGGCTTACTTCACCTGAGATGCCAACTCGGGGATCCAATGAGTGGGGTTGCTGGTGGTTTTAGTGTGGCAGGACTCAGTATCCCTGCTAAAATATGCTTCGGAAACAGAGTTGTTTAAAAGAAAAAGAGAACATTTGCTTCAGAAAAATCAAATATTAAGGTCTGAAAAATTGCTAAAAGGAGACCTTGATGTCTACTACTGATGCCTAAATACGAAGCCTCTCTATGCTAAGAGTAACCCCACAGCAATGTGGGTCATGCCCAGATGAATCCCGCAGTGGAGTTTTTGCAGAAGCATGCTTCCCTTGCCTCTCTTGGGCTTCCTTGGGTCTCTTTCTGAGTGACACCTGTCATTAGCAAGAAAGGGGGGGGGTGATTCACACCAGCAGCAGTAGAGGCATGTGTTCATCCTGGAGACTTTCATCTTATTTCATGAGGCACATAGAAGCTCCAGATTGCAAGCAGGGATGCTTAGAGATTGTTCAGCCATGTTTGAGCTCTGGTGATGCAACTGAGGTGGGTTGCTGGTCTTTTTGGGTCCCTCCCTCATGCCTGACTACTGGATGAATTGTCCCATCTCATAAATATCCTAATAGGCCTGGTCTCAGAACAGATTCTAGACCTGCCTTCTTTGGCTTCAGCCTCAACCCCAACTTGGTGTATGTAAAGAAATGCTTCAGAATTCTTGCAGAAAAACAGAGGGATGACTCAAGCTGTAAAATTCTGGATGATCTCCCCATTCGAACATTGAGGAGCATAGCTCCTCTCTAGCTGCTACCTGTTGTCACTTCTAACTTGGTGCTTACAAGGAAAACCTCCATGGGATTCCGGTTGGCCCCACAGCCCAAGAAATGCCAAGCGAGCCTGGTCCAGGCCCAGCCAGCCCCAGGGCCAGAAGCTTGGCTCAGGTATTTATTTGAGCCTGGCCTTGTTGGCATTCTGTATGAAATGTGTTCCTTGTGTGTATAGAGACACCCCAAAGGCATATTTTGCTCATCTTGTTAATACCCAAAAAAGGAACGAGGCAATTCCAAGCTAAGTAGAGAGGGTGGAACCTGCTCGCCAAAAGCAATATTCAGCCCTGGATTTAGGGCTAAATCTCAATAAAGGCTAAAGAAGCTAAAGAAGCTACAACTTAGGGCCTCACAAAATTTCAGAATATCCATATTCCAATTTTGCAAACAAGTTCATTGTTACTTATATTCTTAATTTTGAAATTTTTAACAAGGGCACTCCAAGCTTTCTTTAGCTTAGGGCCTTACCAAGTGTAAATCCAAGGCTGGATGCTTTAGCTGGGCCACAATGCCCTCTCAATCGCTGTTCTCTGAAACGCAAATGTTGTTTTGCTTCACCTGTAGGACACCTGGAGTGACCAAGACACACAGCTGCACATGGACGCCCAGCAGAACTACCAGCTTCTGGGGGCACGGAGAATTGGCGGGGGGCTGTCCCTCCTCTTCAAGAGGCCCTTTGTCACCTGTGATCCAAAGGATTATCTGATTGAGGTAGAATCTTCTGCTTCAGAAACAATTTTGAGAAAGAACAGTCCCAAATCTGAAGAGAATAATGTAGGGAGGGAAGCAGAATATCCTGAAAATGCTTTGTTTTGCACAATCTAATTTTATGTTTTGAAAATGGAAATCAAAACCTCAAGTCTGTATTGCTGAACATTAGTTTTAAACCTGCTTTTTCCTATTTTTTTAAAAAAAAGTTCCTTGGCTTTCTCAGAATGGCTTACGTGGGTGTCTCTTGTATGTTGACCTTCCAAGCTGTTGACCCTTCATGTCCACCTAACGGGGCTCCTGGCAGCCAAAAGCAGCCCAGATCCTGTAATATTGGGGAGAAAGAAAAAACACAGAGAACTGATGCTGCAGTCCTGAATTCTGTGGCATTGTTCACACAAACCTGCTCAAATATTTTAGAGAGGTCCTGTCACAGGTTTTCCTCCTCACAGCTTTGTCAGGGCTTGGAGAGGGAATAGACTTTCTTAATAGTGGCCCCTCTTTAAGGAATACCTCCTCCACCTCCAGATATGGATGGCCCCAACAAAACAGGTAGTCCTTGTTTAGCAATTACAATTTGGACAAGCAAAGCAGTTGCTAAGCAAAACCACAACTGGTTGCAGTTACTTCTTCATCACCATTGAAACTGTGAAGAGTCACTAAACGAGGCAGTTGCTAAACAAGGAATACCTGTAGAGCAAAGCAGCACAGATTGCGTGAATGATGCCTTTGATGTACTGGGTTTTGCTGTGATATGTTTTTAGTGAGTGGGGATTTTGTTTACCCTTATCAGTCCTTTAGGATTGAGTAAGCTATAAATATTGTAAAAATATTAAATGTTAAATAATTCAATATATAAGCAACTGGTATTATGCCATCAAAGCACCAATAACAGCCTAAATCTAGAAATGTTAAGACCAAGCAAGCTAAGCTGAGGAAATGGATCTCAAGCTGACCGAAAATTTTTGAAAAGTCTGAAGAATAATGCTGCTAGAATTTTCTTTAAAGTTAAAAACATTGTTGAAAGTTTACAATTTAAGTTGTAATTTCTGTGTGCTCATATGGCTTCAGTATTTTAATTTCAGTTAAGAGAAACTGTTGGACTCAAATTTAAGGGTATTCTATGGCAAACATACAGTTAGAACAATAATGGAAATCTGTTGTTTAAGAGATTCATCCTTATGGAGCTGTGTGATCAAAAGCAGACCGATGGATTGTGCTGTGGCTTAATTGGCAGCTACTATCTCGCCTTGCCTGTTGTCTGCTGGGAATTATTTTCAGTGCTGTGCTCTTTCCATGATGGCATCTCTTACAGAGAATGCTGCTCCCTTTTTAAATTAGCCCTTCTGTCAGCCTTAGGGTCTGATCATCCTCTAACCCAAGGAAGCCATTTCAGACCCCCACACACGGTGCCCACTGCTTGCTTTCTGAGCTTCTTCTGGTCAGCAATGAAGCCCACCTAAATCAGGGCAGCCAGAGATAAAGTGCTTGGTGACTTCCCTTCCAGGACGGAACTGTGCATCTCATTTACGGAATTTTGGAGAAACCATCTCCCTCTCTCCAAGCCATCAATGTTTCTGCTCTGCTCCGGAAGGGAGTGCAGCGGGTGCAACTTCTGAAGCCCAAGATCAAAGTTCCCCCACTGCCTGGGGACCTAAAGACCATGGAGATCCGAGTCCCAGATGTGACCATTCCCCACCAGGAGACCACGTACTGGTGTTTCATGACTGAACTTCCAGATGGCTTTGAAAAGCATCACATTGTCATGGTGAGTAGAAGGACTGGCTCCCACCTCCCCCTTTTCTTCCTCCCTCACAGATTCGGGTTAAAGTCCTCCCAATGTGCTTTGCAAGGGACCGATTCTTCCTGAATCCAGGCCATCTCATGCAAGATATCCACTAACTAGGATTGCAACCATCCCCACTGACTCCCATCTATACAGCCAGCATCCCACTCAGTCAAGATTGTAAGGTCCAAAAAATATGGTGGTATCATTTCCCCCTTTTCCAGCTTTCAGCAAAGATGTCTTCCACCTGTTAGATTAAATGAGAGCTTTGCAAAGCCCATTTCAAATGTAGTGAACTTCTCCCCTGATTGAAGTACTTCAGGGTAAATCATCATCATCATCATCATCATCATCATCATCATCATCTGGAGCCTTAGCTCCAAAATTATTCTTCTGTGTTGTGCAAAGGAAGGAAATGTGGATCCTGGCTTGTCCCTCTGTTCCTTCTGCCTCTCAGAAGAGGAGGGGGAGGGGCATTCTGCCTCTGCAGGGGGGGGCATCTCCCCCAGCTGGGATTCCGCATTGTCCCAGCATGCTTGAGTGAACTGGACCATTTTAGGTTGGGCATCACATATCATGGGAACAGAGGATTTTGCCTGAGTTTAGTTCTAACTGGGGGTTCTGAGAATCTAGCTAGCACGTTGTGTGAACTGAGGAGACAGGGCTAACTCAGTCAACTGTGGTATTTCTTCACATCTAGCTGGAGGGAGGAGCAGGTTCAGTTTGAAAGTCCCCTCATCACAGTCAGTGGAAGACCATTTTCCATTTTTGTGAATTTTCAGAACAAGAGAGCAATGCTAACACCCCACTTGGTTCAGTTCGAGACCAAGGAGAACCCTCTTTGCAGAGGACCCCAATGGGGACCTCCAGTATGGTGAAGGGATTTTTATCCATCCCAAATGGTCTGCCTTTAAAGAGACAAAGTGGAGAATTTGCTTCTTCCATCAATAGCGGATGCAGAGCCGCAGGGCTTGGGGGTCACCACCTCTCCCCTTCTCCCTCAGTATGAACCGGTGGTCACAGGCGGGAACGAAGCCCTGGTCCACCACATGGAGGTCTTCCAGTGCAGCCTCCGCTTCCCGGCCTTCCCACACTACAGCGGCCCCTGCCATTCCAAGATGAAGCCGCAGCACCTGGATTTCTGTCGACACGTCTTGGCTGCCTGGGCGATGGGTGCACAGGTGAGCCTTGTGTCCCCCCCATCATGATAGACAGGGGCCTTAACTAAGAGCTGGGGGGGCATACAGAGAAGGATCTGGGTGGGAAGCCCCCCCCGGCTCCTCTGTTCTCAGACAATGCTTCAGGAGATGTCAGGGCTGTTTTCTGCCCCAAATCAGCCATCCTGGCCTCCAGGAACATTTTGAATTAAGAAGACGTGACCTGCCTCTCCCACCAGGAGTCACCAGGACTGCTTGCCCCCTTGTCTCTGGGAAATAGCTTTGCTTGCTCACTTGTTCCAGGGGGGTTCTGTGGGGTCGGGGTTTGGGGCAATGGAGAGCGGCCCAAGCATTGGCAGAGTCCTATTTCAAAATGTCCTAGCTGGCATTCAGGGCAGGAGACTCTTGCAATGGGGCCATTGGGTCTCCGTTCTGAAACAGCCTCTTCTGGGCTCCTCAGATTCTCTGAGCCCCTGGAGCTCCTTTCTGGAGGTTTGGAGGGTCTGAGCGAGGTGGCAAAGCAGCAGCTGGGGGGGGGGGGGCAAGGGCTTGAACCCCAAAGTGCTGTTGCAAACCATCCCACCCTTTGATAAAAGCCTGGCTAGAAATATCGGGGGACCTTTGGTCTGATGTCCCCAGAGAAGGACCGGGCTGAGCTGACCAGTTTCACCAAGGATAATCACGATACCTTCCTCTCTCTTCGTCCAGGCCTTTTACTACCCTGAAGACGCAGGGCTAGCCTTTGGGGGTCCCGGCTCCTCCAAATATTTGCGCCTGGAAGTCCACTACCATAATCCCCTGCAGTTTGAAGGTGAGTGAGACGCAGCAGACGTGGGCTGACCACTGGAGTCTGATCCTGAGGCTTTGGGGATCAGAAAGAGAATGGAGGGGAGGGAGGGGGGTCTTGGAGAGGAGCAGCAGAGGCTTTCTTTGGGACTGGCCTTGGACAGGAGGAACAAGGCAGCCTTCTCACCATTCATGTTTTGGGCTGCCTCTTCCCCTGCCAAGGTTTTGGGCTTGCCTGAATTAAGCCAGGTAGCCCCTTCCTTGTAGCCAGGATCGCCCCCTCCTGCCTCCCCCAAAGAGAACGAAAGCAGCATCTGGCCAGCTTGCAGCTGAGAAAGGGCCACACTAGTCGCTCTGCAGATGAGTCCAGACCTCCAGAGGGCCCCTGCTCCCCCTCCCCCTTGAGAAAGCTCCCCCATCCCTGCTGCCTTTCACTGGCCTGGGAAGGAGTCCCCCCCCCCAGCTAACTCAGCACCCTTCCCCGTGTTTGCACTGCCTTGTTTTGACAGCTGGCAGGTTTAAAAAAGGAAGCAAGGAGGGGCCCCATTTACATAAACTCAGAGTGCTGTTCCTTGGCTCTTCAAGGGTAATTTTAGACAAGTACAGCATCTGTGCTGCGCTTCAGTCGTATTTCGCACCAAGGGCTGGGAGGCAAGCCAGCTTTGGGGAATGGGGGCTTTCCTTTCCATCCATAAGGTCCCCTGTCATTCTTGGACCTCGATGTGCTGAAGGGCAGCCCAGGAGGTGGGCTTCAGAAGAAGAAGCCGGCCAGGAGCTGTCTCTGGCTGCCGCCCCAGGGCCTGCTCTGATATTGCTCTGATAGCCACCAGCAACGTGGCCGGTAGAAGAGGACAGCAGTCCCCACTTTCCCAGCCTCCAAATCAAGGTTTGCGTGCCTGGCCATAGCAGCCCTCTCCATTGGGTGCCACGAGGTCTCCCCACAGCTGGCTGCTCCTAAGGCTAGTGGTGGGAGAGCTCCCAGCGGATTCCTGCCCCCCCCCCCCCCCAGTTTATGGGCAGCTGCCTGGATCAGAACCGGAAGCTCCCTCCCCCCCCCGCACGCCTTGAAGCCAAAGCAGTGCATCTCGTGGTAGTTGATTCCACTGGTTGAAGGCCTTTTACCCTTTCCTCTTCTGGGGAAATCTGGGGTGAAACCCCCAAGTGATCTGAACTCCCCGTTTAGGTTGGATGCAGAGGAGTGCTGCTCTCCTGTGTGGAAGATGAAAGGCTGAGCTGCTGATGGGATCTGGCGGTTTCCATCCGCCTCATCGGAACTCACCTTCCGCTCACCACTTCTGATTGCCCACCTCTGGCAAGCAGGCAAGGGGTGACGCAGATGCATCCTCTCTGCCACCTGGATGGCAGTAGGGTAGCCATGGTGAGGAGGACTTGGGGTCCTCGTGGAGCTCTCCCCGCCAAAGGCCCATCCTGGAACCAGACCCAGGTGCTCCCTCCTCTGATCTGAAGGGACTGCTAGCTGTCTCGTTGCAGAACCCGGCTGCTCTTTCAGGGCAGAACCTGCGGGGGGGGGGTGTCTTTCCCTCTACTTTCTAGTACCCTGCTCACCCTGGGGTGGTTTGAAGAAGGCTTTTCGGGCTTCCTTCGGGCTTACCTTCCCCCAGCCCTTGTTTCGCAAGTTGGTGCAGGATGGGACTTTCTCATGGGGCACCCCTGAAAACCAGGAGGGAAGCCATTTCCCTTCAACCCGAACAAACACCCTGATTCAGCCTCTGCTTGTTTCCCAGGCAAGAGGTTGTGGAGGGAGGCCCTTTGCACGGAGGTCAGAGCATGCCAGAGGTTGGCAGGGGGACCGTCTATCCACCCCACCCTCGGAGAAGGCACACAAAAAGTCCCTTGCCTGAAGAGACCCTTCGGTGTCCTTCAGAGAATTCACTGCTGGCCTTGCTCCCACCCTGGGAGGCCCACACAGTGGGGATTAGGGCTGGGGGCCTCCCATGGGACAGTGGAGTCACCAAAGGATTGGAAGGGCAGATTGCTTGGCATATGGGATCAGCCAATGGGCACTGCCAGGGCCCAGAAGGGTGCATGCCCTTCTAGTTATACGTCCCCACATGCTCCCGGGGCAAACGGGCTGCTGTAATTTCCAGGCCCCGGACAAGAGCAGGAGACTCAAGGAGAGGAAAAGCAGGATCTCTGCTCAGGCCAGCCTCTCCCAGCTCCAGATCCCATGAGAGGCAGATGGCAAACGGGAGTCTGAGGGCACAGATGCCAAGGTCGCATGGCATCTTTAGGATCATGTATGAGTAGTTTGCTTCTTTTGGGGGAGGTCTTCAGCAGCTGTCCATGCCGTCCTGCTGAGCATCAGCAATGGGCTGGGGGGGCCTCGGGATTGTGCCCAAAATGTAACTTGGACCCTGCTGGATTCTCTGGGGCCTTCCTTGCCATGAAGGGGGTGCCCATTCTTGAGCAGAAAAGGGCTTTACGCAACCACCCCCCCCTTTGCCTCTTGCCAGGCCGCCATGACTCCTCCGGGATCCGACTCCATTACACGGCCTCCCTCCGACAGTATGACGCGGGAATCATGGAGCTGGGCCTGGTCTACACGCCGGTGATGGCGATTCCCCCTGGCGAAAGCCATTTCTGCCTCACCGGCTACTGCTCGGACAAGTGCACCCAGCTGGTGAGGCCTCTGCCACTCTCTTAGGCTGCTTTCCTAACCCTGGAGATCTTGGGCTGCGGGAGTCATCCCTTCTCTTCCTCTTTTAAAGTGGAGAAGCTACTGGGTTTTTTTGGGGGGGGGAAACGTGGCCTGCAGCTCTTCCCCACCTCCTTCCTTCCTTCCTTCTTTTCCTTCCTTCCTTCCTTCCTTCCTTCCTTCCTTCCTTCCTTCCTTCCTTCCTTCCTTCCTTCCTTCCTTCCTTCCTCAATCTTCCACCTCCTCAGTCAGACTGACTCTGAATGGCATCCAAATCCCCCAATAATTGGGTTAAAAAGACCGATTTATATGGAAACGCTGGTCAACAGCAGAGGAGACATCCACTCCATTCCCACCCACACAGGCAGCAGTGACATCGCCCCCCCCCCCCGCCAGCAAAGCTTCCCATTTGGGAAAAGCTGCAGAGGAGCTGGGAATCTCTAAGGGGGGACCCATCTCTGCCCACCCCATAGCAGAGCCTGGCAGGAGCCCCATTCGAGTGTCCCATTCTCGGCTTGTGGCTGCCCTAACAGTACAGGGCTCTGTTTGCATATCAGTTCCCGCTGGAGGGTTGACCTGCCTCCTAGGAAGCCATGGCTGCTTCGTGAAGGAGCTGATGCGATGTGGGGGCTCCAGAGCACAAACTTTATTTCTGATCCTGGATGACATTCAGCAGAGAACAAGCAGAGGCCAGCCGAACGCTTCCCCCAAAGGGCACCCTGAGAAGCAGCAGCCTTTCCATGCAGCCCACCCTGGGCCCACCAGGTCTGCCATCAATGCCCCTTTCTCAGAGGGTCCCAGGGCTGGCTTCCTGCCCACTCCCCCCCCAAGGGCAGTGTTCTCACTTCCTCCTCCTCTCTGCAGGCTTTGCCACCTGCTGGGATTCACATCTTTGCTTCTCAACTCCACACCCACCTGGCCGGGAGGAGCGTGGTGACCACGCTGTCCCGCGAAGGGAGAGACTGGGAAATTGTCAGCAGGGACAGGCACTACAGCCCCCACTTCCAGGTAAATGGGGGGGGGGGGTGCCAAGAAAGCATCGTGGCCTTCCCTCTCAGTGGAGGATGTGTCTCTGCTGCAGGCAGAAGAGAAACTCACTCCCCTCCTGAAAGTAGCAGTGGGAAGGCCCAGATCCCCCAAGAAAAAGCAGCCATTCTGCTGGGCAAATGCCCCTCCCCGCATCCTGGGGCTCTGAGCACGGCAGGCAGCCTTTGCCCAGAGAGCCCGCAGGGAGTCGGCCCTCTTTCCTCTGGCCCTAGGACAGGGTCGAAGGATGATTGCGGCAGCAAAGGGGCTGCTGCCGTGTAGCTGAGCTCTCTTGTGGCTTTTCTGAAGGGGCTTTTCCTCCTCCTTTCCTTCCTCCAGCGGGAGGGAGCCTGTCCCTCATCCTTCCAAACAGCTTCTGAGCCGAGAAGGGAAAAAAGCAGGAGGGACCAAGGAGGGCCTGGGGGGCAAAGGCGGAAATGAGGGGCAGCAGGCTGGGGAGCCATGCAGTAAAGGAGGGTTGCAGAAAGAAATGTAGATTGCATCAGGACAGCCATGGTGAAGCCTCCTCCCCATTGATATTTGTTATAAACCGAAATTATAAAGGAACATCAAAAGCCAAAGGCCATTTTTGCAGCTGCTTTGCAAGCAGCTCCTGATACATTAGAGCCCCCTCTTGTGCCAGGACCTCCATGCTGGCTGTACCAATGCCGAAACCCCATGACCTGCTGCAGGGTCCCTCAGAGGTGAGGAGATCTGGCTCCCCCATGATAGGTTGGGGTCTTACTCCAATTGCTCTGGCTTCGTGGCAGGAGACGAGCCGCTTGGAGGTTGGCCTGGTGCCTCGGGGGCAGATGCTTTGGGCTGAGGCTGGAGCTGCGTTTGGGGGCTGTGATGGCTTCTTTCTGTGAGGGCTCCCCTCAGTCTTGCTGCCTCCCAGCCAGAAGCATTTTTCCATGGGGGGAGACAGCACTGTGGAATAGCCTCCCGTTGGCACCCCCCACCTGCAATGTGATCTGGCCTCCAGTGAAAGAAAGAGAGGAAGCAGAGCTTTTGGGGGGGGAACTTTGGGGGGGGGGGTCCAATGCCCTGCATCGGGAGAACAGCTTGTTTGATTGGTGCTTGTCAACTGCTGAGCATCTTATAGGATTGTGACGGGATACCAATCTGATTAATACATCGAGAACTAACCAAGGGGAGAGGTACATTTGAAGGCAACAACGTCTTATTTCCTGCTTTCCCCACTGCCCCTTCTTTGCCAATGCCCCCCCAACCTTTCCTGCCCCTCCCCCTTTCTTCAGGAGATCCGCATGCTGAAGAAGGTGGTCTCTGTCTACCCGGTAAGCAAGCGCTTCTACGCTTTGGAAAAAAACCCTCGGAATCGCCCTTCTTTCCCGGAGAAAAAGTAGCCTAACTAGAAACCAAAATGGGCTCCTTTTCAGAGCTCCCTTCTTATGCTGATGTGAAACTGAGCCCTCCCTGGGCAGGAGGAGTCCCTCCGCCTGGATAATGGGCAGGGGAGTGGATGTGGGGAGGGAGGTGCTGGGTGGGAGTGGGAGCCTCCCCTGCCTGCGGGACACCAGGCCAGCCGACAGGAGTGGGGGTATCTGGGCCTGGAGGCTCTCCCGGGGCTCCTTTCCCCAGAGTTTGCATTGTCAGGGTTCTCCACAGGGCAGATGGGCTCTCTTGGTCTTCAGCGCCCATGGCCCTCACCTCCTGCCCTGGCTCTTCATTTATGGGCTGATGCAGAGGAGTGCAGTTGTGAGGAAGGGGGGCATTGGCCAGAGCAGCCAGAGGGAAAGGCTGCCGCTCTAGGTGCCCTTTCTTCCTCTCCAGCCCACCTAATGCCTGCATTGGGCCCTCTGGGAGGTTGAGGTGAGTGCACCAAGCGCAGGGCCTGGGCTCTTGCAGCTGGCCCTTCCTCTATGCTCTGAGGTCCAGTGGCCAGTATACCCTTCCCTTGAGGACAGAGCTTCTGCAGCTGGGCACCCCTGGAGAAGACCCACAGGGGCAGCCCCATTAGCAGCAGCAGCAGCAACACACATCTGGTAGTGCAGAATAGAGGCCCTGCTTTCCTTAGATGCCCTCCTGTATCTGAACCAAGCCTACCTGCTTGCTGTCATAGGGCGATGTGCTGAGGACCACCTGCATGTACAACACCGAAGACAGGAATGAGACAACAGTGGTGAGTTGGGCTGGAAGCTAGGGGCAGCCCTTGAAGGTAATTTTCTAATCAGAGGCTGTGGAACTCCCAGTAATCAGCTTTCATGAATTTTGTGCTGGGCTACTTCTGAAATGCTGTCCCGAGACTAAAGTCAGAAGCCACCGATTGAGAGAAGCCTTTAAGTTCACCTGCAGGAGCTCAGAAGGATGGTCCTCCAGTCCACTAGAGCCCCCCCCCCCACTCCCCAACTGATCTTCCTGTTAGCCTCCAGAGCCCTTAAAACCGTTATTCCCAGTCACGACTCCAGAATGATAGTTACAGGTGGTCCTGGTTTAATGACCACTCACTCAGCAACCGTTCAACCTTACAATAGTGCTGAATAGTGGAAGTTAAAACCGGCCCTTGTGCTTCCATCCATGGCAGATTCCCCCACGGTCACTTGATTGCAACCCAGGCACCCGCAAGGTGTTAGGTCATTCCGAGTGATTGTAATCTTCCCTGCTGGATTCCAACTGACAAAGTCAATGGAAAAGCTGGCAGTATGTCACTAATCATGGTTACACAATGTCCCTGCTTAATAACTCATGCAGTTATTATTAATTTTCAACTTATGACTGCATCACTTAGTGACAGTTTCCAGTCCCACTTAGCATTATTAAGCAAGGATTGCTTATATTCCTTTCCTTCCTCTCTCCTCTGCTCTATGCCTTTGGCCTTTCTGTTCCTCTCACGGTCCTTATCTGGACATCCATGAATTAATTTGAGTCCTTCTGGTATTCAGGCGGCCCCTGGAAGAAGGGCTGTTCTACCATGGGCTCTCTTTCCCAGCAGGGTGATGTTGGAACAGATGATCTCCAGAATCCTTTCCAGCCCTTACATTTTGTGATTTGTAAAATATGGTGCCCAGAACTGGACTTATGCAGGCATAAAGCAGAATTCAGAAATAGTACCTCAAATTGCACTGGCTCTTTGATAGCCCTGTCACGGTGTTAGCTCATATTAGAATGTTATTAGATTGAAGCAGCATAGGAAACACTCCCTTTGCATTAGCTCCCCAACACCACACCCCCGGCCAGTCCAAGGAAGCCTCCCGACAAGCCAAGGCTGAAGAGGGCCTGGAAAAGAGGCCCTGAGGGTCTCCTCTGCACCCAGCCACCCTCGGCTCCTCTCTTGCCCTCTTGTGGGGCACAGCAGAGCAGATAAAGGAGGTCTCAGGGTCAGCAGCTAGCTCAGCGCCTGATGCCCCTGGAGTTTGCAGGAAGGCAGGAGTGTAAGAATCTGCCTCAATTAAGCCTCCCAAGAAAGCAGAACTCTTGAAATGGGCATCATTTCAAAAGGAACTTTTATTGGAAGGTATTGACAGCTGTAGTAGAAGGCAGGATCTGAGGGTTTCCTGTGTGAATCAATAGTCAAAAGAAACCCCACCCAACTGTCTATCCGGATGGATCAAATACGCCAATCCGCAGGTGTGAAAATGTTGGGGGAACAGAGCGATAAGGCGCTGTTTCCAAGACTGTTAGGTCTCCGCACCTCTTCTTCCATGCCCGAAGATAAGGTAGATGGCTGGAGGCACATTCCATTCTCACCCCGAGGAAGAAACATCAAAGAGAATAGAGCAAGGAAACAAGCAAAGGAAATACACTGTAGCAACCCCAAGCTCCCCTTCCCCCAGAAGAATGGCAGAACCCGAAAGAGAACAGGAATCCCCATGCCCATAGAGAGACAGGAGGCAGTTTTAATGCTGGCAGGGGAGTCCTTTTGTCCAAGATCCCTCAGACACAGCCACCTCTGTGTCTGCTGCCGTCTGCCAGACTCGGGTGCTTTTCTGGGAATGCACGGAAGGAGCCTAGCAGCTTAAAGCCAAGGGGAAGGCAGCACTGCCAGAGATTGGGAGTGGGCTTCCATTCTCCAGTTGGCCAATGCTTTTCCCCATTGCTGGCCAAACTAGGAAAATAAATCACTATGCAAGCAAGGAATTTGCATCAGTGGATCAGTCCAGCATTGATTTGCACCCACAGTCCCGGCTGTGGGCTGAAAGATGGAGCAGGCAAAATGGAGGCAAAGGTGATGAACGGGAGGGAAGTGGGGGGGGGGCTTTCTGTGTGTGGGAAATGCTGAGGAGCTTCACTTCCCTTTTATGCAGGGAGGATTTGGAATCATGGAAGAGATGTGTGTGAACTACGTCCATTACTACCCCCAGACAGAGCTGGAGCTGTGCAAAAGTGCTATTGACCCGGGATACCTGCACCGCTATTTTCAGCTTCTGGAGAGGTAACGTGATGCAGGGACTGGCATGGACTGCCCTGTTGCCCCTAAATCAGGGGCAGCAGCAGCAGCACTCGGACATCCCAGGTAGGGGATAATAATGTTTTTAAGATGCTGCTGCCACTGCGGCTTTTGCCAAGGAAAGAAGGAAGTTGGGGGATTCCTAAGGACGTCTCTGACTGCAGACCGAGGAGGGAGTGAGGGCTGCCTCGAGGGGCAGCTAGGGGGGGGCTGCATACAGGCCGGGGACCTTCCTCGTCCCTCTGGCAGCTGGCCGGCAGAGCCTCCCTGCTTGGCCGGTTCTGTCCCGCTGGAGGTGGTGACGGCTGCAGAGAGGCTCACTGGGAAATCCTGAGCTCCGCTGGGCCAGAGGCTGTTGGATCTCGGCATTATCTTTGTGATCTATAATCATACAAATATGAATACCATTAAAAGCAGGGCTGATTACAAACTAGTAGATGCTGTCCTAATAACGAGTGACAATGGAGGAGCCGGGCAGGGCAAAGGACGGCAGGTCTTCTGCTTGGTCCCCAACCTGCGTGGCTCCCTCCTTGAGCCCCAGAGGATGTGACGGTGCGTGATCGCTTGTCTGGAGAACCCAGGAGAGGGTAGCCTCTTCTGCAGCCCAGCATCCTCTGCCCCTCTGGCTCTGCCGGGTACGGGCCTGGGGGGGGGAGGAGTCCCAATGCTTCCAGCTGTGGCCCAGTGGTGCCGGAGGAAAATCTGCACAATGATTGCACTGGAAATAACAGCAGAAGAGGAATACTTGAAAACTCCCTGTAGACGAACGAGGATGCCACGTAACCCTGGGATTAGCTTACTCTGCCTTCATAGTGTGCCTTAGATGTACCTCTTCCTCCCCCTCATCTTCTTTGCATGTTACAGGGAATTTTATAAATAGGTCCTTTGAAAGATGGTTCCTTATCTCTCCCATACCATTGAGAAATACACAGACCAAAACACACTAAAAACTGCAGAGCCTTTTTAAAATGCTCCTGTACTCTTTGCTCTTGCAGTTGGGAACCTCTCCCCGCCCCCTCTCCATTTTCCCATTCCTGATGCACAGCATTTCTCCTCTGGTAGATTCAATGATGAAGACATCTGCACATGCCCAGAGGCCTCAGTCACAAGGCAGTTTTCTTCAGTCTCTTGGAACTCATTCAGCAGACAGGTCCTGAGAGCCCTTTACGACTCTGCTCCAATTTCCATGCACTGCAATAAATCCTCGGCTATCCGGTTTCCGGTAGGAAGACCCTCTGGGGAAACCTGGGGCATCCTTGGGCGAGCTTGGCTGGTGCTGGAGGGCTCTGCTGATCACTTGGCATGGGGCTGAATCTGGCCTCTCATGGAGGAGCCTGGATGGACTCTTTTGACTGGGATGGGGCTGGTACTGGATGGGCTCTTCTGCCCCTGCCGTGCCCACAAACTGGGAGTCTCTCAAGCTTGTGAGAGGTGGAGGCTGCTCAGGGGTGAAAGGAGAACTTTCAGAAGATTGAAATGAGGCTCCTTTAAATCTGGAATTTTTAGAATTCTTGTCACTCTGAACAAAAGAAATTGTGTTCCTGTCTGTGTGAGAGAGAGGGCTTCCACTGGAAACTTGTGAGCATCCTAGACCAAGCTAAGACCAAACCCACTAGGGCCTCTCTGTAAGCCTGGCATTCAGACAAATCAGCCATCCATAGACATATAGAGCACCATATTTACAAGCCATTCAAAAGAGACGGTCAAAAAGCTAAGAGGGAAACAAAAAGATCAGAACAAGTTGTCTCCAGCAGCCTATACTCAGATAAGCAGGGATTGACACCAAACAATCAGGCAAAAAACAACGCCCTAACCAAGGAACTACCAAGGAGACAACCATACCCCTATCGTTGACAAGCCACATGACTGTACTAGTAGTCTAATGAAGAAAAAAAAACTAGGGGTAACACGACGGCAGTCTTCCAATATTTTGAGGGCTGCCACAAAGAATAGGATAGCCTATTCTCCAAAGCACCTGAGGGCAGGACAAGAAGCAATGGGTAGAAACCTATCAAAGAGAGATCAAACTTAGAATTAAAGAGAAACTTCCTGACAGTGAGAACAATTAATGGGTGGAACAGCTTGCCTTCAGAAGTTGTGGGTGCTTCATCATTGGAGATTTTTAAGAAGAGGTTGGAGAGCCATTTGTCCAGAATGGTCTAGGGTCTCCTGCTTGAGCAAGATGTTAGACTGGAAGACCTCCAAGGTCCCTTCCAACTTGGTTATTCTGTATTCTGGACGTAGTACTCCAAGTGCAGAATAAAGCGATGCTATCCACTTCACATGAACTTGATGCTCTCTCTCTGTTAATGCAGCCTAGGACTGCATTGGCTTTTTTGGCAGCTGCAGCAGACTCTGGCTCATCCTTAAGTGGGGAGGGGGAGTGTCTACTAGGACTCTCATTGTTACTGCTGTTGAGTCAGGGACCACCTATTATGGTTTGTTTCCTGCCTAGGTGCAGGACCTTTCTTTTCTCACCAGTGAACTCTCACCACAGCACTTGTTCTGGGCTGGTTGCAAGATGCATTTTCCACGAGTATTGTGGATTGTCAGTCAGGAGCTCTACCTGGAGAGAGGAAGGGTTGCTGGGTCTCCAGAGCTCAGCCAGTGCCCAGCAGACATTCTCCAGGTTCCAGGGATGGGGTTGGTGTGCTTCTGCACCTGCAGCTATATAAATCAATGCCTAGTTTATTCCATCTGTGTTTTCCAAGTAATGTGGGGCATATTGCTAGCTGGCCTTATAGTGTGCACTTCCAGACCCTTATAATCTCCCTTTTCTCTCTAGGGTGAATGGGAAAAGCAGCCTTTACCAAAAATCACCCAAGTATTGCCCACGGCAGCTCCTGCTCACTGCGAAGACCGTCGCCCCCTGGCCCCCATCCATGTCAAGTTAGCAAAGGCTCAGTGAGATGGAGGCTGCCCTTGGGCCTCTTTCATCCCTCCCTAGCTCTGCTCTGTTGGTACTTCAGACCTGGAAGGCTTTGCTTGGGGAGGAGAGGAAGCGCCATGGACAGCCCTCCTTCCAGTGTCTGTGCTCTCTGAGGAGCCGGACAGAAGCCCTGGCAGCTGAGGGAGGGCTCTGATCTGCAGTCAGCTGGATTTCACCTGGAGGCTGGTGCACCTTGTCCTGGAAATCATTGGGGAGGCCTGCAGCACCTTAGATGGAGTGGGAATTACAGCCTCTCTCAGCACAGACGCTGCAGATGGACACTCGGCATCTTTCCCTCCAAGCCCAGGAAGGAACATTCTGGAAGGATGTTCTCAGGCAATCCCATCTGTGGCTCTGTGATGGAGCACATTCTCTCCCCCCCACCCACCCCCCATTCCTGCTTGCTGGAATTCCTTCACGCACCTGCGGGTGCCTTGCCCAGGCTGTCTTCTCCTTCCCTGTTCCTCTGACACTTTGCTTTCCCCTCACAATGGACTCTAGAAGCACATCCCAATAAAGGCAGTGATAAAAGGGTCTTCAACTGTTAAATGTCCATTATTTTAATAATCTGGATAACTGAAACCATGTGCAAACTGGCAAGCACCCTCGAAAGCAAGGAAATAAATTTCAAATGTGGCCCCTGGTAAGAGTTGTGGCTTTGGACCACTCTTCCTCCCACCCTCCAGAGGCCCCTGGCCAGCCATGACTCTCACTCTGCCATGGCTGGTCCTTCCTGCCAGCAGTCTCTATCCTGAAGCTTTAATAGCCACTTCAAAATAAAGGGGAAGTTTGGGCTAGCCAAGATTTGTGTAGCGGCATGTCAGACAGCCTGGCTTCTCTGGGGGAAGATGGGGGGGGGCTGGGTCACTGCGGTACCTGATTCTGCACAAGCACCAGGAGATCTCACTTGTGTTCTGGCAGAAAGTCTCACCTGCTCACATTGTGATAATTGCCTCTCAATGTGTACACACACACATGCATGCGCGTGCACACACTCACACACGTGTCTGGGTGACATGCAGGCAGCCAGCCTTTCTCCTCCTTCCCCACATCCAGTTGTGGAATATGCCTGCTCCTGTGAAGGAAGGAACCACACGAAAATGAGCACCATATCTCCAGAGCAACTTGACAAATGGCACTATAGTGAAGACGTTAGATAAGCAGCTGGGGCACCCCAGTTCAAGTCATGGGGTGCAGAGGGCCAGGGGGAAATAGACCAGAATAAGAGGGACTGAAGCCTCTTTTAAGTCCAGAAGTGAGATAATCAAAACCCCACATAAATGAGATGGCTGCCTCTATATGAGGCAAATAAGCAAAACAAAACACTGTTTTGGAAGCAGCTCGGGCAGAGGCATAAAGAGGGGAGGAGTCTCAGAGCGCCTGTAAGGACCCGCTTCAAAACCTCATCCCAAGAAAGCAGGACTCTTGGAACACTTTCATTCCAAAAGGAACTTTTATTAGGAGAACCTGACAGCAGGCATAGAAGGCAGGATCTGAGGGTTTCCCACTCAGATCAATAGCAAAACATCAAGCAAAACCCCACCCCAATATTTCATCCGGTCAGTTCAAACTAGTCAATCCCCAGGTGTTAAGTCCGCTGTGGGAACGGGGCTGATAACAGAATCCATTCCCATGCCTGTGCAGATGTTGTTGGGTCTTCGCACCTTTCCCATCCGCAACGAGAGATAAGCCAGATGGCCGGAGGCACATTCCTTTCTCACCCCAGGTTGACATCAAGGGGAAACAGTTCAAAGAGCAAGCAGATAGAAAGGCAGAGAGGATATATTGTGCCCAAGCAAAAGGAGAAATAAGCATCCGATAGGGCCTCCCCCCTCCCCCTCAGGAGAATGACAGAACCCATAGAAGGAAACCAGAAAGGGACAGAATCAACCCCCCAAAGAAGGAAATGGGTTCTGACAGCGGCCATCTAGATCCAAGGAGTTCTTGCCTTCCCAAGGAGTTGGTGACCTGGCCTGCTGCCCCCCCTCTGCCATGGGGCTGCCACAGAGGACTTCGGTCCAGGCCCTTCCTGGATGGGGGGTGGGAAAAAGTGCTGTAGCTTTGGAGGATATCTGGTTTGGTTGGTTGGTTGGTTGGTTGGTTGGTGCTTTTGAGTCTGTTGATTCCTGGCCTGGACCAATCCCTGGAGTTTTCTTAGGAAAATTTGCCCTGCCTACTTCTCCCAGGGCTGGAAGGGGCTGGCCAGGGCTCCCCAGCTGACTGCATGCCTCAGGCGGGACCTGAGCCCTGGTCTGCTGGCTTTTGGTCTGAGGCCTTCAATTATTATGCCAAATTGGTTCTCAGTGGAGGAGCTATAAATACAATCCATCCGTAAATAAAAACCTACCTACCCATTTGTCTCCCCATAGGAACGTGTTGTCCCCACCTGTCTAGGTGACCCACCTCACCTGCCATTTTGCACCAGGCTCAGTGAAGCTGTTGGAAGAAACAGCAAAGCCTCAAACACCCACCCTCCTCGCCTTTTTCTCAGAGAAAGCAAAGGAGTGAAAACAGTTTGGTTATGCAGAAAGGAGGGATGCTGGAAGCCGAGCCCCCTCCCCAGCCTTTGCTCTGTCCCCCCCTTCCAACCGGGGGAGGGGATGGGGCAGGGGGAGGGCTTGCTGTTATCCCATGTGCCCCCAGCAAAACTTAGAAATCAGCTTTTTCTACATGTGAGCTAACCGGCTGGTGTTTGGGAGGCTGTTATGATCAGCAAACACAACCGCCCTGCTTCCTAAATCATTGAGAACAATTAACGGAGCAACCTAAGAAGCAAATCCAAGTTGATGACCCCAAGTGGCTGCTAGCAAAAGAAGGAAAGGGCAATGGGGAGAGGGTTCTGCCCCTCAGATCTCTTGTAGGTCGCCCCAGCTATAATTGGAGCTCTTCAGCCGGCCTCTTCCTGGCAGGAGGTCTTTGGAGATCCCAAGGCCAGGCTGTCATGAGGCCCTCGGAGGTTGGTGGAGAAGCAGGACTGGAGATCATTCCTTTCTTCGGAGGCTGAGGTTTGGTCACAGGGATAGAATAACCACAGAACTGGATTGGCTAAACAATCAGATTATTCCTTCCTTCTGACTTAATCTTAGTCTAGCAGCAGAAGAGCAACTGGACAAGCAGAAGATAAGATGATGAGATGAGATAAGATAATCGTTTTTTTCATTTTTTACTATGAGCACACTGGTCCACATTAAAAATGAAATTCTGTTGCCTGCTCTCAAAAGGAAGTATACACATACACATACATAACATACACACACACACACACACACATATATATATATTCAAAATTTTGTAGCTGACGAAGAGTTAAAGGGGTCTCATCAGCTAGTCATACCCTTCTGAGTTTCGAACCTGGGCAGCTTGCATGTTAGGCAGCTGTATTAACCTCTAGGCCTGCCACTTCTCCAAATTCTTCTATTTTCTCCATAAGCTTAACGCTTGTTTCAAGTGAATCTTCCAATATGAAAACCAAGTCATCTGCAAATGCTTGTAGTTTGTATTTTTCATCTTTTATTTCCAGTCCTTTAATTTCTATATCTTTTCTAATGTTTCTATTCAATACTTCCAGTGTAATAATGAAGAAAGTGGGAATCCCTGTCTTGTGCCTTTTTTAATGTTAAAGTTTTCTGTAAAATCTCCATTTACAATTATTTTGGCTGTTTGTTTATAATAAATTGTTTTAATTGTATTTATAAAGTTTTCTCCAAAATCCATTTCCGCTAGTTGCTGAAACATAAATTGCCAGTTTACATTGTCAAACGCTTTCTGTGCATCAAGAAATATTAAAGCCATCTGTTTCCCTGGATGAATTTCATAGAACTCAACATCTTTTTTGTGATATGGTGACCAAAATTGGCTGCAGTATTCCAGTGTGGTCTTACTAGGGCTTTGTAAAGCGGTACTAGTACTTCGCATGATCTTGATTCTATGCCTCTTATACAACCCAGGATTGTATTAGCTTTTTTGGTTGCTGCTGCACACTGCTGGCTCATAGTCAAGTGATCGTCCACTAGGACTCCAAGGTCCCTCCACAGTTACTGTGAGGGGCTTTGACCTATTCTCCAAAGGACCTGAAAGCAGGACAAGAAGTGACAAGTGGAAGCTTATCAAGGAGAGATCCAACCTAGAACTAAGGTGAAATTTATTGACAGCGAGAACAATAAACCAGTGGAAAAGCCTTCTGAAGTTGTGGATGCTCCATCACTGGAGGCTTTTTAAAAGAGACTGGACAGCCAGTTGTCCTAAATGGTATAACAGGGGTTGGACTCAAAGATCTCCAAGCTCCCTTCCAACTTTGTTATTCTGTATTCTTCTGTGAGCAAACAGAGGATGAGCCAGGGGCGGGGGTGATCAGGGTGATCAGGCAGCAGCTCGGCCACGGCGTGCAGTCAGACTCGCTCGCCAGGCTGCGAAGGAGCTGCCCCGGGTCCCAGGCTAGATGTTGGGAGTCAGCCCTGCCTGCTCCGTCCACTGCCTCCGCTTGTCTTCAATGCTAGCGTAACGCTGCTTTATCTGCGTATTCCGATCGCAGCTATTTTGGCTACAGCCCGGGGACCTCAGCGAGATACAAAGCAGTTGCTTGGAACCTGCAAGAAGACGGAGGTCCAGAAGGTCCACAGCCTTAAAGCCCCCCCTCACCAGAGAGAGAGAGAGAGAGAGAGAGAGAGAGAGAGAGAGAGAGAGAGAGAGAGAGAAGCGCAAGTGCCTCTCTCTCTCTCTCTCTCACACACACACACACACACACACACACACACAAACACACACACACACACTGACTGGAAGAAGAGGACTGGCAGACCAAGGGCAGGAGATGAGCGCCGGTGGAGACCCAGCCATATAAGAATGTCCATGGTGTCTCAACCGTGGTGGGGTGCCTGAGATGCAGCGGGCATCTTAAGGCAGCCGTGTTCATTTGTCCCATTCCGTTCGGGCCGGTTCCTCCTCTTCTTGATCCCCGCGAGAGCAAGATAGAAAAAATTGTGTGGGGGGGTGCGTGCGGGCGCTCGGACCGGATTAGTGAATGAATGGGCAGAAAGAGAGAGGGATAGGGAGTGAGAGAGAGAGAGAGGGAGGGAGGGAAGGAGGGAGAGAGAGAGAGAGGGAGGGAGGGAGGGAGGGAGAGAGGGAGAGAGAGAGGGAGGGAGGGAGAGAGAGAGGGAGGGAGGGAGGGAGAGAATATGAATATATGTGGTTGTCCTTACTGGACCTTTAGTAAAGAACGTTTAATGAAATATTTTGATGCTTTTTTTAATTAAGAGATGAGGTATGGGGATAATTATACTGTATTTAAAGATGGTAGATAAGCTACTAAAATTGTTTTTACCTGTTGGGATGAAGGAGAAAGGGGTTTTTTTTTCTTTCTCCTGTCCTTTTCTCCCCCCCCCCCCGCATTTTTTTTCTTTTCTATTTTTCTATTTGTAGTTTTTATAGTTTGCACAGGCTTTTTATTTCATAAATACGAGGCGGACTCAAATAGACATTGAGTATTTTATTTGAAAGTAACCTTCGACCCAGCGTCCTTTTTTTGGAGTTCAAAATGTTTTTGTTGCATGCAGAAATAAAAAATTGTTTTCTTTGTAGCAGTTCATTGATTACATAAATGCAACACACTATAGTTTTTTTATACATAGCATAAAGGTAAAAAATGGTATATGCAGTGTTATCTTCATTTTAGATGTCAAAAGGGTTTTGTGGCTCCCAGTGTTTTCTTTTCTGTGGGAAACGGGTCCAAGCGGCTCTTTGAGTGTTTAAAGTTGCCGACCCCTGACCTATACTATACCTATACATTTGGTTTTTCTTGCCTAAATGTAGAACCTTACTTTTTTCACCATTGAATTTCATTTTGTTAGATAGCGCCCAGTGTTCAAGTCTGTCCAGGTCCTCCTGTATCTTAAGCCTGTCTTCTGGAGTGTTGGCTATTCCTGCCAGCTTGGTGTCGTCTGCAAATTTGATGAGTTCCCCATCTATCCCCTTGTCCAAATCTTTGAGAAGATGTTGAAGAGACACTGGGCTAGAACAGAGCCCTGGGGCACCCACTACACACTTCCCTCCATGTAGATGCAGTTCCATTGAGGACCACATGCTGAGTACGGCCAGTCAGCCAGCTACGAATCCATCTGGTGGTGATGCTGTCTAACCCACATTTTTCTATCTTATCAAGTAGTAGGTTGTGATCTACTTTATCAAATGCCTTACTGAAGTCCAAGTAAATTATATCCAAAGCATTCCTCTGGTCCACTAATTTTGTCACTTGGTCAAAGAATGCAATAAAATTTGTCTGGCATGATCTGTTTTTGACAAACCCATGTTGGCTTTTAGTAATAACTTTGTTTGCCTCTAGGTGTTCGCTGATTCGTTGTTTGATTATCTTTTCCAGAATCTTCCCAGGTATTGAGGTCAGGCTTATAGGTCTGTAATTTCCTGGATCCATTTTTTTCTCTTTTTTGAAGATGGGAACTACATCAGCTATTTTTCAGTCCTCTGGTAGTTCCCCAGTGCTCCAGGATCTTTGAAAAATATAGTTCAGTGGTTCTGAGATCACATCTGCCAGTTCCTCGAGAACCTTGGGGTGTAATCCATCTGGTCCTGGTGATTTGAACTTGTCTAGGCTGGACAGGTGCTCACTTACCATTTTCTTGCCTATCTTAATTTGTGTTTCTATTCTGTTTTTTATGGCACTGTTTTTGATAGGTTGGACTGTTTTTTCCCTTTGTGTAAAGACAGATGCAAAAAACGAGTTAAATAGTTCTGCTTTCTCCCTATTGCTTGTCACCTTCTTGCCACTTTCTCCCACTAATGGACCAATTATTTAACTTTTTTCTTGTTATTTACATGTTGAAAGAAGCTTTTTTTTCTCCTTATTTTTGACTTTGGTAGCAAGCCTTAGTTCATTTTGAGCCTTAGCTTTCCTCACTTCATCTTTGCAGGCTCGGGCTATTTGCTGATATTCTGCCTTAGTTATGTGCCCCTCTTTCCACTTTTTATACTTGTCCTTTTTATCTTTCAATTTATCAGAAAGTTCTTTATGCAGCCATGCTGGTTTCTTTTGAGAGATGTTATTTTTCTTCCTTGTTGGTATTGTCCCAACATACATTTGAAGTGTCTTTATACATTGCAGATAATTTCTTTGGTGTCATGTACCAACAATACATCACTTTATACAAATTATCTTTTGAGATCCTAACATAGTGTAAATTTTGACTTTTTTAACTCATTTTTCCCATTGATCCATCTGTATATTATGAACATTCTTAGCCCATTTATTATACATTTTGTACCTGTGTCACATCTGCTTCAAAATTCAGCAAAAGTTTATATTCAGTACAAAATGTATTTCAAATTATGTCTTGCTTTGCTCCATACCATAAGTGTTTTATCCATTTTAAATTTTTCAAGCAACTGTAATGGGAAAACCATTAATAACTGTTTCCTTCTGCTATTAATTAATTTAAATTTCCCTTGACAGATTTCCAATAAATCTAGAGCATTATCTTTTTCTCCCAATTCTCTTTTATGATATGCTTCTTGAGCTAAGATCCATAAAAGTGTTTTCAGGCACAACCTGGGTGTCAAAACTGCCCTCCTGAGCAGGTGCTTTGCTAGATGCCAGCCTGCCATAGATAATGGGGGGAGGGAACTGCTGGGAAGGGGGAAACCAAAACTACTCATCGTGCCTTTCCGAGACATTGGCTCATCGTCCCAAGCCAAGGCAGAGACCTGGGAGGGGAATGTTAATGGCTCGCCGTCTAGCCCGCCAATGCAGGGACGGTTACTAAAATAATTCCTTTGAATGTAACTGGACAATAGGGAAATAACAGGGGGTGGGAACAGGAAAAGGAAAGTTAACTGGGGAACCTTCGGATGCAAAGCTTGAGTTCTGGCTTGGCTTTGCTGTACTGTAATCACTTGCTTTTTAGTAAAAGTATTCCTTTCCCTCAAATGGAGTCCAGGGTCATTGTTTCCTAAAACCCCAAGTCAGGTGTGACAATGGGTTTATATCTATTCCATATTCTCAGCATGGCACACCTAATAAAATTATTTTTAAAATCCACATTAATGTTAACATTATATGTCATAAATACCCATGCCATTCAACCTCAGGTCAACGCTTTCTAATTGCAAAAGTGTCTTGTTTCCAGCAATATCTATTTCTTCATCCAGATCAAACAATACAATTTCAAATTTGGTAAACCCAATCCTCCTCTTTCATTTGCATCTTAGAACCCTTTATATTTATTTTGTCTTGGTGTAAGGATCTGCCTTAACTAGATCTCCCAAAAAAGCAGAACTCTTGAAACAGGCATTGTTTCAAAAGGAACTTTTATTGAGTGATAGCAGGAAAACAAAGCAAGATCTGAATATTTCGTGCACAAGTCAATGCTGCTAACATTGGATGTTCGTTTTGACAACAGATGGAAATGCAGCCATTTTCTCCATTGCTTTTAGAATTAGTTGCTGCTGGGAGGGATGAGAGTCCAGCTAGTCATAACAATAACAATAACATGGGAACTCAAGGACATTGGGCCCAGAGCTGATAGAGTTTTGGTGGGCTGGAGAGAAAGCCCGCACTTCAAGCTAATTGAGGAATGTGATTTATGACTGTTTATTGGAGGAGGGAATGGCACTTTGTTACTTTGTATCCAGGGGAGGGGAATTTAGTTTCTGGTTTCAACTATGTAGTGCTGATACTTTGTTTCTCGAATAAAAGATTCTTGAAGGTAAACAATGCCTCGAAGTTCTTTTGAAGAGTTTCATCTGTCAGAACCATGACATTAAACCAGAAACTAACAATCTTACCTATCAATCTTGGGGTCCCAAGCCCCAGTCGCTGTCCCTAGAGTTGAGGGATAGACCGACAAAGATTCAGGGAAGATCCTAACATGGAAAAGGAAGGGACGCCTGAAACCAGCACCCCGGCAGTGGCTGTTACCTCAGGGGAGGGAGCTGGTGGAGAAGGATCTTTTTCAGATCTCCCAGATGGGGGCAAGGCCCAAGCCGTGAGGACAGCTGATCTGGTCATTGGAATGGACCTTGCCCAGTGGAAACTCCAGACACCTCGACATGGCCTTGCCACAATCAAGTGCTTCAAAGGCGAACGAGGTCGAGCTGCAAAGAGGGGCTTCCCGCAAGTTGCGTTCCCTGGACCGGTGGAGAGCCATGAAATCGACTACCGCTGAGGACTCTGGTGAGTGGAAGTACCTGTCCGCAGTCCGTAGTCAATCAGTGGAGAAGTTGGTGGAAAGATTTGAGGAGCTAGAGATGAAAAGTGGGGAATAACTTTCCCGTTCTCCATACGCGAGCGATCATGATGATCAGCAAGGCAGCCACCAACTCATGCCAAGGGGAAGCCCCAGCCCCACCTGCATCTTTAAGGTAAACAATACCTCAAAGTTCTTTTGAAGAGTTTCATCTGTCGGAACTATGACATGTTACACCGAAAAGGTTATTCAGATCTCCTCCCCCCAGTGTCCAACCGTCTGTTTGAAATCCAGCGAATCCATAGGTACTAGGTTGTTTTGAGAACCTAGTGATTTAGCGCTGGTCTCAAGGCCTCTCTTGGTTTCATTTCCCAATGGTCCTAGACTCCGTTGTCTGAAGATAAGGCAGATGTTTTTCAGGCCATATTCCTTTCACATGGAGGGAGGGCAAAGCAGAGCAAGACAAACACATTCCCCAACCAACAGAATGGCAGGCCCTGAAAATGAATACATAAACATAAGCAATAAACAATAGGCAAATCTATTTGAGGGGTCCTGACATACAGCCCCCCCTAATAAAATGACAGATCCACCTGTAAAACAGAGAAAAGGGAGGAAAAGAAACATGTCAATCAGGCTTATCGGGATAGCATTTATGAAAGCATTTGAGCAATTAGGAGCCTTGATGTGCTTCTTATGGACCCACTCATTCTGTGAAGCAGGAAGATCTTTCCATGCAACTAAATACTGCGTGGACCCACGATGCTTGCAAGAATCTAAAATATCCTTGATTTCAAAGTGCTGTTCACCCCTTACCATAATGGGTTGAGGGGTAGGCAATGGGGAAAAAGTTCCAATACATCGCGTGACATCACGTGACGTCGCGAGTTTGACATGCCTGCCTTAAGGGAAGGAATGGCAGGTTCGTTAGCAGGCAATTCAGGCATAGGGATGAAACTCTGTCCATTAGCCACTTGAAAGGGAGTGAAACTGGTGCTGGAGTAAACGGCAACAAATCAGTCCAATTATTTTGCTGATAATGATAAAACATCGAAGGTATTGTTCTAGAACAGAGTTCGTTTGTTCTGACCCCCCCATTTGTTTGAGGATGATGACTAGATGATCAGAACCCAGGAGGTCCAGAAAGACTTTCCATAACTTGGAGGTGAATTGGACACCCCTGATATTATACACCATGGGGCCCCATGTAGTCTATAAATATGTTACACAAACAATTTAGCCAAAGTCTTTACAGTTGGAATCTTCTGGCACGGGATAAAATTGGCCCGTTTGGAGAACAAATCGGTAATGATTCAAATGACAGTGTTTCCCGCGCTTTCTGGAAGCTCCACAATAAAGTCCATAGAGATCTCTCTCCAGGGTGCTGAAGGGCTCACTACAGGCTCAGGCATTTTCCCTTGCCTCCGTTTGGCCACAGCGTAGGTATGGCAGCTAGCCAAGTTATGTAACTTTCAATGTCTTTTTTGAGAGAGGGCTACCAAAATTGTCTTTTAAGCAAATGAAGGGTCTTTACAAACCCAAAGTGCCCCACCAACTTCGAGTCATGGCACACCCACATGATTTTTAGCCTGTGACTCACAGGAATGTACAGCTTCCCACCAACCCAGGCTAAACCATTCTGCATCGAACAGAGTTTTTTATGGCCCTGAAACCACTCATCGTTCTCCAGTGCCTTTTTGAACTCCCCGACCACTTAGTCTGTGTCCTCATTGTAACCGGGGCTGCTAGCTGGTACGGGGAAAATAGGGACTTAGCTGGCCCCGACTTCGTACTATTATACTGTGGCATGCTCGACAGAGCATCTGCTAGGAAATTCTTTCCCCCTAGCAAATAGAGGATGGAGAAGTTAAAATGATGGAAGAGTTGGCCCCAGCATGCCTATTTCGGTGACAACTTTCTGGGGGTTTTTAGCACTTCAAGATTCTTGTGGTCAGTCCAAACCTGAAAGGGGACTTTAATCACTTCTAAAAAATGTCTCCAAGTGAGGAGGGCCCATTGCACCGCATAAGCTTCCTTTTCCCAAGCAGCCCACCGTTGTTCATTTTCAGTTAATTTCTTGCAACTGGCCCTCTTGGTTCTTCTGACGTAGCACTGCACCTACTGCTACATCACTGGCATCAGCTTGAATCACAAATGTTTTTTCCAGGTCCAGGTGTCTCAGCACTGGCTCTGCAGAAAAAAGTCTCTTAAGCTTTCTGAATGTGGCCTGACATTCTACAGTCCATTTCAACGGCTGGCTAGGATTCAGCTTATTTTTTCCATTAGTTTTCAACGAATTTGTAATGAGAAGCACAATCTGTGCAAACGAGGGGATGAATTGTCTGTAAAAATTGGCTTCTTCTTCTTCTTGTGCCATATCTGTTATCGGACGTTGGCAATCATGTTGGCGATCCTGTTTTTATCAGCAGCCGCACGAAAATGTGCTACTGAGTTTTGTCCAAACCAGTCCCTTAGATTTTGAAGCCATGATGTTCTTCTTCTGCCTGGACCTCGTTTGCCTTCAATCTTTCCCTGGAGGATTAAATGGAGTATGCCGTATTTTTCTGGGTATCGCATCACATGTCCGAAATATTCTAACTTTCGTTTTTTAATTGTTTTGATGATTTCCCTTGGCTTTCCCAGGCGGCTTAAAACCTCCTCATTTCTGATCTTGTCCACCCAGCTTATACGTAACAGCCACCTGTAAATCCACATTTCAAATGCTTCTAGTCTCTTCAGGTGGCCTTCTGTCAGAGACCAACTCTCTACTCCATAGAGCAGGATAGAAAAAATATAGCATCTGACAAGCCTGATTTTCAGTCTTAGGCTTATGTCGTGACTGCAGAAGACCTTTTTCATTTTGAAGAATGCTGTTCGAGCTTTCTCTATCCTTGTCTTTACTTCAGCGGTCATGTCCCAGCTTTCATGTAAATTAGAACCGAGGTGCGTGATCCTTTCAACTTTTTCTAGTGGTATTCCTTCTGAATTTATTGGTGGTAAGTTAACGGGTTGTTTGCTGATGACCATGATCTTGGTTTTTGAGGTGTTAAGCTTCAAGCCGTATTTTCCAGATATTTCGTGACTCTGTTGATGAGGAGCTGAAGGTCTTCATGCTTACTGGCAAGCAGAACTGTATCATCAGCATATCTTAAGTTGTTGATCCAAACACCGTTTACTTTGATGCCAGCATCGATGTTCTCCAGTGCCTCGTTGAAGATTGACTCAGAGTAGATATTGAACAGCAGTGGAGACAGAATACATCCCTGTCTGACCCCTCTTCTTATTTCTGCATCAGCTGAGTATTTTTGGCCTAGTCTCACATTTGCTACCTGATGCCAATACAGATTCTTTATTATTTGGATGTCTTTGTCATCTAGTCCCCCTTGTTTCAGGATTTCTAATAGTTTGCTGTGTCTTATTTTATCAAAAGCTTTTTCAAAATCAATGAAGCACATGTAAACACTGTGATTGACATCTCTACAACGCTGTACAAGAACTTGAATGCTGAATAGCGCATCTCGTGTACCAAGATTGTTTCTGAAACCAAATTGTGTGTTACCTAGACGCTCTTCAATTTTGTTGTATATTCTTTTGTGAATTATTCTCAGGAATATTTTCAGGGCATGACTCATTAAGCTTATTGTTCTGTATTCGGTACACTTCTTTGCATTTATTTTTTTGAGGGATTGTCACAAAGGTTGATTTTAGCCAATCATTTGGTATCTTTCCTGTTTCGTATATCTGATTGAAGAGCTGCAGTAAAAAAAAATTCCCATTGTCTTCCAGCAATTTTAAAATTTCTACTGGGATATCATCAGGTCCTGTGGCTTTTCTTGTTTTTGCTATTTTTATTGCATGTTCAACCTCCTCCATAGTGATGTTTGGTCCAGTTGTTATACTTCCCATATCTATATCATCCCTAGTGTCCTCAAAAAGTTCTTCAATATATTCCTTCCATCTTTTTAGTTTTTCATCCTCATCTAAGATAATTTTCCCTCTTTGTCAACTAAGTTGTTGGTTTTCTTTTTGTAGAGGCCTGCTGCTTCTTTCACTTTTTTGTGTAAATTGAAATTATCATGCATACGTTCTGTCTCTTCTATTTCCTTGCATCTCTTTGCAAACCACTTTTCTTTTGCCAGTCGAATTTTTCTTCTAATTGTTTTCTGCAATTCATTGTATTTTTCTTTGTTTTTATTTTTATAAGATCTTCTTTCATCCATGAGATGAAGAATTTCCTCCGTCATCCACTGTTGTTTCTTGTGGTACCCCTCTCTCTGTTTTGAGTTTGTTACCTCTACTATTGCATTTTTAAATTTATTCCAGTTCACTTCTACATCATCATCATTCAGGTTGTTGGTTTCCCTTAAATGATTTTCTAGTTCTTCTTTAATCTTCCCTCCATGTTTAATGATGAAGTCTCTGTTGACTCTTGGTTTAGCAGGGTTTGGGTTTTTCATCCTTTTTAGTTTCAGTTGGACTTCAGCAAGTAGTAGATTATGATCGGATGGTACATCTGCACCTGGGTATGTCTTTACTGATTTTACTGAGTTTCTAAATCTTTTGTTTATTGTAAAATAGTCAATTTGGTTCCTAACTATATTATTTCGTGTATCTGCTGGTGATCTCCAAGTGTAAAGGCGTCTTTTTGGCAACTTGAAAAAAGTATTCATCACACATTGCCTATGTTCCTTGCAGAAGTCTACAAATCTGTCACCTCTACCATTTCTGGTTCCTAAGCCAAAGTTTCCAACTACAGGAGCATCACTTCCTTCTCCCACTTTTGCATTGAAGTCCCCCATGAATATTGTGATATCATTACTTTTTAGGGTTTTCAGTACACTGCTTATATCTTCGTAGAACTTCTCTAAATCCTCATCACTGTCAGCTGTGGGAGCATAAACTTGTATAACATTCATATTTACTGGAGTACTATTTATTTGGATCATCATCACTCTATCGGATACAGGAATAAAGGACTTGATGCATTTATTTACACGATGGTTTACGATTATAGCTACTCCATTTCGATGGTGTTTGCTGTTCTCACCAGAGTAGTAGATAGTATAATTTCCTATTCTACACATTCCATTTTCAGGCCAGCGCATTTCACTCACTCCCAATATAGAGATATTGTATTTGGACATTTCTTGGATAGTGTTGTGTGTTTTCCCAGCTTCGTATAGGCTTCTCAGATTCCACGTACCAATTCGTAGTTTTGGGTTTATCATGCTTCTAGCGGACCGGGAGATTCTTAGCATCCCTGCCCCATTTAAGGGGTGCCCGTACTCGGGGCCATTGTTAGGTTTTGCCGCCATTAACATGATTTTCCTGGGAAATGTATAGTGTAGTAGTCTTCCCTTTGCTTTCTACACCGCTGTGCACATGCTGTTCAAGTGGCTGCCACCACACCGTGTGCTGTTCTTCTGAATCCGTTCCAACCAATATGGTCTCCGCCTTCAGTCGATACTGGGGAGCCAGCTGCCACTCACCAGGCCTGTTGGTCCACGGCAGGTATTTGATTCCCTCCAGCCCGCCATTACAGTATAAAAGCCATAATGGGTAGGGCCCCCCAATCCGCCACCCGGGGACGCGCGTAAAAATTGGCAAACACCAGAAAACTTTGCAATTGCTTTCTGGTGCGAGGAGGGGCCCATTCCAGGACAGCCCGCACCTTCTGTGGATCCATCTCCACCCCCTCATGTGAAATGCAGTAGCCCAGTCAATTCTATCTTTATGAAATTCACACTTTGAGAGTTTGGCATATAGTTTGGCAGAGTGGAGTTTCTTTAAAACCGCTCTGACTAGTTTCACATGCTCTGCCTTGGTTTTGGTGTAGATTAAGATATTGTGCAAGTATACCAAAAACCCCTTATACAAGTGTTTATGGAGGACTTCATTTATCAGCTGAACACTGCTGGGGCTCCCTGTAGTCCAAAGGGGAGCACCCTGAACTGGAAACATCCCAGGGGGCAGTTGAACTCAGTTTTCCACTTATCCCCTTCTTTAATTCTGATATGATAGTAAGCCTTCTGTAGGTCTAACTTTGAAAAGATTTTCCCTTTCGACAGGTGAGCCAGTATGTCCCTCATGAGGGGCAGGAGGTACACATTCTCCACAGACACTGAGTCCAAACATCTGTAATCCATACATAGGTGAGGAGACCCATCCTTTTTCTCTCGGAATAGAACAGGCGCTGCCACCTGGGGTCTAGCCAGTTGAATGAAACCCCAGGCTAAGTTCTTATTGATGAACTTGCGTAGCTCATCTAACTCCCTGGGAGTCATGGAGTATAGCTTCGGCTTCAGTAGCTTAGCCCCTGGGATGATCTCAATTGCACAGTCTGTAGGTCGGTGAGGGGGGGAGCTCGTCTGACCTCTTCTCACTGAAAATCTTGGCCAGATCGCAATATTCTTTTGGGATGCTCTGCAGCTCTTGCTTGCTCAAGGCAGAGGCCAATTCCCGCTTCAGGCTATTTTATAACCACGCATATTTTGGGAAAAGGCTCTCCTCTTCTCTGGGAACTTTAATCACCCCTCTCACCAATCAATTAGGGGGTTCCACTTCTTTAATCAGGTTAGCCCAAGAACAAGAGTCCACTCCATACCGGGAGCCACGATGAAAGCTAAAGTCTCTGAGTGGCTTCCCATGGCTAGTCCCAGGGGCTTGGTGACAAAGTTTGCTGGGATGTCTCCACTACAGACCCACCGAGCTGACAGAAAGCAATTGGGTCTTTGAGCTTCCTTAGGGGAACCCCCAGTTGTCCGACTAGGATTGAGCTTATTAGGCACCAAGTGCATCCCAAATCCAACAGTGCCGTGAGAGCCATCTTCCTGCCCGTGCCTGGATTGACAGTTCTATGGGCATGGTTATGGGGTCGATTGTCCCTTTTACCAAGGGGTCATCACTGTAATCGCTCTCCAGAGTCCCTGACTCGTCGTCCAGTGGGGTTGGAGCTCTATCCTCCGCTTTTGGGGCTCAGGGGAGCTCCATGTCCCCTGGGGTCTTCAGAGCTGTGTCTTTCAAGCGCTGAGCCGGCTTATTCGATTTTCCCCCAGAGTAGCGGTCCAGTTTCTTGGCTGGAGCTTTGCTGCGGCACTCTGCAGTGCAATGGTCTTCCTTGCCACACCTGAAGCAAGTGTTTGACCATGGCTGGCTTGTGGAGGGTTTACTTGCTTCTCCCCTTCTCCTTCTGGCTGCAGCCCTTTCCAAGGGTAAGGTGATGATTCTAAACTTTCTCGCATTGTTGGGCAGAGTTCTCCCATACACTTGCATGTAGGTGAGAATGTGAGCCAGGAAGAACCCCAGCTGTTGGGGATCTCCATCAAATTTCACACCCAGAGGAATCAGTTTCAGCTCTTTTGGAGAGTGCTCTCTCTGGGCACTTGTGGGGTCCGGGCTCTCTGGGGGGAGGGGTTGCTCGCCGTGGCGCTGCTGGAGTAGCAGCCACTGTCTCCATTAAGCCCGTCGCTCCCCCTGCTGTCTCGGTAGTCATCTCTTCTCCTCCTCCACCCTCGACTTCCTCAGTTAGTTCTTCTTTTTCTGGGCACTGCAGGGATTTAGCCAAAAGAAAAAAAATACAGCAGGTACCTAAAAAAAGCAGACTTACCAGAAATTCCAGAGAGTATTCAAAATATATTAAATCAGAAAATATCAATGATGGAGATAACAGAAGCCATAAAAAGGCAAAAAAATGATAAGACCCCGGGCCCAGATGGATTACCTGCAGAGCTCTACAAATCATTACAAGATATACTAAGCCCAATATTGAAAGAACTGTGTAATAAAATACTTTTGGAGGCTAAAATACCAAATACATGGACTGAAGCTAATATTACCTTAATACCCAAAGAAGACTCTGACTTGATGCAAATAAAAAATTACAGACCAATATCGTTATTAAATGTAGACTACAATTTTTGCTTCAATAATAGCAGAAAGACTAAAGAAATTTCTGACCAAATTTATACATATAGACCAAAATGGCTTTCTACCTAAAAGACAGAGTATTATAAAATTCATCCAGGGAAACAGATGGCTTTAATATTTCTAGATGCACAGAAAGCGTTTGACAACGTAAACTGGCAATTTATGTTCCAGCAACTAGAGGAAATGAACTTTGGAGAAAATTTTACAAATGTAATCAAAACAATTTATCATAAACAAACAGCTAAAATAATTGTAAATAGAGATTTTACAGAAAACTTCGACATTAAAAAAGGCACAAGACAGGGATGTCCACTATCTCCACTATTATTTATTGAATAGAAATATCAGGCAAAATATAGAAATTAAAGGACTGGAGATAAAAGATGAAAAATACAAACTACAAGCATTTGCAGATGACTTGGTTTTCATATTAGAAGAACCGCTTGAAACAAGCATTAAGCTTATGGAGAAAATAGAAGAATTTGGAGAAGTGGCAGGGTTGAAAATAAGCAGAGAAAAGACTAAAGTGCTAACTAAAAACTGAACAGAAAAACAAAAAAAACAATTAGCAAAAAACCATCTTCAAATAGTCAAAAAAGTCAAATATTTGGGAATTTACTTAACCTCAAGATGTGCAACAATAAAAGAAGACAACTATGTAAGATTGTTAAAACAAATAACATTGGATCTGGAAAAGTGGAAAAACTTACTTCAATGCTGGGGAGAATAGCAATAGTGAAAATGAATAACTTACCAAAAATACTCTTTTTATTTCAAACGATACCTATAAGACTGGGAAAAACCTTTTTTGATGAACTAAATACAACAATACTGAAATTTATCTGGCAAGGGAAAAAAGCTAGAATTAGACTGAAAATGTTACAAGAAGCGAAAGAAAGTGGAGGACTTGGACTGCCTGATTGGAGGCTATACTACCAAGCAACTCTATTAACATGGCTAAAAGAGTGGATAATGCTTAGAGATAAAAGACTATGATACCTAGAGGGGCATGACCTACAACTTGGATGGCATGCCTTTCTGTGGTCTGGGAAGAATAAAATACATAGATACTTTCAAAACTACTTTATAAGAAATGCACTTCTTTTAGAATGGGAAAATAAAACAAAATAAAAGCGAAAATCTATATTAAAATACTTGGATGGCTTTCAACAATGGAAGCATTTGCTTATCCAAACTTAATCAATTACGAGAAAGTTGTGACCTATAAAGATATTTTAGATAATGAAGGGAAACTGAAAGACAGACAAGATTTACAAGAATAAGGTATTGAACTATCATGGTGGCCATACTTGCAAATTCAAACAAGATATGAAAAAGATGCTAAAACAACGGGATTTTATAAAAAAACAGATTTTGACCAGATACTGCTAAAAACAATGAAAAATTGATTAAGAAACTCTATAAATATTTGTTAAACTTAAAGATGGAAGAGGAACAAGTAAAAGAAGCAATGATGGGCAAAGAAATTTGGACATAATATAGAATTAGAAAACTGGCAAAGATTATGGGAAAGAAATGCTAAATTAACGAAAGCAGTGGCTTACAAAGAAAACTTATACAAAATGTTTTACAGATGGCATTTTACACCGATGAGATTAGCGAAAATGTTCAAAAACACATCAAATAAGTGTTGGGAATGTAAACAAAAACCAGGTACTTATTATCATATCTGGTGGACATGCCCTAAAGCTAAAGGATTTTGCTCAAAAATACACATATGGTTGGAAAAAATGAATAAAAAACATATAGATTTCAAGCCAGAACTGTTTCTGTTAGGCATAATAGGAGGAAACTATGAGAAAGATTGTATATACTTAATTTTACATGTATTAACTGCAGCAAGAATTGTATTTGCCCAATATTGGAAAAATGAAAACTTACCAACGGAAGAACTAATTTAAAAAATATTAGACTGTGCAGAAATGGACAGATTGACATTAAAGATAAAAGAGGAAGAAGACAGTGTACTTTAGAACATGGGACAATTTTTACCAATGGCTAGAAAGTTAGAGAGAAAGGAACATGATATGTACTATGTAACATTGAATATATACTAGTAAGAAAAAGGCTATTGAGCGATTAACTAACATATTGATTATGATAATATAGAAATTAACTTTTATTTATTGTTTTTTAAATACATGAACCCAGACAATATGCTGTTTGCTAAATAAGAATGTTATTTTAAAAAACCCCAACCCTAATCCTAACCCTAACCTTAACCCTAAAAATTGCCCCAATTGGCCGTATTGTTTCTAACTGTCCCGCATCAATCTGTGTGTGCCTAGACTCGGGAATCGTTTCTTCACTCATAGTCATTCTCCTTATCTGCCTGTGAGCGTTGTTCTTGATGTCTAATGGCCAGCTGTATGGGCACACAGCTGACAAGGGCAGGGCAACTGTGGTCATGGACAGATCAGTATATACCGATAAAGCCCAGGTGCTACTTAATGACACCACGGCCTATAGAGTCAGCACTAAAGATCCGATGACAACGCATACGAACCGCATCAACAAAGTACTCAGCAACCTCAAACATCAGGGAAAAATCAACGACGATATACTGAGGAAGATACACCCCAGCGATGCAGCCATGGCTAGATTTTATGGCCTCCCGAAAGTACATAGAGGGGATTCCCCTGCGGCCCATCATGTCCTTCAGGGGCACACTGACCTCGGGATTGGCCAAATGGCTTAGCGGTCGCATCGGCCACCTGGTCGATAACAACGAGACCAGGGTGAAATCGGCTGAAGAGTTTCTGGAGAGAATAAAGCCCTTAAGGATAGAGAAGGATGAGGTAATGGTGTCATTTGACGTTACCTCACTCTTTACCTCCATCCCCCAAGATCTGGCGGTCACAGTAATAAAGGACTGCCTACAAGAGGAGCAAGAACAACACCCGGATTCCCTCCATACCAACGACTTGATACAGCTGTTAACTCTGTGCCTAAAAACATACTTTACTTTCCAGGGCGTTACATATGAACAAATAAAAGGGACGCCGATGGGATCTCCCATCTCAGGCATTATTGCGGAGGCTGTTCTACAGCGGCTAGAGGCGATAGTTATGTCCAAGTACCACCCCAAATTTTGGGCACGCTACGTGGATGACACATTTGTGATCATTAAAAGACAGGACAGTACCAAATTCCTGGAGGAACTGAACTCAGTATATCCAGATATCCGTTTCACGGCAGAAGAAGAGACTCAAGGCACACTCGCCTTTCTGGATGTACTGCACACTATGCACGTCCGTGTATCGCAAACCCACTCACACTGACAGAACGCTGCACTGCAGAAGCAACCATCCTGTAGCACATAAAATCAGCTGTGTCAGGACGTTATTCAAATGGGTCAACTCCCACTGCAGTACAGGCAGAGCCAAAATTGAGGAGAAAAAACGCCTTTATCGCATCTTTAGGCGCAATGGCTATCCTATGGAATTTGTGAGATGGTAAACTTTAGTGGACCACATCACAGGGACCCACACTCCAGTGTAACGACGCCGGCCACACGGACAACCCTCCCTTACATCAATAGTGTTTCCGAGGCCACGGCATGGCTGTTGGCCCCCTACAATGTGAGCATTGCCCATAGACTGGAGCAGACCCTAAGAACCAAGATCATGCATCCCAAAGAGCCGCTCCCCAACGACGAAAGATCTTCTGTAGTTTACAGAATTAATTGCAAGAACTGCCCGTGCAATTACATTGGGGAAACAACTAAAAGGCTCAGGACTAGGGTCCATGAACTGGCAATTAAAAGGCAGGAGCAGCGCTCACAAGTGTGGGCCCATATGGCCAGCCTTGGCCATACGTTCGATCTGGCCAATGTGGAGGCTATATCTCGTGAGACCACCAAGGGTGGCCGCTTACTCAAAGAAGCCTGGCTCTCCAATGAGAACTCCATCAACCGGCGTATATACCTCCTAACGGCTTACCAGACCCTTAGAAGATGGGAGAGACAGCGCTGTGATCCACGGAGGAGACATCTAGCCTGTCCTTTGCAGGATCGGGGCAATAGAATTACAAATGAGGCAGCGGCGATCCCCAGAGAAGACAACGACCGGGCAAAAGGGGAGGGAGACCAGGAATGGAAACAATGGGATAGCTCTCTGCAGGATTGGGGCGATAGGGCTACAGGTGAGGCAGCGATGACTTCCATGGGAGGAGGTGACGGACCAATGGCGCGCCACGGCCGTGAGCTGGAGATAGACATGCAGAAGCGACTTGGAACAAGGGGGGGGAGGCAGAGAGCAGGAACGCCCGAATAGCCATCCTTCGCAGGACTGGAGCAAGGGGGTTACGGGCGTGACAACAGCGGCCTTGGGGGTGGGGGAGGATAACGGCCCAACAGTGTGCCCGAATTGCAGCTTGAGAAATAACAACCGAGATCGCTCCAAAACAGGAGGGAAGGAAAACAAGGTGCAGAGACGGCTGGACAGCCACCCCCCAGGCACCTGCACGTGCGCCAGAAGAGCAATTGAAGATCGGAAGACAACCATCGGGGCCATGGGCAGGTTGCCAGGTGCAGAGCAACTCAGCGCATTATGGACGAGCACAACTAACGGGCAGATGACGCACTCGAGAAGCCAGGCGCAGAGACAGGCGGCTACATAAGCCAGCTCCCAGATCTCCTTTCACTCCAACTCTGACGACGTCGGCAGTTTGGCCGATGAAAGCTTAAGTGATTTTTTATCTACAGGCTTGTTTATATTAAACAGTCTTGTTTACTTTTATCCTGGTGTTCGCTTTTCTTTTAATCTTATATATATATATATATATATATATATATGTAGGTCTTTGGTAATTCGGGTTTTCTCCCGTGTAAAATTGGAAGTGTCTTGGCGACGTTTCGACGAAGTCTCATTCGTCATCTTCAGGCTGGTGTCTCTTCGGCCTCGTGCTTCTAGAAGCACGAGGCCGAAGAGACACCAGCCTGAAGATGACGAATGAGACTTCGTCGAAACGTCGCCAAGACACTTCCAATTTTACACGGGAGAAAACCCGAATTACCAAAGACCTACATACAAACACCCGTGAAAACCTCAGAAAACATATATATATATATATATATATATGCAGGTCTTGGCGTATTCAGGTCTTTTCCCGTGTAAGATTGAGAGTATCTTGGCGACGTTTCGACGAGGTCCCACTCGCCATCTTCAGACTGGTGTCTTCGGCTTCATGCTTGTGCGAGCACAGCGTGATCGGAGCTGCCGTCCTTCTATAAATATTGGAGGGGGTGTGTGGCGTGTTGGCTTTGTTGCTTTTTAATTTGCTGGTCAGTGACCTTAATAATCAGAATGTTTTGGACAAATTAATTTTCCCAATTTAATTTTTTTTTTAACCTCTTTAAAAACTTATCCTTTTTAAAGACATTTTTGATTGAGAAAAACTGAAGCTCAACAGTTGCCCGTCATGACCCCTCCTCTGCTCCTGCCACCCAAGTCCCCTTCCTGTTTCACAATATGTGCTGCTTCCACACCAGCCTTCATTTTTGCCCCTGGAATTAGCTGGGCTCAGGTTGGCCCAAAGAAGACTCCCACCCTGAAACATAAGGCAAGGCGGAAGGGCAAGAATCTGAATGGAAAAGCAGGTTTGTCTGCTGTGTTTTGAGGGTCTGGCCCATAAAATGCCTTTGCCCTCCGGGAAAGTACTACTGAAACATTCATAGCGGGTAAATTATCCTGCCTGCCCATCAGTCAGAAGCTTTGGGGAGATCTTGACGATGTTTGGCTGACCTTCTCCTGGCTGGGACAGGTACAGGCACTGGAGAGGAAGATATCCCAGGAAATACCAAAGAGGTAACAACAATCCATGTCATCTTGTCGAGGAACCTACCATGAAGTGGACATGTGAGCTGGACTGAAAAGAAAACTTTCCTTTGATAAGATGCTTACAGAAAGTGCCAATATGAACTCTGAAGAAAGCTAAGTCTTGCTCTACTAGATTATGACAATATAATCAGTAAAAAAAAACACCATATTATCATGGGAAATATTTATTTTATTTAAAACTAGATGCTAACAATCCATTTCTAAATTAAAAAATGGGATACAATCGTCCTTTTTATTATAATTATGTCAGAAAGACCAACCGACCAAAAATGGGGAAAATCTGAAAGGGATACTAGTTAAACCAGGCTGTCTATAGAATCAATGAGTGAGGTGACCTTCAAGCTGGTTAAAAAAAAGCCTCCGTCTTCGGAAGCCTGTTGGAAAAACACAGCTGGCCATCCTGAGCTGGGCCTGCTTAAGTGTCCAAAGGAGAAAATTCACCTCAGGACTTTTCTTGAGGTAGGCATGGAGTCTGTTGAACCATGAAGATTGCCTTGAACTTTCCATGTTCCATTTCATTCAATTGTCCCCTCCTGCCAGTGAGCTGGGTCCATGTTCAACAAATTCAGTAGATCCCCTTGACTCTCTTGTTCTCTGGATCAAAAGGCGATTTGGTATGGACTTTGGCTGGAAAAGGAACTCCCATCCTCTCCAAAATGTAGTTGCCACTTTTTATAAACTCGGGGGAGACCTGAGGGGGAAACAAAGCAAACCTGGCCTGTCACTCTTGCTTCTCTCCTACTTCTGTGAGAAAAGAGAAAGAATCCCTCCCCGCCTCTATCACACCTTGCTTAAAAGGCATCTAGCTACTAAATTATTCCACTGGGAAAGCCATCCTGCAGGAACAATGGAGGGAAAAAAACGGGGGGGGGGGAATGATCCTACAGGCAAAATTCTGTCTCTTACAAACTCTGAATGTTTTATGTCAAAGAAAAATGCTTAAAAAAAGAGCTGTGACAATGTCATGTTATTTATTCCAATTGCAGATTGTATATTTCCTGTATGAGGAAAAAGGTGAGACAGCCAAAAAAAGGGTTCTCTACTTGGGGGGCTTCATCTTCTTTTCCAGGAGACCCACGAGGGGGGCGCTGCTCTATCAACCACTCAGAGGATGGCCAGGAGCCCCAGGTTCTTCCGCTGGCTCCAAAGAGATCCCGAAGTCCAAGCCCTCTCCTCACCCCAAAGTCTGCTTGGCTGTTCTCTCCTCTTCCCCTCTCAGAGTCTCCCTCCCAACAGCTCCCGTAAATATTCAGCAGCCTTCCTGAAGGCACCCCCATCTCCTCATTGTTCCACGACTGCAATTAGTGCAAGTGGCAACCCACACACATAACTCCGCCGGGTGGACTTTGTGTTTCTGCCGGGCCCACTGGAGCTCCTGGGGGAGGCAGAAAAGCACCATGGTTGCTGTGGGGGGGGGAGCACTGCTTTCTGAACAAACGGCCCCAGCACGGTGCCACTTATGACAGCTTTAATTGGGGTTTAGCATCGCCTGAGCAGATACTTGAATAGGTCTCTGGGGGCAGGACCCCTCCTGGCAGATCATTGTCAGGGTGAGTTTTGTGGGGTATCAGAAATCGGAGGAGGGGGGAGTTTGGAGGCTGCTCCTTGGAAACCAAACAGAGGAGGAGGCAGCTTCCAGATTAGCTGCCAGGGCATTCAGGACCTGGGCCTCACGAAGCTGCCTTAAGTCCTATGGCAATCTTTCGACTGCACATCAATGAGCCCGTTACTGAACTTAAGGGATTTGGCCTCAACAGGGGTGGGGTGGGGGCTTTTGAGGGAATTTGCTCAACTGCAGGGGTCTCACTTTCAAAACAGCCAGTTGCAAACAGGGGCATTGCAAGTTGCAAACGGGGTTGGTGGGGGCGGGGAGGCACCATGCCCAGATTCAGAGCTGGCTCTTTCCTGGGAAGGGTCTTTTGAGGGGCTTCTAAGCATGCAGAGGGACCCCGGAGGAGCTTCAGCAAGTGCTAGGTGTGCCCTTGCAGGAGTCTGAGGGGGGAGAGAGAGCACCCAGCTGACAAGGTGGAAGAATGTTCCAGTCCATGGAGGGTCTGAGGCCCTGAAGCTGCCATCTACATCTTGCTGGCTCTCCTTTCAGATGGGACCAGGGAGAGCGATGGATATCCAAAGAGCCACATGGGCTTAGGTTAAAACACCCACCACAGCAGGGCAAACCATATCTAAAACTGGGATTACCCCAAAAGTAGAATGCAGGCGAAGGGCCCTTCCTTGGGGCAGCCTGGTGATCAGGTCTGCTTTGCACAGACAGACCAGCTGCTGCTCTCTCCCTCAGAGGGTCAAGGGTGGGCAGACAGAAGCAGGACATTGCTGTCCCCACGCACCAAACTGGATTGAGACCATCCCCCTGGACAGAGCCCAGTCCGAGCTCTCTGGGAGAACCTCTGGATTCATGCTGGGGGGTGTGTGTTTGGACTCTGCCAATGGCGGCATTACCTGTTGCCTTATCTAGGCAAAGGAAATGCGAAAGGTCCAACCCTCTTTTCCTCAGCAGCTCATCTCTGCCAATCCAGATCAAGAAAGGAGCCATCAGCAGGACTGCACCTACAGCAGCCTTGGGGGTGGCCCCTGCGCAGCACCCCCCAGAACCAAATGAGGGTCGTGCTACTCACCAGCCCTCCATCGGGATCTCGGATGTAGCCGTAGGCAATCGTTTTGTTGATGGTGTGTCCAAAGTCCGCCCTTCGGATGTGCCCCACAACCCGGCCGTTGCGCCAAATGGCCTCCAGGCCAAAGAGGGGGACTTTCCTGCAACACAGAGGGAGCCGCTGCCTCAAGAGAGGCCAAGGAGAGGCTGCACCACATCATGGACCACATCACTGCAAATGCCGGAACTGGTCAGACTGGGAAGCCAGTCTGAATTTAGCATAGACTGCCCCAGTCTTACTGGCCCTTTTGGGCGACAGCAATGCCCAACGCAGCTGGGACAGCCCCATGGAAAGGAGTCTCCCCTGGTGTTCCAGACAAAGTGAGGCCTTTCCCCATGGGCCGAAGGGTCACAGCCTGCCTTCTAACCTTCAGCTTTGCTTCAGTTTCAGCCTAGGGGTCTTTTCCTGCCTTTGGCTTCAACTGAGAACAAGGCAGGTAAGAGTCTTTTAGATATTTACAGACTGCTATCACACCAGCCTCCTATTCTGCAAGATAAAATGTCCAGTTTCTTGAACTGTTTTTCAAGAAACCGATTAATATTAATATGGTACAGTATTCTCAACTGAATGAATGACCTGGGCCCAAAGTGACAGCTGCCGCGCAGCCCCTGCTATCACACAGTCAGCATTCGTTAGTGCTTCAACTCCCCTCGCACCCTGCGCTCTACCACCCAGTTGACTTTCCCCGTCTTCTTGCTCCCACTGCTGACCAGGCATGCTGGGCCCGGCTGGGCTTTGCCCAGGGAAAACAAAGACCCCAAAGTCTGTTTCTTTGGCATGACGAAGACACGCCTGGTCAGCAGCAGGAGCAAGGCGGCAGCCAAGGTCAGCTAGGGTGCAAAGCCTGGGGTGGAGTGCAGAGTGATGAAGGCTGGGACTGGGTTGGGGCCTCTGAGGCTTCCTGGTGGGGCAAGCGACCCCGAGTCGTGCTGTTCAAGGCAGGTGCAGGCGGCCAAAAGGGCAGCCCTTTACTGAGGCTCAGGATGGGGAGGGACCAGCCCAGAGGGGCTCGGCTTCGGGTGGGTCCTTGGCTAATTTGCTTCACGATGGCAATGGGGAGTGCCAGGATCGCCATCGCTAAGCAATGCAGTCATGTGACGCCTGGCTTTGCAATCACATTGCTCAGCAGCAGAAATTCCTCTCCCAATTGTGATTGTAAGTCAAAGACTACCTGCAGCTCCACTCTGAGTCCACTCAGGCTTCTCCAGGACTTTTAAAAGTCTATTCCCAGAACATGACACCAATTCCAGATGGCATCTAACCAGAGCAGAGCGCAAGGGAACCATTGCCACACAAAATAGGTTGCCATTTTAGCCACTGCAGCCAATGCTTGCTCATGACCTAGAACCACATTACTTGATCCAATTCTTCTAATTTTCAGGATAATTTTAACCTTACTTGAATCTGAACATCTTCAGGACAGTTGTGATAGACTTGCCTATTGGCAGGGTGGGACTGGAAGACCTCCAAGGGGCTTCCAACTCCAGGATTCTAGAAGGGGGTGTGAATCATACTGCAGAGTCAGCAGTGAACATTATCAGATAAATGCTACAGCTCAGCAAACTTTAAATAAAATCCATTATGAAAGATCAGGTACCTCTGAGTGTCAAGTTTGGAAATCCTCCAGAGAGGGGCTCCCTGGACAGACTGGGGGTGGCGACCATGACTGCCACCCACTACTCACGTGTCGATGGTAAAGCAGGCCAGGCGGCGGAAGAGACCGGCGCCTCTCTGGGCCTCAACTGCCTCCCGTCCCAGGAAAGCCACGTCCGACTTCAGCTTGCAGGTGAAGGCCAGGCCAGCTTCCAGGGGACTGTCGTCTGAGCGGAGATCTGCGTGCCAGTGCCGATAACCTGGTGGGCCCAAGAGAGGCTCCGTTCTGAGAGGGACCCAAAGTACCCACTGCCCACCTGGGGAGCCCGGAGGCAAAAATCAGGATTCATCGGGGTACTTTTGGGGACAGCTCAAAGGAAACAAATCGAGGGGGGTCACTACTCAGGAGTCCCCAGCCACAGAGCTCATCACGTGCCCCACCTAGGCCCCTGGGCAAAGAGGACGTTTGGCCCCAAACTCAGCCAAAGCGTCTAGGCCCCCTCCCCAGCCCCCTTGACTTGGCTAAAAGAGCAGCAGGCAGGAGGGGGCCCTTGCAAATGGAGCTGGGGGCTCTGAATTCTTGATTCCTCTCCCCCCCCCCCCCCCGTTCACAGAAAATAATATTATTTGCTGAAAGCCTTGGTAGTTGGAAGAAAGGAAGGAAAAGACGGAAGAAGGAAGGAAGGAAGGAAGCAAGCTCTAGAATTCAGGCCGCGAAGTGAAAGGAGGCCAGACAGCTTGCCTGAAGTGTCTCCCTTGCTCTCTCCTCTATTAATGGAACAAAACCATGACAACAAATTAAATCAGCAATGTGGGCAGTTTTGATCCTTTTTCTTGCATTGCTAATTGCTAGCCTAATTGCAGACTGCTGAGATTTGGGGTCCAGTTGGAATGGATTTATTAAGACAGCTTAGTGGACCCAAAGGAAGCAGAACTCAGACCTGTGAGGAAAGCACAATTAGGAAATATACAGGCAGGAGAGAGAAATGCAAGCAGAACTTTAAAAATTGTCTAAAAATTAAAATATATTTTTAAAAGAATACACTGAAACTTTAAAAGGTTTGATCTGCCAGCTCTCCAGAAAGAGACTTTTCCCCACTTCCGCCTAACCTGGCCTGCTGGCACCTTTTTCTGCCAGACCAAGGCTGCCTTCATGCACAGCCTCTGACTGGCCCAAAGCCACAACCTAACGTGCAGGTCTTGCTGGGCTAGAAGAGAGATCTCCAGGGAGCAAGGCCACCGAAGCAAGCAGCTGGGCAGGGGCTCATCTTCCTCACTCCGACTCCCTCACTGGACCTAAAAAGGCTGGTCTGGTGGGAGAGAACCGACTCTGCCCCAAGGATGTGGGGCAGGGCAGGTGAGGTTCCTGGACAACAATGGGGAAGGCAGACAGTCCTCCTCATCAGCCTGGACCCCTTTGAGAGCCTGGGCCCCACTGCTCATGAGTGGGGTCTTTGCATGCACAGGGACCCGCATGGGGGGGGGGCAATCCTGAGGTTCTTCCCCAAACCTTTCTCGATGCTGAGGGAGTCGATGGCTCTGTATCCGGCGTTTGCAATGCTGTGCTTGGCCCCGGCTTCCATGACAGCCCGGTAGACTTTCAGGCAATGCTCCCGGGGCACGTGTAGCTCCCAGCCCATCTCGCCCACGAAGGACAGCCTCATGGCCCGCACCTGCCGACGGGGAAGAGGCGGTCAGGGGAGGGCAGCAGGCAGAGCCTCGGGCAAACTGCCTCCTGCCCTTCCCCACCTGTCACCACTTCGAGAAACCTGCTTTATCCATAGCAAAGAGACTCCATTCTTCCCCTTTCCCCCTTTCTTCAAAGCGAGCCCCCTCCTCACTTGCAGAGAGCTGCTCAGCTCTGCTCAGAATGACCCCCCTCAGCATCTTGGGCAAAGTGTTTGGTGTCTTAGTCCAGGCTTGCTAGCTGGGGGGGGCAAAGAGGGGAAGCCTTAGGCCAACTGTCCCCGGAGGATGGGTTCCGGCTGCTCGGCTCTCTGACAGGACTGGGGCTGCTCCAGGCGAATTCGGAGGGGAGGGGGAGGAGTGGGGGGAGAGCTCGGAAGGCCCTTCTGGGAGCTGCCCCAGCCATGGCCTGGGTTTGCTCTGGGCTGTGCCGGCCCCATCCTTTTTCTCTGGGAAGGGCTGAAAGCAGCTTCTTGCACAAGGCATTCAGCACCCCCAGCTCTCTTGTCAATGCTGCTAGGAGGGTGACAGCCGCCGCGCCTGCCTCCATTGTCAGAAGCCCAAAATAAACCCTCGACACCTGTCCTCCTTCCCCTCCCCGGCTGCCTCGGGAGCTTCTTCAAGGAACAACTCTGGAGAACCAAGCTGGGATGGGAGGAAGCCACTCTCAGCCACAGCCATTTCAGGCCATTCCCCCCCCCCACACACACACATTCCCTGTTATAGCATCAGCAAAGATACTGCATGGGAGGGGAGGCTTTGGAGAGACCCTGGGATACCCTGAGCTTAGCCTCTGAAATGAGGCCTCCAGGGTCCCTGGCCTGTACAGCTTCAGAGAAACCCCTCACCCCTAATGCCCAACCCAGTGCCCACAAGGTGGCAGAGCACTCTGAGAAGTGACCAAACGAGAGAAGACCCCTCACCCTGGCTGTGCCGGTCCTGGCACGGCCAAACCAAATTCCATTCTCCAACACAGTCCTAACACCCCAGACTGAAGGGAAGGGAGGCAACTGGACTCTTTTTGCCTTTGGCCTCATTGCCCAGTTCAGCTGTAGGAGACGGACGGAGCCTGTTTTAAACAGACACCCCCCCTGAAAACCCAGACCCCACCCCACCCACCACCGCCAGAAATAAAAGAGGGGGAGGCTCATTTTCCAGGGCCTTTGGTGGGCAGAGAAGGGGCGGCATGAACGTCACCCACCCAGGAAAGAAATCTTTAAAAAGCTCCGGTCAAGGGCTTCTCTTCTTCTGCAGACTCCTGGGACGGCTCGGCTTCCTGCCACTGTGCCCCCCACCCCCTGGCAATTCTCAGAGGGGCTTCTCTCCCACCCGGCATCAGCTGCTGTGGGTCAGTCCTTGGTCTCCCAGAAGCTCCAGCATGTCCTCATGCCAGAAGGACCGGCCCCCAGCAGCCCCACTCCTGATTGGGCCCCTCTGCTGATGCTCGAAAGCCAACAGAAGGCAGGCAGGGTTGCCCAACCGTGTGTGACCTGTTTGGCAGGCTCAAAAATAAGCCCTCCTTTAATTGCCTTCATTAAGGGGTTGATAAACCTTGTTTTCGACCAGGGGCCACACACGCCATGTTGCAGCCAAGTGGGCAGGGCCCAGATATTCATCAACAGACGGGATGGCTCACTCCTGACAGAATTACCTGCACGTTTCACAGAGTCCCCATTTCACCTGCCTCTGGAGACTCCTGTCAACCTTCAGGAGATGCAAGAGAAACAAGACTTCTGCCTCACCTCCAACCTTAATGATAGTCTGATAGTTGGGCCAATGAGAGCCAATAAACTGAACATGGCAAGATGGAGGCCTTGTTGGTGAGGGCTTCCTGAACTGAGACCTTCCCCCCACCTCTCAGGGGAGGTGCTTCTCTCTGAAGGAAGAAAGATGAAGTCTGGGAGGGCTCATCAAGAGTTACCCCTGTCCCTGGGTGCCAGGAGCACCTTTAGACAGAGCATCTGCCCTGACCATCTCAGCTGATCTCGCTCCTGGTCCAGAAATGGCACCGCTTGCACAAACATCTGTCCATGCCATAGGTCTGCCCCAGCTTCTGGTCCTGAGTCACTCAAGGCCTTGCAACCTGCCTCCCTCCCAGGCCTCCCTCCCCATAAATGTCCTTCTAAGGGCCCTGCTCTACAGATCCAGAACCACCTCCCAGCAGGGAGCAGCTCTGCCTTTTTGGCTTGCAGATGGTATCAACTGAAGTGAGCGCCAGGCATCCCAAGCAGTGGGAAGCAGCGTTTCATCCCAGCCAGGAACATCCACACCAATCCACAAAGCAGGAAAACGCAATACTTAGACGCCTAAGAAGCTGAGGAAAGGGCTTTTGGACCCACCAGAAACCCCCCAAAGCCCTGATCTCCCCTTTCTGAATGGCAGCAATAAACAGCATTTTGGGCAGGGCCTAAGAGGGGGAGCAGAGTGGTGGCCGGATCCTGTCTCTCTCGGCTCTTCTCTCTTCTTTCTGGTCTGCTCCAATTCATCCTGATGATCCTCAGCTGCCTTTGGCTTTCTGGAGGACTTCAGCGTTCCTCCCCCCCCCCCCCCCCGGAGAATGGTGAATCTGCTTTTCTTCTCTCCACATTTACCTAAGGATCTGTCTGACCTTTTCTACTCTACTTCAGGAAGCTGATGGGGCCTCCTTTTCTGGAAGCCTGTCAGACCGACACGGCCTCTCTGCTTCGGCCGCTCGCCCTGAAGGGACAGGGGTCCTCCAGGACCAGCTCCCCCGAGCCCTTCCCCCACTCCTGGCCACCAACTTCCCCGAGGTCTCTGCTCTCGTTCTGCTTCTCACCCTGGACTGCCTCCGGCTTTTCGGGGTCTCTGCATGTTCCCCCACCGCCGGGTGAGCTTTCCATCTCCTGCACACCAGCATTTGGGCTGCTGAACCCCGGCTGGGGCCTGGTCAATTGCAAGAGCGATGGCCACATCTCAGCTGACCTGCCCGCAGTGTCCCATGCGGGTTAGCCACCATGGAGACTGGCCTCCTCCGCCCCTTGCCCACCCTGAAACCTTTTGCCAAGAAGAGTGAGTGGGATGGCAGCCAGAAACCTCAGAGGAGGTTGGGGTGGCAGCGGCTTCATTCCCACCCTTGCGTTGAATTACACACACACACACACACACACAAACACTTATTCCTGTACTTTTCCACTGCTCCTGCCAACCAGTGATTTTACTCTGGTTTTTATTCCTTTGGGGCGTGTGACTTAATGGCAGTCCTGACTTGCGCCTGTTAATAGAGGAGAAGCACATCTCTTATTTCGTTCCTTCCCTGACCTGCCTCCTAGGGAGCAAAGGCAGCTCCTTCCCTCGTTCCTCACAGGCCAAAGTCCAGCAAAAGGAGTCCAGGTTTTGCAACATCCTTGATCCTCCAGCAGAGGATAAGAAAAAAGAAATGGCACTTTCTTACTTTTACCTTTTCCTGCCCTGCTCCCCCACCCACCCAGAAGGAGCCCCAAGGAAAGCACCTCCTCCCCCCAGGCCCTGCCCCAGCCCTGGGAAGCCAGGTGGAGGTCCTACCGTGCAGCCAGCAGCCTTGGCCAGCTGATGGGTGGAGAATGGGAAGGCTTCGTTGCTCAGGTCCACATCAAGCACTTCTTGCAGGACGGTCCGGCTGCACAGAGGAGAACATCCCGATGAAAGACCCTCGCCCTCACTGCCAGCCCCAAGCCTCCAAAGAGGGCCTGGCTCCCTCAGAGACAAAGAGCATCGCAGCTGTCCCATGCCAGAGGCCCCCCTTGGCCAGCGCACCAAGAGCCCCTGTTGCCAAGGCAGCTGCAGTGCCAGCACCCGCAGCCACCTGAGTCCCGCAAAGCCTTGGGTCAGCTCAGCTCAGCCACAGACAATTCACACGCCATGGAAGCCCAGCCACAGCCCTCAGACCTGGGCCTTCAGGTTTAAGCATAAGGAGCTTGGTCCTCTCACCCCGCTTCAGGTTTGGTAGAAGGTTAAATCGCTAACAAATTTTATAACAGGTTGGGCACAGTTATCAGAAACAACTGCAGACAAAAGCACAAGCGTCTGAAAACAGAATATTCTGGATCCTGATTTTGTATCAAGAAACCTTAATTTCAAGCTGGACAAGTCATGTACCCCAACTGCATAAGGTCTTTCAATGTTTGCCTTTGAAATTGTGTCCTTTCAGCCTTCATACATGCATTACTACAAACTTTGATCAATCTATTTATCTCCAAACGACTAACGTCTTTCTTATTTTTTTTAAAGTGAAAATGACCTCCTGAAGTAGCTGTCAGATCTTGCACAAGGTGGGCTTTAGGAGGAAAGTCTTAGGCTGAACATTCCAACTTTGGGCAGATTCCTAAAAATCTCAGCTCTCCTTCTCCACCCCCACCCCAACAAAATATACCCAGAATATCTACAGTTTGGGGTGGACAGCTGATTTGACAATCACACATTACATTTCAAAGCCTCCCACACTTCTAATAAATGTGTAGCAAACAGCACAGGATGAACATGGATAGACTGTGAGCTATGATTTTCTTGGGGATATCTTGACCTTCTACATAAGTTTAAGATGGCTGTGAAAGCAAAATATTTGATATTATGAACTGGCCAGCACAGAAAGGAAGAGCAGCTGGTGATTTGCTGTAGGCCTGACCTGTGCTTGTGTTCCCTGGGCTCAGATACCCCAGTATCCCACGTGCAAAGACACAAGCCTGGCAAGTTGGTGAGCACATCCGGCTCTTCCCTTCTGCACAAGGAGCATTGCGCACCAGTGATCTGGGAGGCAACTGTGCAAATCCCCTCCAGGTGGACAAGCAAATGGGGCCCTCCAAGGGCAGCTTTCAAAGCCACAAAGCGAAGAGTCCACCAGCCCAGGAAGAGCCAATTTGGACTCGGAAGGAGTTGAGGCCTGGACCGGCTTCCCTGCTCACCACACCTGGGCCTATCTGGGGGAGACTGGAGGTCAACTGGCAGAAGAAGAAAGCTGCTATCTTGGGTGGCTTCTTTAGTAAATAATTTGGTCCTTCAACTGCTCATACTGGCATGGCCAGCCTAGGCACTCTGCCAAGTGGGCAGGAAGGAGGAGGTAAGACTTGGCACCCTGGGCCTTGATACTATTGAACCCTAAAACAGAGAGATTGAGCTCTTGGGGGGGGGGAAAGGTCACCACTTCTGCATTGGATCAAACTCTGAGACTGACCTGGCAGGGCCTTGAATGCTGATCATGCCCAGCTCTTCCGACTGATCGATCAACTGGCACTGAAAGTGCTTCTCCTGTAGCACCGTCCTGATGTGTGACCAGTTGTACTGGGCAGCAGCGCCCCCAATAGCCAGGTAATAGCCATCCCCTAAAAAGGACAAGAGTCAAGTTGGCAGGTGCAGCAGCTCCCCTGAAGCTGTGGGTTGTGGTGCCAGCTAGCCAAAGGGAAAGGGTAGCTCACAGAGCCCTGCGGGCATGGCTGTTGGATGGATTGATTGGCTGAATTCATCCCCACCGCAATTCAGGAGACTCAGTTTACAAGTGAACTGATGCTCTGTTGACAACTGCCAACACCTTAAATCTTGGCTGCCCACTTTTAGACTGAGGACCAGGCAGACCCTCTGCTGCCTCCAAGTGTCCTGAGACCCCAAAAGCAGAGCTGAATCCCCACCAAAAGCATAACAAACCCTTTCCTGGGACCAGACAATCCAAATTTTGCATTTAATGACATTATAAATAAAGACACCTTCCTTTGACCAAGATGATGATGATGGTGATGGTGATGGTGATGGTGATCATCATCATCATCATCATCATCATCATCATCATCATCATCATAACCAAGCAGTTCAACAATATACTACAAGGAGGAGAAATTGAAAAGTGGCTAACAACTGGGAAAACCTACCTAATAATGAAAAATCCAGCAAAAGGGGCAACACCAGGCAACTACAGGCCAATTATCTGCTTACCAACAACTTTCAAATTGTTAACTGGTGTGGTAGCTGATGCAGTACAACAGCATCTAGTTGAAAACAATCTCTTTCCACCCGAGCAGAAAGGAAACTGCCCCAATAGCAGAGGAACAAAAGATCAACTCCTAATAGACAAAATGATCTTGGAAAACTGCAAGAAAAGGAAGACCAACCTGAATGTGGCATGGATTGACTACAAAAAGGCATTTGACTCTCTGCCACATGACTGGATAATCAAGTGCCTAGAAATAACAGGAGTCAGTAGAAACATCAGAAAATTTGTGCAAAGATCGATGGCACAGTTGCAGGTCAATGGTGAAAGATTGGGAGAGGTTAAGATCAAGAGAGGAATATTTCAAGGAGATTCATTATCACCACTACTATTTGTTATTGTACTGTTTCCTCTGTCAATAATACTGAATAACTCAGGACATGGCTATCAAACATCAAAAACATCTGCCAGACTATCCCACCTCCTTTACATGGATGATCTGAAGCTGTATGGAAAAACATCATCTGAAATAGAATCGCTGCTGAACACTGTCCGTATATATAGCCAAGATATTGCAATGGAGTTTGGCTTGGACAAATGTGCCACACTTACTGTCAAATAAGGAAAAATAGTGAAAACTGAAGGAATCAAGATGCCCCACGAAAATAACATTAAAAGTCTGGATGAGGAAGATTACTACAAATACTTGGGTATCCTTCAAACTGACAACATCAAGCACATTGAAGTCAAGAAAAAGATCAGAGGTGAATACTTCAAGAGAGTGAAGAAAATCTTAAAGTCCAAACTCAATGGAGGAAATACCGTGAAGGCAATCAACACCTGGGCAATTCCAGTCATTAGATACACAGCTGGAATAGTGGACTGGACTCAAGCAGAACTAAAAGCAATGGATAGGAAGACCAGAAAAATAATGAATCATGCCCTTCATCCACGCAGTGACATTGACAGACTCTATCTACCAAGGCAAATAGGTGGACATGGAATGCTGCAAGTACATCAGATGGTTGAAGAAGAAAAAATGGCTTTGGAAGAATATCTGAAGGACAATGATGAAGATGCACTGAAATTAGTATATCAGATGGTATAGGTTCTCTTGCTTGAGCAGGGGGCTGAACTACAAGACCTCCAAGGTCCCTTCCAGTTCTATTCTATTCTATTTCAGATAAATGGCTGTCCAGTCTCTTCTTAAAAACTTCCAGTGTTGGAATATTCATAGCTTCTGGAGGCAGGTTGTTCCACTGATTAATTGTTCTAACTGTCAGGAAATTTCTCCTTAGTTCCAGGTTGCTTCTCTCTTTGGTTAGTTTCCATCCGTTGCTTCTTGTCCTGCCTTCTGGTGCTTTGGAGAATAGCTTGACTCCCTCTTTTTGTGGCAACCCCTGAGATATTGGAACACTGCTATCACCCCTCGTCCTTCTCTTCATTAAACTAGACATACCCAATTCCAGCAACCGTTCCTTATATGTTTTAGCCTCTAGTCCCTTAATGGCATCCTGCTGACCTTCCACCTGCCATTTTCTTGGCACTGCCAGAAATGATTGACCTCAACCAACCATTGGATTTGTAACTGGCTGACCAACCGCACTCAATTTCCATTTACATGGAGGGTACCTCAGGGTTCTGTCTTAGGCCCAGTACGCTTCAATATCTTCATAAACAATTTAGATGAGGAGATAGAAGGAGAACTCATCAAATTTGCAGACAACACTAAGCTGGGGGGATAGACTTTTGAAGATAGACTCAAGATATAGAAGGATCTTGACAGATTTGAACACTGGGCCATATCTAACAAAGTGAAATTCAGTGGTGAGAAAAGTAAGGTTTTACACTTACGAAAGAAAAACCCAAATGCACAGGTATGGAATAGGTGGAACCTGGCAAGAGGGATTTAAGACTGCTAGTAGATCACCATTTAAATATGAGCCAGCAGCCAGCAGCCATTTAAATAGGCTGCATTTACAGAGGGATAGAATCAAGATTATGTGAAATATTAGTACTGCTTTATAAAGCCTTGGTAAGAGCACACTTGGAATACTGTGTCCAGTTTTGGTCACAATATAAAAAAGACACTCTGGAAAGAGTGCAGAGAATAATAACAAAGCTGATTAGGGGGCTGGAGGCTAAAACATATGAAGAACGGTTGCAGGAATTGGGTACATCTAGCCTAGAGAAAAGAAGGACTAGGGGGGACATGATAGCAGTCTTCCAGTATTTGAGGTGATAACACAAAGAAGAGGGGGTCAATTTATTTTCCAAAGCATCAGAAGGCAAAACAAGAAGCAACAGATGGAAAATAACCAACTAAGGAGAAACTTCCTAACAGTGAGAACAATACATCAGTGGAATGACTTGCCTTCAGAAGTTCTGGTTACTCCATCACTGGAGGCTTTCAAAAAGAGACTGGACAACATTTTTCCAAAATGATATGGGGTCTCCTACTTGAGTAGGGGGTTGGACCAGAAGACCTCCAAGATCCGTTCTGATGATGATGATTCACCTTCTTCCAACTTATCCTGCACCGCTGGGCTTCCCTGTGGCATCTCTGGGAAGAGAAGTCCCAACCTCAGCCGCTACTGTGTGGAGTGCCACAGGCTTCAGGGTTTTCTTCCCTCATTTTTAGCATCTTCATAAGGTTTCTGGCGGAACTCATTCACCATTGTGGGGTGAAGCACCATCAATATGCTAATCACGCTCAATGAAACATCTCTGTCCCACTGAATTAAGTGATGCTGTGGGTATCCTGGGGTCTGGAGGCTGTGAGGGTCTGGGTGGAGAACATCAAGCTTCAGCTGAGTGGCTTTAACCTGTTGGGGCCCACCCATTCCAGGACTTTGCCATCTTTGGTGCTGGTGGGGTTGCAATATGGGGGTGCTCTTACACTCATGACTCATGCTGGAGGAGCAGGGGGCAGTCATGGCTAGGTAGGCCTCTGCAAGTTTTCATCTGGCGTGCTAAAGGTGCCTTTTCAAGAGGCAACTGGACTTTGTTTTTCTTTGAAGACATTTCACTTCTCATCCAAGAAGCTTCTTCAGCTCTGACTGGATGGTGGGGAATAAAAGGATTTATATTCCTTGCAGCCAGTTGGTCTTTTGCATTCTTTTAGAGAATTGTTGAGGCCACCTGGAGGCTTATCTGTGTCCTCGGGGTCACATGCAAACCCATCAGGACAAGATTCAGCAGTCCATCTGCATTTAAAAGACCAAGGCCATTCTTTTGAAGACAGCAAAGTCCTCATTTTGGACAGAGGAGACCGCTAGTTTGAAAGTGGGGTCAAAGAGGCCATCTATGTCAAAACTTCAGCTGGTTCAGAGTACAGTGGTGCAAGCAGTTATATGCGCTCCTAGAGCAGCGCACGTTACACCTTGCCCCACAAGCTGCATTGGTTGCTGGTTTGCTTCCAGTGCAATTCAAGGTGCTGGTTTGACCTTTAAAGCTTTTCACCGCATGGGACCGGGCTGCCTCTGCCTGGTCGCATTAGCCCCCCTGCTGGATCGGGCAGAGTAGGCCTGCTGCAGATGCCATCAGCTACGGCCCTTCACTTGAGGGTCCCTGGAGAACTGCCTTCTTTGCCGCGGTGCTCGCCGCATGGAACATTCTTTCCTCCAAAATCAGACTAGGTATCCATCACGTTCTGGCTATGTTGTCAGGCCAGGTGACCTTGTTGAGGGGCCATTTTTATCCTCCCTCTCCTATGGTTTGCATTTTTGCTTTTGTGATATTTATTCAGAAAGTTTTTACACTGTTTCTATCCATTGATGTTACTGATTCTTGTTCACCACCCAGAGTTGTCTCTGGTGATTATATCAATTTAATTGGGGAAAAAAATAAGTAGCCACCAGGCCCTTATTTTCCAATCATACATATTGCCCACAAAAGTGTGCAATATGTATGGAAATAGAAGTGGAGGCCAGATGTTATGGGGAGAGGAGCCCTGGAATGAGGCCCCCTCCCTGGAGGAGCTCTTTCAGCATGGACACAAGTGGGAAACACAGACCGGTGCCCTGAAGGCAGCTTGGGGCCTGCCCTCTCCTCTTCCTCAGCCTGGCCAGCCAGGCAGTCACCCTCCCGGGATCCCAGCATCAGTTGATGGCCCAGACGCTGTTTCTCACCTGCCCCCCCCCCCAGAAATGCTGGGAGGAGGGAACTCAGCAAGCATCTTTTCTCTTGTACTTCATCTGCTAATTGGCCCTAATAAAACTCAGGTGGCTCCAGGAGCCGAAATCATAGATGCTGCTCTAATTGCCTGTCAAGTGGAAGCCTCTCTGGGCTGGCAGCTCCTGCACCCAAAATAATGGCTTGGCAGGATCTGGCTCTGGAGCACTAATCAGCTCTCTTTTTTAGACCCATCAATCTTAGGCAGAGATTGTCAGATTCCCTGGTTCAAACCTTGCAGAACTTGCTAGGAGCAGAACAGCCAGAAGATGACAAAAAAAGAAAACAGCTAGAAGTCTCTGTCAAGGGACAGGGCAAACTGGGGGGAGGGGGTCTGGGGAAAAGGACAGGAGGACATTCCTTCTTCTTCCGACTTGCAATGTCCCTTGTCCACCTGCCCCAGGACAGTAGCCTCCGATTCTCTCCTCCAAGGCTCAGGAAGAACTTTCCCTCGGATTGGGGACTGTCAGCCCTGCAAGGTCAGGGGTCTCTAGGAGTCTTTGAAAGCGCTTTACGGTGCAGCAGAAACTGTAACCGAATCTTGAGAGCCCCTCCCTAGAATCTTTCGACTCGCATCGAGCAGCAGCAGGCTCCTTCCTTTCCCGGGACTCCGGTGCTTTTCCAGCCAGGGCTCGCTGTTCCCTTCCACATCTCCACGCTCTATCATAAGCCCAGCGCATCAGAAAGCATTTTTAGCAGCTTCAAAGGTCCACAACGAGTTGATCTCTCAAAATAGCAGAAGGCCCTTTTGCCCAGCTGAAAAGGGACGGTAATTTTGTGGCTTATCTTCACTATTTTTTCCTTTCCTGCTACTACGTTTCTCTTATTCCAAGTGTGTGTATGGATGGGAGCATCTGGTCAGGTGGGGGGGGGGCTGACTATGGGAAGGTAAATGAAATTGCTACCAGACCAGCGAGGATTCTGACCCCAAAGATGCCAAGCCCACATGGCAGAAAGCGCGAAGGGAGCCTTCCTCCTTGATCTAGGCCAGAGGGGGGCCGGTCCGGTCCCCTTCGCACCTCCAGAGCTGCCCGTTTGGGGAGACAACCTGAGGACGATGCCCATCCCAGAAACCTCATCAGAGGAGGAAATCCAGCTTCTGATCACAACCAGGGCATCTCCCTGTCCATTCTATACATTCTGTTGGCCCAGGAAGTAAACCAGTCCAAGAGAGATGGGGAGGGTCCGTCACCTTCAAAGGCAGGTGCCAGGGCTGAGTCTCGGGGGCCCGGGTCGATCGGACTGACTGTCAAATCACTTTCCACTCCTCCGTCTTTGTTCAGCATGCACGTGTAAACGGTGGCTCCTGGGGAAAGAGAATCAGGCCGCTGTCAAGCCTCGGGGATGGATGGAGAGGAGAGGAAGAAAACTGCCCGGATCCTCACAGCCCATCAGGCTGCAACCCTCCCAGTGCCCATTCCGTGACATTGGTGTCACCTGATTCCCAGCATTTAAGTCACTCCTGCCAGCATTAAAATTCTCCCCCCTCTTCCTACCAGCAGCAACCAATGGCAGTCTCAAGGTCCATCAAATCTGTCCTCTTTGCCAAGGGTCCCAACAGGGGTGCAGTTAGGTGCCCCCACAGAGGCAAGCAGGCTGCCTTCTCAGGTCTGTGGCACCAGCCTCCGGGGCCATCCCATCCTTCCCCCCCCCAGGAAGAACCGAGGAGGGGCCAGGCTGTGAAAAACCGCCCTCTCCTGAAGTCAAGGACCCCCCTTCACATGCCAAACCCTTTTGTCTGTTCAGCAGGGTCTGGCCCTCTTTCAAAACTGTGCCAACCTGCTGGAAACACCTGTGAAGATGCCCCTAGTGAAAAGCTGCAACCCAAGAGGGTGAGGCCCACGTGTGTCATGGCAAAGGTGTCAACCTGGGACCAGAAAGGGCCGGGTTCAAGTCCACCTGAGAGTACAGAAGCTCCCTGGCCGGCCCTTCTTCCTACTGTAAAAGATTTTGCAGAGGCTACCCCCCCCTTTATCGGGGACTTGGTGGACTGAAGGAGCAGCACTGGCTTAGAGGCCAGTTCCTTCGGGGCCAAACTGCAGCTCCAGAACTGGGGCAGGCCGATCCAGCTGGCCCCAGACAATCCTTGGTCTGTGTCCAGGGCCTCTTCGAAAACGGGCAGCTCAAGGGCCCTGCTGGCATCCCCTGGCTGTCTGAGCTCAAGTAGAGGCCAAAGGATGCAGAGAGATGTCAGGGAGACTTGCACTGGAGTCCTGCAGAGTAGCCGGAGGTGGTGGTGGATGGGGGCTGGCCACCTGCATGGAGCACGGCTTAAATACAGAGAGGGGAGGGTGGCCCCAAGAAGGGTTTACAGGACAGTAACAATGAGCCCTCTTCCAGGGTAGACTCAGCCCAAGGCATTGGTTTTGGGGCCCAGGGAGGAAGAGGCCCTACCTGGGGACTTGCGAACATCAGCGGTGAAGAGCCAGTCGGCCGCCTTCCTGGCATCAGGACCCACCAGGTAGAATTTGCCAAAGTAAGACATGTCAAAGAGAGCGAGAGCATTTCGGCAGCTCAGGCATTCCTTCCTGATCTGAAAATGCAGACACAGCCAGGGTGGGTGAGGGGCCAAATAAAGATCCCCCCATTTCTGCTTCCATTCAAAAATCTGATATCCTCTGGCAATCTCACCCAAGACTTCTCTGCTCTGCACCCCTCCCTGAACCCACATCTCCTCACTGAGAGCCGGTCATTTGGCAGAATTGCTCCCGTTAACCCCCTCCACAGGAAGCCACGTCCAGCCCAAGCATGAAAACTGCTGGGCAAGGCAGGGTCTGCAGGGCCCGGAGAGGAGCCTCTCTTTGGCAGCTGCGCAGCGGTCGACCGGGACCCTGACTGCCGTCCTGGGAAGGGGAAGGCAGCAGAGGGGCTTCATTTCCTTGAGTCTGCCTTGCCCACCTGGTGAATCTCTAACCCTAACCCTGAGCTCCCCTGAGCCCTTTGGCCTCTTTCTACTCACACTGCTATGATGAGGAGGGAAGTCAAAGGTGTACTCCTCGGAGAGCAGCTGCCGGTAGGCATCCTCCTCACGGGGCGGGTGGCCGTAAGCTCCATAATAGTTGTAGTCCAGCACCTGGATTGGTACATGAACAGCAGGCCTCAGACCACTCCCTGCAGAGACGCCCTGGGGAGACAGGGGCTCAGAGCTGAAAGCTGGACGTTGTGCTGCGGGTGGGGTTGCAGGCGAAGCCAGAGGGGGCTTCAGCCTGACTGAGCCGTGGAGGGAGGGAGGGAGGGAGGAGTACATGCTGAGTGCACTTGGAGTGGACAACTGGCCATGGCCAGGATATCCTGGGTGGGATTTAGCCTGACCACATGGCTTCCCCTCTAGCCTGCAATCCTGGGATTTCCATGTGGTCTCCCATCCAAGTTCTAATCAGGACTGGCTCAGCTCGGGTGTACAGAGATTGGCTAAGGTGCCCTCACTGGCTGTGACGAAAGAACGTCACCTCGACTGGAGCAGACACGGCCCTCTCTTCCTCTGGAACAGACAGGTTTATATGGCACCCCAGGTGCCTGGGAAGCAGGGCTGCCAATTGCTGGGCTGGTTTATCCGAAATGGTACAAGGTCCAGTATAGAAGAGGACAGCTGCCTGGCTGGGTGGCCCAGAAGGCCCTGAGCAGACGAGGCCGTGCCTGGTTGCTGCACCGCCTGCCTTCTTCCCGCTGCTGCAGCCGCCTCCCCACCGCTTGGCCAGAACAGAACCACCTTCTCCATCCTTGGGCCATTCAAGGGGAGACTTGAATGGAGGCTTCTGAAGGCCTTGAATGACCCCGAAGGGGAAGCAGGTCCCCTGCCCAGCCTTGGAAGAGACTCGCCCGGGGCTTACCGGTGCTCGGCCCAGCGGGTTGAACCAGCCTGGCCTCTCCCACCCGTGTCGCTCCTGGAAGACGCAGCCCTGAAGCAGCAGCTCCTGCGGGCACAGAGATGGTGAGCAGGGAGGAAAGCAGAGCGAGCACCTTGGGAAGCACCTCCTCCTCCAAGAAAAAACTGGAAAAGGTCCTCCTGGATGAAAATTCATCCCTGAAGCCTCTTATTGGACAAGCCTCTGTCATCTGCCTCACAAACCCCACCTCTCCCTGACCCTGGGCTCAATCCTCTGCTCATCCCACACTTTTGCTGCAGCTGGTTGGCGATCTGGCCCAAAGACAGAGCCAGGGACTTCTTCTCTGAAGGAGCATTCTCTAGGATTTGGGGTGGCTCTGCTCCCCCATCCCTCCAGCCCTTGTGGGGGGTGATCCTTGGTCTCTTGGCCACTGGATCCCCCACTCTGCAGGGAGGATCGATGTGGAGAAACCGCCAGGCTGCCTCTCGCACCCAAGGCTGCCCACACAGATCGCTCCCAGGCCTCAATTGCCGTGTGAGTCAGACTACACCAGAAGGGCCAGGCGGTGGCCACGTGGGTCTCTGCATGCCAACCCCTTGCTGTCCCCGGTCTCTTTGCTGCTCCCTTCCCTGGGAAACCCAAGGGCTGCATCTAGAGATGCACCAGGTACAGTGTGCCAGGCACCTGGCTGGGGAAGATGAGGCCACATCAGTGTCTCCCAGAGACAGAACCAAAATGGCTCCCTCTGCTTGTCCCTCCTAGGCTGGTAAAGGCAGAAATGTCCAATTCTTCTGCCCAGAACTGAGCCATAGACAAGGGAAACCGAACTTTGGATATTTTCTGCAAAATTGGTGCCTTGAGGGATGTGCAAGAGAAGTGAAGGGGCAGGGACAGGTTGTTTTGGGGTAAAGAAAATAAACTTGGGATGCAGGGGGCATCATGGAGGGGATCCAAATGCCAAGTCCTTCATCCGCCAACCTCCTACAAGCAGTAAGCTGTGGGGTCACCTGGAGTAGTGCCAGCTTCCCTCTTTTGCAAAAAGCCAGGAGCAACTATCAAAGGGTGGAGCAAGGGAAGGACCATTCTATTGGGAGGGGTAGAAATGCTTATGGAGGGGGGTCTTCCTCGCTGTGGCTCAGCTGATCTTATCCAGAAGAGCTCTGCATTCTTCTGCTGCCCCGCATTTTGCTGTGGCATCCCAGAAACTGAGCCTTCCCCCCAACGCTACTTGGCCTCAATTAATCCAGATTAAACACCAGGGCTGGTGGGGGGAAGGGGCCTAAGGGCCTGGGCTGCCAGTCAAGCATGGAAAGAGTGCCTCAGGGTTTGGTGGCTAGCAGCGATATTAGGCCAACTGGCCACTGCATCTTTGCCTGAGGCACGTGAGGGGGGCAAAGGGTCCGCAATGCACCCAGCAGCTCCGCCCTCACCTCATGCAGAGGGTCCTTCCTCAAGTTACGCCCGGCCAGAGGCTCATCATACGGGAACACGATGGAGTAGTTCTTGGCATAGGACTCGTGGCTCCGCTCTCGAATCCAGCGGCTGTTGCCAGAGAGGAAGCGGTGAAACCTCCTGAAAAGTGAGGTGGACCTCATCACCATGGGGGGAGGGGGAGCATCTCTAGGGGAAGCAGCTAGACAAGGACCCCCGGGGGCCGGCGGATACCTTGGGACCAAGAATGACATCCACAGATCCATGACAGTGGACCCTCTGGCAGCAGGACCCCTGCGGAGGGTGGGAGGCTTATCAGGGGCCAGAGGGCTGGAATCTGTCTATTATCTGTCCCTGCTGAGCTGGAAGAACTAACAGTCTTTGCTACCACAGCAAAAGGAAATGGAAAAGTTCAAGGAAGACCCCACCAGGGGCAGGGGCAGGGCTGGGGCAGGGCTGGGAGGGGGGCTGCACACAAACTGAAAGGAACACCCCCACCCCCACCCCCAATGCAGCAAGAACATTTATCTCACCACCTTCCGCTCTCCACTGGATTAGGGACTAATCCTGAATCTGCTTGGCAGGACAACAGCGGGAAGCTGCTGCTCACCTAATGTCATAGCTGAACATGTCCTTCTCCGGATGTCCGTGGACAATCCAGTGGGCCAGTTCCTTCCCACAGCCTCCTCCAAGCATCATTCCTGTGGAAAGGGAGGGTTAGAAGTCAGAGGGTGTGCAAAGATGCTCCTTTATAAAATGCATCCTCTACCAATTCTGGGATGCTTCTTTTGCTGGACAACTTGGGAGCCACAGACAACCAGATTTCTGCTTTCCTACACATGGAAGAAAGCTATTTTCTGACAAATCTTGCAGGGTCTCACTCGCTTATTAGCTCAGAATGGCCCTTGCAAATTTATTTAAATGTGACCTTTAAAGGCGGCAGCTTTTCACTCAAAGCTACATGGTGATCTCAAGAACTAGAAACTGCAGGAGATAAAATTAACCAGAAGCTCAAATAAGGGCTTCACCCACTGTGGGGTCGGAAGCAATGATGGTAGGAGCAGCCTGGCCAAGGGCAGCTGCTGCTTCTGCACAGCAAGCCCTTTGGTCTCCCAAATCCTCTGGCAGGGTGAGGGTGCTGGGCTGAGTGAGATTTTTGCATCAGGAGCAGCCCTGGGCTCCGGGTCATCCACAAGGCTGTGGAGAGGGGTGGGGTGACCAACGGGCTCCTCTCACTAAATCTTGAATCTATGCCAAGTGCATTTATTTAAATAGGGTGTTTCTCTGCTGCCATATTTATGGTGCTCTCACCTACCATGCTCTTCTAGGATGTGAAAACCACCAGCAAAAGACTCTTCCGCCTCCTCTCCAAAAACACCCCCCCCCCGCCAAGCAAATCTCACTAGGAGGGAGTGCTTTTGGGGAGCCTTTGAAACATTGTTCCCCCCTCCCTGCTCGCCCTCTTCTTACGGACTTGGGCTGAGCACTTTCCACGCCAGGAGCCAGGCAGGTGCGCATTTCCCCAACCCTCCTGCCTGGGAAGGCTGCCAAGGTTACTTTAGGGGCCAAGACGGCTTGCTCCTTACCGGCACTGTTAAAGCCACATCCCAGGAAAAAGCCACGGACTTCTGGCGCTTCTCCTAGGAGAGGCTTATGGTCTGCAGTGAAGGATTCTGGGGCAGGGAGAAAGCGCGAGAGAGGATTAAATGCAGTGCAGCAATTCCAGCTTTAATCCTGTGCACTAATGCTGCAACTTTAGATACGGTATGCACACCAAGAGTCAGACCCACGTCAAGAACTGCAGAGTTCTCTAATTCCTGGGAAAGAAAACTCTCTCTCACATAAACACACACACACACACACATACTCTGTGGAAAGATCATGCCTGGAACACCAGAGACCAGTGCACAAAGGAAGTGCAGAAGAGGAAATAGTAGGGGGTGGGGGAAGGTGTGTGTGTGTTTGTGTGTGTGTGAGAGAGAGAGAAAGGGAGAGGGAGAGAGAGAGAAGCACCAGCCCACTTGCAGCTCCCACTGCTGGCGCAGGGGCTGCAGATAAAGGAACTGGTGGCTGCTTCATCCACCCCAAATGTCTTGCATCTCACCTTGGTCTCTGCCTCTTCCTCAGGTCAAGTCTTACTTTTTTAGAGCTCAAAAAATTCTCCTTGAGAATCCTTGGCAAAACCTCCCCTAATTGAGCTTAAAATACTTTACGGAGTTGTTCATATTTTTAAAAACTGTCTCCAAAACAGTCATCTTTTCCTTACTTAACCCACACATTCCAAGAAAATACCGTTTTGCATTTTTTCTTCAGCTTAATATTTCTTTCATTATGACTAATAGAGGAAAGTAAGAGGCTTAAAAAAGCTGATTCAGTTTCTGCTGGTAAAGTCTATTAATTTGGGGATTGAACTATGAGAAAAGGTGAGCTATAAATATTCTAACTACTTTGACTTCAGAAACTCAGCTCAGTTCAGCACAAAAGACTTTCTTCCTTCTGGCTGATGCCTGGAAGGGCAGCTGTCAAAAAAGCAGCATTTGGAAGAAGCAGGCAATGGGGATGAACCCGGATGAGGGGGGGGGAGCCTTCCCAGACCTTCCTTCCTCCCTCCCATTGGGGACCACTTTCTACCATGGGAAAACAACCCTGCCTCGTCCCTCTCCCCAGTGCCCAGTGGGTTCTAGGCAGAGAGGAAGGTCACCCTCTTCCATCTTCAGCCCCCACCTCCTGATGAATCCCTCTCTGGCTGATTTTCTCCCTGTTCTTTAGCAGCTTCCAGCCATGTTTTGCCTCCACTTTGCCAGGGAAAGGAAGGGCAGGAAGCTCCTGGCTGATGGCTGTTACTGCCACATGGTGCCTGATGCACTAGAACAGAGATCCCCAAACCTTTGGACATCAGGGACTGATTCCGTAGAGAAAGGTTTTTCCATGGACCGGAGAGTGTGTGGTTTTGTGTGCTGCCTGCATCTCACGGATGGGGCTTTGCTTGTTTGTGCAGACCGGTTGCTGGCATGCCGCGGCCCGGTACCAGTCCACGGACTGGGGGTTGGAGACCCCTGCACTAGAAGGTCTCCAGAGAAGATCTGGGAAAGGTCTTCACTTGTGTGGATTTCATACCTCCCTTCAGAACCTTCCCTCCCCAGGAATACCATTTGGCTTGGGGCCAGTCCAAGTGATGGGTCCTCCTCCTGGTGATCCATACAGACCTATGATTAGAGAATGGCCTCATCCCCATCAGGTGACCAAGGAGTGGAGGACCATCCCCTTGGGCAGTGATGATCCAGCCGGTATTGCTGGATGAAAATGGCGGGCTAAGCTTAGCAGAGATGATTGGGCAAAGGCTGCCTTGGCTCTTGTGAAGGGAGTCGGCATTAGGGAGCGCTCAGCAAAGCTGGATACGCAACTGCCATGCAGAAGGCCCCAATCTCTAAATGGGCATTGGAGGCCATGAGGAAGCATTGGCCTGATGGAATGGAGCCACAAGGGCCCGGCAAGGCGAGAGCAGAAGGACAGACCCTTCCACTGGAGCTGAGGGGTGAGAGAATCCACGTGGAGGTTTCCCAGGTGTGGGCCACAAGGTGCATCACCCGCCGAAAGTGCCAGGAGGGAGGGGGAGCTGGGCATCACGGAGGCTCCAGCTGGACAGAGGACAGGGCACAAAACGCTTCTCAGGAGGGAGAAGAGGAAGAGGAACACAACTGGGGTGGTCAGCTGAGTTCAGCCCCTGCTCAGAGTCAGAACTGAAATTATTTATTGAAGTTATGATCCACCTTTATTTGGAGGCTCTCATTTCAATCCAGGTGAAATGTCAAAGAGGAGTTTGCTGAAGAAAGCTGAGGAGAGTTGCCAAGAAAGAAGACAGCCCAATCCACGTCCCTTCGGCCTGCCAGAACCCAAGGAGGCAGCAGACGCAGCGCCGGGAGCCAGAGGCTGCTTCCAGGGACTCAGGGCTAGGCTGCAGTCCAGACTCTCCAGCAGCTTCACCACCTGCTTCGTCTAAGCAGGGCAGTGGGCATGAGCCCAAGCACTCGGGACCGTCAAGGACACGGTCACAACTACGGACAGTGACCGTCTGCCAGGATCTGTCCAGGCACATCTGCCTGGTCAAGAGCCCAGAGAAGCCACCCCTTGCTGCAAACACTACCAGGCTCTGAAACACAAGCCCACCTTGGCAGAAGGCGGAAAGTGGGGGGCAGGCCAAGGAGAGGCAATGGTTTTGGGCTGCAAGGCAAGTCAGCCAAACCCTGATGAAGAGGAGGGGAGGCTGGCGGTAATTGGAACACGCCATTCTGTCAGCTCTTAGCAACCACGCAGATTTCCTCCTTGACGGTTTGTCCTCAGCCTGGCCTCTCATGTCTTCCAACAGTTCACCTCCCTTTGCATGCAGGCCATCCTCCTCATCTCTGTCCTTCCACCTTTGCCAACATTAGAGCCATGCCAGACATGCAGCCCTTCCCTGAATTCTGCCCCCCAATACTGCCAAACTCTCCTATCTGTGGCTGCTGTTCTGCTACTGCCTCTCTTCAGTTGATGGTGGCTCCTCAGCCCTCGGCTGACTGGCTGCTGTCCTCCAGGGCTGGGCAGCCTTGTCCTAAATCCCCAGCTGCAGTGAGGCCGAGTAAGGGGGCCTGGACCTGGGAGGGAGCCAGAATGATGGAGTCCCACAACCAGATTGGTGGCCTAAGGCCCGGATTTTGTGCCACTCTGCAAGTTTGGGTATCACCACCCTGGATGAGTCCAGAAGAGACTGGCTGTGGAAACTGCTCCAGAAGGCCCTCGGTTCATCCACACTTCCAGGCGCTCACCATCCCTGGGCTGAACCAAGTGCCCCTGATAGAGAGGGGCAGAAGGGAAGTTCCCCATCTGGATATTGACCACCAGTGATGAGGAATTCATTAAGAAGAGACAATTGACGATTCCTTTGGTGACAGTGTTTAAATTCAGCTACTGGTATAAGGATTCTTTGATGCAAGACAGAAACCAGGGGAAGACTTGCCCTTCGTCAGTTTCAGGAGAAATTGAATGGAGGGGCTATTCCTACAAGCAGGTTGGTGTGCAAATGAGTGGTGTGGATGACTGAGATTGCAGCTGCTGAATGGCCCAAAATATGTAGAATAATGCCGTCTCTTTTCTGCTATTTTCTCTAATCAAAAAAGTCAATGTAGCCATCTCAGCAAGTTCCATCATCACTATCCCTCCATTGTGGGTAGTGCCAAATCTTTCCATCTTTGTTGCAAGAATCTCTCTGCAGTTGTCATGTACAAGAAAGTTTTAGTTTCTTTATATAAGCTACCTAGCAGGTAAGAGTGTAACAGCAGGAAAGCCTGTACTGAATGCATCTGAAATTCCTGCCTACAGTAATGTAATTAACAACACAACACCCACAAGTCCTGGTCCCAGTCAGGTGGCCACACCAACTCAGTCTCCAGCAAGAAATCTAAACTGAGAGGAGAAGAAACTTGAAGATGGAGCAGGGGAAATAACTGCAGTCTATGTGCCTGCTTGGACTTACTGCCGCTGTTAAGAGATTTCTTCTGTCTTTTCATGCTCTTAGATAGCTTTCCTGTAAGACGGATGATAGTTAAGACAAGTGTGAACTGGGATGGGATTAGATTGGGCAGCAGTATTGCCCCAAATGCTCAAAGCAGCCACTAAGTCCAGACCTTTCATCCTGAGGGGCCCAGGTTGCCAGGCCCTTTGCCCTCCTGAGGCTCCTAATTAATCCTCCAAGATCCCAGGGTCCTGATCTCTGGTCCTTCTTCCCAGAGAGTCTGGAAAAAACCAATTTTTTCCACACATGCCCATCAGTAGTTAAATATGAGAGGCCCAATAATATTATTGCACTGATCCAGTTATTATTGTAGCTGCTCTGGTCCATCTGCTCCTTTTATGTAGTAGATCTATTGTTGCCCTTGTGGTAGTAAACAAGTTACACACTGCATCACCAGCGTGCATATTGCCTGCATGCACATAATTGTCCAAGCTGCATTGCACCAGAACTCAAGTGCCTCCATCTTGCCTCCCACACAAGCAGTGTAGCCAAGACAAGCATATCAAGAGACCTGTGAATCAGCTGCAGAGTGAACCGCCTTTAGTTTTGCCGCCTTGCTTGGCAAAACAAGATGTTTTAATCTGAAGAACTTGGACCATTTGTCCTCTGGCAAATGTGACAGGAACTGAGATATCTTCTTCCTCAGAAATGATGGCAATTCATCATACAAACATAAGAGTTGGCAAGGCAGAGGGCAAAGGCCCACAAAGACACAGTTCCTGTCCAAGACCGATCAATTTTCTGCCATCATTGGGTGCAGAATTTCCTCAAGTAAAAAGGCCCAAACTGAAAGGCCCAGTGCAGAAAGAACTCAATGGCACAGAAACTGACTTAAATCAACCAGATGTCTTCAATGAGACTGGAAGCATCAGGTGAGAATTGGTGAAGTGATAGATCTTGGACCAAGGGGGAGTTCCTCTCCCCACCTGGTTGACTGAGCAAGTGGGAGGAGATGTGAAATACGGGTACAGCACTGGAAGCAGCTCAGCAAGACCATCCTGAGTTCTGCCAGCGGAGGAGTGAGGAGCCTTTGGCGAAAGGTCAGCAGGTGAAACCTGGGGAGTGGCTGCAGCAGAAACCAGTGAATGGAGACTTTTGAGAAGAACCATGCAGGGCTGAGGCTCAGACATGAGGTCTACTCTGAAGAAGCACCAGGGCAAAAGGCAGGACCTCACAGTGAAAAAGTGATGCTTCTTGTAAAGGCAATACCAGCGTCAGGTCGATGCATAAGGGACCAATCTGAAAAATGCCATGATGCAACTAATGCAACAGCCAGGACAGGGCATGACAAGAGCCGTAGCGGCGCAGTGCAGGCTAATTCAGCTCACTGTCAACAGTTTGATTCTCACCCACTCAAGGTTGACTCAGCCTTCCATCCTTCCAAGGACCCAGATTGTTGGGGGCCATATGCTGACTCTGTAAACCACTTAGAGGGCTGTAAAGCACTGTGAAGTGGTATATAAGTCTTATTGCTATTGCTATTTGCTTCAACCTGTGGCAGCCCAGTAACACGTTGCTCGGCCGTGCTCCTGGGTTCCAAGAGAGCTTCCCGGAGATACGAGGGAGAGATGCTTGCCACATTCCACGTTCCTCTTGTCTATTCTTCCCACCTTGATTAAAACAGGGGAGAAAAGAAAAAGAATTAGAACAATAACTTGGGCTTATCTGGATATTGACTATGAAAATCTAGGGACTCTAACATGTCTAGAATCTACCCACTCATTCTGGCCGGTAGGAAAGTCCTTCCACGCCACTAAATACTGAAGGTTCCCCCTCTGTCTATGAGAATCCAGAATTGTTGCACTTCAAAATGTTGTTCACCCTTTATCATTACAGGTTCAGGAACAGGGAGAGGAACTGGTCTAAGGGATGAGGAAACCTCAGGTTTTAATCAACTGCAGTAAAAAATGGGATGGACCCAGTGAAGTGACTTTGGCAAGTCTAGCTCCATCGTAACAGGATTGATAAAGGTGTTTAATGGGGAAAGGCCCGACAAACTTTGGTCGCATTTTTTTAGAAGGTTAAAGTGATTGCAAAGGGGAAACCTTCAGTATTTAGTGGCATGGAAGGACTTTCCTACCGGCCAGAATGAGTGAGTGGGTTCTAGATAGGTTAGAGTCCCTAGATTAGTGAAACATTTTCATAATCAATATCCTGATAAACCTAAGTGATTGTTATAATTCGTTTTCTTTTCTCCCCTGTTTTTTGCAGGTTTAATCTCTCTCTTTTGGGGTGGCAGCATGTCAGGTCCACTTTTTCGGGTGCCCTGCCATTCTGGTGGAGGGGGGAGAAGGACACTTTGGGGAAGCATTCTTTGCATACTCTCGTTTTTGCTATAATGCTGTAGCTGCCTGAGAATTAAGGAGAGGGATCATCTTCGGAGACAGAATGGACTCCCTCCCAGCCGGTTCCAGCCTGACTCCAAGGTCGCTATGCCCTGAAGCTGAACTGTTATCTGTTCTGTGCTTCGGTGTTCTCAAAACAACATTGTGGCATTGCATTGGCAGCTGGTGGACTGATCAGTAGGGTTGGGTCTCAAAGTGGGAAGAATAGCTTGGTACTTTGCGCTGGAATGTCAGATTCCACTTGACTTTACTGCAACCACTGTTTGTCAGTAAAAGTTCTTTTGATTAACCACATGGCATCAAGAGTTGTACTTTCCTGAGAGGGACAGCTGGGACAGGTCCTTACATTAATAATTGGGAATCTGCAATAGTGGTCAATCCGGAGAGGCACTCACCTCTACCGTGGGGACCGTGCAAGGAATGTTCACATAAGGCAGCAACCAAGAGGAAGCTGAGTGCTGGAGGGAAGCCTCTGCCAAGGCTAACCCCACAGCAGATCTCTCCGAATGGATGGAGGTTGCCACCCTGGGAGATTCATCAAAGCCCAGGTTGTCCATTGGCGTCAGAAAGAAAGATGACTGGGAGGGGAGGACCAAGAAAGTAACTCTCACTCAAGGCAGCCAAGGCAGCCAACGATGCTACTGGCAAGAGGAGCTGGAAGAGCTCAGATATGAAGAGGAAGAAAGTGGCGAGGTTGATCATGTTGACTTCCTCATCAGGCAAATGAATCGGGGTGGTGGTGAATGAACAAACTCAGTTTTGGAACAGTACCTTAGATGCTTTATTAATTATCAGCAAGACAATTGGACTGATCTTTTACCATTTGCAGAAGTGGCATACAATAATTCTGTACACAACAGCATTGTAGTTTATTAAAACCATTTGGATTGTTGAGACTTCGATCCTAGGTAGCGGCAGATATTTCTCTGCTAGGGTGCAAAGACATAAAAAATATATGCCATTATCTAGGATTGAACTCTCAATCTTCCAAGTGGAAGGCAAATAGCTTCCCTGCTAGGCCACCATACCGCTCTTTGGTTTGTGGCACTGCCCAGCACCCTTCTCATGCCACTGCCCTCACCCCTTCTGCTGACCCACCAGGGCTACAACTGAGCAGGCTCAGCTCTGCCACAGCACGGGCAGCTGCCAACTGAGGCAGCACCAGTGTAGGCAGCGAGGGGCAGAGCAGGTGAAGGGCAACCGCGCACTGGGCAGTACTACAAACCAAAGAATGGTGTGGTGGCCTAGTGGTGAGGCTATTCACCTCCCACTCAGAAGGTTGAGAGTTCAATCCTAGGTAATGGCTCTATGAGAATCCAGAATTGTTGCACTTCAAAATGTTGTTCACCCTCTATCATTACAGGTTCAGGAACAGGCAGAGGAACTGGTCTAAAGGGTGAGAAAACCTCAGGTTTTAATAAACTGCAGTGCTGCTGTGTACAGAATTAGAATAGAATAGAATAGAATAGAATAGAATAGAATAGAATAGAATAGAATAGAATAGAATAGAATAGAATTATTGTATGCCACTTCTGCAAATGGTAAAAGGTCAGTCCAATTGTCTTATTGATAATTAATAAAGCATCTAAGATACTGCTCCAATACTGAGTTTGTTCGTTCACCACCCGCCCCATTCATTTGGGGGTGATGACTAGAACTTGAGTCCTTGGTCAGTTCCTAATAAATCCAGGAAAGCTCGCCAGAACTTAGAGGTGAACTGCACCCCCTATCTTAAATAATGCATTGGGGTACCCCATGTAGTCAATAAATATGATGCAGGAATAGTTTCACAAGACCTTGAGAGGAAGGGATCTTTTGGCAAGGGATAAAATGTACTTGCTTGGAGAATAAATCAGTCACCACCCAAAGCGTATTTCCTGCGCTTTCTAGAAATTCTATAATAAAGTCCATAAAAATCTCTCTCCAGGGTGCTGACGGCTCAGCTACTGTTTGAAGGAGTCCTCCAGGACTCCTTTTCCCTTGCTGCTGCTTCACTGAAGTACTCACTGGACAGCTGGCAACATAGCTTTCAATGCCTTTCTTGAAGGATGGCCACCAAAATTGCCTCTTGACTAAGTGCAGCATTTTCACAAATCCAAAATGACCCAGCATCTTTGAGTCATGGCAGGTCCTTAGCACCATAAGTTTCTGTCTTTCTGAAATATAAAGTTTCTCCCCCACCCACTGCTATGAGTTTAAAATCACTTATCCTTCAGGGCTGCTTTTAAGGCAGATGTCACATCTTTGGGTATTGGAGCTTTTGCTCTTCCTTGAGCCCAGGTGGTCACTTAGGCGGCCAACTGATGTGATGGGAGCACTGGTTCAATTATTTCAGCTTTGGAGCAATTGTACTGCAGTATTCGTGACAGTGCATCTGCCAAGAAGTTCTTCCCCCCAGGAAGATAGCGCAGGGTGACGTTAAAGTGGTTAAAATATTGTGCCCATCATGCTTGTTTAGGAGAAAGCTTGAGAAGGGTTTTTAGCACCTCTAAATTCTTGTGATCAGTCCATACTTCAAAAGGTGTTTTACTCCCCTCTAAGAAGTGTCTCCAAGACACTTACGCCCATCTCACGGCGTAAGCGTCTTTCTCCCACACTGCCCATTGTTGCTCAGTCTCAGAAAGTTTTTTGGAGGTGTAGGCACAACGCTGCAATTGTCCACTTTTATTTTCCTGCAGTAGCATGGTTCCCACAGCCACATCACTAGCATCAGCTTGTATAACAAATGGCTTCTCTGGGTCAGGGACCGGTTTGGCTGCAAACAAGTGCTCGAGCATCTCAAAAGCAGCTTGGCATTCCATTGACCATTTAGGTGGTTGACTAAGTTTAGGTTTGTCCTCTCCATTTGTTTTTAGTAAATTCATAATGGAGAGGGCTAATTAGGCAAACAAGGGAATGAACTGCCAGTAAAAGTGTGCAAATCCTAGGAAGCTTTGCACTGCAGCTGCTTCCTAGTACGGGGTGGTGTCCAATCCAACACTGCTCTGACTTTCTCTGGGTCCATTTCAATCCCCTCATGTGAGATGCGGTATATTAGGGGGCAGTGACCAGCCTCCTTGCTGCGGTCATCCTTCCACCAGCTGCTGATCTCCTGGCTTCTGCACCACCCCAAGCTGTTGCAAGGCCTCTATTAGGTGCTGCAAGCTCAGAGGTCGCTGACCATCCACCTGCGGGGGCTGCCAAACTCCCCACTGCTGCAGGGGCCTCAGACTGGGGTTCTCTCTCTCTGTGGGGTTGGAGGCCCTGGCAGGGGATTCCAGGGGCTGGAAGGCTGTCTGATCTGCAAAGAAGGGGCTGGAGGCTTCTCTCGGCAGGAGTTGATATCTGCTTCTCTGTCCTAGCCCTTCAAATCTCTCCACTGGCTGGCTACAATCTGCAGACAGGCATTCCCACTCACCCGAGCCCTCAGTGGCAGACGTCTTGGTAGCTCTCCACTGGTCTGCTTTTGAAGTCTTTGTGGGTGGCAAGGCAGTCTCGAGGCATCTGGAATCTCCGCTGGGCTGGTTCCAACCTGACAACCAGATCAGCTCTCCTAGCTGCTTGGGTTTTGCCTCCAGCCGGGAGTCCTGCAAAAGCTCTTCCTCCCTCTGCTTGTTTGCTGTCACTCCCCCCACTGGGGTAGCAGTTGCTGCCGGGTTGCCGGCTTCAAGCATTTTTTTTTCTCCATAATGAAATCTTCTCCTGAATTTCTGTCAGCTACCCTCAAGTCTGGGGACAGCGACTGGGGCTCAGGACCCCTAGAAAGTTTGGAAAGTTTGTAGATTTTGGCTTAATGTCATGGTTCCGAAAGATGAAATTCTTCAAAGAACTTTGAGGCATTGTTTACCTTAAAGAATCTTTAATCGAGCAGCATAGCTTCAGTATGTACATAGTTGAAGCCAAAATCTGACTTCCCCTCCCTTCAGCACATAGATCAAAGCACAATTCCCTCCTACAACTAACAGTCATAAATCACATTCTCCAATTAGTTTGAAATGCTGGCTTCCCGCCCAGTTTCCTCTCCCGCCATCCTTTATCAGCTCTTGTTACGATATTGAATGTTTAACTAACTCCCATTGCATTCCTCCCCCTCCCCCCAGCATCATCTAACTCTAAGAGTAAAACAACAGAAAGAAAAAGGCTGCATCTCCATCATTGTCAAAGCAAGAACATCCAATGTTAGCAGCATTGACAGCGGTAGCCTTTGGTGGCATTCGCATTTAGAGAGTTTGGCATACAGTTTGCTGGCTCATAGTTTTTGAAGGACAGTCCTCACGAGCTTCACATGCTCCACTTTGATTTCAGTGTAGATTAAAATGTCATCCAAATACACAGCACCCCCTTATACAGATGGTCATGCAGGACATCATTAATCAATTGCATAAATATGGCTGGGGCCCCTTGTAGTCTGAAAGGGAGCACTTTAAATTGGAAACAGCCCAGTGGGCGGTTAAAAGCACTTTTCCACTCATCTCACTCCCTAATCGTCAGTAATAGGCCTCCCACAATCCAGTTAAGTGAAGATTTTGCCCTTAGCAAGGTGGGCCAGCATGTCTTTCATCAGAGGCAGGGGGTAAACGTTCTCTATGCATACAGCCTTTAACCATTATAGTCTATGCATAGATGAAGGGTCCCATCCTCCAGTTCATATAAGGGTTCCACTTTTTCAGCCAGCCCAGCCCTAGGACTAGTGTTCTTTCCATTACAGGTGCCACTATGTGTCATTACTTCCGAGTGTGCCCCCATCTGCATGCCTATGGGCAAAGGTTGCTGGGATGCCATCCACGACAGAGCCATCTAACTGACAAAATGCCATTGGGACTTTTAACTGCCTCAGTCAGATTCCCAGTTTCTTGACCAGTGCTGGGTTTACTAAGCACCCAGTACAACCCAAATCTAACAAAGCTCTGAGATTAGCTTTCACCCCGGACCCAGGAAAGTTCAGCTCTACAGGGACATCACTGGTGTGACTGGGTCACTTATGAGGGGGTCATTGTCAGAATCGGTGTCTGTGAACCCCTGGCCGTCGTCTGGTGGGGTCAGAGTTCCTTCAGCCCTTTTTGGTGTCGGGATGAATTCCATGACCTCCACTCCTTTCAGAGCTGGGGTTGGGCTGGTCTTCTTTGCTGGACACCCAGTTTTACACTCGGCAGCCTGATGCCCCTTTTGGCCACACTTGAAGCAGGCGGTAGATCTGGCTTGAAAAGTTTGAGGCTTAGTGGTTTCTCTAAGGGGGGCTACTGGAAACTGAGCCGAAAGATGAAGTACCCAACCTTCTGTGCAGCTTAATTCCATAACTTTGTGACAGTGGTGAAGAATTACCAAAAGAACCAGTGTTTACCAAAGCCACCACCCATAAATGTGACTGTGAAGATTTAAAAAATCATGTTGAGGGAGATGTCTGGAGGTCCTTACCTGGTCCACAGACAGTTGATTTAATTCCAGTTTTCTCCAGGACTGGGACTCGGTTGATAGCACCATCAATATGCTGTGTAAATACATCCCAGTCCAGATTGAAGAGACCAAAAGCAAAATTGTCCAACATCTGGAAGAGCAAAATACGCATTGCAGACATTAGGCACTGATTACAACATGTCAGCCATCAGACGACTGACACCATAGACATGGCGGCAAATAACGGATCAGATTCTCCCGCTGCTCCCGGCTTTTGAGCCACACTTTCTCCTCCAAACTGTTTCTTTCTTGCTGCCTGAACTCAGCACTATTATTGAGATCACCTCTATCCACCAGGAACTTTGCTGGTGGAATAAGTCATAGAATCACAGAATCACAGGGCTGGAAGGGACCTTGGAGGTCTTCTAGTCCAGCCCCCTGCTCAAGCAGGAGAACCTATACCATTTCAGACAAGTGACTGTCCAGTCTCTTCTAAAAACCTCCAGTGATGGAGCGGCCACAACTCAGTGAGACAAGCTGTTCCATTGATTAATTGATCACGATGTCAGAATTTGTTTCCTTCCTTCTAGGTTGGATCTCTCTTTAACAAGCTTCTACCATTATTTCTTGTCCTGCCCTCAGGGGCTTTGGAGAACAAGTCAACCTCCTCATCTCTGCGATAGCCCCTCAATATTGGAAGAGAGTTACCATGCCCCCCCCAATCCTTCTCTTTAATATGCTAGACATGCCTAGTTCCCTCAACTATTCATCATATGATTTAACCTCCAGCCCCCTAATCATCGTTGTTGCTCTTCTCTGCAGTCTCTCCAGGCTCTCAGCATCTTTTTGGTATCATAGTGACCAGAACTGGATGCAACAGTATTCCAAGTGTGGCCCCAGGTCAGCTCTTCCTAGTATCCTGAATGTCCACCATTCTCCCAGACACTTTGGAGACCAGGAACCTGGGAATCGAGGTGCATTTCCTGGATGGGGAAAAGGCTCTGCACAGAGAGCAGTTCTTATGTAACAAATGCAGCTTCCCTCATTTGCTCTGCCTGAAGAGTTTGCCCTCAAAGGGAGCCTTTGCCCTCAGGCATCAGCCCAGGGCTTCAGGAAAGGAAAGGACGCTTGAGCCTCTGCTCCTCTGATTAAACCTGGCCTCTCTGATCAGTCAGATAAAGCAATGGCCTGTTAATCTGTGATTAAATCAACCGTTCACCATTAATATTCATGCAAGAAGCCCTCTGCCCATCCTGCATCTTCTGTAAATCAGTGCCAAGTCACAACACTTGATTCTCACCGAATGGCAGGCCCGGGCCAAGACTGCTCTTCGCCTTGAGGAAGGGGGGCAGGAAAGGTGGGCCAGGCCTGCAAGCAAAGGTGCAACCCACATTCTATCCGGCACATGATAGGAACACACAGGGAGCCACCCTGATATGCACAATAGATGGGGCGCTGGCTACTAGGAATATGGCTCTCTTTCCCCAGGTCCAATCCAGACCATGTTCCCCAACCTGAGCTCTTCCAAACCTTTGGGGGAGAGGAGGAAATAGAGGAGCAAAGCATTTGCCTTGTGTACCAGTTATGCCCTTTCCTGGATAAAAAGGCCTGTCCGGTCACTCCTGCTCTGGCCATCTCCCGTTTGGACTACTGCAACATGCTCTACATGAGGCGTCCCTTGAAAAGTATCCAGAAGCTTCAGCTGGTAAAAAAGGGGGCCAGGTGAGCAATTTTTGGCATCTAAAGAATGGCACACGTAACACCTCTTGCATGAGCTGCACTGGGTGCCGGTCTGTTTGTGGGTCCAATTCCAGGTGCTGGTTATGACCTATAAAGCCCTACATGGCCTGGGGCCAGGCTACCCATAGAACCGGCTTCCGCCCATTACATCGGCCCATTCCACGCGGTCAGGCAGGGAAGGGATGTTAAGGAGATCCAGGAAGAGAGCCTTCTCTGCCATTACCCCCATCTTGTGGAATATCCCCCCCCCTGGAGGTGAGGTGGACCTCCCCCCTCTGCTAGTCTTCAGGAAAGGGGTGACAGCCTGGCGGGCAGATGAGCAGGTGGCCGTGGGGCTGGTTAGTCCCCTGAAAGCCCTCCCTTTGCCTTTTCAGCTGATTTTTAACAGGGCTTAATTATTTTTGCCTCCCTCTAAAAGAGTATAATTTTGAAATTTTAATTCTAACATTGTTAGAATTAAAGGTTGACTCAGCCTTCCATCCTTCCGAGGTCGGTAAAATGAGGACCCAGATTGTTGGGGTCAATATGCTCTGTAAACCGCTTAGAGAAGGCTGTAAAGCACTGTGAAGCGGTATATAAATCTAAGTGCTGTTGCTGATGTAATTTTATATGCTGCAAATTAATAAATAAAAAAGCCAATGTGAGAGGCAAAGAGGGCTGAGGGGTCCACACAGCAGCTGCCCAGGTGAGACCCTTCCCCAGCAGCCTCTCCTCTGCTTGCCAGGGAGCAAAGCTTTCAAAACCAGGGGGTAAATCTTAAATATCTTTGTGGCTGTGATTTTTTTATGTGCCACAAAATCTCCTTCTGAACACCTGGTTTAGCACCCAGCCCCACCAACACAGATCCCCACCCAGCTGCTGCAGCATTAGCACTTCCTTCTTGTGATTCCTTAAAAACACAACTCACCTCCTCACAGAAGATGGGGTTTGACTCATAACCACCCACAGAAAGGGCATCACCTTGGAGACGCAAATACACGGAGGCATCGTGGTCTCGAACATTCGGCATGTTCTAAAAATACCCAGAGAAAATCACTGTTCAGCCTCAAAAAGATTCTGGGTCAGCATTTTCACCGGGAGGGGAGCTCTCTCGGCTGCCTCCTGTTCCACCTCACACCAAGAGAGCCAAAGAGGTGAAGGGCGGACCCCTTGCTGGCTGCAGACCCAGAGACCCACTAATCTCAGGTCACACAGAGGATCCCTTTGGAGTTTTGCCTACAGTCTCCCATCCTGTGGCTTCCATTGAGGGAGGAGCAAGCTGAGGCTTCCTCCTCTCTGTCCTCCCCTCCGGAATGGCTGGGAAAGAAGGGCAAAGGGTCCCGGGCCTCTCTCTACACGCACCAATGCTGCTGCTGCCTTCCAAAGGAGCCCCTGCTGAAGACCAGCTGCTCCTAAGGCCCAAGAGGATCCCCTCCCCGGGACCACCGAGCACGGCTGGGAGAGCCTCTCTCTCCTCAGGGTGGCTGCCAGGATCCCAGCGATTCTAACTGGGGACTCTGGGAGCTACAGGGCAACCCTGAAGGGCCAGGCTGGGAAAGGCGCTCCAGAGCCCTCCAGAGCCTCCAGAGTTGGCACTCCTGACCTTCAACTGAGAACCTTTCTGGGTCTCCCTTTTTTCAGCACTGGGCAAGATTATTGCTTTTCCGCATATCTCCAAGGAATGTACAACTCTCAAAATATGACTGGTAAGTTTAAACAGCGGCACAGGAGTCCTGCCTTGGCGATGCAACCTCAGGTACTGAGGAAGGCCAATCGTGCCAACTTCTATCCCTCAGGGCTGCTGCCAGGGGTAATGGAGGATGCTTTAGGATGCATCTACCTGAGGTTGCTGGCAGGAGGTGAGCCCTAATGCATGGGAATGGACAAGAACAATAGATTACTGAATAACAGAGTTGGAAGAGACCTTGGAGGTCTTCTAGTCCAACCCCCTGCCCAAGCAGGAAACTCTATACCATTTCAGACAAATGGCTATCCAATCTCGTCTTAAAACCTCTGGAGGCAAGCCGTGCCACTGGTTAATTATTCTCACTGTCAGGAAATTCCTCCCTGGTTGTAGGTTTGTTCTCGCCTTGATAAGTGTCCATCTGTTGCTTCTTCTCCTGCCTTCTGGTGCTTTGGAAAATAGGTTGACCCCCCCCCCTCTTCTTTGTGGCAGCTCCTCAAATATTAGAACTGCTATCATGTCACCCCTAGTGACAATTCCTGCAACTGTTCTTCGTATATTTTAGTCTCCAGCCCCTTTATTATCTTTGTTGCTCTTCTCTGCACTCTTCCCAGAGTCTACATTGCAGCAACGAAAACTGAATGCAGGATTCCAAGTGTGGTCTTACCAGTGCAGTATAAAGCACTTTGCGTGATCTTTATTCTATCCCTCGGTTAATGCAGCCTAGGACTCCATTGGCTTTTTTGTGGCTACAGCACATTCTGGCTAATATTTAAGTGATTGTCCACCTGGACTCCTTGGTCCCTCTCACAGTTACTGCTATTGAACCAGGTACCACCTATTCTGTTCCTGTGCGTTGGGTTTTTCTTGCACTGAACACAGTCCTCATTCCAGGGAAACTCTCCTTCATGTAATCCTCCAAGTCTGGAAGTTGGGCTGTGGCGCCTTGCAGAGCTTCCCCAGTGGAGGCTCTCCCAGTCCCAGATGGATGCCCTGCCCATCCTCTGAGGCCACAAGCTGAAGCTGTGCGGGGTCCGGGCTGCTGGCCCATCTCTGTCCTCCACACCCAGTGATGCCCTTTTGTGGAGACCCTTCAGCAGCCTTGGAGGGCCCTCTAGTGGCAGAGCCTGGTTCTCCCGCAGGAGACCATCTTCAGGGCCATCAGGCCTCTTCAAAACTGTTTTCTCTAAGAATTTTTTCAAATATTCTTACTATATTCTTCTGAAACATGCATTATACATTCTGTATTTTAATATTGGTGTTTGCACAGTATACACTAATATTCTGATAACTTAGATCACTGAACACAGAAAAAAGGCATATCAATATTAATGATTTAAAATGCCAATGTTAATAGACATATTATTTTGCTTTTTCATCCATATAACATTAGAAAACTGCTGTGTATGACATCAAATTATTTGTTGGACAACAAGGGTTTCTGTCTTAAGTAATGATATCCCTACTTATTACTGGTGCATGTTGAAGAAAAATAAAGCAAATCTGACAACTGACTAAAAAGAAAAAAAGGAAGAGGAAAAAAAGCTGTTTGGTTTCTAAGTCCCTCTTTTTGCTTTTGTGCTAATTCACAATATTAACAAAAAATTAGGCACCCTTAGAAACTAAACTGCATATTTTGCATGCTGTATAATATGCTGTTTTTACATGTCCACCCAATGTGGTAAAATGTTCCTATCTATCTTGATATCATTGAGTTGCACACCATCTCTAAAACATTTTACACCAATTTTCTTTTAAGTTGTAGCTTAAAGTAAATTTTATAGATTTTGTTCACAAATTTTCCCATTTTGTACTAGTTTTTTTTCCCCATCTATTTTATACACTTGAAAAAATCTCTGTCGTTTCTGAGTAAATATATGTGCCCTAATAAATGGTATTGGTTTTGTACAAGCATTTCAAATTCTGTCATTTTGTCTTAATGTCCTTCTTTCAGTCTTAATGAATGATTGTATCCTTCCAATAATTTGTCAATACATCAACCATGGTATATTCTGGTCCCCAGAATATTAATCTATTTAATCTATTCCTTGACTCTGAATGAACCATGTCTGCATATGTAATTACATTGTTCTTTCTGTAATTATCTCCAGCAGGGAAAGCATTTATAGGAGAAGCTAAATATGAAATTGTTGATCTATCAAACTTTGTCTAGTATCTGTGAAGTCCATTGGCTAAGCCAGCTCCTTCCAGTTTTTCCATTCTGCTCTTTGGGAATTTTATGCACGCTGTTATCCATGACCAGCAACTTGCTTTATCGTGCAATTTAAAGTTTGGAAAGACAAGACCATCTCTCTCTTTGGAATCTTAAACAAGTTTTACTTTAACTGAGTCTTTTTCCATTCCATAAGAATTTGCTGAGTGGTTGTTGTTGTTTTTGCCATTCTTATGACTCTTTCTGAGATTTTGATTGGCACCATTTGGAGCAAATAGTTTATCTCAGTATGGACAGAGCTCAGGGTTGAAATGAAGGGTCCCTGGTTGTCTCTGAGCTTGATGGTTTTCTTGAAGACATTATCCAACATGACGGTGTTACCTAGTTTGGTTACTGAAACTACTGCAAGAAAACAACTAAGCTCAGAGCACAGTGGACCCCTCATTTATCCAGGGCAATACATTCGTTTAGATAATGCGATAATATCTTCTACCCAAGATAACTTTAGATACCTCCACTTTTCTATATTTTTTTAAATTTCTTGCCATAATTTAACATTGTTATTTTGATACAATTCTTCATAGATCCCTGTCAGAGGCAGACCAATATATTTTGCTGAGTGAGCTAATAGTCAGATTCTTTCTGCAAGAGTAATTTCTCCCTGCATTAAATATCTTGTGATTATTTTTGTTTTTTTAACAGTGATTTCATATCCAAAACTGTGAATTGTTTTCATTTTATTGTTTTTTGTAATTCTGTGATGCTTAGTACTACATCCCTGGTTCGGGGGGGGGGGGAGGACCTCTCTTGACTCTGAGGCTGTATTTCTAAAGATGCCAGTTAGGAGAGCCTTTCCCCTTTTTTGTCCACCTTCAGTGTGATCAAGACACGGTATGGTTCCCTCCCACCCTAAACAGGGGCCTTTGGTTTTCCTCACCCAATGCAGGCGTTTGCATTGTCCCTGGAAGTTAATCCTATCTGCCATCTGCCATTGTTCCAGCTGGCTAGAATCCTCCTGAATCTGCCACTGTCTTCTATTCCCCCTATCCTTCAGTTAGGTGGAAAGAATTCAGAAGAGGATTGGGGAGACCCTGCTGGGGAACAGAGCACACGAAAAGCATCTGGATGTCTTGGTGGGTTACAAGTTGGAAAAAAGCAAAGGTGACCTTTGGCTGAAGTAAAACATCAAAATCAAGAGCAATCATCAAACCTCTGTCTTCTATGTTGCTTATACCACATCGTTTTAGGGTTTGATGCCGACATGATGCTGACATGTGTCCAGAGGAAAACAACGCAGATGACAAAAGAGCATGGAATAAAAAGATGTAAGGATCTTAGAATACAGAATTATAGAGTTGGAAGGGACCTTGGAGGTCTTTTAGTCCAATCCGCTGCTCAGGCAGGAGACCCTAGACCATTTCAATAGAGTCAAGATCACATGAAGAATTAGTAGTGCTTTATAAAACTTTAATAAGACCACATCTGGAATACTGCATCCAGTTTCATAAAAACTGGATTTCATAGAGTTTTCATAGAATACTTTCTGATTTTCTATGCTTCCAAAATTCTGTGTAAATGTTAAAGCTATGGTATGTGTTACATTTGAAAAAAATATTCCTGCAAGCAAGGTTAAGTAGGAAAACTTCCTGCCCAGTAAATAGTGGGAAGCAGACAGGAAGCCAGATGAATAGACAGGAAAATTCAGCCCCCCCCTTTGCCCCCCATCATGGAGTCACATTTATAGTTCAGGGAAAGATGGCAATCCTACACTGAGAAGGGAGGGGGACCCTCTGAGCTGCATATGCAACGAGTGTGACAAAGGGTGTGTTCTCCCACTATGCAAAGATGCTTAGAATCAAGGGAGGACACCCGAATCACTCACAGCACCTGTGGCTACTAACATTTGTATCTGCCCACCGCCGGACTGACCTGGATCCCCTCGATCTTCTCTGTCACTACATAGGCATGGTGCATGGAGACCAGGGGCACCTGGACGCCGGCCATTTCCCCCAGGGCTTGGGCCCACACACCTGTGGGAGAAGGAAAAGAACCGCCATCATCCAAAGGGCCTGGGTGGGGGAGGGCTTGGCTTTGAAGAGGAAGCAAGGAAGGGGAAGCCAGAGAACGAACCTGGCCGGGTAACCCTTGCAGAAAAAAGTACTTTGGTCAAGCACAGAAGAGGGAGGTCAAGCCTGCCATCTTCTCTCCTCTGCTGACTAGCCATGAACTTAGGGGTGGAAGCTGAAGAGAGCCCTCTCTCTGTCCCGCCACGTCAATACCGAGCCAGTAAACAAGGGGAGCAAATAAGGGTTTTACACCTGCTGCAGGTAGAAACTCAACTCCTAATTGGAAGGGAAAGTAAAGGGACTTGAGAAAAGGGTTGCTCCACTGAAAAGCCTCAGGGAAGAAAAAAATGTCCTGGATAGAACAGGTGGCCAGGCGGAGAAACACTTTACACTGCACTGCTAAGTCCACACTTGGAATACAGTAATACATCCAGTTCTGGTCACAGCACAAAAAAGACGCTGAGACTGTAGGAAGAGTACAGAGAAAAGAGAACAAAGGTGACTAGGAGGGTGGAGGTTAAAGCATACAATGAACAGTTGCAGGAACTGGATATGTCTACTCTAACCAAGAGAAGCGCTAGAGGTGACATGATAGCAATCTTCCAGTACTTGAGGGGCTGTCAGAGAAGAGGGGATTGACCTATTCTCCAAAGTACCTGAGGGCAAGACAAGAAGTAGCAGGTGCAAGATTGTTAAAGAGAGACCCAACCTAGAACTACAGAGAAATTTCCTGTCAGTGAGAACCATTAATCAGTGGAATGGCTTCCCTTAGAAGTTGTGGCTGCTCCATCACTGGGGGTTTTCAAGAAGAGACTGGACAGCCATTTGCCCAGGCTCTCCTGCTTGAGCAGGGGGGTGAAGACCTCCAAGGGCCCTTCCAGCCCTATTATGCTATGTTCTACCGTGTTTTCCCCAAAATAAGACCCGGTCTTATATTATTTTTGCCTCCAAAAGAGGCATTAGGTCTTATTTTCAGGGATGTCTTATATTTTTCGTGACACCTGCCTTGCCTCGTGGTGGCGGCACCAACAGCCCTGTCCAGCAGGAAGCTGCGTGGCACATCATGCTGCTGCCGTCACGAGGCAAAGCAGGTGGGGGAGGGGTGGAGCTGCCCCACACGCCCTGCACCCGCTTACTTCAGGGCCCCCCCAGCCAGGCCATTCCTTGCTCGGCGACCTTCCCTTCCACTCCCCTTCCGAGCCAGACTGCCATGCTAGGGAGGATGGGCGGGGTAGGCCCGGAGCCAGGGGGGAGTGACGGCAAAAGGCTCTGCTGCCGCTGTGTGCCGCTGGAGGGGCTTTCTTTGCGCTTCGCCCCACAGATCACCTGCCCGGCAGCAGCAGCCGCCTCCTTCTCCTCCACCAACTCTCCCGTGGCTTGGGCCACGACTGGGCGGCGCAAGCCTCCCCTGCCGCCTCCCTCCCCAGCCCTCCATCACCACCACTGGAGAGAACGGAGAATGGGGAGGGGAGTGGTTCAGTCAGACCTTCCAACTTCTTGTGAGATCTTTTTTTTTCCGCGAGAAGTTGACTGAACTTTTTTTAGTCCCACAAACTTCGTTTCTCTGCAGCAGGAGAGAAACGCAACAGAGCTGGAGAGCAGGTTAGTGAAGAAATGCTTTCAGGAAGAGAGAGGAGCTGGGCAGTGGTGCGCCAAACTCTACAGCAGTGCCGGGAGGAGAAGGAGCAGAAAATGGGGCTGCCATTTCCACAATGGAGAAGGGAGACATGGGGCGATGCAGGGCGGCAAGCAAGTGTTCTTCTCTGCTCTGCATCGCTGCGCAGAGCCGCTCCCCTCCCCGTTCTCCGTTCTCTCCAGTGGCGGCGATGGAGGGCTGGTGGAGGGAGATGGCAGGAGAGGCTTGCGCCACCCAGTCACAGCCCAAGCCATGGGAGAGTTGGCGGAGGAGGCGGCGGCTGCCACCAGGCAGGTGATCTGTGGGGTGAAGCACGAACAAAGCCCCTCCAGCAGCACACAGCGGCAGTGGAGCCTTTTGCTGTCACTCCCCCCTGGCTCTGAAACGGCGGAGGGGGACCGGGCCTATCCCGCCCATCCTCTATAGCATGGTAGTCCGGCTTGGGAGGGAAGTGAAAGGGAAAGTCACCGAGCAAAGAATGGCCTGGCTGGGAGGGCCCTGAAGTAAGCAGGTGCGGGACATGTAGGACAGCTCCACCCCCTTCCCCACCTGCCTCACCTCGTTGTGGTGCCAGTGGTGCGACATGTGTTCTTCTGCCCCATTGTGGCAGAGAAGTGGGACGGACTGGGTGGGGTCCTAACTAGGGCTTATTTTGGGGGTAGGGCTTATATTAGGCCCATCCCCCAAAATTAGGATAGGTCTTATTTTTGGGGAAACACAGTATGTTCTTTACAACTTCTTGGCATCTTGCCATCTTCACCAAACTGTGAAGCTTCTTTCTTTCCTTTTTCATGTTGTACAAATCTAAAGACAACAGTGATAAGCTCAGTCTCCACCACAGATTCTACCTGGTACTTCACAGATCAAGGCTTCCGTGCAGAAATCCAAAAGTTCTCACTTTTTTTGATAAGGAACTCAGAGATGACCCCCCCTGTTCTTTGTGGCAGCCCCTCAAGTTTTGGAAGACTGTTTGAAGAGTGTCTGGAAGCTTCAGCTGCAAAATGCAGTGGGGCAAGCTCTGGAATGCCACACATTTTGTTGTTGTTCTGCAAGTTGCACTGGCTGTCCCTAGGTCCAATTCAAGGGGCTGGTTTCGGCCTTTAAAGCACTTCATGGAGCCAGATTATTTGTGGGGCCATCTTCACCAATTACTTCTGCCCATCCCCCATGTGGTCTGGCAGAGAAGGCATGTTGTGAGTCCTGACTGCAAAAGAATTTTATTGATGGCACACAGGAGACGGATCTTTTCTGCCATGGCACCCCTCTGTAGAACATCTACCCCCCAGGTGAGATTGGCCCTGTCTTTGATATCCTTCCAGAAGACTCTCAAAATGTGACAAAGATGGTGACCTACAAAGATGGCTTCATTGTGTTTAGCATCAGTCTTTTTCCACTGTCTTGCTATTAATATTATTGTTGGGTTTTTAACTCTACTTATTTTAATATTTTGGTTTTACAATTGTTCTGCCACACAAGTCACTTTTCTGTAAGATGGGTAGCTATATCAATGTGATTAAACATAAAATAAAATTCTAGGAACTCCTTTTCCCATTACCTTCTTCTGACCTGGAACCCAACCTATCCCAGTTCTAAGCTGGTTAAACCTGCATTCAGATGACCACAGAAGTCCCAGCCCTCCTTTCGGGGGAGCCAACTGGGTGCCTTCCTTACCACAGCAGTTCACCACACAGGGCGTCTGGATGGCTCCCTCTTTCGTCAGCACAGCTGCCACCCGTGGGACCCCAAAGTCATCTGTTCTGACTTCAATGCCAGTCACGGGGCAGTTTTCAATGATCTAGAAAAACAACCATAAACAAGAGCCATAAACAGTCCTGCTCGCCTTGTCTTGAGTCAATTTCAAAACAAGTAACCAGATGGTGCCTATTCAGTGATGATCCCTGCATGGTTCAGAGGGAATCTGGCACAGGATTTGTGGCAGCTTGGGCTGCGTGTGTGGCAGGGCCTTGGACCGGAGTGCGCCAACGTGGACTCTTGGGTGGTTGCAGATCTCACAGAGCACCAAGGCTTACTGAGAAGGTCCAAGGGCTGGAAGGGCACAAGAGACGCCTCAGCATTGCTGGGGAAAGGTGAGGAGCAGCCCTGACCTGGCACAGTCAAGAGCCCCTGTTTGGACTCATCTTGTCGCAATGAGCTGTTCAGTCAGTTGAACACAAGTGGCTTTATTGACAGACATGATTCTTTGGTTTATTTCTAAACCTCATACTAATCTCTCGGCATTGGTGCAAAAAATAAATGCCTTTAATAAAAGAGCAGTATGCTCTTATTAATTGGTCCAAATCGGAATTGATGCCAGTGGGTGAAATTTGGGTTACTCATTCATTTAAAGAACATCAAGTCCGTATTTGTATTGAATCCATTAAATATTTAGATATGTTATATACACCAAAAGAGATAACTCAGTAATATGTAATATAAATAAAATATAGAGAGAGGTTTCTTGAGATAGTGATAGGAGTCATAAAACCTTGCCCTTTGAGGAAAAGTGAATGGTTTCAAAATGAATATTATTCCCAGATTAATCTAGAGGAATTTGAGAGGAATTCCAGTTCATATACTGGAAAATATTTTCAGAAAATAAATTATTTAGAAAATTTCTATGGTGTTCTTTGATTCTGAGAGCATCTTTACAGAAAATGCTATTATCACTTAATGAGGGAGGATTTAGTTTTCTAAATCTGGAGAAATATCATGATAGAACATAGGATCATAGGGTTGGAAGGGACCCTGGAGGTCCTCCAGTCCAACCTCCTGCCTAAGCAGGAGGTTCTATACCTGTCAAGATTGAATCGCTATGATGCCTGCTAGCTTCTATTGCTAATCAACTTGCCACAGAAAAGGGGGGAGGAGTAGAAAGTGCAGGGCGGAAACGAAATTCCAAGAAGCCGTTCACGAACCGTGAGAGTCTGCAAGAACAGCAAGGTCATTAGCGCAGGTGCTCGATGGAGAAGTAAACTGCTCCCATAACAAAAAGAAATATTACAATTGGACAATGTGAACACCTGGTGGGCGGGGGCCACGAGAATTTGTTGTTTAAATAAGGAAGCTTTTGCATGGGAAAACTCAGAGCTGGTCTGGCTTCTTCAATTCCGAGATGGTGTATCCAATAAGGTTTTACCTCATGGGACTCAATTGCCTTGAGGAATTCTTTCGCTGTGCCCGCTAGTCAGATTGTTGACAATACCATCCTGGTCAAATGGCTGTCCAACCTCTTCTTGAAAACCTCCAGGGATGGGACACCCACAACTTCTGGAGAGAAGCCACAGCAACTCCAGGTGGCTTACAAGCAATAAGAACACAGTATACAAAAATATATGCATAAAAAATATTTTAAAAATGCATTTTGGGTGGTTGGCGAGTGGCCCAAAGGGTCACCTGACCACAATTAATGACTTTTTTTTTTTTTTTTACTGAAAACCAGTGTTGTACTTAGTTTCCACTAAAAATCGCTCATTGGTACAATATGCTTACTTAATGGCCTTAACATTCGCTTAATAATCACTGCAAAAAGGTCATAAAACTGGGCATGGTCACATGGTGAGCCACTTAACGACCAGCACAACCATATTTCTGGACTCAGTTATGGTCATAAGTCAAGGACTAATCAAGGGATCGTTCTGCAGGGGAAAAGCAGATCTTCCCAAAAGGTGCAGAAGGGGCAAGAAGCAGCAACTCAGAAGAGAGGACTTGGGGGGCGGGGGGGGGGGATCTGTGAAGCCAGACTTTGCAGAACACGTGAATCACCTGGAAAGGCAACAATGAGATCCCCCCCCCCACGTCACCACACTCATTTCTGTCCTTGGGCAATAAGAGCCTTCATTGCTTGTTCAACTTCATGGGTGGCTGGCCCAAGCTCTGCCTGCCCGACCCACGTTGGAGAAAATGGAACCACCACCTGGGGGGGGGGACGACAGCTGTCTGTCATTGCTGCCATCTGCCCCTTCTCCAAATGTTTTGCTGCCCAAATAAGGTCCCTTTCAGCACTCCCAGGTTCCTCCTAGAAAGACTGCACCTGCAGGAGCTCGTAGTTTAGATATGCTTGAGAGCCCCCAGGGATGTCCCCCCCCCATGAGGTCAGTTTGCAAAAGGGCAGAAGAGGACCTTCTCGTATCAACATGCTCGATTCTCTCCTTAAGGAACTCAGACGATCTCACCAGTATCAGGCAAGTGGCTTTATCTCCACTCTTTCTCTATGGCCATTTAAATCTTTTAAATAGCTCAAGGATCCTACCAGAGCCCCTCGGTTGCTGGCTGCCCGAGCGAGGCACATGCAGGTCCCCGCAGGATCCATTGTGCCATCCTCCGGGACGTAGAGGGTGCCGTAGAGGTCATCCACGTTCATCAAGGGGTACAGCTCTTTGGTTTCCCCCGGAGACAGGACGTGTGATTGGATACCAAAAACTTTGCCCAGCTGCAAAAGAAGAGCCGGAATTTCCAAAGGGAACGATCAAAGGACCCACATAAACAGGCAGGAAAGCTGCAGAGGCCTTGCCAGGCAACCCTGAAAGCCGTTCGGGATAAAGTCTGCTCCAATGGTGCATAGCTGGATGGTCTATTACTGGCTGCAGGCAAAGTTTCCCAGCTAGGGGAGGCCTTGATAAAAATGGGGCAGCATCAACTCCTCTCTGGGGTTGCCATCTCCCATCCCAGCGGACTCAGAGAGGGCCTGCAGGAGCTCCAGGTCCTGGCTGAGAATGGCAAGGGAGCTGCAAGCTGCAAGAGGTGCCAAGCAGGTCAACTAAGCTGGCAACAGCTCCTTTCCCAGAAAGAGAAACGGGGGGGAGGGGGGTCGGTATCTACACTCCTCAGAAGCAAACTCTGGAATTTCCTGCCAGTTGACACAGGAAGCCAGTTGACACATGAGGCACAGAGGATCAGGCCATCCTGGAATCACAGGCTACATATTGGCTCCTTCCTGTAGGAACTTCCGAATGTGCCTGGCTATCCATCAATGAAGGATTAGCTGGATGGGACCCTGGTCCATGCTGAGTGCCTGCTGCTGGAAAAATTGGATGCAGAATGACTTTGGCACATCAGCTGGGCCTATTTGTAGAGGAGTCAGCACTGGACAGAGTAAGCAAGATGCTCTGGGAACATCTCAGCCAGCTCCTGCAAAAGGATCCAGAATCTGATGGCCAGACTCACCATAGAGAGTAACCAGATGACCTCAATACGAGGCACACAGGAACCCTTCCCTAGGCAAAAGGGGTTCAAACATGTTTTAAGTCCAGAACATCCCAACACTATTCAAAAACAGCCAACCCAACAGAGTTGAAAGGGACCTTGGAGGTCTTCCCATCCAATCTCCTGCACAAGCAGGAGATCCAGTAGTGGGATTCAGCTGGTTCGCACCAACCGGTAGCTAAATTTTGTTGAGTTTGGAGAATCGGCTGAACCCATGTTGCTTCTGGAAGTCCATCCTAGGCCTCGGAGGCCTGGATGAGGTCTCCCAGGCCTAGAATGGCCCACCAGAAGTGCATGGATGTCACTTCCAGAAATCCGTTCTAGGCCTCGGAGGCCTGGAGGAGGCCTCCCAGGCGTAAAACAGCCCACAGGAAATGCATGGATGTCACTTCTGGAAGTCCTTTCTGGGCCTCAGAGGCCCAGGCCTGCATCCATGCAAAGAACCGGATGTTCAGGTATTTGAATCCTACCACTGAGGAGATCCTATACCGTTCTGGACAAACAGCTGTCCAGTCTCTTCTTAAAAACCTCCAGTGATGGAGCACCCACAACTTCTGGAGGGAAGCTGTTCACTGGTTGTTCCCCCCGTCAGAATATTTCTCCTTAAGAAGGGGTGGGGGAGTACATTAGCACATCACAAACTGGTTTGCCAGAACCTCAGTCAATGGAGATTTAGCCTTTCTGTGGATTCTTGGACTTTTTGCCTAATAAGTCTGATATGTACTAGAAAAAATATTGGAATTGCACTATTCCCTTTCTGTAAGCACAGTTCTGGTCTCTCTTATAAAAGCCAGCCCTACCTCACCCCTTACTGGGCCCGTGTGCCTTCAGAAGAGGGACCCTCCTAGTCAGCCTAGGGGATCTGAATCCTATTACTTTCTCCAAATCCCCATGAGCAAGATATGCATTCCATAGAGTTCAGAGGTGAACTGGTGGTCTGAACCTCAGAGGGCGCATTCATCTGCTCTCCGAAACCTATTTTAAGAGGGACACAAAGGCGAAAAGCACAGAGCTGGTAAGAGTCAGAAAGAAGCAGATGGGCAGATGGGCAAAGCCACGCAGAGGGTTTAAGAAAGGCCAACGTGCAAGGAAGAGGCTGCTGCTGAGAAAGATCTCCAGAAAGGACCACAGAGAGGATGCCAACACTCAAGCAGAGGCTGGCGGCTTCCTACTTACTGACATGAGCCTCTTGTACTCATCCAGTCTTGGCTTATTGGAAGCAATGAAGAGTCCTCCATTTTGGATCCAGCCTGTGTGAAGGCCCGTCTCTTCCTCCAGCTCCCAGCTGACCACGTTACGGGTGTGAGCCAAGAGCTCCACCTCCACGTCACTCGGGCGCAACTGCCACAAGAGGCCTGGGGAAGGGGAAGGCAAGGATGGGAGGCCATGAGGACACCACTAGGCCACACAGCCTGCAGGGTTTTCTGAGGAGGTCCCAAGAGAGGAGCATCTCCTTGCAACTCATTTGCCTCCATTTGTTGCTCCCAGGGACTAAGGGAGGAATTTGGGAAACACCAAGTGGGACCGAGAGCAAAACCAGTCACTGCTCCCTCCCTAGAGCAAAATTTTCTTTTCACCGAGTCCATAAAGTGGATGTCCTAAGGGGATGACGTACACTTTATGGGCCCAGTAAAAAGATTCATGTTAAAGTTTACACTTACTAAAACGACTCCCAAAATGTAAACACTGAAAACACAATACATACAGCCAGGTTTAAAATCCAACTGAACAGTGGATTCAGCAGGGGGTAGAAAGAATTGCACATAATGCCTTCTCTGCCTTCTACATCTGCACAAGGCTCCCTGCCTGCTCTCCTGACCAACGTTTCCACACCTGAGCCAGGAAAGGAGCACCCTCAGGTTTGTTTGACTTGTCTGCCACCCATCTGGCCTAGTTATTCCCACATCAACCTGAGGACCATTCCCTTCAGATCTGGTAGCACCAAGAACAATCAGACTAAAAGCCCGGGCATTTATTTGATCTGCTGTATTTATGCGGTGCCGACCTTGAAGGGCCTTACCAGAAAGTTCTTATTTATTCCCTTTATGGCCTTGACAATTACTGGGACTCACATATAGCAAAAAGAGTAAATATCTTTCAGTAAATATCAAGATGTCATCTAGGTAAACAAGCACCCCTTTGTATAGGTGCTCCCGCAGTACGTCGTTTATTAATTGCATGAAGCCTGCGGGTGCTTCTTGCAACCCAAAAGGTAGAAACCCGAAATTGGTAACATCCTAAGGGCCCTTTAAAAGAACTTTGAGGCATTGTTTACCTTAAAGAATCTTTTATTCGGGAAACAAAGTATCGGCACTACATAGTTGAACCCCAAAACTAAATTCCCCTCCCCTGGATACAAAGTAACAAAGTACAATTCCCACCTCCAATAAAGAGTCATAAATCACATTCCCCAATTAGCTTCCTCCCCAGCTCTCCAGCCCGCCAAAACGCTATCAGCTCTGGGCCCAATGTCCTTGGGTTCCCACGGCCGAGTTATTATTGTTATGACTAGCTGGACTCTCATCCTTATTCCCCCTCCCAGCATCAACTAATTCTAAAAGCATAGAGAAAATGGCTGCACTTTCATCTGTTGTCAAAGCAAGAACATCCGATGTTAGCAGCGTTGACATTCGCATTTAGATAGCTTGGCATAAAGGCAAGCTGCCTGGAGTTTTTTCAGGATGGCTCTGACTAGTTTTACATGCTCTTCCATGGTTTCAGTAAATATCAAGATGTCATCTAGCTAAACAAGCACCCATTTGTATAGGTGCTCCCACAGTACGTCGTTTATTAATTGCATGAACACTGCGGGTGCTCCTTGCAACCCAAAAGATACAACCCGAAATTGGTAACATCCTAAGGGGCAATTGAAAGCCGTCTTCCATTCATCCCCCTCCTTTATTCTAATCCTGTAATAGGCTTCTCTCAAATCTAGTTTTGAGAAGATTTTTCCTTTCAACAGGTGGGACAGCATATCCTTCGTGAGGGGGAGAGTGCTCTCGCTCACTGCGTTCAGGGCCCTATAATCAACGCATAGGTGGAACAACACCAGTGCAGCGGTTTTTGGTTTTGCCGGTTGGATAAAACCCCTCTCTACAGGGGTACATGTGCGGCATTCAGCTGCGCGGTGTCCCTCTTTCCCACATTTGAAGCATCCTGAGGTTCTTTTGGCTGCTGGTGCTTGCTTCGATGGCTTGTGAGCTGGCTCTGATGGTGATTTTCCCCACGATCTCCCCCCTCGTCGCTGCCTCTTGGCTAGGTCGATCTCTGCCTCTTCGGCCAGGACGTACCAGTCCTGCAGCCAGTGGGGGTCTCCTCAGGCGATGCAGGCGTCATACAGGTCATAGTTTAATCCGTCTTTGAAGTGGCTGATCAGGATGTCTTACGGCCAATTCAGTTTGCTGGCCAGGGCTCGGAACTCCTGGGTGTATTCCACCACGGGTCGCCTGCCCTGCTTCACTGTCTTTATTCGCTCCCGTGCTTTCCGGTCAGCAAGGGGATCTTCGAAACGATGCCTAAGAGCTGCCATGAATTGATTGAAGTTTTGCAGCTCTGGTGCGTCTGCATCATGGAGTTCTACGACCCAGTCCGCCGTGGTGCCATCTAGGGCTGCTTGCACAATGCGCACCCTGGCCCGGTCGCTTGGGATGTTGCGGCCATATTCCTCCATGTAGTTTAGCACCTGGGTCAGGAAAAATCCCAGGCGCCGTGGCTCCCCGTGGTACTTCATATCCAGCGGCGGGAACTTCTGGATGGATCGATGTCTCTTCTTCCGTTTGTGTCGTCTCCCATCTCTGTCCGCGGTTGCTGCTCAGCAAGGGGTGGCAGCAACTGCAGTGACAGCTGCAGTTTCGATGTTGCTTTCAGAGGGTTCCAAGACTGCTGGCTCAGCCCCTCCTTCATCTGTCCCTTCTGTGGAACCCAGGCTGATGGTGCCCCGCATGGGTCAACCATCTCTACTCTCATGGAGTCGAGGGCTATCTTCATCATGTCGATTGCTTGTTCCAGCAACCAGCTGGAAGGTAGTGGCCGATCCTCCTCGTCTTCGCTAAGGCGGAGTGACCTCTCCATCTCGACTTTTCAACCTGGTTGATGACTGCGTCTGAGGGTCACCTTCCTGGCCTTCTTCTCCCAGTACTCCTTCTTCCCGACACCCATCGACCACCTGGGCTTGTGGCGGCGTTCTGCGACCACTTCCTCTTCTGATGAGCTCGAGGATTCGGAGTTGGAGTATTTGCAGGAATCTGCTCCGTGGGAAGCTTCCCCCTCCATCGCAGGTTCTTCCCTCTCCATTCCAATATCCGATATTATTTGCCAAGTCCCCCGGTAAGAATTGGAGTTCCCAAAGACACCCAGACAGGTTCATCCAATTTTCCACTGCAGCCTTTTAAAACGCGAACTGCAATCACCCTTAAGGCCAGCTGCAGCTCCTTCACCTCCTCCAATCATGGTAGAAGGTGAACATCATTTTGAAATAAAAGAAATTCTAGATTCCAGAAAACACCGTGGTTCCACCCAATATCTAGTAGCATGGAAACATCTGCCTCCTTCCCAAAATGAGTGGGTTCAGAAACGTCATGTCAGAGCCCCCAAATTACTTAGTAAGTTTCACGCTGCATATCCAGATAAACCAGACTAATCTTTGTCTCCCCTTTTTTCTGTTTTATTTTCTACAGGTGGATCTCTCTTTTTTCTAAGTGGGGCAGGATGTCAGAACCCATTCCTCTCCTGGGGGGGGGATCTATTTCAATTCTTCCCATTTCTTTCTGTGGGTTCTGCCATTCTCCTGAGGGGGAGGGGGGAAAGCTCTGTGGTATGTTTCTGCTTTGCTACAATGTATCCTTTCTGCTGTTTTTACATACTTACTCTTTGAACTGTCTCTCCCTTGATGTTAACCTGGGGTGAGAAAGGAATGTGCCTCCAGACATTAGCTTATCTCTCGCTGTGGAAGGAAAGGTGTGAAGACCCAACAACATCTTCACAAGCATGGGAACTGACCCCGTTATCAGCTCTGTTCCCACAGCGGACACCTGGGGATTGGCTCATTCAAACTGACCGGATGGATTATTGGGGTGGGGTTTGCTTGGGACTCTTTTAACCTATTGATCTGAGCGGGAAACCCTCAGATCCTGCCTTCTATGCCTGCTATCAGCTAATAAAAGTTCTTTTTGGGATGAAAGTTCCAAGAATCCTGCTTTCTTGGGATGAGGTTTTGAAGTGGGCCCTGACAAATGCAGAGAAATTGGAACTGTAGTACTGCTCTGGACATCAAGGTCTGTTTAAGAAATGTACAATTTATCCATTTTTGAAAAGGCTGTATTTTATAACACAAGGTCCCATTGAAATGGATTTCATCATATTTAACAATGTTTTTAAAGCAGTAATTTAACATTTTTATTGAATTTTCTCTTTGAGAACACTGGTGTCAGTCCCTCTGGTGAGCCATGACTTTATTTCTGATGGGAACATTCTCTGGCCTGGCAATTTTGTAAACTGCCGGCCTTTTTACATAGATGCCAGATCAAAGGCAGCAGCTGCAGGGATGAACCACCAGCTTAATCACTGTAAGGAAAACATTTAAGGTTGAGCATCTGATCAATTGCTGAGAGAAGAGGAGCCTGCTTTCTGACCCCATCCTGACCAATAGCTTGGATTACACAAGTGATGGTGAACACACCACGACGGCCACTGACATAATCACCCAAAGAGGACCTTCCCACTAGCAGCTCCCTTCTTTACCTGCAGTATGCCAGGTGGTCCCTGAGGTCAAACGATCCCTTTCAAGCAAGACCACATTGGTCATGCCCTTCTTGGCAAGGTGGTAGATTGTCTGGCATCCAAGGCTACCCCCACCTACCACCACCACATCTGCAGAGGTAGGAAGGGGCTTTGTGGGCCCTTCACGGGAGGAGTGTCCCTCTTCCTTCAGTGTCTTCTGATATGGGACATTCTTCTCCATAGTCAGGCCAGCACCACTACTGAAGAACTGTGGCCTTCGTCTAGAGTGGCGTAATTGTAGACCTGCTGCTGCTTGGAGCACACGCCTCAGGTGGGCCATGGCGATCTGAAGAGAGAGGAGGACATTGATGACAGGCACCCAGAAGAAATCTTCTTCCCCACATAATCCAAATTAGCAAAGCAAGACCTCTCTGCCTCAGCCTGACAAAGTGGGGCAGAAACAACTGGAACAGCACAAGGCAGGAGGAGGAGGAGGAGGAGGTTTGGAAATAACTGCCTCAGCTCATCTGAAGGGCTTTAAATGAGAAAGGGAAGGAGAGGGTGACTACTCTTTAAGACCAAACCCCAAGCATAAACCCCAGGACAACAAATCAGACAATGAAGAAGGCAATGGTGAGAAGGAAGGGGAATCGGGTATAAATCAGGAGATGTAGGAAGCAAATGCAGCCATAAAGCGCTCAGATGCCTATACCTCAATGCTCAGAGTTTGGGGAACAAAGAGGGAGAACTTGAAGTCCTGGTACATGAGGGCAGGTATGACATTGTTGCCATTACTGGAACTTGGTAGGATGGAACCCACGATCAGAACACACTGCTAGGACATAAATTGTTCAAAAGACACAGACCCAACAAAAGAGGAGGAGGAGTTGCATTGCATGCAAATCACTACACCTCTACAGAAATACCCAATAACATGGATGAAAGCCTTCCAGAATGCATTTGGGTGAATATTAGAAGAAAAAGGAATGACATTGCCATAGTCATATACCAAACCAAGCAGAGGAAATAGAGGAGATGTCAGGATCCAGTTATTTACAGATTGCATGGGGCACCCCAACACATCATATCTGATAGGGGAGTGCAATTTACGTCTGCATTTTGGAAGGAATTTTTATCCCTATTAGGGACCACTCAGGGACTGACATCTAGTCATCATCCTCAAGGGAACGGTCAAACAGAGAAAGATAACTCAGCACTTGAGCAATACTTAAGATGCTTCATTAATTTCCAGCAATCGAATTGGACAGACCTACTCCCCTTCGCAGAAGTTGCCTACAATAACGCAGTCCATTCCAGCACAGGCTACACTCCTTTTCAAATAGCCAACGGTCAAAGTTTCAACCCCCATGCCAGAATTAATCCCAAACGAACCAGCAATCCCATCACTGAAAGAGTGGATAGAATAATTACAAAACACCTGGCCAATAGTTAGAAAAGCCTTTGAGGAAGCTAGGCAAGCATACAAAGCACAAGCAGATAAAAAAAGAGTTGAACCCACACCATTCATTGTAGGAGAAATGGTATATTTGTCTACAAAATCCCTAAAATCCCTACAACCTTGTAAAAAACTTGGACCAAAATATATAGGACCTTTTCCAATTAAAAGAATCATAAACCCAGTAACAGAATTAGAATTACCCAAAAATCTCAGGCAAATACACCCAATCTTTCACTGCAGTTTACTGAAAAGAGAACAACAGTCACCCTTACGGCCAAAAATCCCCCCCACCCCCTCCAATTATGGTGGAGGGAGAACAACACGTCAAAATAAAGGAAATCCTAGACTCTAGGAGATGTCATGGGACAACTCAATACCTAGTAGCATGGAAACACCTCCCCTCCTCTCAAAACGAGTGGGTCCATAAACGTCATGTAAGAGCCGCGAAACTGTTAAAGAAGTTTCATACAGAGTATCCTAACAAGCCAGACTAACTTTTATACCTGTTTTGTTTTCTCTACAGGTCGATCTCTCTTATTTTTAAGGGGGGCAGAATGTCAGGATCCAGTTATATTTCCTTTTTATCTATCTCCTGTGATCTAAAACCAATTCTTACCCTTTCCTGGGTCCTGCATAATCCCAAGGGGGAGGGGGGATATGCAGGGGGGGGGATTATTACTTTCACTTCCTCTATTCACCACAAAGTAACCTTTTGTTTATTCACTTGAGGATCTGCTAACCATCACAATGTAACCATTTGCCTTTCATCCTATGCCCCTCTGAACTTCTCCTCCTTACCGGCCAACTAGGAAAATTGTGTGTGTGTGTGTGTGTGTGTGAAAAGATACAGCCTCCGGGATCTGGGTTATTTATCCGTCATCAAAATAAGGTGTGAGGAGCTGTTGCATGATCGTGTACAATGGAGCCGGATTGATGTTATCTTTCCTGGATTTAACACCTAGAAATCTGCCAGTCTGCATCGCCCGGAAGAACTGTGGGGTGGGGGTTGCTTAGGGACACTTTAAAACATCGATTTGTGAGGGAATCCCTCAGATCCTGTCTATTATGCCCACTATCAATTTCTCTTAATAAAATTTCCTGTTGGAAGAGATTGTTTCCAAGAGTTCTGCTTTCTAAGTGGATTGAAGTGATTCCTTACAAGAACTTTCTGTTAATCAATAAAGTGGGGTGTGCAGGAAACACACCCCTGTAGCAATGGGAGACCATGACATCAAACTTTGCAGCTAGAGGGAGATCAAAGAAGTTCCTGATGTGCCTAAAAGACAATTTTTTCATCCAAAAAGTAAACTAGAGGATCAGCTATTCTTACTAATAGGGATGAAATGATAGAAACGATGGAAGTTGAGGAGCTTTGGGGGAGAGTGACCATGTCATACTAGAATGCAACAATGCAGGCAGAAGTAATTGAATAAAGTCAAACTAGTGTTTTAGACTTCAAAGGTGTGGCTTCAGCATACTAAGAGAAAAATTAGGAAGGATTCCATAGATAGAAATCCTAAAGGGAGAAACAATTCAAGATGCTTGGTAGACACTGAAAAATGAGATTATAAAAGCCCAGTCAAACACACTGTCACAGAGAAAGAAAAACAAGAGACCAAGAAGAATGCTTGCGCAACAAGCTCTTTGATAAATTGAGGGATAAAAAAAGTATACAAAATGGAAAAAGGGGCACATAATTAAGGAAGAATCCCAACAAATAGCATGAGTCTGCAAGGACAGAATCAGAAAAGCTAAGGCTCAGAATGGACTAAGACCTGCAACAAATGACAAAAATAACAGAAAAGGTTTCTTTCAATAGGTAAAAAACAAGAACAAAGTCAAGGGAACAATCGGTCCACTAATGGGAGAAGATGGCAAAATGGTGAAGGATCGCAGGAGGAAAGAGGAACTGCTAATACTAATAGAGAACAAGGGATAGAAGGAGTTGAACCTTGGGCGAGAGTGACCACGTCATATTAGAATTCAATATAATGCTATCACAAGCAATAGAATATAATCCAACCAGTGTCTTAATCTTTAAAAGATCTGATTTTAACAAACTCAGAGAGAGCCTAAGAAAAGTTCCATGGATAAAAATCCTAAAGGGGAAAACAAGAAGCTTGGGAAACTCTGAAAAATATGGTCATAAAAGCCCAGTCCAACACAATACCACTGAAAAATAAAAACAAGAAATCCAAGAAGAAACCAGCATGGTTGCACAAAGACCTGTCTGATAAAATGAAAGACAAAAAGGATAAGTACAAAAAATGGAAAAAGGGACATATAACTAAGGCAGAATATCAGCAGATAGCCCGAATCTGCAAAGATGAAGTCAGGAAAGCCAAGGCTCAGAATAAACAAAGACTTGCAACAAAAGTCAAAGATAATTAAAAAAAAGTTTCTTTCAACATATAAATAACACGAAAAAAGTCAAGGAAACAGTCAGTCCACTAAAGAGAGAAGATGGCAAGGAAGTAACAGGCAGCAGAGAGAAAGCAGAGCTGCTTAATTCATTCTTTGCAACAGTCTTCATACAAAAGGAACCTATAGCCCAACTTACCAAACACATAACTGTAAAAGACAGATTAGAAATAAAAGTTAAAATAAGCAAAAAAAATGGCAAGGAAGTAACAGGCAATAGAGAGAAAGCAGACCTGCTTAATTCCTTCTTTGCATCATTCTTTACGCAAAAAGAAACTACAGCCAACTACTATCAAAAACATAACTGTAAAAGACAGACTCAAAATAAAAATTAAAATAAACAAGAAAATGGTAAGAGAACAACTGTCTGATCTTGATGAATATAAATCACTGGGACCTGACAGATTACACCTGAGTTCTGAAGGAGCTGGCAGATGTCATCTCAGAACCACTGTACCATACCTTTCAAAAATCCTGGAACATCGGGGATCTACCAGAGGATTGGGAAAGAGCTGATGTGGTTCCCATCTTAAAAAAAAAAAGGGGGGGGACAGACCCAGGAAACTACAGAACAATCAGTCTAACCTGGGAAGATACTGGAAAATAATAATAAAAAAACAGATCTGTGAACATCTAGAAACGAATAAAGTTTTAACTAATAGCCAGCATGGGTTTGTTAAAAACAGATCATCCAATCTTACTTCATTCTTTGACAGAGTCAGTAAATTAGTAGACAAGCGAAATGCTGTGACATATTATACTTAGACTTCAGCAAGGAATTTGACAAAGTAGATCACAACCTATTTCTTGGTAAACTAGAAAAATGTGGGATAGACGGCATCACCACCAGATGGATTTGTAACTGACTGACAAACCATATTCAATGAGTAGTCCTTAACGGTACTTTATCTACATGGAGGGAAATAAGCAGTGGGGAGCCACAAGGTTCTTTCTTAGGCCCAGCACCCTTCAATATCTTCATAAATGACTTAGATGAGGGAATAGAAGGGGAACTCACAAAATCTGCAGACAACACTAAGCTGGCAGGAAAAGTCAACACCCCAGAAGACAAGCTTAGGATCCAAAAAGATCTTGACAGACTTGAACAATGGGCCATATCCAACAAAATGAAATTCAATGTGGAGAAAAGCAAGGTTTTACACTTAAGCAGGAAAAACCAAAGGTACAAGTACAGATTAGCTGAAACTTGGCTCAGAAACGGCAACTGTGAGAGGGACCTTGGAGTCCTAGTGGATGATCATTTAATATGAGTCAGTAGTGTGCAGCGGCAGCCCAAAAAGCTAACAGAATCCTTTGTTGTATAAACAGGCGCATAGAATCAAAATCACATAAAGTATTAGTACCGGTTTATAAATCCTTAGTAAGGCCATACCTGGAATACTACATCCAGTTTTGGTCACATTACAAAAAAGATGTTGAGACTTTGGGAAAAGTGCAAAGAAGAGCAACTAAGATGACTTGGGGAAAAACATGAAAAACGGTTGCAGGAATTGGGTGATGGCAGTCTAGAGAAAAGAAAGACTAGGGATGACATGATAGCAGTATTCCAGTATTTGGGGGGGCTGCCACAAAGAAGAGGGGGGTCAACTTATTTTCCAGAGCACTAGAAGGCAAGACAAGAAACAATGGATGGAAACTGATCAGAGAGAGAAGCAACCTGGAATTAAGGAGAAACTTCCTGACAGTGAGGACAATTAACCTGTGGAACAGCTTGCCTCCAGAAATCATGGGCGCTCCATCAGCTAAGATGATCAAAGGCCTGGAGACTAAAACATAGAAAGAACGGCTGCAGGACTTGGGCTTGGCTAGTCTAAAGAAAAGAAGAAATAGGGGAGACGTGATAGCAGTATTCTAGTATTTGAGGGGCTGCCACAAAGAAGAGGGGGTCACGTTGTTCTCCAAAGCACCAGAGGGAAGGATGAGAAGCAACGGATGGAAACTGATCAGAGAGAGAAGCAACCTGGATTAAGGAGAAACTTCCTGACAGTGAGGACAATTAACCAGTGGAACAGCTTACCCCTAGAAATCGTGGGCGCTCCATCACTGGAGGTTTTTAAGAGTGGCCCTAGACAGTCACTTGTCTGAGATAGTTTAGGTCCTCCTGCTTGAGTGGGGGTGGGCTGGACTAGAAGATCTCCAAGGTCCCTTCCAGCTCTATTCTATTCTATATAATTGTTCATAGAATTGTAATATTCTAATTATTCATAGAGTTGATGCACACATACCCACCCACGAGCTATATGTGGCAATTACAACCCTAGGTGCAGCTGCTGAGAAGGTGCCAAAATGCTGCTGTGCCACCCTTCGGCTTCGGGGCCTTCACAAAGCAACCCCAGTAACGGGGGGGGGGGGTGTTCCCAGGCTGAGGCTTCTCTTTCAAGTGAAAAGGCTGCCCAGGGAAAGCAGAAGAAGCTGCAGGGGGAGACCTGGATCTACCTGCGGATTTCTGGGGAGCAGAGCTGCTCAACCACCCCTCCCTCGCCGCCCCCTGAAACTGAGAAGGGGCGGCCCTGCTTGCGCGCCCGAGGAGACACTCTGGAAGAGATACAGCATGACCCACTCCAGCCTATCCGTCACTATGGGGAAAAGCAGAATATGGTCCCCCCCCCCCCCTATACAGGCAGGAGGAGCAGCAGAGGCCGCTCAGAATGGCTCGGTCTCCCCGGGCGGAGGGAGGGTAAAGAGGCCAGCTCCAAATTTGGACCCCGGACTCCGCGGCTCTTGACCGGCAGCTCCAAATCCTCCCCAGCTCCGGGGAAGCGCTGCTTGGCGGCTCGGAAAGGCTACCCGGCTGCCCCTCCGAAGCCTCGCAGGGCCCCGGAGGCCCCTTCCCGGGCGCCTTCGGACTCTCCGCGAAGGTTCCGGGGCCAGCTCAATTGCTTGGCAAGAACGCGGGAAGCGCCAGAGCCACGTTGCAGGCTTCGAGCAGGTGGCCGCGCCGAAGACCGGCCCGAGCGGATCCGCCTTTGGCCCGCCCCGCAGCCGGGAAACGAGCCGCCCGCCGCCGCCCGCGACGACAGACGGACTTGGGGCGCGCCTGGAGCCCCCCGGCCAGCGCGGACCTCGGGCGCCAGAAAGGCCTTCCCGCCGGTCGGGTACCTCTCCAGTCAGGTCGCCGCCGCCGCCTCGGGCAACTTGTCCTCCGCGCCCACCTGTGCCCCGCGGCCGCCAGTCAGAAGCGCCCGGAGCCGCCGAGCAGGAGGAGGCGGCAAAGCTGGCGAGCAGCTGCCGCGCCGAAAGCCCCGGCCGGGCAGGGGCGGAGCGGAGCGGCGGGCGGGCAGAGCCGCCCCGAATGAGGCGCTGGTAAAGGGCGGGGGCGGGGCCTGGCCGGAGGGGGGGCGGCCTGGCGAAGTAGAAGGGCAAAGGAGCCCCCCCGCCCCCCTCGGCGGGCCGGGCAGGAGGCGCGGCGCTCGGCCGATCGCTCATTGGCCGGGAGGGCGGGCGGGACACTGCGGAGGCGGCCCCCGCTCGCCCGTGGCAGCTGCTGCTGGCTCTGCCTGATGAGCCGTTGCCCGCCGAGGGCCGCGGACGCCTCGCTCCAACGGCTTCTCCTCCCAGCTCGCCAAAGGCCTCGGCTCCGAAACAGTCACAGAGTGGCCGAGTTGGAAGGAACCTCGAAGGTCTTCCTCCAACAGCCCCCCCCCAAGCAGGAGGTCTTACCCCAGCCCAGTCAAATGGCTGTCTAACCTTTTCTTGAAGACCTCCAATGATGGATCACCCTCAACCCACATCGTTCTCATTGTCAGAAAATTTCTCCTTAGTTCCAGATAGGATCTTTCTTTGATAAGTTTCCATCTGTTATCCCAAAGGTGCTTTTTCAAAAGGCAACTAGACTTTCTTGTTTTTTCCTTAAAGATGTTTTGCTTCTAATCTAAGAAGCTTCTTCAGTTTTGGAAATGGGACAGCCATGATCTGGATGGCTGAGAATCTCCATAGACACTTTCCATCCATTACTTCATATCCTGCCCTCAGGTGCTTTGGAGAATAGTCGAGCCCGTATTCTCTGTGACAACCCCTCAAGCATTGGAAAACAGTTATCATGACCTTCCTTTGATAGGCTAGGCCAGGGGTCTTCAAACTTGGCCCTTTTATGACTTGTGGACTAACTCCTAGAATTCCTCAGCCAGCATTGCTGGCTGAAGAATTCTGGGAGTTGAAGTCCACAAGTCTCAAATGGGCCAAGTTTGAAGACCCCTGGGCTAGGCAGACCTAGCTCCCTCAACCATTCATCATAAGAATTAATTTCCAGACCCTTTATCATCCTTGTTGCTCTACTCTGTATATTTTCTAGGTCTTAGCTTCTTTTTTAATCATTGTGACCAAAACTGTATGCAGTATTCCAAGTTTGGTCTCATTGGTGCAGTATAAAGCGGTATTATCACTTCTTATATTCTTGATGCTGTACTTCTGTTGATGCAGCTTAGGACTGTGCTGGCTTTTTTGGAAGCTGAGGCACAGTGCTGGCTCCTACCTAAGTGGCTGTCCACTAGGACTCCTCGATCCCTCTCCCAATTACTATTGTTTAGCCAGGTACCACTGTTCTATACCTGTGCATTTGGTTTTTCTTGCCTAAGTGTAGGACTTTTCTTGCCACTGAATTTCATTTTGTGGATAAGGGGTTCAAGTGTTCAGGTCTGTCAAGATCTTTCTGTATCTTGTGTCTTATCTTCTGAAGGGTTAGCTATTCCCACCAGCTTAGTGTCACCCACAAATTTGATGAGTTTCCATTCTATCCCTTCATCCAAATCATTTATGAAAATGTTAAAAAAGTACTGGGCCTAAGACAGAATCTTGGGATCCCCGTCTGCATGTTTCTCTCCATGTAGATGTAGTAGTGCTACTGAGGACTATCCATGGAGTGTGGTTGGTCAACCAGTTACAAATCCATCTGGTGGTGATGCTGTGTATCCTACATTTTTCTATCTTACCAAGAAGGTGGTTGTGGTCTACTTTGTCAAAATGCCTTACTGAAATCTAAGTATATTGTGTCCACAGCATTTCACTGGCCAATAATCACTAGTCATTGTGTCAAAGAATGAAATAAGATTGGTTTGGCATGATCTGTCTTTGACAAATCCATGTTCGCTTCTGGTTATAATGCTTTTAGGTGTTCACAGATCAGTTGCTTGATTACCTTTTCTAGGATCTTCCAGATATTGATGTTGGGCTGATTAGTTTGTAGTTTCCTCGATCCATTTTCCCCTTTTCGAACATTTAAAAGTTATTTTTGACACTTGTTGCAAGGCCTTGGCTTTCCTGACTTCATTGTTGCAGATTTGGGCTATTTGGCGGTATTCTGCAAATACGTTGCCATTTCGTTGGGTTCCCTCCTCCAGGCGTTCCCGTAGCCAAGGAGCGGGGGGGCACTAACGTGACCTTTGCTCGCCCCCGCGAGGCCCGCTGCGACAGCCGGCCCTCGCGGGCGCTTCTGCCTTGCCCGCCAGCGGGGCCCGGCGGAGTAAGATCGGGGAGCTCGCTTGGCGGGAGAAGCGCCGCATCCCAGCACAACGGCGGAAGAGGGGAGAGCGGTATCTCTGCAGCTGGGAGGCCGCCCGAAGGGCCGAGCCGCCCGGGGAGCTGAGGCCCAGAAGCGGCGGCGGGGGGGGGCAGCGGGGGGGAGGCGCCCAGGCGGGGCAGAGCGCGAGGCTTCGTTTAGGCCGGAGGCGTCACGCTCAGGCCACGCCCACCCCGGCTCCTCAATGGCAAAAACGTCGCGATGCGTCACGTGACGCGATCGAGCTTGACCGCCGCCCATGGGAGGCGTCGGTCAGGCCAGCGCTCGCCTCTGCAGCTGCTGCCACGCTCCCTGTTGCAGCAGCTCTTAAACGGTCTGAAATTAATGCAAAGCAGACCAAGTTTGTTACACTAGAATAGGAAAAAAAATGAAGACAGCCGTTATTAACTTGAGCCCTGAACTGCAGTGAAACATCAACCCAAGGAATCTTTGCACTTTCCTGCTTATAAAGATGGGAAATTGGTGAATATAATTGAAGAAAGGAAGATACTGGCAAAAAAATATATGGTCTTCCAAAAGAGGGGGAAAGGGTGTGCTCACTTGGTTACATAAAAATGGAAGCTGGACTCGTCCAGAGAAACATACAAGTATTTATTTAAAACATATTGTTTTTTAATCAATATGTTACTCATTCCGTATTTAATATTTTATCTTTGCACCTGGTTCGTTTCAAAGCTGCCTCCAACTGCAGCAGCAGAAGTATTTTGAGGTGGACCAACAGATGAGGCTTCACTGGCAGCAGGGCCCCCTGTGGGAGACCATGGACAAAATCTGTCTCTAGGAGTCAAAAGGACTTAATGGCACACAATCAAAAATAGGTAACAAATCTGCTGCGTTCAGATGTCAGATGCCCCAGGAGACCATGTAAAAGGGGAAATTCTCAACAAAGGAAAAAGTGTTTGCTAGAGAAATTAAGAGACTTCTCTAAGAAAAAGTATTGGGAATTAAGGATATTGTGTATCTAAATATATTACAATTTTTCATCTCTTCCTTCCTAGCCCCAATTTAGGGCAGTGCAAAAAAGAGAGACCAATACATCAGAGAATGTTGTCCATATTAATTTTCCATTATTATATTTCTTTTAAAAATGTTTTTGCAAAATCAAAATATATGTACAATATTTTGCCTTCTTAATAAAAAAATCCTTTTCTTATTCACAAATAGGAGAGTGGCTAGGGAGAGTAATTAATTACAAACCAAGCACCTCCTGGGGGAAAAAGAAATGTTACATCAGCAAACAAAAAACAGCCTTCGTTTTTCCAGTCAAGAAATATTTTGATTTTCTTCAGAAGGACCATCTTATAGTACAAATGCATTGTGATCCCTTGTTTTTGAAAAGGAATGCCTCTTTTGTTTTCCTCTTGCCTAACCTTGTTTTTCAAACTTCGATGGAGTTTTGTCAGGGCTGAACTTCTGCACGTGCTCAGACAAGTGGTGTCTGCAACAGAGGCAGCCCTTCCTCTGGGCCGTGCCCACAGCACCGGCTCTTCTCCACAACAACCCTGCACGGGCATATGGGTGGCCTCGTCTCCCAGAGCTCCCTCAGCGAGGAGTGGGCTTCACCCTCGGCCTCCCGATCCTGGCCCAACACTTCCCTCGCTCTAGCTGCTCCACCAGGCCAGCTCACCCCTCACTTAGTTTACAGAAAATGCAGGCATGGTGACTCAGTGGCTAGCTTTCTTTTGTTCTGTACTTCTCCACAGACAAGGTCACAATCCCCTTCTATTCCTCCTGCACCTTCCACTACTGCACCCACTGGGGGGGGGGGATTCTGGGGGGATCCAGAAAGAGGGAAAAGATGCAACAGGTGGATAGCAGGTGCCTCAAGCCTAGACCCTGGACTGCTCCTGGCGGCCTCTGCTCCATCTGTAGCACAGAAGAGGCTGTCTTCAAGATGGAAAAGGGAGCAGCTGATCAGGCCTGGGTAGGAACATACTGCGTGTACTGTCACTGGGTGTTATGGTGGGTCCTCCCTGATGCCTGTTCCTAATTCTTTTGACTTCAGGAGGAACTGGCAAGTGGTCTGGGAGATACGAGCAGCATATTTTTCTGTTCTGGTTTTGCAAAGCCCCTCTCTCAGCCCCAGCTCAGAGCGCTGAATTCTATCCAGCCTCCTAGAGCAGCAGAGAGAACACAGAAACTCCCTCTTCTGCCATCTAGTGGTCACTGGGATTTTTGCAGGCCAGACAAACTTCCTTCCTTTCTTCTACCTACCTACCCCCCAGTTGCCTCAGTCTAAGGGGGGAGGGGGGCGTTAGGCAGCTGAGCTCCCTCACTTAGGGAGAGATTTGCCTGATGACCCAAAGAGTTCTACAGGGATCCACCCAGCTGCTGATCAACTCTGTTGAGATCAGCCATGGGGGTGACTTTCTGCCTCTTTGCCACACGTAGGTATTTCCGTACATGAAAAGAGGAACGATTGGAAGATCTCTCTGGCCTAGGGCCTGCCCCATTTCTGAAGGGGCATCCACATCAGGGAATGTTAGCTTGCCAGGCTGTCTGCAACGGGTGAAAGGGCAGAAGCAGCCTGGAAGAGCCAAGAGAATTAAAGTCAAGGCTGATTTCAGGTGAGGCTCTCTGTAAAATGGAGGCAAATCCGCTGTGGGGCCCAGGCCCACCTGGGCACTCAAATGCAGATCTGCCGGGAGCAGGCAGGCAGGCAGAGGGGCTGCTGTGCCAATCTCAGGGCCCTCAGCAGCTTCCAGGAGACCTTGGCCTCTGCCAAGGCCCTGGAAAGGCCAGGCTCCTGCCCCACATGCAGCCCCTTGGCACCTAAGCCTTTTGCAAAAGAGCTGAGGAAACCAGGGAAGTGGCTCAGTGCTCAAGAGGGCTCCCTGAAGTATGCTTGGAAGGGAAAGCTGCCTCATGGCCTAGACACGGCCAGTGGATCTCCCCGAAGTCTGGAAGGCAGAGAGATTCCTCCTTTGTGGCAAGAGATCCTTGCCGGGGCTCTGCGCACATCTGTGGCATCCATGTGGACAGCGTCTGTTCTATCTGACACTAATCCTCTTTAGCGGCCTCTTCTCCCAGCAGAGGCTCCTCCAGCTCTGAGGGCCACTGGGTGGATGGAAACCATTTTGCCAGCAGGATGAGCAATAATGCAAAGGCTTTCTGGTTAACTCAGAGGGCAGCAGCACCACCAGGAGCTGGCAGGCCCTGAGAAGGCCAACCTTTGCTGGGCCAGGCTGGTCTGTGACTAGCAGAGGCTCCTGGGGGCCACAGGGTCCATTTGGCAGCCAGCTCAGACAGGCTCCCAGGACTGATGGAGGAGAGACTCACACAACAGGGAGAGGCAGCAGTGGGGCCCGTGGGGTGCAGCCCACATCTCTTGTACTTCCTTCTCTCCAGTCCCAGATTCACAAAGGCTCAGGAAGAACGCCAGCAGGTCTGGGGATGCTCATATGGTCACCGGGTGGGCTGTGTCCTCTGGATCATAAAGGGGCCCACTCACATTTAGGGCAACTTCGGTTGGTCCACAGCCCACCAGCATGGTGGATGCTGGGACTTGCAGAAGCCCCCCCTAAAGTTCCTAAGCCAAGGGCACCCCTTGCAATGTCCTCCTGTGCCTCCCAAACCCCCAGCACCTCTTCTCGTATCCCACCCAAGGATCAGACACCACCAAGCCCATCTTCCACACCTCAGGAGGCTTGGTAGTGCAGCCACTTCTGGCCAGGCCACTGGGTCCTGCCTGCCTTCCCCAGAGGCTTCGTGGTTTTCTGCAACCGTGGCTCAATATCCAGCGTTCGGCTCTTCCGTGTCAGGGAACAGGTGAGAGAGAAGCAGCTGTGCCTTCCCCACCGCTTCACTTGCCCCTCGTGCACTCTGCCCCATGGACTGGGGAGTGGGCCACAGAGGCGCTCTTCTCGGTGCTGGAAGAAGAACAGTCTTGTTTCCCTTGGAGGCCCAGAGAGGGCCGGGGCTGCCCTCAGGGACAGTAGCTCCTGCCAGTGTGGGCATCACTGCACCCCCTCCTCCTCCACATAGGTCGAAGGGAACCAGCCGATCTGCAAGAAATCAAGACGGAACATAAGGATTGAGGGGCAGCCCGGATGGAGTATGGGGCCAGGCCAGGCCAGGGGGGAGGGGGGCTTTTATGACTGAGGGGTCTTGAGAGAGCAGGGTCCGGCACTGGCCTGGTGCTCAGCTGGATGCATCGCCACTCCTTGTCTGGATGCCCCCTCCCCAATTCAGAAAGGAAAGTGACCGGCTGTGCCCAGAGCTCTGCAAGAGAGGACCGTGCACCTTCCAGAGGCCACTTACTCGGCCATTGGCCTCTCCCTTCCACCAGCCTTGATCCCCGCCGATCCGGCTGTAGATCTTCACCACGTCCCCTTCCTGCAGGGAGAGCTCCCGCATGTCCCGGGCAGCAAAGTTGTACCTCGCCACTGCAGTCCCGATGGCCCGAGGAGTGAAGACTGGGGGGAGGGAGATATAAAGGAAGAAGAGTGAAGGAGCTTCCCATGGCACGACCTGTTCAGGTCCCAAGTCAGGCGAGAGCAACGTCAGCACGTTCCGCGACTTCTAGCCTTTTTTTTCTTTCTGGCTAAAATGTGGTGGTCCAAGTTCTACCTGGGCACCTCTTTAGCCTTTCTCAGCTGCTGTTAAGCTGCCCTGCCAAGGCTGGACTAGGAGCTGGTGGCTGATCTGCCAGCTGTGGGCAGAGGGTCACACGGTCCTTTCTTAGATGACCAGCAGGTGTCACTGTCCTTCAGCAAATGGATGGGAGCCTTTGCATGCATATAGATATTATTCATCTACTATATTATATCGAGAGACAGAGAGAGAGCTATATCTACCTGACCAAAAAGGAGTGGAGGGATTCTGAGAAGTGAAGTGGTGGCCCTGAGGACTGAGAAAGGAAAAATTGTAGGAAGCGCAGGCAGCTGCAGAAAAGAAGTTAGAGGGAAATGGAGGCAGCAGGAGAAAGGGGAGGGGGAAGACATTATTAAAGGGGGACATTTATGAAACGGGAGAAATCAGCAAGGCAGGGGAAATGCCCACCCAAACCACACGGCTCTTCACTCTTTGACCTAATGGGAAGACAGAGCTGGTCTGCATGGCTGGCCAGCCACTCGACCCCCTCTGCCCCCGGGCAGTCTCGCCCACTGCCTCCCCGGGCGAAGACCCCACTGTGGGCTGATGTTCGCAGAGGGAGCCAGGCTCTCTTCTGTCCGGATGGGAGTAAGCAAAACATCAGCCTGGGAAGGTGCCGGTCCCCTACAGGGCCAGGGAAGGCGCCGGAGGAGCAGGCCCAGCAGGCTCAGCACGCAGGAAGGATTCTGCCCTTTTCCTTAAAGCACCAAATGGCAGGTTGCCCTCAGGTGCAGCTGCCCAGGCAAGTGCCAACTGGACTGTGGAGCGTGGCTCAGGGCAAGTGGGCAGCATCTGAAAGAACCACCGAGGACGTTTGGAAGCCCCCCTGCCCAGAAAGCCGGGATGCAGGATCAGCGTCAGCCACAGACTTTCTCCTCCTCATCATCGAAATGAGCTTTGGAGATGAAGCCAGAATCACACAGCAAGGTCCACCCAGCAATCCTGCCCGAGTCCTAAAAAACTCAGATGGAGCTTTCTGGTGCATTTGGTCATGCAGAGGCCACTCAGACCAGCCCCTTCATCGCTCACCCCTCACCCAGGGAAGGGGGAGGCCTTTGTGGTCAGCTGCGGAGCCTGCTTTCAGGAGGAGGGGGAATTCCTGCTTTCTCCTGGGTGGGGGAGCTATTTACTTTCTCCCAATCAAGGCTCAGATATCTGGCAGAAACCCATCCCCTTCCAAAGCGACTCCTCCAGTGTTCTTTTCATAAACTCAGATTCGTTACAATTGTTTTGTTTCAGCCTCAGGACAGTTTTAGAATTTCTTTGGCATTTCTGCAGATAAGCTTCCAAAGAGGAAGGTGGGGCATTGCTGTCTCTTTCCCAGCCCCTCCTTGCTGGGGGGGGGGTCTGCTGGGGGGTGAAAAGGAGGAGGTTTGTTGGAAATACATCCCTCCAACCCATTGATCAAAAAGCCAACCCTGGTTAGACTGGACCCATCGCCCTGCTGGGCTGAGCCACAATGGTGGCTGCTCTGGGTGGAAAGCCATGGGGCACCAGGGGAGGCTTTGAAAGGTTGGGGGGCCTGGGAGTCCCATCCCCATAGCAAAGAGTCTTTCCACTGCAGGGCTTCTCCGCTGGCCAGCCAGATCTCAGGCCAACCGGAGAGCAACCAGCTGGTGGGGACTGGGCCTTTGGCTTGTGGGAGCAAAGGGGGGCTCCTTCTGCAAGCTCTCCACCTGCTCTGTGACCCCCAGCAGAACGGAGACGGCCCTTACCCGGTGATCGAGCTAAGGTTCTGGAGGCAGACCGTTCCCAGGATTTGTACGGATACTTCAATGTTGTGTCCAGCTGTTTGAAGCTCTCCTTCAGGGAATGGCCTTGGTAGTATTCCACCAGTTCCTGCAGAAGAAGGTCAAAGCCAATGAGCCCCTTGAAGCCCCCAGGAAGATCAGGTTCAAGACTTCTTTTTCCAGAATACCATACCAAGAGGCTTTCAAATTTTTTTGCTTCTGTGATGTGGATCCAGTTATCTTTTTCAACAACTTTAATATGCTTGACTTCATCATTAAACCTGCAAGGGAGAGGGCAGAGGTTTCAGGAGATCATTGCAGGGATGTTTTCTACCCAAAAGCCCAGCCCACCATCACCCTCCAGATTTGCCCCGTGGGGGAGGCTGGCAAAGAGCTGGGCCTAAACCTGCCAGACTTTAATAGCCAAAGGTCCCATCTGGTGTGGGTGCCCCATATGCTGAAATGCTGGAGGCCCAGTTGAAGGCTTGCTCCACCTGGGGGCCCAGCACCCCCCTCTTGGGGGCTTGAGATGTGAATGTGGCCTCCCAAGCAGGACCATGATGCAGACTAATTTTGGACCAATTATTGGAAGCAGAAAAGTTATCTCTGCCAAACTCTAAAACAAGAACTCTCCTTCAGCAAATCCAAAGGAAAGGGTTTTGCAAGGCATGCCAGGCCAGTTGGAAAGGGGTGCTTGTCCAGGGCCACCCCTTAAGCTATGGGTAACTCTTTGGAATATGAAGACAGGAGAGGTCTGGAAGCCAGCTGGGGTCCAGCGGGGCTGCGTGAACCCATCTCCTGTTCTTTGGAAGAGACCCTGAGTGCCCCCCAGGGGTGGGAGAAACTGCCCTTAGCCAGCCACTGACTTGATGCTGATGGCAAAACGCTCGGCCTCTGCTGGCCTCTCCCGGATCAGGTAGGTCCCACTGACATGCTGCTTCAGGAGGTTGTCTGTCTGCTGCCTCTCCATGTTGCCTGCAAACCTTAAAATCCACACTCTGGGTTAGGAGAGATCCCTCAGACGTCCCTTTGATGTTCTGAAGCTGCAGGAGCTTGCAGGGAGGCCCCTGATGCAGAGAGAGGAGTTGGGAAGCTGGGCTCAGCCTCAGAGGCAGAAGCAGCCGCCCCTCCCTCTGGGCAGCTGGGTATCCCTGGCCCCGCAGGGCTTTGGGGATTGCTCTGAAACAAGGCCTGGCATGGCGGAGCCCTTGGAGGCACTGATGTCTTTCCTCGTCAGGTAGGGAAAGGTCTGCTAGCCAAAAGCCCAACCCAGGGTGCACAGTTCAACCCTGAGTTGCAGAAATTCTCTTCCATCGATGACCCTTCATTATAGGGCTCCGTATCTCAGCCCTGCCTTGCTCACAAAACCCCAGAGTTGGAATGGAAGGCCTGAATCCAACCCATAATTCATGCAGTAATTCAGCCCCTCCTTCAGGGGACAGCCCCCCCCCCATCCCTCCAAATCATTGGATTTACTGTCCAGCTGGTCTTAGGAGTTTCTCCTATCACTGCCTGCACTCCGTGACCAGACAGAACCAGTTTTTTCCTCCAGTGTGACATATTTCAGAAAGTCGGCTTCTCTCCACCCCTTAACTTTTCTCTCCTCAAGGCTCAACCTCCCCACATGATGCTCTACTTAATGCCTTTCTTTGACTCTCTTCTAAGTTCTCTGAATACTTCTTGAAGCTCAGCACACAGCACTGGGTAGCACCAATGAGCGGAGATCTGACCAAGAAGCAACTCTGGAGTTATTCCTTCATGGGATCTGTAGTGCTATTGATGGAGCCCAGCACTAGGTTTGCCTTTTTTTTTCTTTTTCTTTTTACATCACACAATTGGCTCATATTTAATTTTCAATAAACTATTATTCCAGGATTGTTTCATCAATAACATATTGAACCAGCTACATCTAATATTTCTCCATTTAATTTTTGTTTCCTAGCTAGTAATTTGGTATCCATCTCTGTTAAATTGTATCCTCTTAATTCCAGCCATTCTTTAATCTAGCAAAATCAATTAAAATTTTATTTCCATTCTGAATCAGCTACAAATGGTCTGATCGGAATCATGTATCCGGTCACGAAGAGGAGAAGGCCCAGGCTGAACCTCCCTGGAAATGGTGAGGAACCAACAAAGGACATCCTTGGGAGAAGCTGGTCTCAAGCCAGAATCCCCTGGAACCCTCGGTCTTCCCCCTCACAGCTCCTGCTACTCCAGTCCCAAGTCTCCTCAGCCACTCCTTCTTCTCCAGCTACCCTCAATCTGCCATCGTGCAGCTCTACAAGCTTGGGGGGCAATGAGAGCCTCTCCGGTGGCTCCAGGTTGTGACTTCAGGCAACACCTTCCAGAAGTGGTTCAACCCCAAAATGAAGAGGAGGCCACTTCAGGACTCTTCTGTCCTCTGCCGTCATGTACCCCACGGCAGTAATCCCTCCCCCCCCCTTCGGATGAAGAGGCAACAGCACATCCAAAGCTACAAGAGGCTCTGACACAAAGGAAGCCTTCCCAGCTTCCTTCCTGAGAGAAAAAGCTCTTTATTCTTTTTGAAGAAGACTTGGGGGAAAAAGCCCTACAGCAGAGGACTCCAATCTGTGGGCCATGAGGGGTTTGCAACTGGGCCGTGGAAATGGCCGCCGAGCACAAGCGTGCTCCATTTGCGTGAGGGGCAGGTGCACGTGCAAGCTGCTTGCCTAAAGGGAGTTGCGCGCACGGGCTTGCCGGCCACTTGCACGGAACCATCCCCCCCCTGCTGGTCCGCAAAGTCAGAAACATTGGGGAACAGGACAGAGAGGGATTTTTTCAGATGCCTTTTTCCTTTTTCCTTCTCATAGGTGCAACTGGGGAAGTTTTAGAAAACCAAGAAAGGATTCCACAAATATGACTCTCCAAATTTGGGGAGCTCTTCCAAGGAACATTGTCAATTGAGCTTGGAGAGAAACTATTCACTCTGACGGTCTCCATTTTATTCCTCACAGCCGGAGTGCTAGTTATTTCAAAGAACAATGTTGAACAGAGAGCAAGAAATTGTCCCCCGCATCCCACTCACTTTGAATTCCCCCCAACCTTCACCAATGAGGAGATTCCAAATGAGGAGCCCAGCCAATCCCACCCGCCCAACTCACCAGGGGTACATGGAATAGTCCATCTCTCGTGAAGGAGGGCGGCTGTTGGGAGGCTGCAGCAGAGAACAAAGTTGTGATTTGGGGTGGGGGGGATCCTAATGAAGGCCAGTCTTCCCATGCAGGGGTGGTCTGAGCTGTGAGCAGTGGGACAGAAGACCCCCAGTGCCAGGAGGAGGGAATCGGTCCTCGAACTAAAAGAAAGGGGGTTAGCCACTGAATGCAGCAGCTGTTAATCCAGGCGCTCAATCACTGGGGGGCGAGGGGGGGTCATAGCCTTGAATGTGGTTCCTGCAGCTCCCTGCCTCGAGGACTCTTACCCGCGCGTCCACTGGGCAAGGCTTGACCAACGAGCTGGGGAAATAGCCAGATTTCTTGGACACGACGAGTCTCCCCTGGAAGAAAGAGAAGAGTCCCTCGCAAGGGTCCCTCCTGCCATGTGGGGCGGAAACCCAGGCAGGGGCATAAAGGAAGAAGCAGCGCCACGGACTCCCTTTGTCCACCTTGAGTTTAGGTTTCTTTGTTCTCTCCCAAATGAGGAGGTTTTCACTCTCTCATACAACACCCTTAACACAAGTCAACAAGACACAACAATGGTGTCTCTATCCTGTGAACATGCTAATGTGATAGGCTGACTCAGCAAATGTGCTAAGGGCTGAGTTCCCACAACCTTGCTTTGCTTTGCAACCTGGTTTCCAACCCTGCTTTGCAACCTGGTAAGCTACAGCCTGGGGTGTGGAACTTCTTCAGCCAACGTGTCTTGCTGGCCACCCAGAGGTGACCCGATTCTATGGGGAAGGGGCTTAGCCCGGGCTACCTCCTGTTTGGTGCAGCAGCACCCAATGGGGGATCAGAGAGACTTGAGGCTCAGCTGGACCAGCAAGCCAGGATGCAGGCTCCTTGAGTTCACCCCGGGCGGATGGCAGAGCAGGATCCTAGATTGGCCAAGGGTGCTGGGTCCCACAGGGCAGGATAACTCCCTGCCCACAATGTTGGTGCTATTGAATAAACCCAGCAGAGGGAGAGAGGGAGGGAGGGTCCTGTCCTAGCCAGCATCTCCTCATCTCCTGGGTGCAGTTGAAGGATTTCAGGCTCTTGTTAAAATGCCTGGCAGGTCCAAAGCTGAATTCCATGGACAACGAGCCGAGGAAGGTTTCGTCTTTTCTGCACATTCCTGGAGGATCCACTCACCTCCCACCACTGGGAGTCCGGTTCCCCTCGGAGCAGCTCAATCACTTCGCCCATTTGGAAAGTTAACACGGGTTTCCCTGGTGGAGCTGGGTTGCCATGGTAATTCTGGAGGGCCACCATTTTAGGACCTGGAAAGAAGCCAGGAACAGCAGGGGTCTTGATGGATCTCTCACCAGGGGTTGGCAGCAAAGGATGAAGCTACGTCGCAGACCCCCAGGAGGAGGTTGTAGTGGAGGTTGTGGTGAAGGAGGAGGCAGAGGAGGAGGTGGTGGTTAAGGAGAAGGAGGCAGAGGAGGAGGTGGTGGTTAAGGAGAAGGAGGCAGAGGAGGAGGTGGTGGTGAAGGAGGAGGCTGAGGCGGAGGAGGTGACAGCAGAGGAGAGAATTGGAGGAGGAGGCAGAGGAGGAGGAGGAGGTTGTGGTGAAGGAGGAGGAGACGGAGGAGGAGGAGATGGAGGCGGAGGAGGAGGTGGAGGAGGCAGAGGTGGAGGAGAAGGTGGAGGTGGTGGAGGAGGAGGGGATGACTTACCTAGATTCAGTGTTTCCTGTCCAGAAATAAAAAGAAAGAAGTTTCAGATCTCCTGGAGCGCTTTTGTCCACACTAGGAGCTAGTCTTGCTCTTAGAACTGACGCCCCCACCCCCCCAACAGCAAAGGTCTTCCAGAGATGCGACAGTTTGGATTCTGAGCTGCAGCCCCAACCCCCTTGCATTCAAATTGGGGCAGAAAAAGTGGCAGGAAAAAGGGTGCCCCATCTCAGGACCAATCAAGGACTCGGCCTCACTTCTAGGAAAAGGGGCTTGGGAGAAAGGTGAGCCCCGTGTCTTCCTCGGGCACCTTGTTCCCGGCGTCATTTCTCAGAGAGAAAGGAAGAACAGCTGCACTGCTTACCTGCTCAGCAGGAGAACCTAGAAGGCAACGTTAAAAAGTGGCTGGTTAATTGAGGAACCACCTAAGAGGAACACCTCAGTCTCATCAGTTTGTGCCTGCAGATCTCATGACCACCTGAATCCCCCTCCTCATTTCTTGCTACTCCAAATTCTTCCTTCTCTCCCTTTTCTCGCCCTTTGACCCACCTTCAAAATTTAGAGTGCCCTTTCACATACAAATATATTTGTTAAGTGATGGTGATATTACAGGAGGGCAAAATGTATTTTTCGAAAGGATTTATGACATGCAAAATCCTCTAAGCAGCTGCAGAATGGATGTGTCTCTGCAGCTGCTCTGCCCTTCTGGGACGGGTGAGAGGTTGACAGGGACCCCCAAGGAGGAAGCTGCCCGGGGGGGCCTCAGCCACTCTACCAGGATCAACAGGCAGCCATTGGAGTGAATCGTCCCTTTTATTGCAGGAAAACGTGTTGATTTGGAGAGCGCCACCCCAAACCTGTCCCCATGGGTGGCCCACCAGACTTTCCTGGGGCAGTGGAGTGGACAGCCCGGGCTCTCTGCTTCACCTGGGGACACTAAGACAACGGATATCCTGGCAGCAGACACAGCCCTGCTCTGTTTTCTGGGCTAGCTGGCTGCAAGGGGCTTTTCAGCCACCCCACCGCCGTCTGCTTGGACCACTTACTGAATTTGCAGGGTGGGATGACCTCCAGGCACTCCTTGTGGGCGCCCGCCTTGCACTTCAGGCACTGGTAGCCTTGGTAGAAGGTCCCCCTGCAGAAAGAGAGAGATGCTGCTAGCCCAGCATGCCTGCCTAGAGCTGGACCCGAGAGACTGTAGCCCTTGGAGCAGGAGCAGGGAAGACTCCCCGATTCCCGGAGGCCCCTGTGGGCTCCATATCCCCAGGCCTCTCCTCAGATGCAGGGAAGCCCTTTTGCTCAGATTCTGAGCTCAGTCCCATGATAAAAACTGAGCTCGGCCACATTTACTACTGCCCCTCCTGCTGCCCCCCCCAGCTGACTTTCCTTGTGGTCTTGGCCTGCATCGCGTTCCCTGGGCTTAGCCTTCTGGCCATGCGTGGGGAGGCGCCATGGAAACAGGCTGGTGACATCAGGCCAGGGTGCGACAAACCCCCCTCGAACCTGTGCTCAGAGAGGCCCACCGGGCTGGAGGGGGTGGAGGAGAGAGTCCAGGCAAAAATTCCCTGCTCGGTCTGGGGGACCAAGTACCGGTTCCTTGGCAAGCACACACAGGCGTGGCTCTTGGAAGGTGGCAGAGCCACGGCCAGGAGGGACCCTGGCCAGCAACACAGGGCGCTTTTCTTTCAGTAAGCTGCTGATGGGGCACTGGAAGGGGTGGGCTCTGAAGCAGGTGCTTTTTGCCATACTGCAGCTCAGGGGCTGCTTGGAGCAAGAACTCCCTGCTCTGATGTGCCAAGAAGCCCCAGAGCGGTATGGCTCCAAGGCTGCCTGTTGCATGGCGGCTGCAAGACCTTTTGTAATAATGCAACTTTACAGTAAAACTAGCAGCAGCATTTGAGGAGTCTGTGTGTAGCTGAAGAAGGAAAAACATTCACCTTAAAAACATCTTGCAGGCTTTGCAGTTGGTGGTCTTGTCAAAGGTGAACATCTGGAACTGGTGGTTGTTTGCCGTGGCTTTCTCGGGCTTAATGTTGGATCTGGGCAAAGAAGAGGAGCACCACTCAGCTCAGGTCAGGCAAAGCAAGTTGCAGCTCCTCTTTTGGGACATTGTGAAGAGGGTCCACTTTGCACCGAGGTCTTTGATGCTCAGCCCTGCACTCGGGGACCTCTGGGTCAGGCCCAGGCCAGGCGGCACCACTTAGTCCTGCCTGCGCGTCACATGTACCAACGCCTGTGTCAAGACCACCTGCAGGAGCCAGCCACGCCTGCTTGTGTCTTGACCATTCAGACTTCTGATCGGGGCCCGGCCAGCACCCAGGTCCCGGACACTCACATGGCCATTTCAAACTGTTCCATCCACTTCCGTTTCATCTCTTCCGTCTTGCAGAAAAACTGGAATCCCTGTTTGCCTTGAAGGTGAGTGAGGTAGAAGCCATAAGACCACTGTGGGGAAAGAGAGAGGGACTGGATGGAGCCAGACGCTGAGGCAGGAGAAACCCAAGGCCAGTGCAGGCCAGGAGGGCTGGGGGGAGCCATCGCGACGCCCTGAAATCTGCCCTTAGGAGGCACCCTTGGGTGGCCGAATTGCAGCACCAGAGGCAGCAAGCTTGGCAATTGCCCTCCATTCCTGGCCACAAGGACTGGGAATTCAGTGCCGGTTCTGGGAGGGCTCACCTTCCTTCTCTTTGCCAGCAGCACAAAGAGGCTGGCAGGAACACAGGAGGAGGCTGCCTCTCCTTCAAAGATGCTTTAGCCCCATCGGCTCCACTCACCCTCATCGGGCAAGCCTACCTCACAGGGCTGCTTGTAAGGCTTCCTGCAGTAACTGCAGGCCCTCATGCAGCCCACTGGACGATGCCCAATCAGCCCTGTCTAAGATTATTAAAGCAGCAGCAAAAGACAAAAGGGCCGGAATTGGTAGAGACGGCTTACCATTTTTCCATGCGACTGAGAAGCAGAAGGAAGCGAAGGGAGACACAGTTGGTTACAACAAGCTCCAAATCCCACCTGTTCAGACTCTAAATAAACAATCCCCCCTTCCCCCCCTCCCCATGGCCCCCAGTCCCAGGTGGCCCAGATGTTTAATTCTTCAGAGAATGAATGGGGAGGCCTCTTTCTGGATCTGCACCCTCCAGAGCGTGGGGGGGGGGAGGAATTCCACCTGCTAAGGCCCCTAGAAGAACAGGGGTTCCTTCATGCAGGGAAAAAACTGGCATAAAAGAAGGACTGGGTTTCCTGGGATCTCCTTCGTTGCTTCAAGCAAGAACTGTCCATGTGGGAACCCTTGTTGACCAGAAAGGGGCTTCTCCTTGTGGTGAACGTAGTGCGAGATGGGCAGTTGCCAGGCCAGCTTCCCAAAGGACACAGGCATCCTGGTAAACCCCCCAGTGATGGAACTGTGATTTCTCTAAAGGGGCCAGGAAGCACAAGGATACCCCCTGGCCCCAGGCCAGTGGAGAATGATGAAGTCAACAGCTTCCAGCCCCTGGACAGCCTGAGCACCCCAGCTCTTTTGGAGCACAATCAGGCTAGGTTGCCCCCAGGGGGACAACAGGAGGTGCCAAGTGTACTTCCAGCGGCTACAGCTCCCCCCCCTTGCAGTGCCCAAGGTTGGCCGTGAAGGGAGGGGAAGCGAGAAAAAAGAGAGGGATCACCTGCATCACCCACCTTCTTGATATCTTTGTTGTTGGTGGGATCATCGGTCATCTTGTAACAGAGCAGCTCAAGGATATCTTTTTGCTCGTAGCTGTAGCCTTTTCTCTTGCAGACAATCACCACTTTATCAAACAAAAACAAATACCTGTCCCAGAATCAGAAGAGGAAACCGGGACTCAACAACCATGTCTGCACATTCCCTCTCCCCCAGGCCTTGGGGAAGGGGCTCCCATCCTCCAGTGACTGGGATAACCATGCCTGCCAAAGGGGGCAGCTTGTGCCTAGATGTCCCACCTGGAGGCTTGGTCAAGAGGGTTTATCATCTCTGGCCAGAGTGGCCAATTTCTGGCCCCAAGAAGCTGCAAATGGCTGCCTGCCAGTCCCAGTCAAGGGAAGTTCTCCCCTGAGATTCTGCATCTCTTAACAGACCCAGCCAAATCCCCCCCCCAAAGCCCTCCTGCTCCCCTCTTCCTGGGCCCCCTTTAAAAGCCACCTCCTCTGGCCTGCCATGGGGCTCAGCGCAGGGCCAGGAGCACCTGGGGGGCTTGGCACACGGCTGGTGGCCAAGGGCAAGCCCTCACCATCTGAGTGGCCCCAAGGAGGACAGGCAGCACCCGCCTTTTCCCTTAGTCCAGCTTTGGGTGGGGGGGGAGATGAGCCAAGACAGGGGTCTTCCCTGTTAATGCAGGAAGGGGAGGCAAAGGGTCCGTCTCTTTGAACCCACTTCCAGGGTTCAGCTGCTGAGGAGGGCAGCTGCTGAAAAGGCCGCCGGGGGGCTCAACCCGTCTGGCAGAGCAGGGGTGGCAGGTAGGACCTCTGTCAGCTCTCTTGCACCTGCTGCTTCTGCTGCTCTCTAGCAGGGAAAGGGGGTCCTGGGGAAGGAGAGGACAGGTGGGCCTGGCACAAGGGGAGCAGGATCTGAGCTGAGGGGGCAAATGTACAAAATGGAATTTGCTTCCAGGACGGAGGTGAGCCAGAGAGGGAGGGAGCTGCCTTCATGCAACACGCTAGCCATCCCTGGTTTGTTGAGCGGAGTGCTGTGGGTGAGGTTCCTGCCTCTGGAAGTCAACCCACTCAAGCCTACATGTCATGGGAACTCAGCCAGCTGCACCAATGTTGCTCTCAGGGCCTCAGTTCAGCCAGGACCCCTGGAAGAGGCTTCTTCACTGCTTTGCTCACTCACCGATCTTGCTTTGTGTGGTTGATGATGGACCGGACCTTCAGTTCCCCATCAATCTTTGGCCGCCCGTATTCTTCCAGCTTCACCGGCTGTGGGAAAGGTGACAAAGGTTGAAAGGGCAAAGCTCCCCACTAAGGCTCCGAAGTGGCACCTCAGCTGTCGAAGAGGAGGGGGGACAGGGCACTTCGGGGGTTAGATGGCAGCGAAGCCTCTTCCGGGGTGCTGCGCGATCCAGCTCTGGGGACCTGTGAGCAGGTAAACTAACTTCTGGGCGAGGCCAGGAAGCAGGGGGAGGGGGGCCTAGGACAATTCGCCACGGCCAACTCTCCATTTCTGGAGAAATGGTGGAATAGAATAATTTAAAAAAAGGATGCAAAAGGAGGGACAGAATGAAATGAGATCACAAAAATTAAAATAATTTTTTATTTATTTTTTTTAAAAAATAAATAGAATTGTTAAATTGTTCTGCAGTGAACTGTCCCACGGCAAGTTGGCCCGTGGCGAGTTAGCCGCGGAGAGTTGGGTCCTTCCCTGGACCCTGCTCTGGCTGACATCATCTGTGCCCTTCGGCTGGCTAAGGCAATTTGCAATCACTGCCTCGCAACAGCCATTATGGGATGCCAATCTCCTGAACGAGGAGCCGGTCGCCGGTCACCGGAACCACTTGGCCTTCAGGACGGCCAGAAACGCGGCGCTCCCGGAGCCGAGAGGAGACTGGGAAGACTCTGCCGCTTGTCACCAAGAGCCAAAGGCTGCCCCTCTGATCTTACCAGGTTTTCTATGGAACTCTGAAATTCACTTATTTTCTTCAGTGTTTCTTTGTCCCGTTTGACTTCATTGATGAACATGGCCAAGTCCTGAAAAACGAATAGCGGGCCTTTTTTGGTCGAAGTGGCCCGTCAGTGGCATCGCAAGCAGAAAGCGCCGGGCAGGGATCCGCTCCCAGAGCAGAGAGACTGGCTTGCTTCTGGGTTCAGCCTCCCTTGCCCAGCAGCATCAGGGCGCCTGTGCAAGTCCCAGCCCCCCCCCCCCCCCAGGGCAGAAGCAGAGCACAGCCAAGCCAGGCTGAGAAAAACTGGGCGGAGGGGCTTTGGAGAGCAGTCCTTTGCCAGAGACCGGGCCATGCCTCTGTTCAGTGATCCCCAAAAGACCTCCCTCAGCACCCCACCTGCATGGCCTCCAGTGCTTCCTTCAGCTGCTGCTTCTCTGGCCGGTCGGATGAGTGGCTGAGCAGCTCCTAGAAGACAAACCATCATCCTGGGTTACTATAGCCACTGCCTGCCTGACTGCTTCCTGCTCCACCTCACCATGCGAGGGGTTCAAGGCCTCTGGAGTAGGTGGCGGGAGAGGTCCTGCTAAGAAAGAAGTGTTGGAGTTGCTTGTCCCAAGGATAATGGCCGTTGGGGGTGGCCATGCAGCATCAGGTGTTTTGGTGCAAGCTTGAGCGAACAAGCCAGAATTAATCAAGGTTTGTGAGAATAACTGCATTATTAATCTCTGGGTGGAAGCAAAGCATTTGCACTGGGGAGAATCCTGGGCAAGGGGGGCACAAGCGGAGCCAGAGGAGGCCCAGGCTGAAATTGTCTAAAAGACTCCCTGGCCAGCTGGGTATACCTGCCCCTTGCCTGATGCCCGGCTCTCCCCACCTGATGCAGAGGCTCAGGATCTCATCTGGGCTCCAAGGGCCCTGTGGGCAGCGTGGGGCTGGCTGTTCGGCATCCCTTTGGCTCTACCAATCCAACTGGAATCGGCATTAAGGAGATGCCCCAATCTGTGCTGTTGTAGAAGCCAAAGCCAGATCATGCCAGACAAACATTAGTGCATTCACTGACAAAGTGACTAAGTAAACAGCGAAATGCTGTTTACATAATTTACTTGGACATCAGTGAGGCCTTTGACGAAGCAGAACACAGCCTTCTTGGCAAGATAGAAAACTGTGGGATAGACGGCATCAGCACTAGATGGATTCGCAACTGGCTGACCAACCGCATTCTGCGTGTAGTCCTTAATGGAGCTACTTCTACTGTATGTGAAGAGAAGCAAGCAGTGGGGTAGCCAAGGTTCTGCCTTAGGCCCAGCACTCTTCAATACCTTCATAAATGATTTAGATCAGAGGATAAAAAGGGAACTCATCAAATTTGCAGATGACACCAAGCTGGTAGGAATAGCCAACACTCCAGAAGACAGGCTCAAAGCACAGAAGGATCTTGACAGACTTGAACACTGGGCCCTATCCAACAAAATGCATTTCAGAAGTGAGAAAAGTAAGGTTTTATACTTAGGCAAGAGAAACCAAATGCACAAGTACAGAATAGGTGGTACTTGGCTCAACAATAGTAACTGTCAGAGAGATCTAGGCTGCTGCCAAAAAAGTCAATGCAACCCTAGGCTGCATCAACAAAGAGAAAGTACCAAAGTCATGTCAAGTGTTACTTTATCACTTTATAATGCCTTGATAAGACCACACTTGGAATGCTGCATCCAATTTTGGCACCATGATACAAAAAAGATGTTGAGACTCTAGAAACTAGAGTGCAAAGAAGAGCAACAAAGATGATTAGGGGACCAGAGGGTAAGGTGTACAATGAACAGTTGTAGGAACTGTGTATGTCTAGTCTAATGAAGGACTAGGGTGACATGATAGCAGTCTTCCAATATTTGAGGGGCTGTCACAGAGAGGAGGGGGTCAACCTATTTTCCAAAGCACCTGAAGGCAGGACAAGAAGCAACGGGTAGAAACTGATCAAGTAGAGATCCAATCTAGAACTTCCTGCCATTGAGAACAATTAATCAGTGGAATGGCTCCCCTCCAGAAGTTGTGGGTGCTCAAGATTGAAGAGCCATTTGTCCAGAATGGTATAAGGTTTCATGTTCAAGCAGGGGGGTGAACTAGAAGACCTCCAAGATCCCTTCCAATTCTGTAATTCTCACCTGGGATGCTCTGCACTGAGAGCAACTGAAGCCCACCTGCCCACTACAGAATGCACCTGGGTTTTTCATCCCTCTGCAAGGTGGAGAACGACTCACTTTGAGCAGAAGGTGATATTTCAGGACTCTCTGCATCGGCACCACCAGCAGGTCCTGGAGCTTGAACTTCCCCTCCTGGACCTTCAGAGTACATTCCTTGAAAGGAGAGCAACAAAAGAGAGCCGTGAAGCCCACCTTTGCCTCCCCCCCCTTGTCTCCAATGAAGGTCCGTCTGTGGGAGCAGCAATGGACCTGGACCAAGAGCAGCAACCATCTCTGGTGGCTAAAGACAGACTGTCCGAGGCCAAGCAGCCAAGCGGCCCATTTAGCCATCCTGCCCCAGGACCCAGCCAACTCAAAGGGCTCCTGGATCTGGCCTTGCAGCAGTGAGGGCCCCCCTGTGTTCCCTCCGGACCTGCACTGTCTGCAGGATGCCCTGACCCCTGACCCCTGAGGTCCCACCCAGGCCCTGGCAGGCCACATTCCTAAGAAATGGACTGGCCTTTTCTCTTTCTTTACCTTTGGCTGAGTTCCAAAAATATATTTTGTTGAACGTTGTAAGAGAAAAGATATAAACAGAAGAGGAAAAAAAACCCAAGGAGGATAAAACAGTAGAAAAAAATAGAATCAGGTGAATAAAGAAGAGGTTTTAAGGGATTTAAAGATTTCTCATGATTTTGGATTTTCAATATTTCATTAAGTGATTGCAGATATTCTTTTATATGCATGTATTTTTATATTGCATATAAAAAACCCTAAAAATTGCTCTTCAATTCTAGGCAGAATACAAATATGAGGAGCAGCAAATGGTACAATTTGAATCATAAAATGAAATTAAAACTGTGATAAATTCTCTCCATACTGTTAGAAGTCTGTCCTAATTTAAGAAGTCCTCTGAACTGAACCATTAAGGCTTTCTGTAGAAAGAAGCCCAAATTTAGGATTTGGTACAAATCCAGGTATCAAATTGCAGTCTACGCAGGGCTCTCAACTGCAATTCCATTCTGGGCCAGATTTATCTGGAACCAGCACAGGAGGGTCTCCGGACAGAGTCCAGCTGCTGTCTGCTCCTGTTTTGCGCTGTCAAAGAATGGAGACTGTGGCCAGGAGCTCTTTCTTGCAGCGCCATATCCGTGGCGCTTAGTGAGCAGGTTGTGGTCTGTAAATCATCAAAGCGCACCCAGTGTGGAAAGCAACAAGCATCAAGAGAAGCTTGTGAATCCCAACTTTGGCAAAGGGATTAGTCTAATTGACTAATTTCAACCAGGTGCATCACCCCAACTCCAAGTCTAAGTAAGGAAGGACAGTCCTGTTGAAGGAGCAAAGTATGAGCAGGATTTATTCAGGGACAGAGTAGAGCAGATCTCTGATGCTAGATGCTCAAATAAAGGTTGAACCAGGAGCAGCTGGGATCAGTCCCACCATCTGCCAGCCAAGCTGCTCTCACCCCCACAGCTCTCCCCGCAAGGGACTCGGACTTCTGGCCACCCCTGAATTGCTCCTCTGTACCTTTGCCATTTTGGTTGCCGGGCCAAGAAAAGCAGCACCTAGGAACTCAGGAGACACACTTCTGACATTTAGACCGAAGACATAATTCCTCTCCTGACACTGGGAAGGAAGCGTCTTTTATAGACAGGAGTTGCAGGATTCTACCACCAAGATTTGACACCTTTCTTGACATGGCACCAAGCAAGATGCCCAAAATTATCTCCAAAAAGAGGGAGATTTAATTTTACATTAAATTATATTTACCTGACAGTGCCCCCTCCCCCAACTGTGATAGGTATTTGGAAAGAAGGGCCAGAGCAGTCTGACCAAGGATTCCAAAGAAGTAAATCAAGTCCCTTTAAGGCCCTTCAAAAGGAGAGCGGCAGAGAATGCAAAGCAGCAGCAGGTCCCCGTAATCCCGGAAGGGAGCCTGCCAGAGGGATCCGATCTCCCCTGTGTCGCTTGGAGGACCTAGAAGAGGTTGAGGGTGGGCGTGCCCGAGTGCAAGTCCAATATGCTCAAGTGGAGGCTGCTGTGCGAAGGTGGAGAAATGCAGTCTGGCCAATGTGTTGGCCTGTCCATTACTACCAGTAGGATGCACCAAAAGTGATTTGTTTCTGGCCAGCGATAAAGCCAAAAAGGCAAGCTCATTTTGGCAGTTTAAGGTTTGATCAGGACACGAAATAAATTAAGTGGCAGGCTGGAGTGGAAATTAGTCAGAGACAGAGGCCATTTTTAAGCCTGAAGACCAATGAGTGACTGAGGATGGTGGCCCCAGCCTGGTCTGTCCCACAGATGGCCCCTGCGTGCCTGCAGAGATGGGGCAGCCTTCGAGAAGGCAGGGATGGTTCTTCTATTTCCTATCTCTGAGCAGCACCCTAACGGTATGAAAAGAGCACGTGGTTTCCATTGGCGGAAAACTGACATGCTACATTATAATTATGCTCTAATTATCCATTTCTAATTCCTTGCATGCAAATTGGTTTGCAGAGGTGATTGCAGCATTTACTTAGCAGTTTTCAAGGAGCAGCTGAGCATCAATTATGACATAAAACAAAAATTACGGCTTTTAGTAGGAAAAAGCGATCAAATAAAAGGCACTTGAATGGGATTAAGGCAAACTGTGTCACAAGCTTTAATTACTCAAAGATTAGCATGGCAAATCTTAATAAAATTTTGAAAGAGACCGAGCTGCAGAGATGCTTACCTATGGTGAGCCCAGAAGGGGCTCCAGGGTCACCAGCCTGCAAAGGCTCAGCCTGCTTCTTTTGTTCTGCTGGAGAACCGGAGAAACCTCCCCCCCCCGGCCCTGGGAGAGATGCAAAGACTTTGCCCTGAGTCCCCTAACCTGATCCCCTTTGCCACACCTTTCTTTGGGGGTGGGGGAGAGAGCCTAGAGATCCCCCTTTTCTCGGTAAGTTTAGGAGAGAAGACAGAAGGCTGGTCAGCCCCAGAGCTGTAATAACACACAAGTATGACGCATGTGGCCTTGTGGGATTTGGGCTTCTCGGCTTCTGTGGGAAAAGCCATTTCAAAGCAGGCAAATGGCAAATCAGTGGGAGGGCCCGGGTGGCCTGGGCGAAGGTGCTGGGCTCTGCTGAAAGGAGCATCACTGACTGCACCAATGGGACAAGAGGGCGCTTCTGCCTGTGTATTTATCTGTCACTTTGAAATAGCCGCCCATCTCCCAATCAAGTGACTCCGCTAGATGGAAGTAGAGGGAACTGTCAGGAAGAACAGAGAAGCTGAATGGAGTGGGAAGAGACTGCTTAGAAAGTACTGATGGAGGAGAATATTTGTAGCTCAGGGTTGAAATGAGGGCTCTTTGGGGCTCTCTGAGCTTGGTTGCACTGATGATGTTACCTAGTTTGGGTGATGAAACATCTGTAAGAAAACCACCAAGCTCGGAGAGCACCAAGGACTCCTCAGCCAGCGTGGGCAGCAGAAAGAAGGAGGGCAGGAACCAGTTGCAAGCAAGAGGGTTCCATTAGGTCAGCACCAATCAAGTGCTTTTCAAGGCCATAAAGGGAACGGCGGAGCGTCTGTTGACTCAGGACAGACAGAAGAAAAAGGCTAGAATTTAAATTTGGGAGCACTGACTGATATCTGGGTTTCATTTCTGGGCACTGGAATGAGAAAATCTCCATATCTATATGGCTTCCTTCTGCCATAAAGAGGCTAATCGTGCCACGCCACATCTGAGGACATAGGAAGGAAGGTGAATGGGCCAAGAGGAAGGAGAAGAGTGGCAAAGTCATGGTGGGACTGATGATTTAGGAGATCCTGAAGAGAAGACAATACAAGAAGTGGATTCCCCATGTGGTAGAAGAAATGTGGAATATGGTTCTGATGAAAAATAGTTTTAGCTCTATTTCCTTTCCTTCCCCCCCCCCCCTTAAATTTCTTCTGCTCTGGGCTTCCCACTCTTTCTTCTGTGCTTAGCATAAAGTTGCTGTCAACTCTGCCTGGTTCGGCTTGACGCCTCACAGGCATCCTGCCATCAAATGAAGAAGGGGCAGAAGGATGAAAAGGGGAAGAAGGGGGAGGGATGATGAAAGGGCAATAAAGCCTTGTGTGTATGTGATAGGAAATTGGGAGGTGAGAAGGACTAGAGCAGCATCCCAAGGCCAGGCACCCTGATGTGTCAGAGTTCTCAAAACATCTTGGCGAGCTCCGGTTGGCTGGAAATAGACTGGTCACAGGGGAAGGGATGGGCTGTGGGGCAAACCTTCACCTTATTTTTGTATCCAGCAAGTGTGGATTTCAGACCTGGCTTGACTTTACTGCAACCAACATCTTAGTAAAAAAAACAACCTTTGCTTTCACCAAATGGAGTCGAAGGCTTTTGTTTCCTAAGGGATCGGATTGGGGCAGGTCTGACATTAAGCCAGCTGTGCAGTTGTGGTCAACCCAGAGAGGAAACTGCCTCTACCGTGGGGATCGTGAAAACAATGTCAGCTTAAGGGAGCAACCAGGAAGAGATCAAGGCCTGGGGGAAGCATCCTCGAAACCCCCTCCTGGAGGGCTAGATCTATCCAGATGGCTGGAAGAGGACAACCCACCAAGATCCCAATGGTCCCTCGGAGTCTGGAAAAAGGAACGGGAAGAGAAACCCATGGGACTGACATTCACTCGTGGGGGCTGTGACAGCTGCTGGTGAGAGACCCGATTGGAGCTGGAGGAACTGGAGAAAGAACTGAGCGCAGGTGAGCCAGAGCGAGAGGACTAGATGCTGGAGCAAGCCATAAAGTTCCTGAGGGGGTTGAACATCCTGCTGACCAGCCAACTCCAGCCATGGCAAGTGAGGGGGCAACTACGTCTGCCACCACAATGGCGGTAGCAGAGACCTTCGGCAATTGCCACCCTCCCAGCGCCTGGCCCCACAGCCCAGACTGCCCCGGCTGCAGGAGCAGCACCAGCAAGGCAGAGAGGATGCAAGACACCAGCTCTGGGAGTAAAGTTCAGTGGAGACCCAAAGCAATTGGAGTTCCTCCTGGCACAAGTGTTGGACATACATGCAAGAGTATGATCCAGAAACACCCACCGAAGGGGCTGAGGTGCGGTGTGTGACCATGGCATTAGAGGGGCCCGCAGCTGAATGGATGGTCACCCTCCACAACGATGACGCCTTGGAGCTGAGAAACCTCGACCGTTTCATGGCTGCACTTTGGAAGCACTTCGAAGACTCTCTAGCCAATCGCAAAGCCAGAGATCGCATAAAAGCCATCAGGCAAGGGGGCGGGGGGGCCCAAGTACACCCAGCAGTTTCGCGACCTGGCCTGCCGACTGACTGACTGGCAGAAGACACCCTGATTGGATGTTTCTGAGACGGGCTAAGCGATGAGGTCTACAACACATGCCTTTCCAGAGGTGGCCCCCCCCAACCACCATGGCTGGTATGTCCTAGCAGAGGAAGTGGAAATCAACCTGGCTCGATCCAGATACCGGCCGAGCCATGAATATGTGAAGATCCCTCCTGAAAAGAAAGAGGCCCCAAAAGGCCACATGAGCAGAGCCCACGCTGATGATCCACTGGCTGCTTCAGGTGTGGGAAGGAGGGGCACTGAGCTGCCGACAGCCGAGCTGCCAGCCCAGAAGGCGACTCAGGGTCCTGCCCCAAAACCAGCAAAACCACCACAGTGAGCCTGTGAAACTGCCCTGAAGGGAGTGGAAGTTGTAGAGTTCATCCCATCCCCAAAGAGAGCGGGAGAACTCCGACTGACCCGGGGAGCAGGTCTACTCTCCGGTTTTTCAGTCCACCATAGTGGTTGACTTCACTTTTCATGGAGTGCCTTCATTCTGCTATTTCTTCACTAGGTGCCTCTTTCTTTCTTTCTGTTCCCCTCTGGGTTTATTTCCTTGCCATTATTTTGTTTTTGTTTTTTGTTTCCATTTTTAAAATTGCTTTCCTTTTTAAATGATCTCACAATTGTAAACCACCCAGGGTTGCTGGGAGTTGGAAGGCACATTCATTTAATAAATTACTTTTCATAAACGTATTATTTTGATGGGTTTTCTTCACTGGTTAAGCAGCCATGAGACAGAGGAAAAACAGAGAGGACTCACTGCTCAGAGTCACCTTGTAGGGGATTTAGTAAATACTAATAATGATAATTTAGAGAGCCTCGGCAGTTTTACAGAAAGAATGAAATATCAGAAATGAAGAAAAGTGGTTCTGCTTCCTAGCCCTCGGTTACCTCAACTTTTTGCCGGACATCCTCTCGGTTGGCCATGAGATGGTTAAGGGTGCTCTGTGCGTGCTCCATCCAGCTGCAGTACTCGCCGTAGATCAAAAGCCTGCGAAGAAGGAGAGCGAGAGGGGCTGTTGTGCCTCTTCCCCAAGCCCTGCAGCCCTGCAGCCGCCATGCGTCGCTGAGGCCGTCGAGCACAGCGCTGCTCAGGGCAGGAGTCGAGGGCTCAAATACCTTCACTGACAGGAAGCCCCAGTGGCATCTGCACAGGGTGTGTGTGTGTGTGAGTGCTGTGTGTGCCTACATGGCATCACGAGGCGAGCCCCCCTCCCCCCATTTTCTACATGCTCCGCAACATCCCACACGTGGCCCAAAGGAGGAGAGATCAAAGTGCAAGGTTGCAACGCTTTTGTTTCGGTTGTTTCGGCAAGAGCGGTCGGCTCCCTGGCAAAGCTGCCGGGTCGCAGGTGCCACCCTACGGCTCTTTCCATCAAGAACTTCATCTCCCTCCTTGCAACTGAAATCACTGCTCCTGGCCTGGTTCCCACTTCCTTCGGCCCCTCCTGTCTCCCCTCAAGGCCAGGCACACTCCAGGTGCTCTTTGGGCTGCTCTGGATCTTTCCTGAAATGCCTCCTTGGACTTAAGGTGGACTTAAGATTCCATGCAGAATAAACAGGAACGACCATTTCTAAAAATTTGGAAAGTGTGTTCCTGCAACTGCAGCCTCTGCAATGCACCTGAGATGCATGGCGTGGCCTTTCCCAAACTTTAGGAATGCCATGTCTTTTCCACAAGTACAACGCACTATTCTGTGCTCATTTTCTCCCTGGGAAGTGGATCCCATGGGGAATGTTCAAGGCTTCCATTCTACCTGCATGTCTGCAGCTGGCCATAACACCAACTGAAGGCTCTCCTGGCTCTTAACAGTTTCTACTGAAACAGAAACTGAAACAGAAACAACAGCTTGACACTAAATGAGCAAAGAAATGAGATTGAAAGGACCTTTTTAGCACTGAAGGCGTTCTATTTCTTGAGAGAAAAACTGGAACGTGTGGTTCAGTAAAAGCTCTTGGAAAATGGCACCCCTCATTTCCAAAATAGGGTTTCTCCAAGGCAGTTTACAAGAGCTGAAGGCATTTCAAATTTTTCTCTCCCTGGCTGCCATCTCTATTTAAAAGCCACTTCCTGGCTAGAAAGGAGAGCCCAGTAAGTGCACTAGCTAGCATTCAGGCTATTAATTTCTGAATCAAGAACAAATGCTGGTCAATCAAAGTTTAACACTGAGATGTAAACCTCTCACAGTTCCATCACCACACTGGCAGACTGGACCTTTTTGCTTTGTGTCCCTCATCTGGGGTCTTCTTGTTTCCTTCAGTGTCATACCTCCATCGTACCTTAATCTTGGGAACATTCCTGGAAATGGTCTCCCAGGACCCTCTCCATTAGAAACACCTGGGGCTCACCCCTCCCAGCTCAGCTCCCCTCAATTCCCTTCTTACCTTTCTTTGAATTCAAGAAAAACTTTGGCCAAGGTGCTTCCACCAGACATCATGGAGACATCAATGGATCTGAGAAAGTTGAAGTGCACTTTAATAAGGTCCTGAAACAAAGAAAACATATTGAGAACATATTTTAAATCTGAATCCTCACATACTTAAAAAAGAAAGTACGGCTTGACCAGGATTCAAAAAACCAATTTGCTGGGGGAAGCATTCGGAAATACGGCTGGTTCCCAGGGCTTGCTGTCAACCAGAAGCTGCTGGCCTGCAGTGCCCAGAGCCTCGATAGTAAAGCCGAACAGAACCCCAGGGACGTTACCTCCAAGTTGATGAATATGGCTTCCATGTCTTGTGGAGTCAAGATCAGCCTTAATGGATTCATGTAGTTCTGCAAAAGCAAAATAAAACACGATAAGACCTTCTGCTTACAATGGTCCCTTCTACGTGTGAAAGTGTGACCTTTGCACTCTCAGAAAGCAACTCCGCTCCACGAGTCAGTCGGGAGCCTGTTCCTGCTTGAGTCTTCCCTCCAGAGACAGAGGAGCCCAGAGGCTGACCCAGTTCTGCTCGGGAAGGCTGACCTTTCAGAGGAGCCCCTCACTCACCTTCTCAATCTCCTCCAACGTCTTGTAGTACTTGGCTTCGGTTTCTTGGATTTCTAACAAGCAGCAGCTCCTCTTGTCATCTTCTGTCATGCCCATTTTCTATAGGAAGCAGCACAAAAAATTGGTGCCCCAACGCCCAGGGTGGGAGGGGCCAGCATTCCGATCAAAGCGTTTTCCTCCAAGGACGCCCAGCTCTGAACTGGCTCTGGGGACTGTTCCCACCCCGCCTGCAGACGCGGCCCTGGGGTGGAGAGGAAGGACTTCCACATGGGACGTCCATTGGTCCCCATCTGCATCATTGATAACACTCTTGGGTGGCAGGCAGTGATGCTGGGCCAGCTATCGAGTTGAAGGATCTCCCTGAACCCTGGGCTGCATCTTCTAAAGCCACAAGACCCAGCAAGGCAGGGAAGATCTAGACGAATGGATCTCCAGGAAGCTCACAGAGATCCGTTAGGCTGCTGCCAAATTACTTTCTACTGAAAGATGGATGGATTCCCCAAGAGGGAAAGAGGGTTGGACAGCCTGAGGCCAGGCTGGGGAAGGGCTGCTCCCCCCCCCCCAAGTCTGAGGCCCGAGAGACCCCTCCTGCCTGCTTGACTTCCTGCTGTGTCTCCCTGCCTGTGGCCTTCATGACAGGGGAGGCACCTATGAGAAGGCCAACCTATATTGTCCTTCTCAGCAAGGACCAAAACTGGACCATCTGCCTGGGGCTGAACTCTGCAAAGCCACCCAAGATTTGAGGGTGTCACAATGAAACGCCGAGGAGGGCGAGAAAGATCAGCTGAGATCCAAACTCATCCTCAACTGTCAGGAGGGAGGGGGGGAATCAGGTGTTTATTTATCCACCACAGAGCAGGCTGTGCTTTCAGCACCTCCTACCAGAATGGCGATTCTCTCCCCCCCAACCGGGTTATTTCCCAAATTCTTGCAGGCCAGCTGTCCAAAGATGGGGAGGGACCTTGGAGAACAGGCGAATTTATCAATGAACAAAGCAATGCTCCAAAATATCCAGTAGAGGCCAGTGCTTCTGCTGCTTGCCTTGTCTCTCTGCAGCATATAACAATGATGTTGTGTGAAGGGGGGAACGGACAGAAGAGGGGCCGAGTCCAATTCTGCACATCAGGAATGGTTCTCGTGGCAGCTACCAATAGCGTCTAGGAGGCGAGTGGAGAAGGATTTCAAACAATCCTTTCAAGACACCCTTGCGCCTCCAGCACCCTTAATTCTTGAGCAGGAGCTCACTGGATTCGTGGGGCTGCATTAATGTTGGGCACAGAGCTAGGAAATGGGGCTTTTTCTAGCATCCAAAGACCCGGGAAGGGGAGAGGGACCCCTCTTCACTTACAGTGAGAAACTTACCTGCATATACCTGATCTGAAGCATGTGTAGATAACAAGCAAAGTGAAGCATGGTTACGTTTGGCATAATAAACTGCCTGCTTACCTTCCTCTTTTTTCAAAACTGAAGGAAGTATAAGAGGTCTTTGTGAAATGCAAGAGAATCTCCTGGTCTTGCTAAATAAGCCGCTTTCCCTGCACATCTCCCAGGAACCGGGTGCTACTCTACCACCGCCAGCTAGAAGTATCTTGGAGGATTCTGCCCCTCCGAGGACCCCCCGCGATCCTCCTCTGAAGCTAAGTAACCGACAGTTGTGGAGAATGAGAATCAAAGACCTGGTTCCCCACCCGCTGGGGGCAGCCTTTTCCATGCTGCTTTTGGGCCCACCTGCCCTTCAGATGAACGAGAGAAAGAGGGCAAGAGAAAATCCCCCAGCTGCTCAGAAAGAGAAGCAATCCACCCAGGAGCTGACAGGGAGTTCATCTGGTATGGTGGGTCTGTCTCTCCCCCAACTTTCAGTGCACGAAGGAGGGAGGGCTGCGTTTGTGGCCGACAGGCAGCTCTGGCTTTCAATGCTCCTTCTCTAAGCCCTTTCCTGCTGATTCTCATGCTTATTCCAGAGCCACGAAGACAAGAAACTTCATTCCTGCCCCCAGTTTTAGATAGTTTGGCAACAAGAGCTTTAGATCTCTTTAATTCTTGGCAGATCTGAGAGCCCAGGGGTATGAAACAAACAAATCTTACTCCTCTTGCAAATAATTTGGTTAGCTTAGCCACGGATTGTCCCCGTGGCCTCCACTACTGGAAGGCAAAGGGACAATGCATCAAGGCAGCAGCCTGTGATCTGCTTCCTGTTTGATGCATTCTTCACAAATTCAGCTTCTTACGACATTTTTTCTCTGCCACAGTGATTCCTCCTCCTTGGAGGCACCTTCAGCACTAACGATTGATCAGAAGACGGGGAGAGGGCACTGGGCAGGAACTCTGGTAACCAATGGAGCTCTTGGATGGGGAGTCAAGACTGCAGAAGGTCCAAGGACGACCTCCCCACCCCAAAGGGGGCCATCTCCAAAAGGGAGGGGCTGAAGGAGTCTGACTCTTCCCTGGTCCCTTCAGCCAGGTTCCTCACCATGGGCTGCTGCACCTCCACTTTGATGATGTCTTCGTAGATGTCGTCTCCTTCATCTTCACACGGGACACAATCGTAAATGTCCTCTCCCAAATCATGCTCACTAGAATAAAAGGCAGGGGCTTCAGCGTCTGAGCCAGTGTGTGTGGGGGGCAGCCCTTTAGCTCCTGGGCTCTGGCCCTGATGGGAACTGGGGGGGTGGGGGGTGAGATCAGGGGTCTCAGAAAGGAGCTGCTCCAGCCAGGCTCTCAAGGCCAGAGGCTGGACTCTTTCCACCTCTGGCTTTGGCCACGCGGCTCTGCAACCTCCTTGGCTGAGAGAAAGAGGCTTGTTGCTCCCGGGGTTCTCCTTTCCGTTTTCTACAATCCTGAGACTTTAATGCAAACCTGGGACCAAGGTGGCAGGTTCCATCTTATTCCCCTTTAGGGTTAATATTTAGAAAGTTAAGAGTTTCTTATGATGGGAAAGATGTAATTTAAGAATTAATCTGCCTGCTTTTAGCACTGATTCTGCCTTGACTAGTTTCTGATCTATCTTTTACTCAGCACTCTTTCCTTATTGTGGTCTAAACTTATGTTCTTCTGGTATTATGTTTCTGCTGTTTTTCTATGATTTGTCATTAATTTGTCGTTAATATTTAATAGATTAATTAGAGTGATTTCCCTTTCTTGGTGCTGTCTTGATTTATGGCCATTCCCTCACTAGAACAACAACCAAGAAAGAGAACAAGCCACTTTTAAATGCGTATCTGTGACAATGAAAGATTAACCGGAATGCAAATCTCAAAACATATATTTTGGGCAGAAAAAGGGTGTGGCAAAGTCCAGTGGCTGTATGACAAAGGGGGTGGTCACCTCAAAGTAATCTGCACTATTTTTTTAAAGGATGGAGGGGTTGACCACCTATTGAATACTGATGCGAAATAAATCTCCTTGAAGTACAGAAGTAGCAGAATCTAAATCTTAAATAAAATCTCATTGATAACTTATGCATATATCCTTTTATATAATGTACCTTTTATAATATTGCCTGTTAAACTGTCTTCCAGATGGACATCACAGCGCAACCACTAAAAACAGCCCCAGCTGCTGACCAAGCAAGCCGCCCCCACCCCCGAGGCCGCTGGCGTCCACTGCCAGGCAGGGCCCCTTGCTCAGCCCCACTCGCCCAGCAGCTTTTCCAGCCACCGACCGAGAGCCAAGCTGACCTGGGAAGGGAGGGGCCATGGCAGCCTCTCTGCCCCACTCTGTGCTGCCCGGGACTGCCAGGTGGCCCTGGGGACACCACCACCACCACCCCGGACCTCTGAGGACTGCCACAGCGCCCGAGAGAGGCCTCCCAGGAGAGGGGCTGATCTCGGTGAGAAAACGCAACCACTTTGCAGAAGGACGCCTGGGGCCAAATCCCTAACCTGGCCGGGGACATGGCTGGTGCAGCAGCCAGCTTGGCCTGAGGGCCTCCAGGTCACTCTCGCAAGGAGACTTACTCCGCCAGTTCTTCCAAACTGCGGTAGACATCATCCTCATTGTCGGTGGTCTCCTCTGAAGGGAAGGGCCTGGAGGAAAGAGGAGCAGTGAGCCAGTCGCATTGGTACGAGGGAGGGGGGGCTTCATTTGGCAGATTGTGTCCCTGGCCGTTTTGGCTTTCACCCTTGGTGCACTGGCCCCTCCCTGCCTGGACGTGGGCACTTAATAGGCAGCCAGCCAGGCAACCAACCAACCGAAGTCCCTGCAAAGAGGCTATCTGATGGAGAAAGGCATCCACCCTCCTTCCCCCCCAGAGACGATGGCGCAAGTGCTCAAGATGCCTCTGGATGTGGGTTCCGCTTCTGTGCTGTTCACGCAAAGACGCACTTTCCTTCCATAAAGATGTAAAAATGTGCAGATCCTGTTCCAGCTTGCAACAACAAGCAGCTTTTCCCTGCTGCTTGCTGGCCACCAAAACCTTCCCTCAGGGAGAGTGTGGAGGCTGGGCAGCTGCTGCTGCTGCTTTGCTTGGATCCTGGATGGGACAGAGCCGGACTCCTTGGCTTCAAGGGGGGCTTTGGAGTCCTGGTCTCTGTAAAATCCCGAGTGGGCAGCATCCCGAGCTCTGCAGATGCTTCAGCTTTTGGCTGATACAGCAGTAGACTTTGTTCAGCCCTATTCACATTTTTATTGTGGAAATGGATGGCATATCAGGTGGGTCGGTCCCTCTCAATGCTTAGTCCTGAAGACCATCCCTGGTAGGGATGAATGTATCCCAGCAACCTTTGCTGGGAAGCCCCTCACCCCCTTGCTCTGGGCCAGTCCGGCTGCCGCAGAGGCCACCCACTGGATAGCAAGGCAGATCAAGCCCCCCAGGCCTCTGTTGCAGGCGGACAGACTTTGTGGCCCAAGCGCATGACAGCTTCGGACCCCTTTCTGCGGAAGAGTTGTGAGTCCTACTGAAGCACGTGCTGACCTTCAGATAGAGCTCGGAAGCAGCCAAGGGCCCCTCAGGACAGCTCCCCCCACCCCCCCGGAGAACCAACCTTCTTGCAAGTGCCAGCAAAGCCCCTGCCTCTCTGAGCTGCTGGTCCTTAAGATCATTGCTAGGCCAAACTATGCTGAATTTAAAAAAACAGCCACTCAGCTCCAATAAAAGCCCAACCCATCAGTACCAAACCTCCTAATTAGTTAAAAAAAACCAAAAAAACCCCCAAAACCTTTGGGTGAACCTGAGGTCTGAGTCATTTGCCCTTGCTCTGCCTTGCTCTGCCTTACACAGAGCTTCATTGTGCCACTTAAAAACATGCCTTGGGAGTGGGGGGGAGAGAAGCAGTTGCGGCTGTTGCTGCTGATCCCACTCCCCAGATTCATACCTGTCCCCTCCTGCCTCTTCTCTGAGAACCCAACCTTCCTCCTGTCTTCCTGCGTGCATGTAGGCCTCACACACTGGGAGCTTCAGGCTTGGCTCCAAGGGACTCCTACCATGGGCGTCCCTAAAGGGAGGGGCAGACCCTCTGGACATCTTTGTCTGATGAAGGAGCAAGAGGGAGTCTTTCTCAGTGTGGCTCCTTGAGAAGTCTCCTGCCCAGAAGCAGCTAAGGAGCAACTTCCTGGAGAGAAACCAGGCAGGATGGTTCAATTGTGCAGGAGACAGACTGGCAGAGCCAGGAGGAGGAGTCAAGAGAGGAATCAGCTTAGAGTCACCACGCAGTCACAAGAGAACAATGCTTTGAATGCTTTGAACCTTATCTAATTTGACTGTTAGTTTAAGAAGATTCCTTTGCATAGGCTGAGCAACAAACAAGTAATTTTGAACCCTGGGTCTGTGCCTGACAACTGACATGTTAAGGGACTGAGGTTAGAAATGGATGTTTAGGGCTGATCTATGAAACTTAACATATTGTCTGTAGCGAACATAACCTTATGTAAATCAATCATCCAGGCCAAAAGTATCTAAAAAGGTAAAATCATGGCAACTGGACCAACATTTATTAAAGCTTATTACTTTTGGCCTGGATGACTGAATCTTCATTTACATGTTGCTTTTCATTTTGGGAAGAAACCACCTGCAGTCTATATGGCAAGTTGTTCATTCCAACGACTCTTTGACTCTCTGCCTCTCTGCCTCCCCAAGATTTGACTGAAGAAGTTACTGGATGAGTAACGGAACATCTCAGTTTTAATAAACTTTGGTCCAGTTGCTATGACCTAACCTTTTTAGAAACATAACCTTATATTCTCTCTACCTCTACTGCAAGAGCAGACTTGAATCATAGAGTTGGAAGGGATCTGGGAGGCTTTCTGGTCCACCTGGGCAGGAATCCCGGCCACTGAGGGAGCCCTACGACCCCAGGAGCCAGCTGGGCCACTGCAGAGCAGCTCCTCCCTCCTCAGGTTGGGATCTCCCTGGGTGAGGCATCCGCCCGGCAGGTTCTTGTCCTCCTCTCAGGCACTACGGAGAATAGCCCACCCCCTCTTCAAGGACCAGAAGACACTGCCACGCCTGCTTTGGGCTCCACGCCCCCGTTCTTCAGTTCCTTTCATGCTCCCCTGCAATAAACGCCTCCTCAGAGGCAGCCAACCGCGTCCCTTGCCAGGAAGTCTCTGCGCTGCTTTCCCGCTGCAGGTGCTCAGCCTTGCGTGGCCACTTGGGGGCATTTATTTTTCCCATGAAGAAGTTTCCATTTCTGCAACCCCCGAGATTTCTCTAAGCATGTCTTCCTCCTATTTCTCAGGGGCCTCACTCAGACTCTGCCTACACTCACAATTCACTGCTAGAAGTGAATCTATGCCTTGCAAAGTTGAGCCCTCAGGGCTTCCAGCTGCCAAAAAAGCAGACAAGCCCTTAGAAGGGAGCAAAGGTGAGCAGGAAACTCTGGGTGCCCTGGGGGGGGGGGCGCCTCGTGGGCATCTGCAGACCAGAGATCCCGAACAGAGCAGGAGAGAGGAACCACGTAATGAAATGGCAGCTGTGGGTTAAGGAAGTCATAGATCACCCAGGAATTGAGGCATACAATGGAAAATTGATTTTGTAACATCTGTCTAAATGAAATGACATCTCTTTGCATTAACTGAATTATTAATAATGACATATTAATGGTTTTGTTATCCCAAATCCTGATCCATGCAGGAATGGGCTGTAATTTTCCATGGTGGTCCAGCATGGGTTGGGTCATAAATGTTTTTTGGTCTCCTATAAAGGGCTGAGAGGAGGGGGGCGGACCAAAATCACCAAAATCACCCTTGGTCTCCCTGCTCCTAAGTCCGGCAACTTCACCATCCATGATTTTCGTGCTTGGATGATTGTTACACATTTTGAAGGAGATATTTGCAATCCTCAAATAAGCCTCTGTTTAAAGCAAAGTGTTAATTTATCTGTTGCTAAAAAGTAGCTTTTTATTAAAAAGGAATCTGGAAGTGGAGTAAGAGGAGGGTGTTTTACCTGATGCCCTTGTTCTGAGCGATGCTGTGGTGAGAAAGTCTGGAAACAGCTGAGATGACCTGATTGAAAAAAGAAAAAGAGAAAGGAGAAAGTTCAAGGTCAGAATTTACAACCTGCTCTTCATCAAAAGACACCTGAGGTGAGGCCTGGGATGCTTCATTTCACCTATGAAGGACGTGACCACCGTCCCTCGCTCGGACGGCCTTCTGGCCTGAGGCTGCTCCCGCCGAGGAGCAGGGCCTGGGCCCACAAACACCCGGCAGATATCTGGCTAAAAGGTGGCACTGAACCTGGACTACAATCCCCATCATTAGCATCACCCAGAGAACCATGGCTTGCCTCATCACAGAAGTTGGTTGGTAATGCCCCAAACCCCTCCCTAGCTACCGGCTGCAGGCCAATGTGTGCGAGCCCCTGGCCCCTCAGCCCAAGAGGGCTCTCTGGCCACAGGTCCACGTAGAAACTCTGAAAATACAAAATGGAACTGGACACGGATGGGCTACTGCTGCGTTTCTCAACCTTGGGGCTTGGACACCAATTCTCACAATTCCCTGGAACGCTGGCTGAGGAACTCTGGCAGCTGAAGTCCAGCTGAGACACATTCCTGTAGCCTGCCCAAGGGTTTAGCCAGGATTTGTCCTCAGGGCCTTCTGTTCACACCTGGAAGGCAGCACCAGAGTCCTATAAGTCTTCCTCCTGCTTTTCTCCATTTACCGGAGGGGGGGGGCTCCAAACTCCCTTCCAGAGACAGAAAAATGCCAGCTGAGTAGCTCAGCCGGTTGGGCTGCGAGGAGAGGAGGAGCACAGCGAGTGAGGGGCTGCTCCCACCTCTCTCCCTGGCTGGGTTGTGTGTCCCACAGCAGGATGACCCTGGGCAGGGGAGGGGGGGACACCTTGTTTCCTTTAAGGAAATCCAACTGTCCCGACTTCAATGGGGGGCACAACTCTCACTGGCTCCAGCCCCCTCCCCAGGTGAAAGGGGGAGTTCCTGGGAGAGGTTCAACCAGAGGGATGGATGAGATGGGCAGAAGGAATGATTGTGGACACTGAGGCCAAAAATAATGGGGGGGGGGAAGAGAGAGCAGGTGTATTGTTAAAAGTGTCGGAGGGGAGAATCTGCATCCCCAAACCTGGTTTCCCTCTCAAAAGAGTTTCCATCCATCCTAAGAGCCTTTTTCTGAGAGACATTTATGATTTTCCAGGAAGGAAGGAAGGGAGGGAGGGAGGGAGGGAGGGAGGGAGGAATCGATTTCAAAGCTCGGCTGCCTCCATGGAAGAGATGCAGGGGAGCTTTCCCCCTCCCCACACGCAGGGAGAGAATTAATATTCAGAGGCTGATCTGCATTTGACACCCGGCCACAGAAGCCACTGCCTCCCTGGCAGCTTCTCAGGGCAGCTGGAGGCCTGGCCATGCATGGCTGACAAAGCTCAGCGCACAGCAGCTTCCAGCAAGACTCGCTGAGTTGATAGAGCCAGAAAAGCGTGTGAGAATGTCAAGTACGCATGAAATAGTTCAAGGCTGTGGCTTGGCCCGAGGAGGACCCTGATGGAGCCCCATTCAGAGCCAAAGAGCAGCTCCCGTTGGGGGGGTCACCATCTCTGAGCCATCCAGTCAGCCGTATCAAGGAAAGCGCTTCATACACAGAGCAGAGTGAAAACTGCATTTTTGCTCTCGTCCTTTTCAAACGACCTAACAAGTTCCAGAAAGAAAATGAAGGCTCTCTTGGGTCCTGAGACCTTCAAGTGGCCAGTGACCAGGGCCACCTGCAGAAGAGGCGTCCTGCTTCTCCTGGGCTCCACTGGGCCTTCTGTCTTCTGGTATTTGCTGGCCAAGCCCTTAAGTGCATTGCCCATCCCAGTTCCTCTCCAGCCAAGTTCTTCCTCTAGTGGCTTCTCCAGGAGGATCCCTACAACCAGAATCCCACCTCTGGGGCTTGAGGTGAGAGGAGATCCAGGACACTTAGAAGGAAGGAAGGATTTTATACACCCTCCAATATTTGAGGGGCACCCTTGAGAGCAAAGGATTTATCGGTGGCCCCCAGAAATGGGTGCAAGAGGAGTCAGGATCCTCCGCTCAGCTACCCCTCAGGATAGCCTTGTTGGCTGTCTTGAGGATCCATTACTGGGGAGGAAAACTGGTGGGGACCTTGCTCCCTTCACCTTTTGTTGCTTGGGAATCTAACTGTGGGGCAGCTGGGTGGCCTCTGCAAGAACCATTAGCCTCCTCCTACAGGCTCTTCCCGTTTCACTTTCATCCCCAAACAGATTTTTCAAGACGGGTGGATTTCTCTGATGGGAGAAATGTACAACACAGACTTTTGGGTCAGAAGGCATCTCCGGAATATTATGGGTACATTAATAAAATGGCTGCATGGATGCAGGCAGAGATGGTCAGAGGGGGCAAAGAATCCCTGAGTCTGTGCTGACACTGCAGGACAGTCTGTAGAGGTGGGCAAGACAGATGGAAAAATTGATGTCCTAGGAATAATGGAAATGTACTGGATAGCACCTAGCGATCTGATACAATAAATGAAAGAATATAGAAATAGCAGTAACACACTTGATGAGAGCTTGGTTCTACGTTCCCTTGGTTCTTCTAGGTTCTAGACACGATCCTGAGACAGCCGACATAAGATGCAGATTCAGACACCAAACAGAAACACCAGAACCAATAAGAACAAGTTGCAGGATGATCCAAGAATGACCATAGAAGGAAAATCAAACCAGTGGATAAATGGTAGGAATGAAAGCCAGAAAATGGTTAGTGAATCACTGATACAAGTTCCCAGCAGAAAAAACTCAAACTGAAATCGATGCAAGACAAAATTTTAGAACTAATAGAAAAATACTGTCAAATGAAAAACATAAATAAGCAAAACTTTAAAATATAGAACAATCAAAGAATGCTGGGAACTCATGGCATCTCTGCAGAATTATTAAAACGAATGGACAAAGCTGGCATTGAACAAACATTGTCCAATATAATCCATAATGCAAGGACTATTCCAAGGGTTGGGCTGACATCAATGTTTATTACCTCATCTAAAACTAAAGCAAAAAGTGCACTGAATAGCTTCCAATAAACCTTAAAATAGTACCCCAAAGACAGCTCAGAAGTGTGAAGCTGTTTTGAATCTGATTTGGATTCATATATTCATATATGCTTTTTTTCATAGACCAAATCTGAGGGGATTGAGTTGAGGGAGGTGGCTATTTATGCAAGTTTAGGAAAATCATTTGATCCAGAAAGCTTTGCAAGGGTGCTCTATACTGAAAACTACTGAGCCGGGGGACAGAGACATATCATGTTTATGAATTTATACTGAAGCAAACAGCAGCTGTTAAAGGAGCAGGAAAAACAACAAAATCATTTCTAATATTATGATGAATGCAACAAGGCTGTGATTTCACAATAATATATATTCTGAAACCATTACAAAACTTTTCAAAATATAAGGAAATTTCTTTGCTGCCAAGTTTCATTGGGACTTTGCTGGCGGATCCTTTGCTCTTACGTCTTGCCAGATCTTTGCAAGGAGCAGAAGAGTAGACAAAGGCCCCAGTGACAATCAGGAGACCAGAAGGCTTTGAAATGCAGATTTACACAGGATGACTTAAAAATACCATGGGCTGACTGCAGAAAATGGCACTGCCTTTCAAGGAACAGGCATAGGATATGACATTCAAGAAAATGAAATTGGAAAATTAGGATAAGTTGTAAGTAATGAGAAATATTAAGTACTTCAACGACTTACGTAAAGAAAAGTCCAAGGGCAACAGTGCTAGAAGAAGACCTATATCTTGGCTGAAAAATACATAGATGCTGGCAAATATACAATGGGAGGAGGAGGAGGAAGAGGAGGAGGAGGAAGATACCCAGAGCACCACCACCCAGGCACAACATAACTATTAATAATTGCAAGGCTTTACCTTTATTTCTTTAAAGTGATACTGAGAGAGGATGTGTTTCTGGTTTCTATTTTCCATGTAGTCAGATTATCTGACTTGCGCCCTTGTCAAGCAAAGAGTGCTTGGAAGCCCTTAGCCAAGGTGAGACTGAGGGACAATCAACCCCCCCCCCCTCGACAGCCAGGCTGTTGCATCAGCAGGAAAACGCTGCTGTTGGTCATGGATGCCGCTGGGCGCCTGGCCTGGTCCTGCTTATGACCAGGGACCTTGTGTGAGCCAGGAAGGAGGGCCCTTTGAAGGCTGGGGCTGTGGGGCAGCTAGGAAGGCAATTTGAACTGAAGGAGCCGGGGAAGGTGCCCTCACCCACCTGGGCTATTCCTTTGCAATTCTGGGCCTCCCACAAAGATACCGGCACTTCCTTCACTTCTAGGCACAGCAACAAGCTACAAAAACTCTCCTATGACACTGTATCATTAAATTATTAGTATTCGTTGAATGAATAATAGGACACCCTTTGCACAGTCTAAACAATCTTCCAGAAGAGCTTCCTATAGATGGAAGACAGAAAAAACAGGCTCTTTGGGCAACTGCATAATTCATGGAGACAAGTCCTTCTAACCTTGATAGGCATATCAATGTATTTGCAACCATAAAAGCATCCCACCATCTTGTTAGTTTGCAAACTACTGGTACGTCTTCACAAATCCCTAAGTCTCCTCCACAACAGAGTCAATACGTGAAACCGCCAAAAGGAAGCCATACACAACCCCGAGGCTGCCTTTTGAGCAACCTGCTCCGCTTAGGTAACCAGCCATCTCTTCCGAAGAGGGTGTGCAAAGGTGGCCATTGTGCTAAGCGGACTTCCAGGACAAGCAGCTCCGTCTCCGTCCTTTGCTGCCCCCCCTCTTCTTCTTCCTGCATGGGGCAACCCCGGGGGTCCCCACCAGCTGCAGATGTTCTGCGGAGTCTTGGGGTGGGGGTGGGGTGTGTGATGCTGCTGCACAGCTCATTCTCAGGCTGATCAAGATTTACAGGTCTCGATAAACGTCACCAAGGAAGAAAAAAAAGAACAGATTTTGGGTTTATACTGACTTGGATTGGAAATAGTTCATCTGCTGGAATTCCTGTGACCCCCCCCCCCTTTCTTCCCAATAAATCTTGCTAAAAACATACTCTGCGATTCGAAAATAATCACATTTGGCTTTAGGCAGACCCCGAGAGCCTGGCAAAGAGATGAACCTGGCAGGGCAGAGCTGATCCCCACCACCCCACCACCACCACCCCACCACCCAGGATGCTCCCCAGGATGCTCCCCAGGATGCTTCCGACCGAATTGCTCTGGATCGCGGAGGCAGAAAAGGGCTGGAGAAAAGAGGCGGCTTAACTGCCTCCACAACTCCATCTAGTCTGCTTTGGAGGAGGGGGGGCGACTCAGGTAAGCAGCATTTTTAAGTGACCTTCAGGTGCATTTTGGGGGGGGTGATCTTGCATAAGATTTCTGTAGCCCCCCCCCCAAAGGAAGACATTCCTGAACCCGGCAAGCTACTCCCAGAGGAGAAATTATGGAGTATCCCCAAAAATAATTCAGGGTAAGTTCAGAAGAAATCACTTCATCAGAAAAGGTGCAGGACGTCCCCCCCCCACTGAGGTGATCTCCTTGGGGCTCCCCTTTACAAGAACAACGCCCCTCTTGTTCCCCTGCTCCCTCTTTCCCCCTTTCTCTGCTGTTCCCTATGGTTTGGGTGGGTGGGTGGGAGGGGGGGAGCCCAGCTTTGTCTCTTTAATTGCCTTCCAGGCACTTCTGGACTGCTGGACCAGCCCCCCCCGCCCCCTCACAGCTTCCTGGGCTTGAGAAGGAGGGGCTGTCCAGGGCCCCTCAGACAGGACTAGACAACCTCAGACAGGACTAGAACCGTGGTCTCCACTTTCTAGCCTGGGGCCTCCGCCAATGGATCAAAGCGATTCCCCTTAATCTACTGGAGGATCAGTCATGAGGATGATTCTGCCCCTTTCAGATGGAATTAAACTTTTCTCTCCTTTGCCTCCTTTGCCGCTGCCACTGCCCTGTGGAACGCTCCAGGTGAGATGCCCCCCAATACCTGAATACCCTCAAGCACCCTCCACTTCTCAGACACTTGATCAGTGGGTGAGGGGGTGGGAAGAGCTTTGGAAAGCCATGAAAGCCGCTTTAAAAAAGACTTCCAAGACTTATAAAAAGTAGGCAGACAGAAAGAGCCCCTCAAAGAACATTCCAAGTTGGGGGAAAGGTCTATCTGTCGACCAAATAGTTACGCCTTAAATTACCCAGTAAGTAATTAGGACCGAAATTCTTGGGGCCTTTCCCCATCGTAAGAATCATCAACCCGGTCACAGTAGAATTGAAACTCCCTAGGCTTTTAGAGAGAATTCACCCTGTCTTCCATTGCAGCTTGTTGAAACCTTTGTGAGAATCCACTTTAAGACCTCCCCCTAAGAAGGCACCCGGACCCCTCGTAGTGGCGGGTCAAACTCACTATGAAGTAAAGCGTATTCTTGATTCTAGAATTTTTAAAGGGAAATTGCAGTACCTAGTACAATGGAAGGGATACTCGCTATCTGAAGCCACTTGGGTGAAGTCTAGCGATGTGAAAGCCGACAGACACCCTAACAAACCGAGAGACAGTCCCTAACACGCTACAGGATCTGTCCTTTTTGTAAGGGGGGCCGGATGTCAACGCTGCTAACATTGGATGTTCTTGCTTTGACAACAGATGGATATACTTATACTTTACTCTTAGAATTAGATTATACCGGGGGAGGGGGAGGAATGTGATGGGAGTTACTTAGACATACAATATTGTAATAAGCGCTGATAAGGCATGCCGGAATAAAGAACTGGGTGGAAAGCCAGCATTTCAAACTAATTGGAAAATGTGATTTCTGATTGTTAGTTGTAGGAGGGAATTGTGCTTTGATCTATGTGCTGAAGGGAGGGGAAGTCAGATTTTGGCTTGTACGTGCCGAAGCTATGCTACTCGATTAAAGATTCTTTAAGGTAAACAATGCCTCAAAGTTCTTTGAAGAGTTTCATCTTTCGGAACCATGACACCCCCTCTCCTGGCCTTCCACAAAAGGGGGCTGGCATGGGGAGCCCAGAGGGGAGAGTGGCTGTGGGACGGGCTGGCGCCCTACGAGCCCTCCCTTCCCCTTTTAAACTAATTTCTAATAGATTTTAATTTCAATCCTATTGCCTCCTCCTATTATTTTTTAATTTTTGTTTCTATACTTTAACATTTTTATTGTACAATGCGCAATAGGGAGAGAGATAGGCTGTTGAGAGATGTGATATAGATAGATGGGTGGATGGAGAGAGAGGGAGAGGGAGAGAGGGAGAGAGAGAAGACTGCTTGAAATTGGGCCCAGACTTTAACCTAAGGGGAAAAGCTAAATTGATAAAAAGTCCCCCCCCCTTTAAGTCTCTCCAAGGGAGGTCAGGCTGTTCAGGACGGCCAAGCTTTGGGAACGAGCCTGGTGCTTCTCATCAGGATAAAGTCAGCTTCTTTAACAGGACTGGATTGCCTGCAGAACATTTTCTGGATGGAAGCATCTCTTCTCCTGTTGTGCAAGGAGAAAATAGAGACAGGACCACCTGGGATGGGCAAATCTTTTCCTGCTTCTTCACCAGGGGGCACGTGACTGGCACAGGCCGTTGGCAGATCGCCAATTGTGCAAAGGTGTGACTGTATGGTGCATTTCTACATTTGTTCCTTTCCACTCCGGCTTTATTGCTTCTTGATCTCATTACAGTAACCAAAATCTGAGTTAATTCCTTCCAGTTTAAAAAAGCAAAGACTCTCCAGTGACGAGTGTGATTTTAAATCATTCCAGACTTACTAACATCTGCTTTTTCTCTCTGTGTCCTGTCCTGTCTCTTGCCTTTTCTTCTTTTTAAGAAAAATCAACAGCCTTAAGATTTATCTCTCACTTTTTCTCCAGGCAGACCAACTAGTGACCCTGACCCTGACAACTGGTATTTTACTGCGCTCATTTATAAGTTTTTACCATTCCACATCACCTGTTTAATGTGTAAGCACCATCCAGCATGGACCTCTCCAGCTGAGAAGGAACGGGAGTGGGACAGGATCCCTTCTTCCTGGATCTGCCTCAGGCAGGCCATGTGGGGTGCCCACCACCAGGTCTGGCAGATTTGGCGATTTGGAAAGGTTGGCCAAGACTAAGAAGATTTTCAGGGAACCAAAGACCCCAGGATTTTGATGGGCCTGATGGCTGCAGTTCAAAGGTCAGAAGAACCTGCTGGCAACTGGTTCACTGGGGCCATCCTGAGAGAGCCCTCCAGGGGGCTACCCCTTCGAGTAAGAGACCAGCTTTGAATCCCAAATCCCCATCCTTTCATGGACTCAGCACTTCCAGGGTAAATAAATCTGATCCAGCTGATCAGGAGTTTGGGAACGCTGCATATGTGATATAATGGAACTTATATGGAAGACAGAGGTACTCCTAACATTACTGTTCTTGTGAGATTTTATTATTTGTTAGTTTATTAAAATAAGTTAATTGTATAGAAAGATGTCTTTTTTTAACTGGTGTGGCACAAAAGCATCTAAATCAGAGTTCCCCAACCTTTCCGGCTTTGCGGAACAGCCGGGGGGGGGGAGATGGGATAATTCCGAGCGAGCAGCTGGCAAGCGTGCGCGAAGCTCCATTTCCTTGAGTGGTGTTCACATGCTCACCGCTCACGCAGACCACTCATGCACGCGCAAGTGGGGATACGCGCTCACCCGCTGTTTCTGTAGCCCAGTTGCAAACACCCAGAGATGATGATGATAACAATAACAATAACAATAACAATAATGTTGGAAGGAACTTTGGAGGTCATCTAGTCCAACCCCCTGCTCAGGCAGGAAACCCTATACCATTTCAGACAAATGGCTGTCCAGTCTCTTCTTAAAAACTTCCAGTGTTGGAGCATTCACCACTTCTGGAGGCAGGTTGTTCCACTGGTTAATTGTTCTAACTGTCAGGAAGTTTCTCCTTAGTTCTAGGTTGCTTTTCTCTTTCATTAGTTTCCATCCGTTGCTTCTTGAGATTGGGGACTCCTGATCTAAATAAATAAATAATCCTGATTGTAATAAACATTTGTCACATGGTTGATCAGCTGTGGGCTGGGTGACAAAGGAAATCCAGTTGCCTCAAAAATTAGATGCAGAGGCCTTCTCAAGAGTTCCTCATCAAATTGGAAGGGGCACTGGGGGTTCCTGGGGGAGTGTACAAGGCTCCATCCCAAGATGTCTACTGTTCAATATTTTTGGTAATGTTTTAGATCAGGGCTTTTCAACCGGTGGTATGCGTACCACCAGTGGTACTATGGCACCTGGCAGGTGGTATGCGACCCTCCTAGACAAGTGTAGCGGGGGAGGGGAATGAGCTGAAGCGATCCAAGCCTGAGGGAGAGGCAGTTGGAGCTGCAGGACTGTCGGGCTCGGCAGAAGCCCCAGGATCGCCGCATCCAGAAACAGCGCATAGCTGGCGTGAACTGAAAAGGGGAGGCTTCCGGTTTGCCACGTGGCCACCATGGACGTTCGGAGGACAACTCTCATCTTCCCCGTCCAGTTTCGCATCGCTGGGGGACCCTGAAAAGGGTCAAAAGTTGCCCCGTAGAAGCAACCAGCAAGGAGGGGCTCTCGCTGGATCGTGGGAGAGCGGTAGTTCTCCTGCTGGAGCCGGCGATCCCTCCAAACAGGCGGACGAAAGACTGGCCATAGAAATATGGCTCATCGGGCTTCCGGTTCCTGTTGCAGCGCCAGCGGACGTGCAAAGAACTTGCTCTCTTTTCCGTCTGGTTTCCCCCCGCCGGTAGACCCTGGACAGGGTCGAAAGTCGCCCTGGAGGGGCGACCACCGTGGAGGAGGACACTCGTTGATTGCGGAGGGAGCGGCAGCTCCCTCCGCGGTCCGAGAAATCACCTTTGGGCCGACGGGGAAAAGATTGGCCAGTAACATGGCCGATCACTTAGCTGCTCCAGCCGAAAGTCACAGCAACATCTAAGCAAAAAGAACCACCGTGGAATATCCGGGTGAGACCTTTCCTTCCCTCTTGTTAATTTACCTTTTTCCCTGCTAACAGCTTTAAAAACTATTTCCCTATTTTGAGAAAGCAGCGTTTGGACACTGGGGAAAACGGGCTTGGGAAAAATAATTTTTTTGTTGTTGTTTTGTTTATATGAGCTGTTGAAATTCGGGTATCCTGAAAAAAATCCTTACTGTGACTCTCTCTCTTGGCTTGTTTATCTTTAGTTTAGGTGAAAAACCTTAGGGAGGGAGGTGGAGTGCTTTTTTTTTCCTCCCCCCCCCCTCCTGAACAGTATTGCCTACTTTAAAAAAAAAAAAAAACTTTCTGTTCTCTGGGCGGATTCATGTGGATTGTTTTGGTTACAATGTAGCCTTGAACTTGGCCTGAAGCCCAGAAACTTTGACTGATACAAAGTAACTATCTCCAGCTGAACTCTCACTCCCTGATCTTGGCGTGACGCCCAGACTGGTATATTTCCTTTGGAACTTGCTCAGTTTTCTACTTGTACTTCGTTTGACTTTACAGTATTGAATATATTTCCCAAAAATGGATTTTTTCTCATTCTAGGATTATAATATAATAATTGACTGCTACTGACTGGGACTCTTGCTGTTTTTTTTATTTCTGTGCTGGACTTGACTATTTGCTTTTCCCTAGTTCTGTTTGGAAATATATTTCGGTTTGGACTCTATATTTATAATGCTGCAATCTATCTTTTAAGCTGGACTTTCACTAAAATAAAAAGAGGATGGAATCCTACTCACAGATTATGGACTTATACTAGAAAATCTTTTGGAAATGAGAGTGGAATTTAAAGAACATATTAGAACGCTTAGGAAAAAGGAGGTTTCAGAATTAAAAACTGAAGCTCAAACTTTGACTGACTATGGCACACAATCAGATCTACAACTTAACGAGATGGATGAAATATATTCACAATTTACTGATGAGGAAGAGGATACATCCCACATGCAAATGATGGAGATTTCTGATGATCAAAGGCAGAACTCAACTGAAACATTTACAATTTTAAAAGCAACAGGAATGGACTTCCAAATACGAGGCACTAAAAATGTTGACAATATGATAGTGCAGACAACATTGGACAAAAGAGAAGAAGATTACGATTGGACTCAATGGTGAGAAAATGCCTATAGCCAAACACTAAGATGGGAGGAACTAGAGGCCCTACTGTGGAAACCTACCTGGCACAAAAAGAAAGCTAGAATTAGATTCAAAAATGAGAGTTAAAATTTTATCTGATGGGTAAAAAGGGCTTTTAGAGACTTTGATTGAGCTAATACTTTTGAGATTTTTAAGGTTATTTTGGTCTGAGTCAACATTAGATCTAAATTATGGATTTGATTATGGTTTGGAATGGCAATAGGGAAAATTGGAAAATCTAAAACTAAAGGAGTTAGATTGAGATTGGTGAAATATTACTGATATTTTTACTCACAAGAACTGAATGTTAGTTAGCAATGTATCAAGTGGACTAAATTGAAACAACTGAGGAATTTTTAGAGATTTGGATTGATCTATAAAAATATTTGATAAGAGTATATGAAATAGAATATAGTTGAGAAACATTAAAATATAATAGTTATATTATATGTCTATGATAGAAATTATTGTTTTATTATTTTAGGCTAAAATGTAATGGTTTTAAAATACATAAAGTTATGTTCATTTATAAAATATGTACAGTATGTGAAATAGAATAGAATAAGAGATAGAATTTAATTGAGAAGTATAAATTGAAATTGGAATAATAGGTATATGTGAGAAACAATTTATATTATAGGAATGCTCGAATTATATACTATATGTTTATGTAAGACCAAATTGAAATAGGTTAATTGAAAGTTAGTTAAGCCTGAAAACGGGTGAAAATATGATTGATAGTTTTTGTTTTCTGTGGGTTTTTTTTCTTTTTCTTTTTTTGATTGATAAAATAGAGAGGGAACCTTTAAAGAAGTAGTTTAAATTGTACATGTATGACTGTATCTTTTGCTTTGTTCTATGGAGTGCCCTATCTCCACGATGTGTTTTAAGCACTTGGCTGTAAAACAATTTTTTTTTAATAAAACTTGTTATTAAAAAAAAAAAAAAGAAATATGGCTCGTCACTAGGCTGCAGACAGCCGAAGTCACACTCACCATTTGGCAACTTCAAAGCAGTGTGGAAAGGACTGGGTGAGATCTACCTCTCTTAAATCCTAATTGCTTTCTGTACCTTCACAAGCTGCTAAAGTACTTTCCCCCCTGTGGAGAGGGAAGGGGGATTTCAGCCCTCCCTCCAGAAACAGCGGCGATTGACTACCCAGGGGAGCTTAAAACGTTGAAAAAATACTGGGATCCTAATTGAAACTCTACTTCCTAAAATTGATGGATTACAAGATTTGTAATTTTCTATTCTATTTTTCTCTGGTTTTTATTCTCTATTTTTACTGAAGATATGATTTTTTTCTTTTAAAATAGAAGAAAAAACTGAAAAGATTAAAACAACTCTGGGGTGACACCTGGTGGCTAAACTTGAGATTTCAACCTGTTACTGCCTAAGAGAGACTTGGTGACAGTTGAGAAAATAGATTATAAGCAACCTTGAAACACCAGCTGCAAGAAACTCAGCTCTGCTCTTCACTTAGTGGACTTTTTGACTACGCTTTCAATTTAATATACTACAATGGAAGAAGAACAGGAATGGACTCTTCCTACAGAGGAAGAACAGGAACAAACTCTTTGCATGTTAAAAGTGATTGTCCAAACTCTACTTGCAATTGGTGATGAAATAAGAAACGACAGGAAAAAACAAGAAAGCAGCCTGGATATGCAAACTCAGATTATGACTTCAACCAAAGAATCATCTATACAGAATTCTACAGAGAAAGTGGAACAATCAAATGCTATGATAGAAGATTCAACCACTCAACAAATACAGATAATGGAAGATACAGAAAAGAAATTGATAATAGAGAAAAAGGAAAGGACTTTTCTTATAAATCAGAAGGAACCTGAAGATCAAAAAGAAAAACAGATGAAAGAGAAGATAAACACTTTGGGACAACCACGTCAAGATGGAAAAACAAGGAGACGACCTGTTAGCTCAGCTAGTCCTCTTTAAAAAATGGCAATTGGAGGTCTTTTCAACATCAAACAATAGCCACAACAATACAAGGAGATCCGCTTGATGATTTAAAAGCAAAGACACGAAAGATGATTTGGCAAAGGAAGAAAGCTAGAGTAAGACTGAAAAGGACTGGGGTTCTGATTTATACATGAGATTTAAAATAGAATATACCCAAATAGATAAAACATGTATTCTGAATATAAGATATTGTAATGATTTGAGATAAAGAAAACTTTGGTTATGTAGAATTAAGAAGTATAAATATTAAAATAAGAATATTATATTGTTTTATTAATTCATTAAGGCAGATGGTAAGAATATATAAGGTGTGTATCTTAAACATTAGATTGTGTGAGGAATTGTGATAAAGGAATTGTGGTTAATTAAAAATCTGGAAAAATAAATATTAAGCATTAAATTTAAATATCAAGGGAAAACTAAAACGGGGAAAAGCTTATTAGGTAACTGATTGGCTAAAAGATTGAATGTTTAAAAACAATTAAGATTTGAATTCAAGATATTGTTATGAGTTGAGACAAAGAAAAATTTTGGTTAAGTAAAACTTAGAAGTAAAATACCAATAATTAAATCTGTATATTGGTTTGTGGTATAAATACTAATAGGTTAAAAATTATTAGTCTCAAATATGAGATAGGAGACATAAAGAGGAAAAAAAAGAGGAAATACTAAGTGTGGAAATAAAAGAAATCTTGGCTATTAAATTTGATATTCTAAGATACTGGAGAATTACTAAATAAGAATATTACTTCGTATTATTAATTGGTTGATGCAGACGGTGAGAATCATGTAAAGATCAGAGGTGTATCTGAAACTTTAGACTGTGGGGGAACCATGATAGAAATTGAGGTCATTTAAAATTTGGAAATAAAAAAGATTAAACGTTAAATTTAAAATATTAATGGAAAATTAAAATTAAGAAAAATTTATTAGGTCATTGACTGTCTAAAAGATGGAATGTTAAATCAATTAAGATATGTATAAACTGAAGATTATTGATGAATGCTAGAAAGTCATTTTCTGTTTGATTGATAGAATAAGAATTATGTTGGTTTGAATATGAGACAGTATATATTAAGGGGGAAAGAGAGGGAATTAGTTGTCGCAATATTTTGAGATTTGTATTATAATATTTAAATGGAATGGAATTATTGTACTCAGCTGCCACGTTGTTTTTCAAATATGCAAAGGTAATATTAGAAAATTAATTTAAAAAATTTTAAAAAATGAAGAGAAAAGGGGGGGGAGGAGAGGATATAAAAGGAGGTGATTTTGGCGGGAACGGGGATGGAGAAGAAGCTGTGGAAGGAGAGCTCAGCAGGCAGGGAGGAAAAAGAGACAGGGAAAAAGAAGAAGCTATTGTTGGAAGAAAAGGTTCCCTGATTTGTTTTCTCCAGCTAGGAGAATGCAATCAGCACTGATGAAATGAAAAGCTGGGAGACGAGCATGTCGGAAAGGAGGTTAGTTTATTTCGGAAGCCAGTGGGTTCTGGGACAGCTGGCAGCTTGATTGGGTTACCATAAGGATTTTTATACAGTTTTTACAGCGTTTTGTAATTCAGAGGCTCGGTTTGTGTACTTTGGTTATTGGAATATTTTAGTCTGTTTCACAAAGGCTAGCAATGAGTTCAAAGTGTTGGCTTCCGTAGATTTAATCCTTTTAAACAAATGTAATTATTTTTACCCCCTTATCTTGAGTCTGTCTATGGCTTTTAGCAAGTTTTCTTTGAAGGTAAACAGGCTTAATTCAAAGTTATTGCTTTTCGCAATTGCCAGAGCCTTTCAGGCTTCAGTTGCTTCAATGTTTAAACTGAGACACGCCTGAAGCAGTTTGAAGGGGGGGGGGAATGGAGTTAGTATTTCTTTATTCTGGGAGGCTTTTGTGAGTCTTTCTTGCTTTGTGCTTGATTCCTGTGTCTTTAGGGGTACAGTGAAGGGACTGGGGTGCATTCTTGCTACACTGTGGAAGGAGAGGAGAGGGAGAGATGAAGAACGGCCGACCAGCCAGCTGGTAGTGGTGCATATTAATAAATATGGATAAATTCATCATACATTTGTCAGTGAAAGGGAAAGTGATTCAGCAAAGGAACTGCCCCACCAAAGAATTTAAAACCGGTACTTTTTTCCTTTTTTTTTTTTTTTAACAGTTTGTAACATTTTATTAGATTATAGAATAAAATACAAAAATACAAAAGCAAATAATAGGACACGGTGGGGAGGAAAAAGGGGGAAAAAGTGAGGGGGAGAAGGGAAAAAGAACAGACTTCCTCTGTTGCAGTAGAAGGAAGCATTAACATTGAATCTCAACTTTTTACTTTTCCATATTATAAACCAGCCATTTCTATAACAACAAATGAATCTAAGCAGTAAAACCCAAAATCCCCCCCCTTTTTTTTTTAGTCATCAAGTTTTTGACACCTTGCTAAGCACTGGTGGTACTCAAATATTGTCATGTCCTAAAAGTGGTACAATCTGTGAAAAGGTTGAAAAGCCCTGTTTTAGATGAGCAAGTGGAAGGACTTTGTGTCAAATGTACAGATGATGTAAAATTAGGTGAGACAGCCTACTCTAGACCAGGGCTTTTCAACCTGTGGTACGCGTACCACTTGTGGTACATTAATGAGTGGCAGGTGGTACGCAGCCCTGCCTGGCCAAGTGTAGTGGGGAAGGGAAAGAGCCAGCACAGGCAAAGACTTACAGTGAGAGAGTCCTCTGGAGCTGCAGATTTTACTTATGAATGGAGCCATTTGGGGAGACTGCCTTAGCCAGCAGCCAATACTTACATTTTTTTTCTTCTTTAAGTGCCAGCTGGGCTCCTTACTTTCCTTTCTAGCCAGTAGCTAATTCTTAAAGGGGAAGTGCCTTTTTAAGCAGCTTGTCTTTTCTGTCTCTGGAGGCCTCTCCTTGTTTGATCAATATATGGAAGAGGGAAAATATGGGGGGGTTCAAATTCTTCCTTCAGAAGGAGATGGGAATGAGAAAAAGGGAGGCAGGGAAGGGAGGGAGGGAAGGAAGTCCTCTCTTAGCACTTGGCCACCAGCAGCTCTGCCATTGACTTTGCTTGTCAAAAGGTTGCAGAAGGGGATCACATGACCCTGGGACACTGTGACCATCATAAATATGAATCAGTTGCCAAGCATCCAAATATAAATCACATGACCCTGTTTCTGCAATGGTCATAAGTGTGAAAAATGGTCATAAGTCATTTCAGTGCAATTGCAACTTTGAACAGGTTTTTTTTTGTCACCAAGTTTTTGACACCTTGCTAGGTGGTACTCGAATATTGCCATATCCTAAAAGTGGTACAATCGGTAAAAAGGTTGAAAAGCCCTGCTCTAGACTAGAGAAAGAATATTCAAATGATCTTGTATAAGAGAAATGGCCAAAAGTAACAGAATGAATCTCAAGAGAGGCAAATGCAACATTCTTAAGTAAGTAGATGAAAATAAAATGCACCAATACTGGATGATGGAGGGAAACTGGTAACAATATTTGTAAAACAGAATTTGAGTCACAGACCAACTGCAGACTGAAGATGAACCAAGATGAATCAATATTACAATGCAGATGTAAAACAGGCAAATTCAATTTTAGACTGCAGGACTGGAAGCATGATGTCCAAATCTCAGAAATGAATTGTTTATGATGAGCATTTGTAAGCATCAGGAAGACAACAGCAGTGCCAACAACAGATCACGTGACACAATTTCTTTCCTTGACAAGGTGATCCATCTGAGCGATGGACGGAAGAGGGTGTCCACAGTGGCTGTGCTTTCTCAGTCTCTGGGGGCCTTTAAGAAGAGGCTGGACAGCCACCGCTCCCGGATGGTCCCACTGGCTTTCCTGTCCCTTGCAGACAGTTGGAGGAGATGATTCCAGCTTCAACTTGGTTCTGCCTGGTCAGATCCCACACGGACAGTGGCCAGAGGAGCACAAGCTCACCAGGTCCCAAGCAGGTCTTTGAATAACAGGTTGTGCATCTGATGCCAGCATTTCTCTTCCCACTACAGAGACTAAGAGAAGGGGGGGATGGTCTTCAAGCAGGATAGCCTTAGGCCAGGGCTGTATGTAGCTTCCATTGGGGTGGCCTGCAGAGCCCCCTCCCGGTAGCCATTTAACATGCAAAGATTATAAGGCTACAGCAGGGGAAATGGAGAAATGCATGGAATTGATCCTCACAAGTACTATTTCTGTCGGCTCAAATGGCTTCCCACTGTGTGACAAGAGTTGATGTGTCCAGCCCACCAAACCACACGCTGCAATTCAACAATGAGACTTGCTTCAGTCCAGCACAATTGCAGCTGCAGCAATTAAAGGAAACCGCTCCAAACCACGCTGCCCCATGGCCTGCCAGTCTGGGGCCATCCAAGGCCACCCACCCCTTTGCCATCTCTCTGAGAACAGAACTGCTAGTTTGCAGCTGTTTCCTTTGCAAAGTGGTGAAAGGACCACCTGAGGGCAGGGGATGCTGGGTTCCCACACACATCACCATGCTGCACTTCCCCAGCACTTCCCACATTTTGGGGTGCTAAACTGGGGAGAGGTCCTGATGGAAATTGGCACTTGCAGCTCTTAGCAGGAATAAATAAATAAGCAGCCTCAGGATGAGCAACGGCATCTTCCTTGTCAATGTCTTCCCTCTTTCCCCTTCCTGCAGCCACTGATTTTCATTCAGCCTCTGGGGACCTTCTGAGCTTCCTCGGCTGCCACCACACCTGGGCCAGGGGATCTGGAAGCAGAGTAGCTCAGCCTGAGTCTGCAGCCCCATTTAAACTGCAGCAGCCTCCAGCAGTTGGTTCAAGCTTCCTGCAGCGCTCCTGGCCCAGCCTTGGGGGCAAAGAGCAGCTGAAGATCCACAAGGGAATGGGGCAAGAGAGCAGCAGCTGACTTGCTAAAGGCTCCATGTGTATGTCAAGCAACGAGGGGGGGGGGGAAACGACCACACACTGGAGTAACTCAAGTGCTGCCACCCCCATGATGACCGCCAGGAACTGCCCAGTCAGTTGATGGCTTTGAAGGTCGCAGAGTCTGAACGGCTCCCCAATCCAGGCCCCAATGAAGGTCCTCCGGCAGGATGGCCAACCCCATGATGATCTGAATCACAGCTGGCAGGAATCTAGACAACCCGTTTCTTCTATGGTTCTCTGCAGTCACGCCCACTTTCCCAACCCCCTTCCCCCAAAGGGCAAAAGCAAGCTGGATCCAGGGAGATCGTCTTCAATCAAGGACTCACAACTCACAACTTTAAAGCAGACAACAGCTTCAAGGAAATTTTGCTAATCCTTGTGCCCCTATTCCTTCCTCAGAAATAACTATCTCAAAAGAATCCCAGATAGCAGCACTAATCCCAAACCTGCTCAAGGTGTCCAACTCACATCCAGCCTGGAGGGGACTTGAGTGACCCCGTCTACCCCAGCAAAATCATCCGGTGCCTCTGCCCATTTCCCCTAAAGGGGTCTGAGGGGTAACCCACAATGCAGAGCGAGGCTTGGCCACTCCTGCTGCCCTGGGCTCAGCTCGGCCAAGTGCTCGGCGGCGCCCATCACTCCAGGCAGGAGTCTGAGCGTCCATTTCTCTAAGCAGAAGACCTGGAGCACGTCCTGGCTGCATTAACATGAGGCGCAAGTACATTAAAAATAAAATAAAGGACAAACTGAAGCTACAGATGAAGGGTGGACTCAATCCCAAAATTAGCTGCTGGGCAGAAAAGACCCCCAAAGAGTTGCTTTTTCAGCAGCCTGGAAAAGATTCCTGAAACGGGAAGGAATTAATATAGCCTTGATGGGATGCTGGGACACTCCCCATATCCGCTCAGATGCCCGGGGAGCCCCCCCCCCCCCGATCCAGTCCTCAGTTTCTCTCAGAAGAAAGCTTTCTAGGACACACAGCCTGCTTTGTATGGCGGGACATGCCTCCGTGGTAGGAAAGCTTCAGCCGAAGAGTTCAGGCCTTTGTGAACAGACGCTTCTTGTTCAGTAGGACAATCCTCCTTCATTTTCACAGCAGGCTTGGATGGATGTGGAGAGCGAGCGCTATGATCAGCCCTGATTCCACATTACTGGAATGGCGCAGCAGAGCACCCCAAGGCCCCCATGCAGCTCCCCCCAAGAGTTCTGCACGGAGAGCATAGGCACCTCTGCCTTCAGCTACTGCTAAGCACACCTTGGAGCTCCGCTTGGGGATTGAGGACACAACATCCCCCTTCAACTTCCACCCTTTGGTGTACTCTCTACCACCACGTTGCACACATAATCTCTCAGTCACCCACTGAACAGATACAACTCTTAGAGAGAAATAAGGTACCTCCATCAAGTGGGACTGCTAGAAAGTCCCAACTGCATAGTTTCCGAAAAAACAAGCTATTTATCAGATGACACAATTTTGAAATGACAAGGCATAGGACAGAATGTCAGCACCACAAACCAATCTGGATGCTCAGTGGGAAGGAGAGCCCTCAAGTTGGCCTACAACCCTTTTAAAAGGGGAGAAACGCTGCCCCAGGAGCAGGACTGGCCCCTACGCGGCCTTCACAGGGACGTTAAGGGCAGCTGAGGGTGAAGGCGGCCCAGTTCAGGGAACAAAACCAATTGGACCCCCAGAATGATGGTAATGGCTGATAGGGTGACATTGCTCAATTGTTCCCATCTGCCTAAGCCTTCAGACCCACAGATGCCCAAGACCGTCTGAATCCCTCCCCTCGACTAAGGCATCTTTTCCGTCATGGCTCAGCTCCTCCACCAGGTTCCCCAGGTGGGCTAGACTTTCCATTACACGGAAGATAAAAAGTACCCAAGAAAAAAAGGGGGGGCAGTGATGCTGTCAGAGGCAACTCCCAGACATATTCTGTGTAGCTTCGGGCACAATCGATCCTTCTCAGGTTGAAAGTAGTCATTTTGGTGAGATATAAGGCTGTCTAGAAAAAGGCTTGCTTAAAGCCTGCTCGCTGCTGCCATATCAACAAACATTCCTGGACAATCAGGGCTCTTCTCTGGCAGAGATGCCCTAGACCCCAAGCTGAAGAGCCCCCCGAATTCCCAGAATTGTTAATGGGACAGGAAAGACACATTCCATATGCAGGGAATAATGGTAGAAATTCCTCTTAGGTAATTACATTTCATTGTAATTATGCTTAGATTTAAATTACATGAAACCAAACTGAATCTCTTTTTTTGGAAGCGAGGCTGTCAGCCTCTGCTCAGCAGCCAAGCGTAACCCTCAGCCTTCCTGCCCTGGGTCTGGGTGACGTAGATGGGTAGGAAAGAGCTTTCCACGAGGTTCTGAGATGGTTTTCAAGATCATTGAAAACAGGTTCCCTCAATCAACTCCTAGGCAAAAAGAAAAACCCTAACCCTTTCTGGGGTTTGTTTAGTATGTCCTGGTTCCTAAGTGTGGCTTCTTTCTTCAGACAAGCCTGATTTGGTGGTTCGCCCATCCGGTGAACTGAGCTGCAGGAACGTCTGAAGCTTAGTCAGCTGCTGGCATCGGGAGGAGCAGCAGGCCGCCTTCACCGGAGCCGCCTCTGGATTAACAGGATGTCCAAGTGCCCAAGACTAGCCACGCTTCTCCGCCTGCACAAGGCTGGAGATTCCCCCAAAAGAGACCTTCAGAAGCTCTCTGGCTCAGCAAACATCAGACAACTTTAAAACGCCGTCTGTAGAGCCCCTGACTGGATCGACTGGTATTTGTTCCATTAATAAGCCCCCTCAATCTTCCAAGCAACTCTAGATTAAGGTATCGGGGAAGGCTAAGAGCCAAGCTGATCGCACAGAAATAATGGCAAGAAGCAGCAGGCAAAGGTCTGCCACGGGCGTGGGCAGGACTTGGCCGAAGCATGAGCCGGTCACACAAATGCACACTGAACAAGCCGCTGCCCTCATTCATGAGGCAGTTACAAAATGGGAAAAGAGAAGTTTCTTTTGGCAAAGAAAGAAATCTGCTAAAATAGATGTGTCTCTGTAATAAGCACTTGGTTTTGACAAAGGTCAGCTGTGAACCAAGTTTCCAGGACAGGGGTGGGGAAGGGCAGACCAGACAGCTGGACTTCAGACCAAGCATGCAGGGGCTTTTGGAGTGGGGAGCAGAAGGGCAGCCGAGGTCACAGATGAGCTGGGGGGGGGGAGAGGCCCAGCCAACCAATAGAAAGAGGGTTTCAGGCCCAGGGCCGGGATTTTGGCCCTAAGGTCACACATACTGACACTGTGCAGAGCGAAAACAGCCTTTCTGCAGCTGGAGAGACCAGGAGCTCCAGGCGTCTCCGACCATTGGTCCACACAGAGGGATAAACAGATCAGGTATAAATGCTTGATGGGTGGCAAAGAAGAACCCAGAAGCTTTAAGGTTCCCTGTGCGGAATTATGAAGCCCTGCTGGGCCAGGCCACGAGCCCCCTCCCTGCACCCTCTCCCCCCCAGGGCCTCCAAGGGAGAGATGGAGGGCAACTTCCCTCCTGTCTCCCGGGGTGATTGGCAGACAGGCGGGTCAACCCACAGGGGTGGGGTGGGGGCTTCAGATCTGCTTGCAAGAAGGCACTGCCTCTTTCAGAAGCAGCAGCCTCTGCCGCAATGAGAGGAGAAAAACTTCAAGGCCCTCGTGGGGGTCCTGGGAGAGATTGTTCCGGAGAGGCCCCTCTCCCGGCCAAGCCTCAAGGTCCAGCAGGAATTCAGCTCCGTGTGGTGGTGAGGAAGAAGCCCCCACTTTCCACACTGCTTTGAGGACAGTTTCACTGTTGGAGGGTCCCTCTCTCCAGCTGAATTGCCACCCCGACCCAGGAAAGACAGGGGTGGCCACGGGCGTTTCGTCCTTCCCCTCACGATCCAATCCTGCTTTGGCAGAGCCTCAACAGTAACAGAATAGCAGGGTCAGAAGGGACCTTGGAGATCTTCTAGTCCAGCCCCCTGCTCAAGCAAGAGTCCCTATACCATTCCAGACAAGTGGCTGTCCAGTCACTTCTTAGAAACCTCCAGTGATGGAGCATCCACAACCTCTGGAGGCAACTTCTGTTCCAGTGGTTAATTGCTCCACTGATTAACTCACAGCTGCAAGAGGCAACCCCTTCAGCCAGCTGGGGGTACAGCCGGAGAGGGAGGGGCGGCCACTTCAGCAACCGCCAGGCTCTGGCTGTCTACCTTCATGGACCGTGCTGCCCCCCCCCTTCTTCTGCAAAAGAAGCTGGGGGGGGGGCAAGCGGCTGTTCCTGGGCTCCAAAGGGAGGTGAAAAGACTGCCCTGATGAGGACCGGCAGGCTGGCTGCACCAGGTTCTTCAGGAGGCCCCACTGGCGAAATGGACTCCTGGAGGAGGGGAGGGGGCAGTCAGAGATTCAGCAAGGACAAGAGGGGGAAGGTCTGGGGGGGACATATCTCCTCAGCTCCAGAGTTGAAAGCTGGTCCTTTTATTAAGGGGGGGGAGGTTCCTCTTATCAGGGACAGCTGCTCTGCTCCCTTCCCCACTCCATGTGGGGTCCCCAAAATGCCCCTCACAACCTCAATTGTGCTGCACTTGCAGAAATCCTCTTTCAGGCAATCAAGGCGGTGTCTCCAGAGACACCCGGAGGGAGCAGGAACCTCACAGGCTTTCCTGGCTATTGCTTGAGATTTTAATTGGGAGATCAAAGGTGGCAGCCATTAGGAAGATTGAGCTGCCGAAGCCCGGCACAAGGAGATGGCCCGTTTCTCCTGCCGTTTTAAAGGACCCAGAGGCACAGCGGGCATGTTAATTATTAATTCTCAGTGCTGGAGCAAACAGCACTTACAATCACATTGGCCCAGCAGCCTCCACACCTTTAAAACCCCCCCCATTTCCTGACCTCAAATGGGGGGACTTCCAGGCACCCCTTGCCTGTCTCAGCTCAATCAGGATCCATGGAGACTAGGAGCTCTGCGCGGCCCCTGGCTTCTCTCAGGTATTGACCCTGCCCCATCCCGACTCTTCCTCACTGGCGGTTATTTTGCTTACTGAAGCTCTTTTTGCTCCTCAGAAGACCAAAAGGAGCCCCCCCCCAAGTACGGATCACAGGTGTCATCTCTGCCCGGCAGCATCCAGCTCACTGGCCAAGGAAAGGGCCAGCCTGGCAGACGGGGCAGCTCCGGCCCCAGGAAGGAGGTCTCTGCGTCCTCTTGTCCCCTTTGCTGGAGCTGGGACGGGAGGGGGAGCAGTTGCAAGGATGCCGATACAGCCTCCCGCCCCCCTCAGCCAGGGCCCCTGCTGCTCCCCCAGGCTCTCAGGCACTGTGCCAGTGGGACCTGGGCGGTGGAGGTCCTCTCCTTAAGCTCCACCTGCCTTCGGGAAGGCCTTCCAGGCTGGCTCTTCTCCAAGCCTTGGGGTGGGTGGGCTGCCCAGGGACGGTGAGAGTGCATTGTGAATGGGGCTGGGAATTGGGTTACTTAGATTTTATTCAAATGTTTATCTCTTTTGTCACTGAGCTGCTCAGAGTTACGGTATATACTGGTAAACTGGGCGGCCATAACCATGCAAGGCAGAAGATGGACCCCCCCCCCGCTAAGGGTCGGGAGTGAGAGGGTGTGAGGGGCTTTGAATGATGGTCAGAGATCTGGCACTTTGGGGCAACAATCCCGGACCCCCTGGGACATCCAAGGGAAGAGAGGGGCTCTCTTCTCTTTTTCAGCTGCTCTCGGTCTTGGAAATGGCCTTCCTCTCCAGGAGAGGCACCAAGGGAATGGCCGGATGAGCCTCCGTTTCTGAAGGAGTCTCGGAGACGTCCTGAGCCTTCTGCACCGCATTGCCACAAAGAAAGGAAAACCTCCTGCCGCCATTCAGTACTGCTCATTCGGAAAGCAAACACCAAATTCTACTTCCACAAACTTTTGGAAAACGCTGCTCAGCGCTTGTTTCCCCTTCTCATTATGACCAGAACTCCCAAATGCGGTGATAAAAATTACACACGATTTTACATCTGTTAAGTACAAACACAATAAAATTCTGGACAAAGAAATTCTAATGAACATTTGTTGCTGATTATGTTATTGTCACCAGTGAGCTCAAATTGTTCTTGGCATCCCGCTTCTCTTTGCACAGCAGAGTATTAATTATTTCCAATGAATAATACATATCCAAATATAAAGTCTACGGAGTGTTGGGTGTGAGGGAGGCTTTCTGGGAAGCCTTGTGCTTCTCAGCACCCCATAGCTGACCTCCTCACCACCTCTGTGGAACAAGGGCAGCCTCCAGGCTCTGCCCCTGCAGGGAAGGCCACCAGTCCTTGGACACCTTCAAGCTGGAGAAAGAGGCAGGCACGGTTCTGCTCAGTGCCTTTATCTCTCGGGGCATCGGAGGCATGGAGAGGCTGGCTGACATATCTTCTCCATGAGGTCATTGATGAGGGCCAAGACAGAACATCCCCCTTTTGGCCAGTGGGGAGATTCTGCATTTTTTTCTCTGCCAGGAGAAGAACAGCTAAAGAAAGTGACCCCTTTCCAGAGTCACATGGTCCTTGGGATGAACAGCCACTCCCACCTGCCAGGATTCAGCTCAGCTTGTGTCCCATCCTGGCCCTTGCAGCCTCCAGATATTGATAAGGGCTTTCACCGCATCTCCTATTCACCTCTGCATGGTGCTGCATAAGAAGATTCTGACATTACCGCACCCGTCACTAGGGATGATAATAATGTGGAGGAGAGCATCCCACATCAATATCAAATCTCCGATCAATAGCAGGGAGGAGAACCATTGTGCCCCTCACAGCCAAACTCCCAATTTCCACAGAAGAATGCCACGCAAGATCTGAGCGATCCGAGAGGGGCAGAGACCGCTGCACTCCCATTTTCCAAATAAATAAATAAATGTATCAAACAATCAAATTTATTGGCCACCCACAGGGTAACTCAGGACGGCTTACAAATCCTAAATGTTTACCTATAAGAGGGAGAGGAGGAGGGAGGGGGAGAGAGAGAGGGGGAGAGAGAGAGGGGGAGAGGAGGAGGGAGGAGGAGAGAGAGAGGGGGAGAGAGAGAGGGGGAGAGAAGAGAGAGAGAGGAGAGAGAGAGAGAGAGAGAGAGAGAGAGAGAGAGAGAGAGAGAGAGAGAGAGACTTAATTCTGGTTGGCAGCAGCCACAAGTTCCCCACCCCTGAATTGCTGGGCTCAGCCTGGCCAGATCGTGGCCTTCCTCTTCCGCGCACGTCAGGCAAGAGCTTTGTTGGGCAGCTCCAGGATCTTTCGCACTGGCCTTTTGGGCACTGAATTATAAATGTGTCTTTTCCGACCCTTTGGCCACTGCTCCGTTTCCATACTTGCTCGCCAGCACTTGCTTTTCTCTAGAAATCAGAAATTTAAATGGATGCATTTTCCTGCCTCTCTTGCCTTTAGTGTTTTGCTTCTCTTCAGCTACTTTAATTTACCAGCACTTAATTTTCTGTAGTTGTTTCTTTTGTTTGTTTCATCTTCAGCGATGTCACGAATTTCAGCCCAAAGCTCTTTGGTCACCCCATTTATCAATTCTAATCCAGTCTTTACTTTCACCATATAATCCTGTGGAACTTCCTGCGGTTCAGCCCGTTTTTTTGTTTTTTGTTTTTGGCTTAGGAGGCTCTCTTGCCGGGCGATTGTGACCCTGCGCCCTACTCAGCCTCAGGTCTCCGTCCACCCAGCCCGCCAAGCCCAAACCTTCACGGCAGGCCCTGGGCCAGGCTGAAGTGTGTTTATGCTCCGAGGGTCTTGTGGAAACCCTCGTGAACAAGTGCTAGTTGGTTGGGCGAACCCACCCCACCAGCTAATTTGCCATCCATTCATATCCATCATCAGGCAATTTTATGCCAAGTGCAGAAAATTTTGAAAAAAGAGCTACCCATAGAACTTAAAGGGCCCAGGAAAAAAGAGAACAAATCCACCTGAATTTCAGTTTCATCCTGCTGTTCTCTGCCCCCTGCACATCATGCAGCCCGTCCTCCTCCTCCAGCACATCCATGCATTATTTCATTCATTGCCTTTTGTTCCTTAAACTAAGGGAGAAACCGAGAAGGGTCAGTTTGTGTGATCAAAGAGCCTGAGAGCAAACAAGTCCTTCGTAACAACAAGGCCCAGATGTCAAGTGGTTTCCCCGCTGGGAAACATCTGGCTTTTGAATATTATCATAAGGTTTGCACAGGAGCGAAAAGGGCATAAAATACAAACTTTGAAACTGTTATTCATAGATTTGCTTTAGGCTTATTGGTGCCAGTTTTCTGCTTAATTATGGTGGGCCTGGCTGATTCAGAAGCCCCCCGCCCCGCCCCAATCTCTGCCTCTTGAGTCTTTGCATTCACATCCTGGTCTTGGGGAAGGCTGAGACTTGGCTGGGCTCTGAGCAAAAGCAGTGGCAATTCTAGGACTCCAGATGGCAAACAATAAAATATATTTGTTTGGGGATACTTAGAAATTAGGATGAATCAAGAATACGAAATGAGAACATCAAGAGAGTCTCAGGTGTGGTGACCGTGTTGGCCAAATCATCCAAATCAATAGATGTAGGTGTTGATGTTGATTGAACACCAGGGGGAGGGCCACACATTCCTAGGACAAAGGGCTCAACTGCTCTTGACCATCAATTTGAGCCTCTCACTCATGAAGGAGCAGTACCATCCACCCCAATCCTTTGCAGGCCCACACCATGATTGATGGCTTCAGGCTCCAACAAAGATCATTCACTAAAGTAATCAAAGCCAAATTGGTCTGGGCTCATACCCTGGTACCAGTCTGGAAGGGAGCGCGACAATCTGCTTCATCCGGAATTCTCTGCAACTGATTCCCTGTAACCTTCTCCAAAATCTTCCTCTTTGGCCACTGGGCAGAAGGTGTCCAAATCAGACAGATCCAGAGATAGCTTCTCCAGGAGGAAATGTGCCCCTGCTTCTTTCAAAGCAGTGGGCACTGTCCTTTGTCTCAGTAAACATCTCTTGGATCCAGAAAGCCACAGTTTTCCTGACAATCTAAAGGAACCTAAAGGCCTAAGGGTCATGGATCTAGCTTGCAAAGGTCTCGTTGCAGAAAACTGTATCTACACCTACCTACATCTACAAGTTCAAGTGCACCCCAGATTGTAGCCCAAGATGATGCCCCTATTACTCTTCGGATCCGCCCATGTCAGAGACCTTCTGCTCATTCTTCCCCAGCAGAAAACGGGTCCCCCAACCAGCACCAGAACCAGATGACATTCTCCTGACCGTGTGAGAGCTGGGAAGTGCTGCCCTTCCCCACTCAGGCTACTAGTGAGGGTCCAACCCTGGGCGTCTACCTGCACCTGGTTAACTAACCTCATTTTCCAAGACTGGTTTTCTAGGTGCCATTTTTTCGCTTCATCTCCAGGACCTCCTCAGTCCTCAAGAAGCATCCCTGGATCATTATTTCGAGAAAGACTGCTTGGTCTCAGAAATCACATGAGAAGTTCCACATTCCTTTTTGCTCTATTCCACTATCCCAGTTTTAGTGCTTTTGATTATCAGAAAACATTTTCCGTATTAAAAATGCCTGTAGAATCAGCACTGCATTTTTTTTAGTTTTCTGGTTTTGGTTTCCTAAATGTGACTTCAATAAGGCTACAAAATAAACCCATCAATCTGGAGGAGGAGGAGGAGGAGGAGGAGGAGGAGGAAGAGACAATTCCAGATTTTAAACAATGCCACTTCCAAGCCTGGCAGAAGAATGCGCACTGTGCCCGGCAGGCAGGGGGGAAACGGGATGGGCAAGGGGGGTGGGGAACGTCTTCCCCCAAGAACTGACCAAGCAATTTAAATTCTTCCCAAGGATCCCTTTGCCCCTTTCAACTTTCAGAGCAGTCCGCTGAGTTGCTTTCAATTTGCTTAAGTCACCAAACCAAAGAGCGATTATACTTCCTTCCGCTTGGAATCAAACCGGACACTGGGGCCCAGCGCAACCTTTTGAATGAGAAAGTACCTAATTTTGCATTTTTGGAACAATAAACAAATGAAGCCATACGCAGGAGGAATGTCATTGTTCAAAATTCTCAGTTGTCCACATTTGCAACTCAGTTTGCCAGTGTGTGAGTAGTTGAGAAAAGGCTGATGAAAAAGAAATATATTAATGGAAATGATAAGCATTATATTTAAAACATTGCTTACAAAATTATGTACATAAAGCAAGATTGTCAACAAAAATGTATCTTCAGAGAAATGTGCATAACAATTCAAACATTAGTGAAAACTTTAAAAAGATTTCAAATTCAGCCCACTAAATCTGTCAGATTCACAAATGTGTGGACTTGAAAGACATACTACTTTGGTCTAGTAGTGTTTAAGGTCCCAGGCTGGAAACCAGGAGACAGGGAGTTCTAGTCCCACCTTAATAAGCATGAAAGGTGGCTGGAATTTGGGGTCTGCATTTTCTCTCAGCCCAGCTCACTTCACAGGGTTGTTGTTGTGAGGAACTAGGCGGAACATTAGGCATGTTAGCTGCTTTGAGTTATTTATAAAAATAATAATGGCTGGGTAAAAAAATCTATTAATCAACGGGCAAAGTACATGCTTGAAGGTGAGGAGGGTCAACCGGGGACCCAACCGGAGGCTGCATCCTTCGAAGGCAGCTGAGCCCAACCAGAGAGCAGAGACGGGCAGATGATCACCCTCTTCAAACCCCAGAAAGAGCGTCACGAGTCAAAAACTCTCTTCTCTCTTCTAGAATTCTGGATTTACCTGGCCAGAAGGCAGAGGCTGATGGGTCTTAGGAAAAAGTGGAGACAGCGGGATAGAGGAGTCAGTGACCCGCCCAGAGGAACAGGGGCTCCCCATGCCCGATTTGTGGAAATGGAGGCTGGGCTGCTCTTTCACAGAGAGGCTCTACTTTGGAGTAACTGGAGTAAGTGACCAAGAAGGCCACTACTTTGGTGGTGGCCCTCATGCTTCCACTGAGCCCACCGGACTCTTCTCTCTCTTGCTCCCTGCAGAGACACACAGCCATGTCAAGGCAAGACCCCTTTCCAAGGTGGGGGCACTTGCACCAGGAGGGAGAGGGGAAATGATGTCTCTGGATTCCAAAGGGATAAATCACCTCCCTCCCTCCTTTTAAAGCTTTGGCTCTAGTAACACAACCTTGCATGACCTCCAGAGACACGGCTCCACCTAGCCCCTCCCTCTTGCTCAATCACCCTTTCCTCCCCTCCAAGGCCAAAAGCAGCTCAGCCATGTCTGAAGCCTTGCCAGGAAGACAGTCCCTCCCTCTGAGCCTGGCCATCAGAGCCTGCTTTGGGGGGGGGGGCGCTGTGGCCAGAAAGTTATTGGAAGGCAAAACCAGGAAGGCAGAAAGCACAAGAATTCAGCAATCAGGGCCAAGCTACAATCGCCCACCTTGTCCTGCCCTTGAAAACAATCAGATAAGCCAAGAACATTGCTGAGATTTCTTCAACTGCACAGCAAGCCTTGAGATTTCTCTCATTTTCTGGCATAGCTTTGAGCTTTTGCGTAATTATAAAACTCTAGACTTGGCTTCAATCTTTCTAGTCCAGCTCCCAAACTATGGAGGACAACCACTCCCATCCAGTGGTTCTCCACCTTTGCCTAACACCCCCCCCCCCAACTTAGAAGACATGCCATCTTCTGGGGCAGTTCCTTTCTCAGGGCATTTTCCCTTATAACAGACCCTCCGGGCTGGATCCTCGGGGTGACTGCATGACTGGTTCAGGAAAGAAGCATCTTCTGGCTGATTTAACCTCTGCTGCGAGGTGAGGAAACTCCAGGTGTGCTACAGCTGCCAAAAATGCTAATGCAGTCCTGGGCTGCATTCACATAGGGATAACGTCAAGATCACATGAAGTGATAGTACCACTTTATATTGCACTGCAAATTTGGAATATTGCATCCAATTCTGATCACCACAATACAAAAAAATATTGAGACCCTAGAAAGAATGCAGAGAAAAGCAACAAAGACGATAAGGGGGGGGGGTGTCTGCAGTCTAAACCATATGATGAACGATGGAGGGAACCAGTCTAATGAAGAGAAGGACCAGGGCTGACATGATAGCAGACTTCTAATATCTAACGGGCTGTCACAGAGAAGAGGTTCTCCACCTATTCTCCAAAGCCCCTGAGGGCAGGAGAAGAAGTAAGGGGTGAAAGAATTATCGAGGGGAGATGCAACCTAGAACAAAGAAGAAATTTCCTGACAGTGAGAACAATTAACCAGTGAATGGTTTCCCTGCAGAAGTTGTGGGTGCTCCATCACTGGAGGTTTTCAAGAAGAGACTGGAGAGCCATTTGCTTGAGCAGGGGGTTGGACTAGAAGACCTCCAAGGTCTCTGAGACCAAGGTAAGCTGGATCTTGGCCAGATATCTGAAAATGTTAACCAGGATTCTTAAAAGAGGCCCATCTCGACAGGGAAGAGAATAAATTAAAAATCACTATTTGTAAAGTTGCATAACCATACATATTTTATGTATTAATTTTATTTAAATCTTTTTATTTTGCCAAATTGAGCTGGGTCAAGTCTATGAAGCATATTCTGCAATTTATGTATTTACTTCTGTGACTGAACAAGCAAGAAAACAACCTCAGGGAGACAAGGAGTTCAGATTTACTTAATGCACCATAAATAGAAGCCAAGGAGAGTAATTTTGAAATGGTGACAACCTCCAGCCCTACTTGCAGGCGTTCAATCCACCCAGTCCTGTCTGCTGGCATCACCCATTTATGACTGAAGGAGGCAGACCCAGCCTGCCTTGATCGTCTCTCTGGGCTAAACCTCTGCAACTTATTCAAAATGACACAGCCCATTTCCTCATCCATTTATTTATCTGCATGTTTACACTGCTGCATTCCCAAACAACTTCCTGCCATTTGTGACAATTTAAAAAACCCTCACAGATTCTAATTTCATTAAAAAAGGGGGAAACATGCAAAAAATTTGCACTTCTGGTCCCACCAGGCTAAACAGTCTTCCCTAAACAATAGCATGGAGCCACCACCGAGAAACCGCTGCCTCCGTCCTGGAGCCTCTCCCGGCCAGAGGAGTGAATGAGCAGGTCGCTTCTTGAAGGAAACTGCAGGGGAGATCCATGCAGACAAGCCACACAGACAAGCCAGCCCTTGGACCTCAACCTCAAAGCTTGTTGCAAGCCAGGAACTGCCTGCAGAATCAGAACCTGCTAGCCACATCAAGGCAACTTCTGAGTTGTCTTCAAAGGTAGCTCCATGTAAAACCCACTGTAGCAGTCTAGCTTCAAGAAAAGCACCCAACTGGTACACCAGCTGAAGCTGGATAAAGGATATGAGGCCCACTTGCTGCAAAGGAATCTCTTGGCCTATTTTGACAAAATAGGCCAAAATAAAAGTCCTTCCAGCCAGTTTCATAGATCAACAGTATCTTTTCCCAATGTTTTGAAATGTGCAGAACAAGCATTTAGTGTAACTCCTAAACTAGGCACAATATGGTTTTAAAAACACAACTGCCTCTCCAAAAGGGGTAAATAAAACTTGCCCTTGGCAATGACCACCACAACGGCGCCCTTTGGCCTCCCCTCCTGATCTTGCAAAGGCTGCCCAGTTGACCAGAGCTGGGCTCCGCTCGCCCTTAAGATGCAGCTTCCCCCTGAGGCCATCAGCACCATGAAGGAGGTGGGTCTGCTGCGACCCGTCCTCCCAGAGCCAAGCCCAGCCAAACAGCCCGCAGTGGGAGGGGCTGGAAGGGGGCCGTTCCAGATGGGTGCTGGCACGGCTCCCCCACCAAGGCCTGCAGAGCCTCCCCGGCTGCCCTTGTCCTGCGTCTCCCGTAGAGCCTCGTGCCAGGGAGTCTGGCCGCGCTACGCTGCCCCTTGGCCGTAGCTCTGTGGCCCTTCCTGTTTGGCACAAGGCCGGAGCAGCAACAGCCTGAACTGTGAAATGGCGTGGGAGGCTGAAGCGGCCCAGCAGGGGACATTGGAGCCCCAATCCCGGCCCCTGCCTCCCAGCAAAGCAGGGGGGTGCCTGCGTGGAGACAGGGGAACAAGGGAGGGCCAGGAACAGGCCTCCTCTGGGGCTCCTTTCAAAAGGCACGTGGGTCGGGCCTGGGTGGGGGCAGAAGGGGCAGCAAAGGAGGGAACAGGTCCTGCTCAGCCGGCCGTCGCTTGTCGCTTGCCACGGGCAGTGACCAGTGGGCATTTCCCCTGCAGAAGGAGGAGGGTGGCAGGCGGATTCTGCTTATCTTGTGTTGTAGACCCCTCCCCCCATTCAGCAAGAAGTCCGAACAAGGAAGAGGAGGCAGGAGGAACCTCCTTCCTCCGGTCCATTCAAGGAGGGGCGGAAAACGTGTCACCTCCAATGTGGTGAAAGGCCCAAGTCTGTCTGTCTGTCTGTCTGTCTGTCTGTCTGTCTCTCTCTCACACACACACACACACACACACACAAAGCCAGAGGAGGGGCTTCTGCTACGGCAGCTTTGTCCGGAACTCCTGGCGTGTGGCGCAGTCGCTTGGCCTTCCTCTCTGCCATCACAGGGACAGACCAGATTGCCCCTGGGGGACCCAGGCAGGACAAGCAGAGGATGCTTGAGAGGGGATTTAAGAAGACAATGAAAAGGGGAGGGGGCCAAGAAATCCCCCTGACCAGAGTGAAGATACGGGGCGTTGCCTCCTCCCATCTGGCCACAAGCCGTTCCAGGGATTGGTTAGACTGGCTAAAACAGCCAGTTTGCAGGCCTGCTTCCTCTGCCAACAATCCCCCCCCAAGCATCCCTTTGGTTGAAATGACCAGCCCAGCAGATGACCTCATTTCCTGGCCATCCGGCTCGAGGCTTTCAGTGGCTGGAAAGAGAAGTGGACGCGCCCAGCAGGCCTTCCCCAGCCTCCGATGGATTTGTGCACGTCACCTGGGACTCCCACACCCACATCTGGATCCAGCTGATGCTGCACACACACGAGGGCTGGAGTGACTGGGGGGGGGGAGGCAGGAGTCTTTCACGGAGGCATATTTCGGCTTGCCCTCCACTTGGCAAGGGCTGCGGAAGAACAGCTGATATTTATTTTGCTGGACTCAGACAAGGAAAGCCCAACTGAATTGAACCAGCACTGTCTCTTTATGGGGAAACAGGAAAAGGACAATAATATTCCTAGGAAGCTGGACAAGGGGAATTGCCAGGCGACTCTGGCCACATCAGACGGCCCATGCTTGCTCCCAATGGCCTCCCAAGGTGCCCTCAAGGAGAAGCGACACCCCCATCTCCGGGAATCCCTGGTCCAAGCAAGACTGGTCTCTCTGAATGCTTCCCAGGTCTTCCCAGGCCTGCTACTGCCGAGGCCTGAAGTGATGGCCCAGGGTGCTTTGCTGCGATGCCAGGGGCTGTGCCCGTATACTTAGCCCCTTGGGAGACAAGCATCCTCACCCCCCTCCTAATTCGCCAGGAGCAAAAAAGATTAGGCACTCGGGCAAATACGCCAGCTAAGATGAGGCTGGCGGGCATTTTGTCTGTGGGGTTTTGTGGGGAGATCCGGACCCTGCAGGCCACACGCTGGTGGGATCCTGTTAACCAGCAGCCCCGGGGCTCCCTTCAGGATTCTGTCACAAGCAGGGGATGGCAGCCCGGGCACAGAGAGGGTGGCCATGAACATTGTCCCTTTTAAGGGCAGAGAATTGGGGTTTTGCAGAGCTCCAGTCCGAGCGTTATAAATGTCCCCATCCCTTTCCCTGCCCACTGCACAATGCTAGACACAGCTGCCCCACCTATTGCCCCTTTCCCCACTCAGAAACTCTGGGGGGCTATGAAGATCTCCCCACCTGCAGGACAGGGGCCGATCATCTCCTGCTCTCTGCCGTGTCTCTGGCAGATCCCAAATAAGCAAGCGCTTAGCAAGCAAGCATTACCAAAGAAGAGGGGATCACGTTATTCTCCAAGGCACCAGAGGGCAGGACAAGAAACAATGGTTGGAAACTGACCAAGGAGAGAAGCAACCTGGAATTAAGGAGAAACTTCCTGACAGTGAGTTCAATTAACCAGTGGAACAGAAGTTGCCTCCAGAAATGGTGGGCGCTCCATCACTGGAGGTTTTTAAGAAGAGACCGGACAGCCACTTGTCTGAAATGGTATAGGTTCTCCTGCTTGAGCAGGGGGCTGGACTACAAGATCTCCAAGATCCCTTCCAGCTCTACTCTATTCTAAACCTGGGGGGGGGGGAAGCTCTGGATTCATTCAAGCAGCTGAAGGGCAGAAGGGGGAACTTCCTGGCAATGCTCCACAGCTAAACCTGGAGCCAAGCGACAGCACATTTAAAAAAACAAGCAAAAGCTACCCCAAAGGGCATAATTCATATCAAAAGACGCTGATGAATCAAACTATCACAACTGGGGTTTCATGAACAATTGTTAACATGTTCAAACATAGGTGGGAATTGTGCACTAATAAACCAGGTAAAAAGTAATGGGTTTGTCCCAAATTTTAGGCTCTAAACTGATAGAAATATAAATGAAAGGAAAAAACAGTACTTTAATTCTAGGAGGCTGCACACTCAGAAGCTGCCACTGATCCTTCCAAGGCACCATTTTGCCTCCTCCAGCAGCTACTCCAGATGCCACCCCTGCCGTGATCACTTCCGGCCAAGGACAGACCCCCCATGGCCCTCCCCCCACCTCACATCTGGGCTCTTCTAGCACCTTTCAAAGAGGAGAAAGAACCCATGGGGTCCTCCACAGCAGGGCCTCACGCAGCCCGGCCCTCCTCGCAATCAGGAGGAAGACATGTGGCTGTCTTTCCTGATGGCAAGCCACGGTGGGGGGGGGGGAGGACGAAGCCACTGAATCTCCCAGTCACTCTCCTAAACTGGTCCCGCATTAGACTGGAAGGAAAGCAGCATCTCCCACCTGGCCAGTGCAGAAAAGGACGGCTCATTCATCGGGGCCACCCAAAGCCTGCTGACCAGAAGGGCCTGCTCACCTGCACCCGCCCAGCTCTTTCCCAGCACCAAAGGACGTGTCCAAGCAGCAAAGGGGCCGAATTAGGCAAATGTGACAGGGGCCAACCTGCTGTGTAAGCAGAAGAGGCAGCGCCCATCACAAACACAACCTCCTTGGCCTGGAGCAGTTGTGCAACATCTAAAGAAAGAAATGAAATCATCCGAGGCCCACCAAAAGGAACATCCACGCCTGTCTGCCCAAGAGCCCAGGAAGACATCATGGGAGTTGGGCTCTCCCCCCCCTGCTGCCTCCCCAACAAGAGGTGCCTGGCAGCCGTTTTCCTGCCGGGTTGTACGCTTTCAACATGTGCCCCTTTCCCCCTGGCCTTGGTTCCCGCCAAAGTCGCCTTCCTTGGACCCAGGCCTTTTCTACGCAAGACACCGATGCCTTTGGACAGGCTGGCAGGCGGGAGGGCGAGTGGCAGGAAAGCAGGTCCAAGCGGGACACGCATCGCTTCCCACCGACTATTCCAAGGTATGTTACAGCTGATCCTTGTGACAACCTTGTCGTGTTTTCGCAAGTCACGCTTGCGAGAGATTCCAGCTACCCTGACATCTGCTGCAAGGCCCAACCAATTCCTCTCCTGTCTTGCTGTCAACGTTATTTGTTGGGAGGTGGGAGGAGGCGGAGGAGGGGGAAGGGGGCCTGCTTCCCTGACCCCAATCCCACGGGAAGCGAAGTGCTGTCAAGGGAAGGAGAAGAGCCAGAGAAAAGAATCCTGGAGGAACAGAAGAGCATATTTTAATCAACACAGAGGGAAGGTAGGCCAGACCCTCCATTGGCAGCAAATTCTGAAAGAGAAGATGGAGTAGGAAGGACGAGGAATCCTGTGAAATAAGGTGCAACCACAAACCAACAGAGATTTCTAAAATGCTGGGGGGGGGGAACATATATCGAGGAGGAGCAGCATCCAACCAAAGAATGAAGCAAAACCTAATACCAAATACAAGTATCAGAAACAAGCTCCCCAGGTCTCTGACACTGGAACCAAGAGGCCGCTGCAAGGCTGGCAGGTAGAGCTCCCCTCCTGGGCCTCGCCCGGAGGAACCTCCAGGCGGTGCCCCTTGCCAGCCCTTCCCTTCAAGGGGGGGCCCCCCTCCAGAGCAAGGGCTCTCTGAGGCAGCCTGCCCCCAGTCAGTCAGTCAGTCCCCTGTGCCATCAGGCACCTCCTCCCTGGCAAGAACCAGCTCGGCAGTGGAGTTCACCTTCTCCACCCAGGAATGGACATCCGAGTGGGACACGCGTCCTTCCAGTCGGTCCCCCCCCCCTTGTTCTGCAATTCCAGACCACTCAAAGAGACCCTGACTTCCCTTGGCAATTTAAATCTCTGGCAGGTCTATTTGCCCTGCTTTGTTTTAAAAACCAGCATGCAGGTTTGTTTGGAATCACAACGAGTTAACAGGCTCTGGGAGAAAAAACTGAGATTTTCTAGACTCAGGCCCCTCCTGCTCCCTAAAGATCAATTTTCATTTATCTGCAGTCAGCTCCAGCTGCTTTCAGCCTTCCTAAATAAATGCCAAAGCATAATGAGTTTTGAACCAACTCTCCTGGAAGTCACAAAAATGACAACGGCAGAAAAACCAGAGCGCTTGGAGGCAAATCCAAATGGCAGCATTTTAAGGTGGCTCTGGAGCAGAGAGGGCTGTGGGCATGGAGAACATGTCTCTCCCCCACCCTCACTTTCTCCCTCCTACAACAAAAAGAGCAACATGGCCCGTTCCTCACTAGGAAGCCAACAGCTGGCAGGAAGAGTAGTGTCCAGCCAGAGTACCACGTGTGGTTCCTGGAACTGGCCAAGTCCCAGCTGTGGGGCTGGAATCCTTAAGCAAAGACTAAGAGGTAACAGAGGGCAATGGCTGAGTCAGTCCAGCTTCCTCTCTTTTTCCTGGCTTTGAGTAAACCCTTCACAAGAGGAATTTCTACCAGCCAGCCACCACAGACAGCAGCCTTGTCTGAAGGTTGGGGGAGAGAAGTCTCCTCCTCCTCCTCTTGGAAAGGACTTTCCAGAGTAAGTCATGATGGATCTAGAGAGCATTTCAATGGTTCCCAAAGGATCAGGAATGTTGCCAGCCATTGATCCTTCTCTATGAGGTCATCCCCACCCTTCTGTGCTCCCATTTCACTCTGGGTGACAGCTGGGATGGTCTAAGTTCCAAACAATGGTTTGGTGTCAGCCTAGACCACACCTCCATTCTTTGCAAAACATCGGAGGAGGAGGAGGAGGAGATAGAAGGGTCTCAAGGAGGTTCAGTTTGATGTGGTGGTGAAGAAATCAGGAGACAGAGAGAGAGAGAGAGAGAGAGAGAGAGAGAGAGAGAGAGAGAGAGAGAATATTGGCCTGCGGCCAAATATGGAAACCATGCCCTAAATACATCCGCCAGCCTCCTCAGGGTCCAGACCCCTGAGTCACTGGGAATGGAGAAGATTTCGCATATTACAGTTAAAAGAGGCTGTGGGAATCTAATTATTGTACTTGGGGAAGAGGTGAGAATTCGCTTTCATACACGCTGCAAAGCTCCATCAGAAAACAGGGATGTCCCAGATGTCTCCAAGCCCTTTATAGAGCAAAATGCCGCCTTTATCTTGGAAGAGAACACAACACCCAACCACAATAGCTGGCCTGGTCTGCCAGGGAGCACAAGGAGGACACTGCACTCTCCTCCATCTCTTGGACTGGCAGTTTTGGCACCTGCAGGGCCCACTTGAGACCATGGCAACCCACGCAGAGTAGGAAGAACAGAAGGCTTCTCCTCCGGAGAATAAGACTCCTGACCCCTTCCAGGCAGGCGGGAGGGCTTGGAAGTGGTTTGGGACAACCAGGGTTAATCCTTTCAGGTTCTATGATGCTTCAGTTGGTCATACCTGTAACACCTCTGCAGGGCTAGCTCATGTTATCATCATCTAGAGGATGGTTTATAGAATATCCCAGCCAGCATGCAAAGCCCATGGTTTGAAAAATTTCCACTGAAGCCTCTGAAACCTGGAAAGGTGAGGGCAGAGTGGGGACTCAAAGCCCTGAGGCCTCCTAAAAGGACTGCAATAACCAATCTACCGTTCTTCAGCCCTTTTTTAAACTCTTGCCTTTAATCCCAACGTTGTGACTTCCTCTGCCGAGGCCTTTGGAATGGGGCATATTCAGAAGATCCAGGGCAGGAGGGGCTACAGCTACTGCCTCAGGGCTCCCAGGCCAGTCTTGAGGGCTCTTGTGCTCATTTTAACGAAGGAGCCAAATCACCCCAGAGACAAACTAGAATTACGGGCTTTCCCAGGTCCTCACCTGGATAGCTCAGGAGAGCCTCCACCTGCTCAACCACCTACACCTTTCCTGGGTTACCAAGGAACTGCAGGCAATGCAGGATCTTAGCAGATGTCTGGAGTGACAGGAGCAGAACTAAGCAGCAAACATGATTGAGCACAGCTTAAGTTTATTGGGAACCTTTTGCTGTGACAGTGGAAGAAAAAAAGGGGGGAGGGTCCCTGCCTCCCTTGAACTTGCTGGAACTCGCTTGAGGGAGATGCTTTGGCTGATGCAAGAGCTGCTCCAGACCAACAGGGTTGCAGAAGGCTTCCTTGACTCGTTTGTGGTGAATTGTGAAGACTTTGGTTTTTCAGATATGTTCCTCAAATCCATTTCCAGACTAATGACTCTTTTAGCACACCAGGCACACCAGCGCAGCAGCTTATTATACATTTGCTTGATCAGTTTCAACTTGTTTCCTGGGGCTGCAAACAGGTTGCCGGTATAAGACGGGGCTCTCCCAGTAATCTAGAACCAGCTCCCTTTGGGCTAACCCTGCCCAGGAGGGATCAATTAAGAGAGAGGCTGATTACAATAATTAATGCTTTCCTCCACAGTGGAAAAGATGCCTTGAAGGGATGGCAATGTGCCCGCCTTGTCCAAATTATAACTCCTTATTTCCAATTATAGGTATTCTATTTATCATTTCCAGCAAATACGGTAGCAGAAAAATCAAGCATTCCTAGATGAAACTGATTTCCTAGATCTTATTCTTACAGAATAACAGTGTTGGAAGGGACCTCGGAGGTCTTCTAGTCCAACCTCCTGCTCAGAGCAGGATACCTTATACCATGCTGGACAAATGGCTGTCCAATCTCTTAAAGAGATTGGGGCATCCACAACTTCTGGAGGGAAGCCGTTCCACCAATTGTTCTCACTGTCAGGAAGTTTCTCCTTAGTTCTAGGTTGGACCTCTCTCTGATGACCTTCCATCCGTCGCTTCTTGTCCTGCCCTCAGGTGCTTTGGAGAATAGGTTGACCCTCCTCTTCTCTGCGACAGCCCCTCAAATACTGGAAGACTGCTATCATGTCCCTCCCTAGTCCTTTTCTTGGTTAGACCTAGACATACCCAGTTTCTGCAACTGTTCGTATGTTTTAGCCTCCAGTCCCCCAATCATTTTTGTTCTTCTCTGTATTCTTTCTCAGCATGTTTTTGTATCATGGTGATCAAAAGTGGATGCAATATTCCAGGTGTGGTCTTACCAAAGCAGTATAAAGTGGTGACCTGGATACCGTCCCTCTGTTGATGCAGGGCTGCGTTGGCTTTTTGGGCAGCTGCAGGAGGAGCAGATCAAGCCAAGGGGACAGGGCAGACTGAAATACTGTACAATAGAGGTGCCTCCGTGCCAGAAGTTAAATCAGGACTCTCGACACCAGCAAGTTAAAAGGCTGCAGGGGCCCATGGAAGGCAGCAAGACATGGAATGGAGACTCCTGGAAGCAGAAGCAGCACTAGAAGGATTTGGCCAGCTCTGCCAAGAAATTCAGAGGACGGGAAAGGCCCGTCAACATTCCAGTTCCAAAAAAAGGAGACTTAACATACAAACTATGGTTCAATATCCTTTATTTAACACGTTAGCAAAATAATGATTAAGTTCATCCAACTCAGATTAAAGAGTCCTGCATGGAGAGAGAGATGCCAAATGTTCAAGCTAGTTTAAGAAAAGGACAATGGATACAATACTTGTTGTGATTGTGATGAAGGAGAAAGTTGTTTCTTTTTTTTATTTTGCTTTTTATTTGTGCCCCACCTTCACCATCTTTACAAGTAACTCGAGGTGGCCTGTATATCCACCCCACACCCCCTCCTTCTATTTTCCCCACAACAACAACAACAACAAAGGTGGGTTGGGCTGCGAGAGAGAGAGAGCAACTGGCCCAAAGTCATCCAGGACTTGAACTTATGGTCTCTCTGCTTTCTAGCCCAGTGCCTTAACCACTAGACAAAAGTGGCTCGGATACATTTATATGTCTCTTTCAATTTACTATATTCTTTTTTTCTTTTCTGTTTTTCTATTTTCTTTTCTTCCTTTTCTATTTTTTCCTTTTTAGGATTTATAGTAGTATTTATATTTTAATTGCAACATTTAATAAAATTACTGCTAGCAAAAGAATTGACAGTGGTGGAGAGCAGCTGCCTTTCAGGATCAGGCACAAACACTCAAGAATGACAGGGCAGAGCAGCCACGAAGGCCTAGCTCTAGGAAAAGCTGTTCAAACACCAGGATGGGTCACCGTCATGCAAGAGGGCTGCTCAAGCTTGCACAACTGGGGAGTGTGCAAACCGGTGGGCATCCGAGAGAGAGGAGGAGGAGGCTCCCCCCTCTGGCCTCCAGGGTGTTCCCCTCAGGACACACGGAGGAGGGAGATTTCCTGGGGCTGTAAGGAGCCCAGCTTCTCTTAGCAGCCGCAGGCCTCGCTTCCCACGGGAGCACCGCATTCATGTGAACGGCTGCCAGTTGCCTCCAAGGAGAAACGGAAAATGTCCTCTTTGAGGAATTGGAGGGTGGGTGAAGCCGGAAGCACACGGCCTCTTCTGGGGCTCCTTTTGCAGACCCTTCATCCATTCACTCTCCCAACCGTGGATATTTTGCTGGCATCTCTTCTTCCTCGGGCACCAATATTGTTTTTACAGGGTGCCCAGAGAGCTCCAACCTGCCTCTCAAAGATCCAGCCACAAAACGAAAGGGAAGCTGAAGAGGGGGGGGGGAGCCAGTCCTTCCCAGCTCGCCCTGCTGGAGAACCTGGCCAGCCGGCTGCTCCCAACTTTGATGGGCACAAGGTCTGCCTGCCACCAACGTGACCCTCCTGTTGTATAAACAGAGGGGCTGCTCAGAGAGAACAATGGCATGGCTGCCTCCGCGGGGGCAGTGGGGCATCGGGTGTATTTTGGCAACAGCCCCCTTCAAGAGAGCTCTGGCAGACACCTCCCCAATTGGGCAGGGTGGGGCTTTTACACAGGAAGTGCTAAGACTGGGAGGGGGCTTTGGTCCTCCACTCCCTTCTCTAGGGTCAGCAGAACTGGACACACATCCTGGAAGAGGGTCCCCAAATGGTTCGGGTCTCCGAGGAGAAACCACCTTCAATCAAACCCCCTTTCTCTCTCCTTAATGGATAAAGAAATGTAAAGAAATTAAGTCCATCAAGGTTGGGCTTCCTCCTGGCCATGGGTCATTAGGCTTCCTTGCTTCTTCTCGGTCCAACAATGTTGGCCTGGCTCAGTTCCCAGAGATGCTCCCAAGCCGAGAAAAAGCAAGACGGGCATTTCTGGCTGGATCCCCAGGAGAAAAACTGTTTAATACAAGGGAACAACTGAGCAGTTCTTTGTGGAGCTACCCAATCTCCCAACTTCCTTTTTCAGCGAAGATTTTGGAAATGGGGAGGAGGGCTTCAGCTACTGAGGACCCCAGTTGTCAGGGCTGACCAGGAATCAGAGCTGGTCTCACCTGGAAACAGCACTGCTTGTACTGATGGACGAGGGATGTTGGTGGTTCCTGGAGGGGGGAGAATGTTCAGTGCCATCAGGCAGGTATCCTGGACAATCTGTGACATTGGCAGGCACCATTTCAAGTGGTTCAGCTCCTCCCTAAGTGGGCATGCCACTTGCTATGTCAGGGAAGAGCATTCAAGACCTTCACACCCACACACCCGCACTGTGCAATTGCAGAGGGCTCCGCTCTACCCTCCATTCTACTGAATGCCTCCCCAAAGCCCGGAGAGGTGATCCACGGGTGGGGGACGAGGAACCGTCCACATGCTGGAGGCGCTGCACAGGTGGGAGGCCTGGCTCGGTCAGACAAGCCCAAGGAAGCCTCTGCAAGACATCTTTGCCGACGGCCGATTCAGCTGCCGTTCAGTGTCTGTGCAGCGTGGAGGGTAGAGCTGAGCCCTGTGCAGTGGTGTAGCGTGGGTGTGTGGGTGTGAAGGTCTTGAGTTCAGGAGAAGCCTGCTAATGAGAGGCTGACCAGGACCAGTGACCCTTGGCTCAGCGGGCAATTTAGAAAGCCGAGAGCCTTTGGCCAGGAATTTGGCTGGGGAAGGGAAAGAGCCCCAATGATGCCAGACCTCCCACTTGCGGCCCTAACCCTCCTCAAGTCCCCCAAGATCGCTCAGGATCCTTGCAAGGAGAATGCCCACCGTCAGCCCATCCTCCTCGGCTTCTCTGGAGCCACGCTGGGGAAGACGTTCTTGAACAGAGCAGTGGAAGCGGGGGGTGGGTGGGAGGGGGGCACCCATGCAAGTCTTTCTTGGTGGTCTCTCTAGAGCTTTGCCTGCCCAGAGAGGAACCCCGGGATTCCTGCCCCCACCAATGGCCAGCCCTCTCCAAGCTCTCTCCCATCTTCCCAGCAGCTTCACTCCTGCCAGGCCGAGCAATGCAGGGGTCCCTCTCTTCCCCCTTCTAAGCTTTTCCTCTTTCAAGAGGAGAGTCTCGACTGGTGAGATTTTCAAGACTCCAGGAAGCAGGAGAAACACACCCAATGCTCCCCCCCTCAAGATTCCCCAAGAAGAAATGAAATGGACCGCCAACTTCCTTCTATAGCTCACAACTGGATCTAGACTTTTTTGGGGAAGCTGAGAACTGCTTGAGCCCGGTTCTGCCAAGAGCAGCACAGCCTTCCAGACCAGCGTTACAGGATCCACCGCGGACTCTGCAGAACCAGCCCAAATAGAAGAGGCTGCCACCAGGGCAGAGGCAACCTCGGCTCCTCTCCTCCTCCTAAGATGTGAGCAGCGAATTGTGGATCTCCCAAAATAGCCAAAGGGCAAAGCAGTCAAAGGGGAAGGCCTCTCATCAGCCACAGGAGGTAAAACTTTGCAAAATGGAGACGGGGAATGAATCTGAAAGTCAGCTTGCAGAATTCATTTTTTTTTAATTGAGGACAGTGCTTAAAAAAACCAAGACACATGAAAGATGAAGCCAGCTTGCTATGATTTCAGTTTACCTGCATCCCCGGCCTCCCCCCTCCCCACCCTGGTTGCTTCTTGAATGCCGGAGCTGCTGTTCTCTGCAGGCTGCAGCTCCCACAACATCAACAGATCACACTAGACAGAGTGAGCTCGTTCTGGATGTTTCTCTGCTGAAAAATGGACCGGAGCAGGCAGGCTGCACCTGCCCCATCCTGCCCCGGTACGCTCCAGTCACCGGCCTCTGTTGCTGCAGCACCTGGGGCTCAGCATGCCATTGGCAGCATCCCAGCCCCTGCACACCCCTCTCAACCGCCCTCCACCTGGGAACATGGCTTCCAGCCACTGGCTATCTGGATGCCAACCGCCTCCCCCCAGCTGCTAGGATGCCCCCTCACCACCCAGGAGCCTCCAAGCCTCCATTGTTTAACCTGTGGCTCCTGAGGTTTTCCTGCACCCTCTTCTCTGGACATTGGGTCAGACCTTCCACAGAAGCAGCATTAAAAAGGAAATTGCTAGACTCTTGTGGGCTTAATCCTCCCAGAGACCCTCCTGCAGAAAAAGATTATACGCAAAGCCATAAAATTAATCGAGCCCTCAGCCACTGAAGTGGAAGTACAGGAGGAAACAGCATTTAAAAGGGAGCGGAGAGAGGGAGAGAAGAGAAAAGAATAAAAGTACCCCAAGGAAACCACACATTCAGTCTCCAAATATTCTCTTTCAGGGCTATGAAATAGCAATTTAACTCTGGGAGTCTCCATGATCGAAAGATCTGCCAGTCGCCCCCAGGCCAGCCGCACTGAGGAATTCCAGGGCCACTCAGGGAAAGGATCATCTGGACAATCATCCACAGCCAGTCTGGTTCTCTCTCTTCCCGACTGTCCAAGTGAATGCCTGTATGAAGGTAGGCCACAAACTGGTGACTACCCTGGCTCAGAGATTCACTCAGCTGGAAACTGACCCTCTCCATGGCTCTCCCTCCACCTGGCCTACCTCTCAAGGCTGTTGTGAGAACCCAACTGCAATTAAAGAACACCAAGGATGACACAGTCTCTGGTCAGCTGCCCTCCTCCCCTGAACGCCCTGTTGATGGGACTAGAGAAGCGGACTCTCAACTGCTCAGAGGGCTCAAGGCACTGAGAGAAGTGCAGAATCCCCCCCCCTCCAATTCTCTACTCTGCTTTGAGGGACCTCTCTGGAAGGCCCACCCTTCCTCCAAGGCATCCAACCCCATCCCCCACCCCCCAAAATACTAGGGGAAGGGAACAGCCCTACAACCCCCCCCCTTCACAGCCCCCCCCCCCCGGCCTTGAGCCAAGCTGAGCCTTTACCGGGGGCAAAATAAGGCTGTGCTGATAAATACAAGGTGGCAGCTGGAGCCATCCCCCCCCCCAACCAATAAACACATCAATAATTCTGCCGGCAGCCAACAATGGCCAGGCCGGTCACTGGATCTTGGGCTTTTCCTGCGGAGGGGCCCCGGAGTCTGCTCATCTTTCCAGCTCTCTTGCACGAGGGCAGCTCTGCCTTTGGGTCCAGCTGTGGGGCTGGCCCAGGTGTCCACTCCCCTTCTTCTTCTTTCTTCCAGAAACTCAAGCATGGCCGTGGGAACCAGGTGTCAGCAGGAGATTCGCAGAAGCTGCTAGATGAGTCGCTTCACTGCAGACAAGGGGAGGGTCCGCCTCTTGCAGACGCAGAGGCCCTGCCCAGTCCCGGCTCCTGGCCCAGGACTTCAGCCGCCAGTGGTCCTCCTCCCACCTGCGGGGGAGGACACAGCTGCCCCCGCTTCACAGAGCCATTGGGTCAGCTCCGCAGGACTGGTGGCGATGCAGACCCAAAGCCCTGCAGCCTTCTCCGGGTGCCACGGCTGCCACTCCCGCCTCTGCCTTGCTCCTGAAAGAGGGGGATCAGCCAGTCCCCCCATCCTCCTGTCCTTTGCCCTCAGTGGAGCAGGAAGGCCCAGACTTTGGGATGGCACTGACCATTGTGCCTCGCAGCCTGAGGATCTCCCTCCCTCTCAAGGTCGAAAAGGTCTCTGCTTTCCTCCTTTCCTTCTTCCTTTCCTCCGTCCAGCTTGGCCACCAGCAGGGCAGCAACTGACATTGCCTGGCAAATGTTACGGTCATGAAGTATTCAACAGTTAAATTATTGTCTCCTAGCCTTGAAAGGGAACAGGGGGGGGGGACGCCGGGTGTCTTTCTGTTTCCATTTTGAGCAGCCAAATTTGGCCAAACCAACCGCCAGCAGGTGCAACAGTCTCCGAGCAGATGTTTCCATTTTCAGATGAACAAAATCCCCTCCGAGAAGCATGAATCAATGCAGATTCCCTGCTTGCTCAACCATGCAAGAGTGGAGGGCTGCCTCAGGGCCTCCCTGGGTCTGTTCCTGCCTCAGCTGCGTCACATCCGGCCTCCTGCAGACATTTTGCCCCAGGCCAGGCAAGGCTTCCTCCCTGCCATGGGGAGGGGGTGGGGAGGAGGGTCTTGTGGTGTTTATAGCCTGGGGGGTTCCTCAGAGCTACAAACAGGGGGGTTTCCACAGGGGGATTCCCAGACCAGCCCACTCAGTGAGGGGCTCCCAATTTCAGCCCCCCTCAAGGGAAGGCCTTTCTAGCTCTAAGGCACCACTCCTCCTTCCCCATTGCAATTTTCCCTCCAACTGAGGCGGAGCGACTGGGAATGGTGAATGGTGCCCCAATGGATTTGTGCAGGAGCTGAAAGCACCAGGGGACTTTCCAGGGAGGCCTCCCTCTCAGGAGTAAAATGGAAAGTCCTGGACTCCAGGAGGATCCCACACCCACAGCCACTTGGTCTTTCTGGGGCTGAGCCCCACCACAGCCCCATGACAGATGCTGGGGAAGGCCTGGATGGCGGACCCGGACAGAGGCACAACCATGGCCACCCTCAGCGCCTGATCACGTCTCACCACATGTCAGGGGACGGTTTCCCCCAGAAGCTTCACGAGGATGGGAGCAGGAAAAGGGCAGTGCCTGGGGCAGCCCCTACAGCTGAGTTTCAGGCTTGACCTCTCCCCCCCCCAGCACTGCCTATAACCAACCTCTGAGGAGGAAGACCACCCTGACCATAGCACAGGGCCTTGCACCCCTGACGCCCTGAGGGGGCAGGAGGACATCAGGGTCAAGGTCCCAAAGGTGCTTTTTTAAGCGGCAACTGGATTTTTTCTTTGAAAAAAACAATCATGGCAGTCATGACCTGGGTGATTGAGAACCTTCATAGACGTCAGGGTCAAGCATATCAAAAGCTGCCAAGAGGCCAAGGTGGGTCAGGAAGAATGCACCAGCCCCAGCCAGAGGCCCCTCTAAGCAGGATCCTTCTTGTCTCAGGACTTAGTTGGGGGCCCTCTGTGAGAGCCCCCCAGAGCAGTTTAGGGTGGCAGACAAATCCAATAGAATTATTCTCTGCTTGGCCTCATTTCATTTTCAGTGACACTCACTTCTAGAGAAAGCAACGGGACTTCTGCAGCTGGCCGTGGGAGTGAAGCCTCGCCCCCATTCTAATTCAAAGCAAGTCTATCCCAGTCATTAAAGTCAAAATGGAGGCTGTTGAATGAAAGGGTGTTAGATATGGCCAAACAGGAGCCTTCAGCATCAGGGAAGGTGCCCTTGCTCACCCCGGCCTGGTGCAACTGTACAGGGCACAAGCCTCCCAGTCTAAGGAGAACATCTTCTCAAGAGTGCCACCTCTGCAAGGGGATCTGGGCCTTCCCTCATCTGCAGGAACTAACCTGGTCCTTTTTGGATGCCCACCAGCTGGCAGACAAGGGTCTTTTACTCCTGGCTACAGGTGGGACTTCACTCGCCTGAAATTCTGATGTGGTTTTTGCCCAACCTCCCAACCTCTGACCTCAAACCCTGGATCAGCTGCTGAATGTGCAACCATGGAGTACTCGACACCGAGTTCCAGCCAATGATGCAGCATTATTTGCACCCTGTGCATGCCCGAGAGGAGGCCAGGAACTCCTCCACAGCGGGCAGCGACAGGGACCCCGTTCAGCTGAGCCGCTGGCAGGCATGCCAGGCACAAGCAGACACGCCAAATGGGTGCAGCCCTGGAAAACTGCAGTCAGCTGCACAATGACTTAAGACCCATCATTATAGGTCTAGAAACTGAAATGTGCCTTCTTGCTTAATGAACTCTCAGATTTCTGAGGAATTATGAAAGCAGCGCCATTGCCCACATCCACACCGACGTTTCCGTGAAAATATACGTTCTCTGGTCCAGGCATGAAGCTAATGAAAATAAATATAATTCTCTTTAAAAAAACAGGGAACTCCAAGCGCTTTGGGGACAGAGTGACTTTGTGTTGTGCAACATGCTCAGCCCAGCTAAAGTGAAATAGTAGGTTTGTGGTTCAGGGAACTCAATCTATGCATCATTGGCACGTAGAAATCAAGAGATAAATGCAAAGAGAAAGCATTTAAAGCATTATTACAGAGCTGGAAGCAGCAAAGCCACAGCCACACAGCCTGATCGCTCTGCAGTCAGTCAGTGAACCCCTTAATTCTTCCCCCGAGTCCACGTGAGTGTCTACATGCATCGCTTGCAACTGCCGGGTCGCCCATCTGCTTCCCTTGAAACAGCTCCAGGCTGAAGAGAGGCAAAGGGGGCTCAGCGAGGACCCCTTCCAATTCGGGTTTCCCAACAAGAAAACACAGACCAAGGCTGCGTTTCTTTTCCTCTCTCACCCCCCAAGGAGCCCAGTGCGGCGCATATATTTACACCTATGCCCCTCCCTGTGAAATTTAAAAGCCTGCAATGCACCAGCTTTAATGTTACCCGTTGGGGAAAGAGCTCGAGCCAAAATGCCGCACACTAAAATTGGGAGCTCAACGGACGAGAGAGGGAGCACGCAATCTTTCCAAGCTGCCGCATTTCATTTCAACCCTCCCCTCCACAACAAAGATTTCTTCCCTACATAAATATAGTTGTGATTTTGGAAGGTACTTAATGAAAAAACTACTGGCCGGTTGATATTTGCAAGGATTTAGGCAGCACTGGTAGTTTTTCCCTTAAATGTGCCCAACTTTCTCAACGTGTAGAATAATTGCAGTTGTTCTATGAATTACAAAAAGAATTCCGTTCACCCAACAATGCAACTTTCTGTGATTTTTGCCTTGAAAGGTGAAGGCAACATAACAGCTTCAACCTGGGTTAACAGGATCTCTCCAAGCATCACCAGCGGCCTCTGGCAGGACACGGAGGCGTCACTGTGACCAGACCCCTGTCCAAGCATCAGCAGCAGTGGGGGGGAGACTTCTGCTCTGAGCGAGAGCCCCCCAGCGCTGCACCTAATGTGGAGACGCCTCTCCTGAGGCCTGCTTGGGCCCAGCGTTGCCAGCGGCTGCCTAAAGGGGCTGCCAACCCCTCAAGGGTCTTCTGGGCAGTTGCAAAAGGTGCTTCTCCTCACATCTCCAGCCCCTCTTCAGAGGCATTTTCCTCTGGGGGGCTTTAGAAACTGGAAAAAAGCCACTTCACGCTTGCCCACCCCCAAAGCCCCACCTACTTTTCCGAAGTCCCGCACGTCAAAGAGGTCGAAGGGGTCGAAGAGTTCGCTGTTCCGGAGGCCGAACTTGTCATGACACACTTTGAGGAACGTCCGGATGTTCTTCAGGCAAAGGAACTGCAAGAAAAGGGGAGCCCTTGAGAGTCTTTCCCACAGAGACCCACCATGGGGGGCGGGGGGGGGGGGTTTCTGAAATGACAAATGCCACTCTCTCCACACAGTTCACTTCCCCTGCGGTCTCATCCCCAACGCTATTCCCAAGGGGGGGCAGTCTCTCGGACATGGAAGACAGCAGCCACACAACACCCTCAACCCGGGTGGACATCCTGGGTTCACACAGCCCCCTCAGCCTAGGGGACCCACCCAAGTCGAAACAATCCAGCTTCACTGGCTGGTCTTCAGCAGGCTCAGTGCTGAAAGGAGAGCCAAAGATTGGTCCAGGGAAGCCAGAGAGACCCCTGCCCCCCCTCTCGCCCGGACTTGGATGCTGAGAGATGAAGTCTTTGTGGTCTTGTCAGACACACCATTCTGCTCAAATCCCTTTGTGTTCTGAGGACTAGTCACTTCTCAGCTTTTGGTGGAGGCAGAAGAGGCAACCCTGCAAAGGGGTTATTAAACAAGATTATTAAAAATCAGGACCTGGATTTTTGTATTTTTTTAGCTGAAATGTTGAATTTGGTAGAGCACAGGTGTCTGGGGTGGGGTGGGGGAAGCTGCGGAAGCTCTGTTGCCCCTGGACAAGGCACTGCCAGCCTCCAGTACAAGCAGGATCCCGCTGGGGTGGGGGGGGGACAGTTCTGCATAGAGTCAGATGAGCCTCCTTCACTGCCCCCCCCCCGCCCTACAGCTGCAGAGAGGGATGGGAGGGGGCTTGCTTTCTTTACTGCCTCTGGACCCTGCGAGGGAGCCTTCAGCCGGAGCTCCTGCCCTGCACACAGAGAACGAGCAGGGGCAGTGGGGAAGCCAATGGGCCAAGGTCTCCTCAGAGCTCTGGTTCAGAATTGGGGAGACCCTCTGTGGGTACCCCCGGGCACACCAGCATGGTCTCTGGCCCTCAGGTCAGAGGCTGTGTGCCAGGTGGCCCATTGCCGAAGCTGGGGGTCCTGGGAAGCTGCAGGCTTTTTCTGGGCAAGAGAGGCAGCGATGGATGCAGGAAGACCCTCCCTTGAGTGCTTTCTGGCTGCGAGGCAGGGCTGGGCCACCACTTCTCTTGCTGCAAGCACAGCCAAGATGTCACTGGGCTAAAGAAAAATGCCTCTATGGGGGGGACAATACAGGAATGGCTGCTGCAGCAGTGGGGGTGGGGGGCAAAGTAAAGGGTGGAGCCCAAGCTGATACTTGCCCCCCCTCGCTCAAAAGCCCCAGAGACAGGCCTCCCCCCCCCCACTGCCTGTTGGTCCTGCTCTGCAAAATCTGCATGTGTGTTTCTCCTCGGAATGGCGCTCTTTTCCTTGCAGGAGAGGACAGAGAAGGCCGCTCTTCAAGGGGCCTTTGCACACCGGAAGCCGCCCCACCCAAAAGAGAGCCCCCCCCATCGCAAAAGACAGACACGGGCTGTTCTCCACAGCGGGTGAGCAAAAGTCTCTGAACATTTCACAAACAGAGGAGCATCTTTGAAAAGCCAACAGCACTGAAATCCTGTTTCCTAAGCCTGGGAGAGGCTGCCCAAGACAACCCATCCCTCCTCACTCTGCTGGCCCCTTCCCCAACGCTGAGGGCAGCCCCCCTTTCCTAGGGACTGGCCGCCTTCAGCCTTTCCCTTTCATTGCCAAGCTGGACTCACACAAAGCAGCCCTGAAGACAGATGGTTGGGGGGGGGGGCAACCTGGCCAGTGACCCACCTCCTGGTCAGGTCATTCAGGTCCCTGAAGAGGCTGCTCCTTCTGCCCCCCCCCCTTCATGACCAACACAACTGCAGCAGGATAGCAGGAGAACAAGAGTGGAAAGCCCTGGAGGGGGGGGTTGCTGGAGGCCTGGAGTGTGTTTGGCCTGGAGGAGAGGCGATTGGGGGAGACCCATCCTCTCTTATCTGAAGACTCAACTGATCCAGAAGGCTGGGCAGAAAATAAATTAAACCCCAATGACAGGAATTAGATTTTGCTTGGGCCTCCCCTGATGAGGAGAGCTCTTCCCCAGGGGATCGGGCCCACCCCCCGGCCACTGATGGGGTGCCCCTCTGCTGTGATGCAGGCATCTGTGAAAAAAGCTGGCCAGGGAGACCCTCCCTCCTCTCGCAAGGCAGGCCCACTGGGGGCTCCTCCTGCACCTGCCACCTCCGGAAAACCTGCCTGGCGAAGGAGGGTGGCCACTCCGCTGCCTTCCTCTGCCCCCCCACCCCCAAAGCCTCTGCCAACGGGAGGCCGTAGCTGGCTGGAAAAGGGCGATGCCAAGCGTGAGTCTTCTTTGCGGGGACAACTGAAAACCAAAACAAAGACAGATCAATTAGCTCTCTAAGCTGCAGGTTTCACTAGTGGGGAGCTACAAACACCACACTACGTCAGTTGTGGAACTCACCGCCACGAGAACCATAGCAGGATTATGGCGAGGGAGGGAGATGCCTGGCAACGAGATGGTGAGCCCAGCCACCCAATTCCAGAAGCTGAGCCAATATCTCTGCTCCCACGGACCCTTCTTCACACAAACACACATAAACACACCCACCCCGGCTGCTGCCTCACCTTTTCTCTCCCAGAGGACACCTGAGGTCAGTGATGGCGAACATTTTAGAGACCGAGTGCCCAAAAACCTCCCCGCCCCCTCCCACCCCTACCTCTACCCCCACTCTGCCCCCCGCCCCCCACCCCCGCCCACCCGCAGAGCCACCCACCGCCTCCACGGCCCGCCACAGATTGCCCAGGCAGCCCAGCAGCACCATGGCGGCCACGTCCTCCGCCCTGCAGCATCATCTACACGTGACGGGGCGCGAGGGTGGAGTCTTATCCCTGCTGCCCGGCTGCTATGTCCTTGGCTGCGCTGCTCTGCGCGGGCCGCACCTGGGGGTGACACTCCTCCAGGGGGGCTGCTGGTGAGGAGGGGGCCATGGGGGGAGGCAGGGCTGTGGTGACAGCACGCGTGCCCACAGAGAGGGCTCCGAGTGCTGCCTGTAGCACGCATGCCATAGGTTCGCCACCACTGCCTGAGGTCGTAAGCAGGACTAAGAGACATTCTTGGAAATGAAAAATGGCTGCATTCATTCAATCATTTGTAAATTTATCAGGCTAGAAACTGGGAAAACCCGAGTTCTAGTCCTGCCAGAGGCAGGAAGCCAGCAGTCTGACATTGGGCCAGTCTCTCCCTCAGAGCCCTAGGAAAGACTTAATGGGTTCTGAAAAAGCTTGCGAGAAAATTGCCAGGACTTGTGCAGGCTCTGGCCAGGAGCCGACACTGACCTGAAGCTCCCCACCAGGTCTCTGCTCCCAGTTCATCACAGCCAGAAGCTGGGTTTGCTTCCTCATGACGCAGCTCCCGTTACTCTTTACTCAATGGAAAGAATACAAAGCAAATTCAACGCAAACAGAGTGAAGCACGGATGGAAGCATCGAAGCAGCCACTGCACCAAGCCAGAGGGGGCTCCCAAAAGGCAGATAGGCAGACGCAAGGAGGAAGCCGCCACCGCCGCCCACAGATCTCCTGGTGCCAAAGCAGGGCTGCTCGTGAGTAACTGACGGGGTGGGGGTGGAATCAGCCAGTGCCTGGACCAGCTCTTCCAATAGGCTTCTCACCCGGGCCTTGAGGACCAGCCAGGAAAAATGCTGCAACATTTTCCCTCCAAAATCAGCACTTTGGGGAGGAGGGCCTTTCTTGCAAGCCGCCATTTGAAGCCCCAATGCTTGGTGAAGAGCGAAAGCAGAGCCCCACATAAGGTATTTTCTGAGGAAACTTCTCTAGAATTTGTGTGACTCCTCAGCAGGCACTTTTCCTGCCTGCTAAGTAACTCAGCAATGCATAAACTTCAGAAAAGAATCAGGGACTCGGAGTCAAGAGCACAAAAATCTTGCAATCTGCACCAAATCCCAGCTGCTCAGTTTCAGTCAGCAAGGACTCTGCTCTGCCCTCCCCTCCCATGGAGAGGCAAGTCGGCCATTCCACCCCTCCAGAGCCTCTGGACTCGCCCCCGGGTGAGGGAGTCTCAGCCCTGCCACCCAATGCGCCAGGGAGTCCCTGGGCCAGTCCCTCTCCCTCAAACCGAGGAATGCCCAGCAGGCATTGCCGCCCAAAGCCTCCGAGTTGATGATGGGGAGAAATGTGGCACAGACAGTGAGCTGGGGCGGCTGCCATGTCAGTTTAATTAAGCATTAAACTGAGGCTTTTTTGACGTAGATCATCCAGCCCTGGGGAAAAGTGCCTCCCACTGTATCGCTACCCTCGAGAGGGCAAAACCAATGCGGAGCCTCATAAAAGGATTTTAATGAATTTCACCGCATGGCTTTGTTTGGTTCCTGATCCCTAATACCCTGCAAGCTGAAGACTCACAACTGCCAAGCGCAGATTACATTCAGGGGCAGTTGCAGATTTGCCACAAATCCCCAGACGGCTTAAATCCTCCGTCCCAAGGGACAGAGTGGGGTGGGGAAGAAATGGAGGGCTCACCCCACAGGCCAGCCATCATCTCATCCGCCATTTGTTAGCTGCCAATTAGTGACTGGTGGTCTGACATGTCAGCTCGAGCAGGGAACATACCTAATAATAATAATAATAATAATAATAAAGTTGGAAGGGACCTTGGAGGTCATCGAGTCCAACCCCCTGCTCAGGCAGGAAACCCTATACCATTTCGGACAAATGGCTGTCCAGTCTCTTCTTAAAAACTTCCAGTGTTGGAGCATTCACCACTTCTGGAGGCAGGTTGTTCCACTGGTTAATTGTTCTAACTGTCAGGAAGTTTCTCCTCAGTTCCAGGTTGCTTCTCTCCTTGACTAGTTTCCATCCATTACTTCTTGTCCTGCCCTCAGGCGCCTTGGAGAATAGCTTGACTCCCTCTTCTTTGTGGCAACCCCTGAGATATTGGAATACTGCTATCATGTCACCCCTAGTCCTTCTTTTCATTAACTAGACATACCCAATTCCAGCAAACGTTCCTGATATGCTTTAGCCTCCAGTCCCCTAATCATCTTTGTTTGCCCTTCTCTGCACTCTTTCTAGAGTCTCAACATCTTTTTACATCGTGGTGACCAAAACTGGATGCAGTATTCCAATGTGCCTTACCAAGGCATTGTAAAGTGGTATTATACTTCACATGATCTTGATTCTATCCCTCTGTTAATGCAGCCCAGCACTGTGTTGGCTTTTTTGGCAGCTGCAGCACACTGCTGGCTCATATTTAAGTGATTGTCCACTAGGACTCCGAGATCCCTCTCACAGTTACTACTATTGAGCAAGGTACCCCCTATACTATATCTGTACATTTGGTTTTTCTTGCCTAAATGTAGAACCTTACTTTTTTCACCATTGAATTTCATTTTGTTAGATAGCGCCCAATGTTCAAGTCTGTCCATGTCCTCCTGTATCTTAAGCCTGTCTTTTGGAGTGTTGGCTATTCCTGCCAGCTTGGTGTCATCCGCAAATTTGATGAGTTCCCCATCTATCCCCTCGTCCAAATCGTTGATGAAGATGTTGAAGAGCACTGGCCCCAGAACAGAGCCCTGGGGCACCCCACTGCACACTTCCATGTAGATGCGGTTCCATTGAGGACCACACGCTGAGTACGGCCGGTCAGCCAGCTACGAATCCATCTGGTGGTGATGCTGTCTAACCCACATTTTCCTATCTTATCAAGTAGTAGGTTGTGATCTACTTTATCAAATGCCTTACTGAAGTCCAAGTAAATTATATCCACAGCATTCCTCTGATCCACTAATTTTGTCACTTGGTCAAAGAATGCAATAAGGTTTGTCTGGCATGATCTGTTTTTGACAAACCCATGTCCTTCCTCCTCCTGTTTTCCCCACAACCACCCTGTGAGGTAGGCTGGGCTCAGAGAAAGTGACTGGCTGAAGGTTCTGAAGGCAAACTTCCCTGGACTGTAGAGGCTTCCCTTTCATTCCTGGGAAATACCATGAATATTAGAGTCCTTTGCCCAGCTGGGCAGAGGAAGGACCAGGCAACGGGGGAGGGGGGGAGGCATGAGAGCTTCTGGGCATTTTCAGAGCTCAGTGCTCTAGCCTCCCACCACCACCACCCATTCTCTTTTCTACAGGAGCAAAATTCCTGGGGAACAGGCCCCTCTGCCCCCTCCACTGGGGGCAGCTCTCTCAGGGAGGCGAGGAAAACAGCACCCAGTTCCAGGTCCTGGACTGGAGCAGTCCCAACTGTAGGTGAGGATCCGATGATGGGGAGCGCCATGAAGAGTCTGAAGCCCCCCTCCCAAATGAAAGGGTCTCTACTAAAATATGGGGGGGGAGGCTCTTCTTGAGGCTGCAGAGGAGAAAAGCACTTTGCTGTCAACTCTGAAACTTGAGAGGTCACGGGGAAAGCAATAACTGAACTCGAAGTCTGCCCCACAAGGGAAAGCTGGTGTAAGGACCTGCCCCACCTGCCCCCCTCAGGAAAGCACGACTCTTGACACTGTGGTCAGTCAAAAGAACTTTTACTGAGAAACAATGGTTGCAGTTAGGTCAGGTGGAATCTAACAATCCCACGATCCTGCGCAAAGCACCAAGCTCTTCTTCTCATTCTGAAACCCAACCCCCCCCCCCCTCTGACCAGTCCACTGGCAGCCAATACAGTGCCACAAGTTTGTTTTGAGAGCGCTGAGTTACAGGACAGATAGCGGGTCATCCTCAGGGCGCAGCAACCTTGGAGTCAGGCTGGAACTGGCAGGGAGAGAGTCCATTCCATCTCCGAAGACGATCCCCCTCCCTAATTCCCATGCAGTCACAACAAAAGTGAAAGCTTGCAAAGAATGCTCCCCCAGAGCCTCGTCCTCCCCCTCCAACAGACTGGCAGGGCACCCAAATGGGGACCTGACATGCTGTCACCCCAAAAGGGAGGGATTAAGCCTGTAGAGCACAACATAACAAACATGGGAGAGAAAAACAGTTAGAACATTCAGTTAGGTTTGTCAAGATACTGATTGTGAAAATGTTTCACTAATCTAGGGGCCCTAATATGTTGCTGATCGACCCAATCATTCTGACCTGTGGGGAAATCTTTCCATGCCACTAAATATTAGAGGTTACCCCTATGCATACGAGAGTCCAGAATCACCTCAAAATGTTGCTCTCCCCCCCCCCCCGTTAACATTAGTTAACAGTACAGGTACGGGGGGAAGAACTGGTTTAAGGGGTGAGGAAATTTCAATTTTCAATTAACTGCAGTGAAATACCGGATGGACCCGGCGTAGGGACTTTGGCAAGTTTAATTCTGCTGTGACTAGGTTAATAAAACGTTTGATGGGGAAAGGCCTCACAAACGTAGGTCCCAATTTTTTGGAGGGTTGAAGAGACTGTAGATAACATGTGGAAAGGTAAACTCGGTCTCTCATTTTGAAAGATTTTAGCTCAGTTCTCTTCTTGCCAGCTTGTGCTTTATAGGCATCGCAAGTTTCTGCGAGAGCCTTTCGTACTATGGGCCAGGGATTTTGTAGTTGGGAGACCCACTCCTTCAAAAACAGGGTCGTTGACAGGGAATTCAGGCATGGGTTTGAAGTCTTGACCAATAGACACCCGGAAAGGGGCGAAACCAGTGCTGCTGTGTAGAGTTATTGTATGCCACTTCAGCAAAAGGCAGAACAGTCCAGTTGTCTTGTTGATAATTAATGAAACATCTGAGGTACAGTTCCAATCCTGAGTTCGCTCATTCACACACACCATTCGTTTGAGGGTGATGACTGGAACTGAGTCCTTGGTTAGTGCCCAGTAGGTCCAGGAAGGCCCACCAAAACTTAGAAGTGAATTGCACCCCTCTATCTGAGATGATGCATTGGGGTGCTCCATGTAGTCGATAGATGTGTTACAGAAATAGTTTGGCAAGGACCCAGGTGGATGGGATCTTCTGACATGGGATAAAATGCACTTGTTTAGAAAATAAATCAGTGACCACCCAGATACTGACAGCTCAGCTACTGCCTGAAGGAGTCCCAGTGTTTTCCCACCCCATCCTCACCCCCACCCAAGCCAGCCTATTTTGGACGGAGCAAACATTGCTGTGAGTTTGGAACCATTTATCATCTTTTAGGGCGGCTTTAAGGGAAAAAGTCATGTCATTGGCTATTGGGGGTTTTCCTCTTGTCCGTGCCCGAGTGGTTACTTGAGCTGCCAGCTGATGGGATGGGAGCACTGGCTTAACAATTTCTGCTTTGGACAGTGTGTGACAGTGAGTCAGCCAGGAAATTCTTTTCCCTTGAGAGTTAGCCCAGGGTGAAGTCAAAACAGTTGAAATATTGTGCCCATCGTGTTTGTTTAGGGGAGACCTTATGAGAAGTTTTCAGGGCCTCTAAATTCTTGTGATCAGTCCACGTTTCAAAATGTATTTTACTCCCTTCTAAGAAGTGCCTCCAGGACAGGAGTGCCTATCTTACTGCATAAGCCTCTTTCTCTCACACCGCCCAATGTTGTTCGGTTTCAGAAAGCTTCTAGGAGGTGTAAGCGCAGGGTTGCAGCTGTCCGCTCTCATTTTCTTGCAGCAGTACTGGTCCCACAGCTACATTGCACGCATCGGCTTGTATGACAAAGGACTTTGTCGAGTCAGGATGCTTCAGAACTGGTTCAGCTGCGAACAGGCGTTTGAGCTTCTCAAAAGCGGCTTAACACTCCACTGACCATTTTAGTGGTTGACTAGGCTTGGGCTTGTCCCCTTCTTTTGCTTCTAGCAAGTTCATAATGGGGAGGGCTATTTGAGCAAATGAAGGAATTAATTGCCTGTAAAAATTGGCAAATCCTAGGAAGCTTTGCAGTTGCTTCCTAGTGCGAGGCGGTACCCATTCTAGCATGGTTCTGACCTGTTCAGGGTCCATTTCAATCCCCTCATGCGTGATACGGTAACCCAGGTAGTCTATTTTACTTTGGTGGAACTTGCACTTGGAGAGTTTGGCATACAGTTTGGCGGCTTGTAGTTTCTAGAGGACTGCACTCACTAGTTTCATATGTTTTGCTTTGGTTTCAATGTAGATTAAAATGTCTTCCAAATACACCAGCACCCCTTTATGCAGGTGCTCATGTAGGACCTCATTAATCAATTGCATGAACACAGCTAAGGCCCCCTGCAGTCCAATAGACAGCACCTTGAATTGGAAACAACCCAGCGGGCAATTGAAAGCGGTTTTCCACTTGTCCCCTTCTCTTGATTCTTACACAGTAATATGCCTCCCGCAAGTCCAGTTTAGTAAAGATTTTGCCCTTGGCCAGGTGGGCTAGCATGTTTTTCATCAGAGGCAGGGGGTAAACACTCTCTACACACACCACATTTAACCCTCCGTCCTTCTTTTCCCGTAACAGGACTGGGGCCGTGACCTGGGGTCAGGCTGGTTGAATGAAGCCTCAGGCTAGATTGTTATCAATGAACAATCACAGTTCCTCCAACTCTCTGGGTGTCATAGAGTACAGCTTCAGTTTTGGCAATTTGGCACCAGGTAGAATTTCTATAGCATAGTCAGTTGGCCTATGGGGAGGATGTTCATCCAAGCCCTTTTCGTTAAACACATCTCTGAGGTCTCAGTATTCCTTGCGGTTAACAGGAAAGTCCTCCCCTTGCATAATAGCTCGTAGTTTGGGCTTCAGACCAGTTGCCTTTGTAAGTTTCTCTTGTGCCTGGGAGGGGCAGTTTATTCAAAACTTTAACAGTCCTTTTCTCCAATTCATGTAAGGATTCAATTTTTTAGCCAGGCTAGCCCTAGGACTAGGGGCCTTTTCATCCCAAGGGCTACTAAGAAGCTCAGGACTTCTGAATGGGCCCCCATCTGCATCCCTATGGGTTCGGTGGTGAAAGTCGCTGGGATGCCTCCCGCGACAGACCCGTCCAGTTGACAAAATGCCACCAGGACTTTTAACTGCCTAAGTCAGATTCCCAGTTTCTCAACCAGTGCTGGACTTACCAAGCATCTAGTGCAGCCCAAGTCTAGTAGGGTTCTTAGATTAGCTTTCAACCCTGACCCAGGAAAATTCAGTTCTATACTGGCGTGACTGGGTCATTTACCAGAGGGTCATAGTCAGTGTCTGTTAACCCCTGGTCGTCTGGTGTGGTTGGAGTTCCCTCCGCTCTTTTGGGCGAGGGGGTGACCTCCATGACCTCCACTCCTTTCAGGGCCGTTTCTTTTGCTGTGCCTTGGTGGGTTTCCCCATGGGATTTGTGCTTGTCTTCTTGGCTGAATGGCCAGTTTCACATTCCGCTGCTCAATGCCTTTCTCGATGCCCACATTTAAAGCAGGGGGTGGATCTGCCCTAACCCTCTTCTCTGGAGGGGATCTTTTCCAGGACCTTACCGTGTGGTACTTATTTCGGGCTTGGTCGATCTCTACTTCCTCAGTTAGCACACATCAGTTGTGCAGGGTTTCAGGGGGCTCGCTTGCCACGCAAGCGTTGTATAGGTCGTTGCTTAGCCCACCTTTGAAACAGCTGATGAGGATGTCTTCAGGTCAAGTTGGCATGCCAGGTCGCAAAACTCCTCGGTGTACTCCACCATGGCTCTGCCTCTGTGCCTCACAGCTTTAATGGGTCAGTAACGGGGTCCTCAAACCGGTGGTGGAGCGCTGTCCTAAAACGATTGAAGTTCCTCAGCCCAGGGGCGTTCGCTTTGTGGAATGTCACCATCCAATGAGCCGCTGCTCCTTCCAGCGCCAGTGTGACATACTGCACCTTAGCACCCTCCTTGCAGATTTCTGGCCCATATTCCTGCATGTAGGTCAGGACATCGGCCAGGAAGAGTCCCAGCTGCTGGGAGTCTCCATAGAACTTCACACGCAGTGGTGGGGCTTTCAGTCTTTGGGGGCCCGGTGCTCCAGTACCCCCCCCCCCCGGGGTGGTGGGCCTGGTAGGTCCCCTTTGCACTGCTCCCATGGCTGCGGTTGTCCCGGCCGGGGCTGCTGAGACTCCCACCGTGGGGTCTAATGATGAGGCTCTCCCGTCATTGTTGTCCTCTCAGGCTTGGCAAGCGTCCCCAGGGGCCATCTTGGCTAGAGTCTTGCGGGCCTTAAGGCTCTGGAACGCTTCCAACATGGAGAACATCGCTTGCTTCACGAGGAAGTCGGCATAACTGACTTTGCCGCTTTCTTCCTCCTCATTTCCAAGCTCTTCCAGCTCCACTTGCCATTTGTGCCATTGGCTGCCTCAGCTGCGAGTCACTCCCTTGGTTCGTCCTTCCCAGTCATCTTTCTTCCTGATGCCAATGGACCGCCTGGGCTTCGATGAGTCTCCCAGGCTGGTGACCTCCTCCATCCACCTGTAGAGGTCCGCCCTGGGATGAGCCTTGGTAGAGGCTTCCCCCAGCTTTCTGCTTCTTCCTAGCCACTGCTTTGCGCAGACATTCCTTCCATGGTCCCCACAGTAGAGGTAGGTGCCTCTCTGGGTTGACCACAATTGCAGATTCCGCCTAATGTAAGGACCTACCCCACGTGGCCCCCTCGGGAAAGCACGACTCTTGACACCATGTGGTCAATCAAAATAACTTTTACTGAGAAATAGTGGTTGCAGTAAGGTCCGCTGGAATCCAACGATCCTGCAATCCTGCACAAAGCACCAAGCTCTTCTTCCCATACAGTGCCGCAAAGTTGTTTTGAGAGCGCTGAGGTACAGGACAGATAACAGGTCATCCTCAGGGCGCAGTGACCTTGGAGTCAGGCTGGAACCAGCAGGGACAGAGTCCATCCTGTCTGCGAAGACGATCCCCCTAATTCCCACATGGTTACAGCAAAAGCGAAAGCATACAAAGAATGCTCCCCAGAGCCTCCTCCTCCCCCTCCAACAGAATGGCAGGGTGCCCAAAATGGGACCTGACAGCTGGAGGGAATGGCCAAGACCCAGAATGTGGCCCCAGTGAAGGCTGAAAGACCACTCTCACACTGCATGAAGGCCAGGAGGGACACACACACACACATGGCTTCCTATCCACTTAGCCTCTCGCTCCTCAGATGGCTTTTCATGCCACTGGCCTGCGACCAAATCATCCTTCTTGGAAGTTTCCTCCAATGGATATTCCCTACTCACTTAGCCAAATTAAATTAAGTCACCCGGCTTCTCCCATCACTCTGCAGAAGCCGCCATCAGCATTCGCACTGCCAGCCCCCAGCTCCTGGTCAGTCAGCTGGGGCAGAGTCTGCATCCTTTCCCCAATCTTAGGAGAGCAGCTGGCAGTGGAAGAGGGGAAGGGGCTGCCAAAGCCAGTTCTTCCTCAGGTGCTTTTTAGGAAGGAAAAAACCCCGAACTCCTGCATGGAACCCATTTGAAAATAGCCACATCCCCAAGGGGACCCTCAAAGACTCTCTCTTCAGCAGCAAATCCATGCTGAATTGACTTTCAGAGGGGCCTGGCAGGACCCCAAATCCACCTTGTTGCCTGGGACAGAGAGGGTAGCATAATGCTTGGAGCAAGATTAAAATCTTCGACAAGGGGAGCTCCTTTGACCCTCACTTTCCAACTGTCATTCTGTTAAGAGCAGCTGCATTTTACACATTACAGAGCATCATATTCAGATGTGCTATCTGGAAAATATCAGCGTGGCAAAGAGTGAGGAACTTCCTGCTTCAACCAACATGGAGATGTCCCCGAGCATTCAACCAGACCGTGGCAAGAACCAGCCTGTGCTCGCCTCCCAACCACTTGTCCCATCAGAGATGCTTGCTGACCCACCGAGCCTTTGAAGTGGGCCATCCACCCCTGGTCAAGCAAGAGGACCACTGCCCGGTGCTCTGGGCGGTTTCCAGCCCTGGCTGCAGAGATGGAGGGTGGACGCTGGTTCTACTCAACAGAGGCAACCACAAATCTGCAGGAATTAGTGCCAAAATCTGCTTAGGGCCTTTCATCAAACGAAGCCTTCTCTCTTCCAACAGAGCTATGGAGGTGTCAGGGAATGTAATTCAAAGGGGGGAGGGGGGGAGGGACGGGGTCTGTAAAATTCTTCTGGTGCGCGTGCAGAGAACAGCCCGACCTTCCCCAGGTTTTCATAGCTCGGCTCCTTGTCTCCTTGCCCCGGCCCTCATGAGTCAGCCCTGGCAGAAAAGGGGGAGTAGCAGCTTTTGATGACGGTGGGCTGCCCTTGACCAGAGGTTGGGCACAGTGGATCAGATAATGATGTAAAACGGATGGGTTCGATGTGCAAAGGGGTACCTCCTTCGCATATATTTATTTTGCCGATCAATTTATACCAACCCAATTCCAAACCTTTCCTTGAGCAGCAGCAGTTTTTCTTGGCTTATGCAGAGAAGCCTGGCTCAGAAGTGAGGTTGCAGTTCTCCAGTGTACACAGCCCACAACCACTGCCCTGACCCTGACTGTTGTTTCTCCAGACCTACACAATTCAAATTTCACTGTGGCAACCTAGGCATACTGACACACATCTTTCAAGAGACGTCCATTCCTCACAGCAGACATATTACCAGATGCTACTTTTCTACCAGAATTTATAATTTCCTCATTATTAGTAAATATTTTTACCAAAATAAGCAAATGTACCCCTTTGCACTACTTTCCACCGTTTATGTGTCACGTGCAATCATTTGTGTTCTTTTCCCCGTCAGGAACGACGACGTCTCGACCTTCAGTCCAATCATTTCCAGATTCGGCCACCTGACATTTGGGAAGCTGGTCGGGGGTCTCAGCCAACAAGATGGCATCTCTGGCCCCCAAAGGAAGGCACAGTTGTGTCTCCTGCAAACGGGTCTCCTAAGACACGCCTGGCCTTGCAGATCTTTTGCCAGGACATGCATGAGACGATAGCCAGAGGAACTCCCGTCTTAGTCTGGAAGCGTTTCTTAAGCATCCCACTTGTTCAGGCTACACACACAACCCCCCCGGGTCCATCTTCAACTCCACGGCCAGACACACCACCCATCATCCCAGCCTGATTGCCACCATAGGTTTACTGAACAAGGGTACACTAAGCTGACTTTCTCCCATTCACATGTTTTTTTCTGTAACCTGCAGTTATTTGGTCTACACAGAAAAGCTGCCCAGGTCTTGCTCTTTTAATTAGATTTCTTTTTTTTTCAAATCCTGTTCCGGCCCCTCCTTGTTGTGCCTGCAGTCTGCCTTCTGTGGAAGAGAACATATTTTCACATTTCTAGTCCTCGATATAAGCAAATCAACCAAAGATTTAGCAATCTGTAAACTGCCTTATGTTAAGGTTCCTCCAGTTTCACTTTTTCAACCTGTCACGCTCATGGCAGCCTTTCTGAGTATTTCCTTGGGCCTTCTCGGCATTCCTTTCCGATCTGTTCTTTGGCCCAGCTGTCTCCAGATCTCCCCCCCCCATCCGTTCCCTCTGCAGGGGGCTCCATTGGCCCTTTTCTCTCTCCCACTATGGTTTTGCAAGGATAGGCAGTCCTCAATTTACAACAGTTCATTTAGTGACTGTTCAAAGTTACAACGGCACTGAAAAAAGTGACTTATGACCCATTTTTCACACTTACAAGCGTTGCAGCATCCTCATTGTCTCATGATCAAAATTCAGGCGCTTGGCAACTGATTCCCATTTATGACGGTCGCAGTGACCCCGTGTGTGTGTGTGTGTCACGTGATCCCCTTTCGCGACCTTCTGACAAGCAAAGTCAATGGGAGGGAAGCTGGATTCGCTTAACAACTGTGTGACTAACTTAACAAATGCAATGATTCACTTAACAATTGTGGCAAGAAAGGTCGTTAAATGGAGCAAAGCTCACTTAACAAATGTTTCACTTAGCGACAGACATTTTGGGCTCAATTGTGGTTGCAAGTCGAGGACTGCCTGTGTCTGTCCCACCCATCTCCCCCACCAGCTCCTGCCCTCCTGCCCTTCATGGGTCTCTCCAGCCCCAGAACTCCACACCCTGCGCTCACATTTGGTAGCCCAAATCTTCCCCACCGCTTTCCTTGCTCCTGCCCCGTCCTCCCCTCCACTTTCCGTTTCTCCTGCTGGGAGAGCATCTACTTCCCACACTGCAAGTTCCTCGTCCTGCAGTCCTGCATCCCCCGGTCATTTCCCAAGATTCACTCCCGACACTCCCAAATCAGGGTCTCTTCCCCCATTCCCTCAGCCCCCTCCTCAAATATCTCTGACTTTCCACATCAGCCATCCATTCACGGTTTTCAATGCACGCCCTGTATGTAAATGCAGGGACAGAATTATGCTTAAACAGGACACTTATGCATCTGAAGTCCACAGGTTGGGCTTTTTTCCCTCAGCAGAGAGCCCCCCCTTCTCTTTCATTCTTAAATTGCTTTTCTGTCCTCCTTCCTCTCATTCCCATCCATCCATCATGTCACCAGTCCTGCAATGTCATTCTTTCAGAACATTTTATAGAGTTTCCAAAACTGGAATTCAGTCCTTCCATGATCACTATTCACTGCAATGTAAAATTCCTAATGTATGAATTCTTGCTTTTCACAAGCACCCCAAATTCACCCAAATCATCCTATTTCATTCAAAATTAAACCCGATTCTTCAGCTCCTTGCAGGCATTCATCTCTTCACTTACAACGTGATACCGCTTCAGTTCCCGGACATTGCAGCCTCCCTCTTTTTCTTGGTTTCACAACAACATACTGTAGCAGGGTTTCTTTATTTTGCTCATTAATACATGCTAATTATCATTTCCTCTTACACACCGAGATACAATCCTGCCTATGCCAAGGGCACCAGCAGATGCCTCCACTGCTTCTCCCGGCTTTTGTCAAGCGTGGCCTTCCCAGAACACTGTTTAGTAATAGGCAGATGGGGCAGGTGAGGCTGTGAGCCTTAGTTTCATCCCTGCCACGTGCTGCATGTGGTGCGAATGGTGCCCATTTTGGGACAGGGGCAGCCTAGTTTTGCCCAGTGTGTTGCTCACCCTTCTCTGCAAGGCCTTCTAGAAACTACCTGGGCAGTCAACCGACAGTTGTCGAAATCCCACAGACGAGGGGCTACGCGCAGGGCCAGGGCATATGCAGAATATGACTGCCAAATCTAAAATTCAACAAAGAGAAGGTGGAGGGGGTGGAGGAAGAGGAGGGAGGGGTTAGGAAAGGGAAGGACGCCTACTCACAGGGAGGGGAGGGCAGAGCCAAGCAAAGGAAGATTTAAAGAAGACTTCTAGGATAATTGAAGTAGGTCTCCAAGGGTTTTTGACTCTCAAAAACCTAATAATTCCACTTTCTTTTTAAAGACATCTGTAAACCATGTAATACTCGCTTCTCTTTTGGCGTCAGAGTTCTGGCATGCATAAAATATGCAGATCTTTGTCAATATTTTAACATAAATTCAGCACATGTTTGAGCAGGCTCAGTTAGCTCTTCCTTTTGGTCATCCTGGCTAAAAGAGAAGCCGGTCTGAGAGTCTGCAGCAGGGCGTGGAGCCCAGGCGAGCTGCCAAAAGCCAAGGAGAATTTGGACTCTGAGTGGAGCTTCCGGGCCAGAGATGTTCACTGCCTTCCTGGAAGCCAATTAGCTTTGAAGAAGCCCCACACGGGCAGCATTTAGCAGGGATCTCCCCCCCCTCCCCCCCTCTGTTGGGATTAGGAGAGTCCTCAGCCAGTCAGGACGGATCTTGGACAGATCAACAGCAGGACAGATCAAAGGTTCTTACAGCCCAGCTATTATTTATTTATTTATTTGTGACATTTTAATCAGGGCTGCAGCCGGTTTCCAGGCACAGCCAGCGGGGGGGGGGGGGGATGAAAATAGCCGCCCTCCTGGCTTAATCCCCAGCAGGAAGAGAAAATCTTCTGACAGGCGAAGCTCCTTCGCTCCTGAGGGGCTCAGTTCTGAGAGCACAACGTTTTTCAGCTGTGCGGCTGCACTTATACAAATACTATTGTCATTATTACTACTTCCAGCCAGAGAAGTGCAAGGAATGCAGCATCAGAGTTGGTACGGGGTGGAAAGTGCTCCACACAGGCATCGTGCATTAAATGTTCAAGCTTAACTGAACAGGAAAAAAGGCAGAGGTAGTGCTATTAAAATTTAGCATTTTGCTCCAAATTTCAATGTTGTGACCCACAACATCAGTGACTCACCCCACCCCTGCTCCCCAACCTACAAGGAAGTTCAAAGGAATGTGCTTCTACACACACACAATCACAGCAAAGGATCACAATTGCGGCCACTCGCTCCCTGTCTGGGGCCAGGGAAGTGGCATTCACGCAAAGGCTTCCATGTGTGCCAGCAACGACATGGCTGCCCATGACAGCGAAGGCTCTCGCTCACTGCGGGCATCAGGCAAGGGACGAGAGCAGTGTTGACTTAGTTGCACAAAAAGGGCAGAGGCTGCTCTCAGACATAGACACACACTCATATACAGACACACACAGACACCAGCCAACTGCCATAGCTGGAAAGGGAGGGGGGCAGCAGTCAGCCTGGGAAATGAGGCAGAAGCTTCCCAAACAAGTAACAGCCAGACTTTGGGCAGAAGGAAGGGGCCAGGACATCTTGGGACCCCCAGTGGGTCCCAAAGCAGGCAGTTCTTCCACTGGCCGGGCTGTCCTCTCACAGATTTACGCCCTTTTTCTGGGGAACGTCTGCAGCCCCACCACCCACCCACCCATCCTGGCACTTTTATAGTTTCAGGAAACCTCGTGGGCAGCAGGGTTGCGCTCTGCAGCCCTTTTGAAGAAAAAGTAGACACAACTGTGAAAGCGGCAAGGAACCTGATGCCCCTTCTGGAAGTTGCGGGGCCAATGCCCAGGTCCGGAGGGGTCCACGGATGCCCCTTTGCCAAGACTGAGGAAAGCTCAAGGGAGGGAGAGAGGAGGAGGAGGAGGAGGAGGAGCCGGCCGGATGTCACCATTTTGGTGGCTGAGAACACAGCAGCTCTACCAGACTGGATGGGCAAGAAGTGGAGTCTTGTCAGTGAACTGAGTGGCAATCCTGGGCTTGAGGGGCTGCAGGGCATCCATCCCTCGGGTTGAAGAAGGGGAGAGGGATCGGTCTAAACACCAATCGCAATTTCTTTGTCTTCTGCATTTTTAATTTCTAGGGAAATTCTAGGCAATTAAAAATGGCTATAAACCTTTGTCAGCCTTATAAAGTTAATGCTTAATATTTCATCATGGATTCACTCAAGTGCAGGGTGACGCCTTGGGAGTATCCTTCTCCACCCCCCCCCTCCACCCCCCCTCCCTTTCTTTAAAATATGAATCCCTCTTAGATTGAGGGCCAGGAGGGAAGATTGCCACATTCACTGGGCAGAGCAGTGATCCTGCCAGGGCTGCCACCCCCCTCAGGCAATTCTGCACCCACCTTTGACCCTAAGGCAGCCAGGCAGTTGTTCATCGGCAAGGCTCATTTAACAGCTCAAATATTACAACACCACACAAACCAGGCAGACTCCATCAGCTGCTGCCATCCCTGTCTCTCTGGGTAGCTCTCAGGCAAGCAGCCCAGCAATGACTCCCATCCTCTACCTGCTCCTCCCCCCACCCCCACCCGAACTTCTTTCAGCCTTCAGATGATGGGCTGCTTTTTGTTTAGTCCCTCCTCTGCTTGGACCGCCTGGCCCAGAATGCGAGTTCTGCTTTCAGACAGTCTCTCCCCATCTTCTCTCCATCAAGGCTTGGCTGGTTCTAGGAAGCCCAGAGGAGAAAGGCTGACCACCTTAATACTGAACCCTAAGCTAGCTCTCAGTTTTTTACTTTCCTGAATTACCTCTCCTATGTTTTCCTTACTTTCTGTGCACAAGAGATACAAATGGAGGTCTTTAACCCAGCAAACACCTGTGGAAAGCAACGTTGCCAACACATGGATACATGGACTCCCTGAGACCAAATGCTGAGTCAGCAGCACCCCACTTTGAGGCTGCATGTCCCTGGATGTGCCTTCCTAGGCAAGAAGCCTCCACCCTTCCAGGAAGGGCCAGTTCTTCGCAAAAAGCAGGACTCCCCCTCAGGACAGAGTTAGAGGAGAGAGTGACCACTCCCTGCCTTCCTTTCTGCCAGGATGAAGGTCCTTTCCAGCAATTAGATTCCCTTCAGAAGCAAAGGGAATGAATGGCAGAATTTATCTGCACAAGCCCGACACACACAGACACACTTTTAGATGACCTTCACTTCCTCCTTGCCTCTCCACAGTCCAGGGCACGAATGCAAGCTGGGGAGCTCTGCAGCTGCTCTTAGGCCCACAGCAGAGACACACACACACACCCCACACCCACAGAATCTCCTCTCGGAGGGTGCGGGGCTTTCCCCACCATATCCTTCCTTGCAAGAAATCAGTCTCCGTTAGAAAATCCGCTCCACAAAACTTTGCCAGGCTCAGATTTGTGCTCTCAGGAGCAACGCACCCCCCTCCCCCTTCAACCGGTATTTCTCCTCCCAACCAGGACTACACGGACCATCCCCTGCCTGGAAAGCAGCCCTCCCGCTCCGCGGAGTCCTGGGTGGAAAGCCCCACGGGCTGCAACTCCTCCCGGGGCTCAAGGGCCCGAAGGCAGCAGCTCCCTCGTCAAAGGCCCCCCAATCTGTTCCCCTAACAGGAGATGCAAACCCCCCCCCCAGCCCTGAGCCCGAAGCCTGGCGCCAAGGGAGGCTTCAGCAACGGGCCCTTCTCCGCGACGGCCCCGCCGCAAAGCCCCACGGCCAGCCTGGCTAGGCAGCAGAGGCAGCGAGCCGCCCAACCGCTTGCGGACGGCAGACCCCGGCCCTGCGCAGAGAGGGCGGACGGCTGACGACGAAGCCAGCCCGCTCAAGTCCCGACTTCTAAGCACCCGCCAAGGAAGGGGCCACCGGCGCCCTCCGCCCGCCCGCCCGCTGCGCATCACCGATCCCGGCGGGAGGAAACCGGTAGGGCGCCCTCCGGGGACTCTCGGGACGCGCTTTCCGGACCCCGCGCGCGAGGTGAGGCGCCGAGGGAGCTCCCGGGAGCCCCTCCGGGCCAGAGGTCGGGGTGATCCTCTCGCTCGCCCGGCGCCGGCCGCTGGGAGGCTGTGGCGGCCCTTGGTTGCCCGCCCGGGGAGGCTTGGCGGGTGGGCGGGCAGGGGCGGAAAACGCGCGGCCGCGCCTCGAGGAGGGGGCGGCGGGCAGAGCCGCGGCCCGGGGAGGCGCCGCCCGGAGCGCGACCTACCTGCGACATTTGCGGACGGAAGTTGATGTCCTTGAGGTCGACCGAGCCGGGCGAGAGGTTGTGCAGCAGCTGGCAGAGCAGCACGCCGTCCCGCAGCGCCTGCGCCAGCTCGAAGACCACGGCCGAGGGCCAGACCACGCGGTGGTTGGCCGGCAGCACCTTGCAGTCGATCAGCCAGCGCCCGCACTGCCGCCACTCCGCCATGGCGCCCGGGGGCCGCGCGGCCGCGCGCGGGGGGCTGCCTACGCGGACGGGCACCGCCATCCTCGGCCGAGACGGGCGCAGCGCCCGGGGGCCTCCGCCATGGACGGGGAGGAGGAGGAGGAGGAGCCGCGCCGCCTCCGGGGCTGCCTGCCGGCCCGCGCCGAAACTCACTGCGGAGGGCGCTGCTGGAGGACGGCGCAGCGGGGCAGGGCGCACTGCCGCCGCTTCATGCCTGCAGGCCGCGGCTCTCTCCTGCTCTGGGCCGCCCCCGGCCCGCTTGTCCGCCCGCGCCGCCTGCTCCCAGGTTGCTCGACCGGCGAACAAAGAGCCCCGCCGGGCTGCGACCGCTCCAAGCCGCCGGGCCGGGCCTGAGCTCTTTTGTGGAGAGGCGGCGCGGCGGGTCCCCTCCCGCCCCTTCCCTCTCCGCCCCTTCCCCGCCCCTGCGAGCCGGCCGTGGGCGAGGAGGGCGCGGCCGCGGCGGCTCCTGGCCGCCCGGCTGGAGAAGAGCGGCGGGGCGGGCAAGGGGCGGTGTCGGCTCCTCCCTGGCTCCGGAACGCGCGCCTTTCCCCGGGCAGCGAGCTGCGAGGGGCTCCCGCGACGCCGCGGACTCCGCGCCAGCGCCGGCCTGAGGGCTGCTGGCGGGCTCCTGCCCGGCTAAGAGAAGCGGAGGGGCCGGCCGGGGAAGCCTCCAGAAGAGCCTTTGGTGGGGCGGCGCGGGGCGCTAGCGGCTGGGTTTCGGCCTAGCCTTGGGGACAAGCCCACCTCCGTCTCGGCCGAGGAGGGTGCCCCGTTTGCCCCCTGTCCTTGGGGCTGTGGAACCCGAAGACGAGGGCCGGCCTTCGGGGCCGCCTGTCCCCACGCGGCGCTTGGAAGCGCAGGCCGCGCGGGGTGGAGCTGCTCTGCCCGCCGCCTCTTTAACCGGCGCCTCGGCTGCTTTTTTTGCGAAGCAGCTCCGAGTTTCTTGGCACTTCGATAGTGGCAGTGGGGGGGGGGGTGTTAGGTATTTATGGAGCAGAAGAGGGCAGGAAGAAACGAAATAACGGGGGGAAACAAGGAAAGCGACGGGCATCTCCTGTCAGGACGCTCTTCAGACGCGCCCAGAAAAGTCTGGGCGGAGGAGGCATGCAGGTGCGAGATGGGCGGGGCATGGGTTACGATGCCACGCCCACTGCCTGCATGCAAATACTGACACCCCCCCTTTATAAGCAACTTCTTCAGTGGCTGCAAGTAAAAGAATAAGGGAACTATTGCAATTTTCATCGGAAGCCAGTTCAGAATTCTAATGCAAGACAGCACCACAGTACATAAAAGCATTGTTTATTTATATCCCACTTTTATTATTTTTACAAATAAGGGGCAAACATATCCAACACACCTTTCTCCTCATATTTTCCCTATAATACATCTGGGAGGTGGGTTGGGCTGGGGGGTGAAGAAAAAGGAGGGGGACTGGCCTAAAGTCTCCCAGCTGGCTTTCTTGGCCAAGGGCTCTCCCGTTTTTAGCCATTAAAACAATGTAATGAAAAACCAACCCCACGAAAAGAGGTCTGGGTGGGGACCCCCCCTTTCAACGTGGATGCCAGAAGTCGAGGAAGAGGAGAGTTCCAAGAGGAGCCCAGCGCACCACACCGAGTCACTGTCCAGAGATTCACAGGTTCATAAGTGGCCTGGACGCTGTGCTAGAAGCAAGCACTGGGTCTGGCTTGGTGGTTCATCCGCTGCCTGGCAGCCCCTTCCACAAGGTGTGACCTGGCCAGAGCCAAGAGGCCCTCTCGGCATATGACACCCAACCTGCAGCAGGGCAAGGGCAGCTCCGGACAAAGTGGCACCATTCCTGAAGAACTGGGATTGTGGCTTCAACTATAAAACACCATGGCTTGATGCAATATGATCTTTGTCTGCAGTCTCCACCCTGCCTCCTAAAGAGTTCTGGATTATTGGCTTGGGGTACTATGGTTGGTCCTAATAAAGACACAATTAGTTTGTGAAAGTTCATATCTTTGTTCTTTTAAGGGTCTAACATACTCTGCTTTGTTCCTACATATTCATCTGTGCAGACATTTTTCAAATATTGTAGTCTCAAATCTGCTTCCTCCTGCTGGTGGTATCTAGTAATTGCAACTCATCTCTTGGAAGATTTTAAGCCTGGTGCCCATTAATGACTTCTTTGCAACTTTCAGCACTGGTGCATTAGAGCTGCTTCCTCTGCAGCTAACATTCTGGGAGGGGAAATGCTGCCATCTCTTTAGGCACTGTACATTCCCTGTGCCATTTGGATCAGCAATGAACGGGTCACTCAACACGGAGTGAAACTTTCAATCCTGGCTCACAAAATAAAATTGCTGATTTACTTTTGGAGGAGCTCTTTACAGCCTTTGCTGCCTGTCCAATTTGATATAACATACTGCTCCCAGATAAAACCTTATTACAATTTAACCAGTTGGTCTGGTTCACGTAACATATTCAGGGTCTGGTTGAATTCCTGTAACGCATGGAGAAGCTTCCAGTGAGGAATGGCAGACGGATATCCCACAGGGAGTGGGAGATATTTCAGCTGAAAATAGCAGCTGGATGCTTGATCCAGGCTACCAAAATCCCTGGAGAAAAGAGAGATCTTGAGTTCACCCAGGCATACTCCGGACAGTTATTTTTGTGTGAGTAGACAGCAGAAACTGGTGCTTTTGTGGTCTTTTGCAAACAGCTGAGAGTTGCGAGATTCCACCAAGCTCAGTGCCACTAATGTAGTCTTTTTATGGACTTAACGGTTTAACCATACCTCGCTATTAAATCACTTCGAAGCTTTTTTTCCTAGTCCTTTTTAAAAATTGAGAACTTTTAGAACTTTAAATCGTCATATTTGTTGGGTGAGGTCTTTTTGAATTAATTATTTTTTTAAAAAACTACAAATTTAAGATTTTGCAAAGGTTAATTATAGTACTGATTTTATAAAGTTTTAAATTCATTAAGCTGCCCAGAATTGCTCTGGATAGCAAGATGGGCAGCATATAAATTTAATTTTAAAAAATTAAGGGTTCAGATAGACTTGAATTAGAACTCTGAAATTGGCTATAAGAAATTAACTTTGAAATCAATTAAATTGTTCCTTCCCACGAGAAGTGTTGTGTTTATCTTTGGAAACAACTGATAAAAGGACTTTAAACCTTGGACACCAGAGGACATGAAGGAAACACAGGCAGTCTTCAACTTACAGCAGTTTGTTTAGTGACCACTCAGAGTTACAACAGCACCGGAAAAAGTGACTTATGGCCGCTTTTCACACTTAACGACCATTGCGGCATCCCCGGGGTGATATGATCAAAACTCAGAGGCTTGGCCACTGGCTCACACTTACGACGGTCGCAGCGTCCCGGGATCACGTGATCCCCTCTTGCCACCTTCTGACGAGCAAAGTCAATGGGGAAGAAGCCAGATTCACTTAATAACCGTGTGACTAACTGAACAACTGCAGCGATTCATTTAACAACTGTGGCAAGGGAGGTTGTAAAATGGGGCAAAGCTCACTTAACATGTCTCGCTTAGCAGCATAAATTTTGGGCTCAGTTGTGGTCATAAGTCGAGGCTACTTTAAGGGATATCTATGAATGGGCTAAACAAGACTCAATTATAAATAAATACAAGAAAGTAGATGTTGAGGGAACTAAAAATTGTTGGGTGAAAGAAGAAATAATACAGAATTGTTGTATTTGATCAAGCTTAATATAAATGGTTGTTTAATGTATTTTGCTGGCCAGGACTATATGATAAATGCTTTAAAGATTTTACTTATTGTAAGAGAATAAATGGGAGGGATATGCTTAAATAGAAGGGGATATACAAATATGAAAAGATTCAAATTGGATTCAGTAGATATCGGTTTTTTAATAGTTGCTATTTCAGATAACTCTTAATGGACTTTTGCTGATTAAGATGGAGAGGTAAGATTATAAAGATTGGCTTGTGGAGAACACAATGAGGATAAGGAATGAAGAGATGGTTGGATTCACTTTCAGAAACAGTCCCAAAGGTGCTTTTTCAAGAGGCAACTGGACTTTCTTGTTTTTCTTTGAAGAGGTTTCCCTTCTCATCCAAGAAGCTTCTTCAGTTCTGACTGGATGGTGGAGAATGGAAGGATTTATACTCCTTGCAGACAGTTGGTCATTTGCATTCTTTTAGAGAGTTGTTGAGGACACTTGGAGGCTTATCTGTGTCTCCAGGGTCACCTGAACAGTGCAAACGGGTGTGGCGCCTTCTTGGAACTGTTGAAAGGACCGTGTTGTAGACTAGAGATAGATGATGTCGGATCCCTCCCCCTCTGTTGAGAGAGGGCTGTTCAGTTTGGGCACAGATGGCCTCTTTGACCTCTCTTTCAAAGCAGGGGTCCTCTCTGTCCAAAATGTGGACTTTGCTGTCTTCAAAAGAGTGGCCTTTGTCTTTTAAATGCAGATGGACTGCTGAATCTTGTCCTGATGGGTTTGTTCTCCTATGTTGTGCCCTGCATTTGTGAAGTGGCTGTTTTGTTTCCCCAGTGAACAGGTAATCCCCGAGTTGCGAGCGTTCCCTTAGTGAACGTTCAAAATTATGCGATAAGCGCCCCCTAGTGCTTACGAGAAAGTCCCGAAATTACAAATGTTGCCGCACCACGGCAGCCGTTCAGCCTTACGAATGACCACAGTGGCACTGCAACATTCACCCTGGCTATTCCCTCCCCGCCCCGGGTCTCCCTAGGCACTAGGCCTTGGATACGCACCTTGTGAAGATCGAGATCCTTCACTTTCTTGGCTGCTCCAGGCCTTCGGTGCATTCGCATAGAATGGAGGCCTAAAGGAACGCAAGATCACGCGAGATCAGTGGCACAAGATCTCATGCTACTGATCTTGCGTGATCTTATGGTACTTTAGGCCTCTGTTCTCTGCAACAGAGAATGGAACCAAAGCTGGGGGATGCTACCGTGTGCCTCTGAAGGCCCAATCTGTGTGTCGGAGGGCTTTTCCAGGCCACTGCCGCTCAGAAATGAGGCCGGGGGACGCTTCCGCATGCCTCCGGAGGTCCAATCAGGGCCTGCACTTCCGCTGGTCCGCTCTGGGCCTGGGAGACCTCCTACGCGCCTCCCAGGCGCAGAATGGAGATGGGGGGAGGCTTTTGATGCCTCTGCAGGTCCGTTCTGGGCCTGGGAGGCCTCCTATGGGCTTCCGAGGCCCAGAATGGACATCTGGAAGTGGCGTCTATGCACTTCCACAGATCTGTTCTTGGCCTGGGAGGCCTTCTGCAGGCCTCTGAGGCCCAGAACGGAGGCCGTGGGCGGGGTCCACGTGTTTCTGGAGGTTTGTTCTGGGCCTTGGAGGCTTCCCTCTGCTCTTGCCACATTTTGGACAGAGAGGACCGCTGGTTTGAAAGAGGGGTCAAGAAGGCCATCTATGTCAAAACTGAACAGCCCTTTCTCAACAGAGGGGGAGGGATCCGACATCATCTATCTCCAGTCTACAACACAGTCCTTTCAGCAGTTCCAAGAAGGCTTCACACCTATTTGCATCACTCAGGTGACCTTGAGCAGGGCTTTTCAACCAGTGGTACGGGTACCACCTGTGGTACATTGGCACCTGGCAGGTGGTACGCGACCATCCTAGAAAAGTGGTAGCGGGGGAGGGGAATGAGCTGAACCGATGGCAGCACCGCACAAGCCTGAGCGAGAGACGGCTGGAGCTGCAGGGCTGTCAGGGCTCAGCGGAAGCGCCAGGATCAGTGCCGCTTTCCAGCTGATCAGCACTTCTTTGGGGCTGTCAGGGCTCAGTGGAAGCACCAGGATCAGCGCCAGGCTCCAGCTGGAGCTCGGCGCTGATCCTGGTGCTTCTGCTGAGCCGTGAAGAAGCACCAATCAGCTGGAAAGCAGCACTGATCCTGGCACTTCTGCTGAACCCAGAAGAAGCGCCGATCAGCTGGAATGTTGCAGCATCTCCAGGGTCTTGTGATTTACAGTCAGATGCTTGGCAACTGATTCATATTTATGACTGTCACAGTGTCCCAGGGTCATGTGAAGTGACCAAAATCTGCTGCAACCACCCAGCAGATGGGGGGAATAAAAACCAAACACCCTCCACCCCACCCCCAATCCTCAACAGAAATGCTCACAACAATGAAAACCTTGGACAGGAGGAAGAGCGCCGCCGAGCGCTGTCTTGCACTTGGGGGGCACTTAAACATCTAAATCCTACAGAGCTCTGATGAAATGAGCAGCAGTCGATTAAAGCTTAGACTTTTTAGAATTGTAGAACATAAAATAACAGGGCTGAAAGGGACCTTGGAGGTCTTCTAGTCTACTCCTGTCCAAGGCAGGGGCCTTATATCATGCGAGTCAAATCATTGCCCAGCCTATTTTTGAAAACTTCCAGGGATGGGTACCCACAATTCCGTGAGGCAAGCTCTTCCATTGATTAATTGTTCTCACTGTGAGAAAATTTCTCCTTACTTCTAGGTTGGATCTCTCTTTAACAAACTTCCACCCATCCTCAGGTGCTTTGGAGAACAAGTGAATCTCCTCTTCTTTATGACAGCACCTCAAGTATTGGCAGACAGCTATCATGTCCCCCCTCATCCTTCTCTTACACAGGATAGACATACACAGCTCCCTCAACTGTTCTTCATATGTTTTAGCCTTCAGACTCCTAATCATCTTTGTTGCTCTTCCCTGCACTCTTTCTAGGACCTCAGCATTATTATTATTTGTTTGTATTGTGCTGATCAGAACTGGACACTGTATTCCAAGTGTGGCCTCACTATGGCGGTATAGAGCTGTATTATCACTTCTCGTGATCTTGATGCTATCCCTCTGTGGATGCACCCCAGGGCTGCATTGGCTTTTTTGGTAGCTACATACTTAAGTGGTGGCCCATCAGGACACCTAGATCAGGGCTTTTCAACCTTTTCACCGATTGTACCACTTTTAGGATATGGCAATATTCGAGTACCAGCTAGCAAGGTGTCAAAAACTTGATGACCAAAAAAAAAAACCCTGTTCAAAGTTGCAATTGCACTGAAATGACTTATGACCATTTTCACACTTATGACCATTGCAGCATGCCCAGGGTCATGTGATTTATATTTGGATGCTTGGCAACTGATTCATATTTATGATGGTCACAGTGTCCCAGGGTCATGTGATCCCCTTTTGCAACCTTTTGACAAGCAAAGTCAATGGCAGGGCTGCTAGTGGCCAAGTGCTAAGGCAGGACTTCCCTGCCTCCCTCTTTCTCATGCCCACCTCCTTCTGAAGGAAGAATTTGGGAAAAAAAACCCATATTTTTTCTCTTCCATATATTCATCAAACAAGGAAAAGCCTCCAGAAACAGAAAAGACAAACTGCTGAGTGAACTAGCTTAAAAAGGCACATTCCCCTTTAAGAATTAGCTACTGGCTACTTCAAAATCCCTTGCAGCAAAAGTTACAGCTAACAATAGGAGAGCAATAGAAGCTAACAGGAGACATCAGCCATCAGCCAAATAGAAATTGCCAAACACTCCTTAAGAACACAAAGCCCACATTGCACAAATCCCAGAACTTCAAAGTCACAAAAGCACATAAGAATCCTTCCACTCTCCATCTCCCTCCCTCCCTCGTGCCACTGCAGCTCCAGAGGACTCTCTCACTGTAAGTCCTTGCCTGCGCTGGCTCTTTTCCTCCCCCACTACACTTGGCTAGGCAGGGCTGCGTACCACGTGCCACTTGTTAATGTACCACAAGTGGTACGTGTACCACAGGTTGAAAAGCCCTGACCTAGATCCCTCTTACAGGCACTATTGTCTAACCAGTCTTATCTTGTATCTGTGCACGACACCATTGAACCGCATCTTGTTGGACAAGGCCCAATGCTCAACTCTGTCAGGATCCTTCTGGATCTGAAGCTTATCTTCAGGTAGTCCTTGACTTATGATCACAATTAAGCCCAAAATTTATATTGCTAAACAAAACAGTTGGAAAGTGAATTTTGCCCCATTTACCTTCTCTTGGCACATTAATTAACTGACTCACTGCAAGTGTTATTAACACAGTTGTTATGTGAATCCAACTTCCCCATTGATTTTGCTTGTCAGGTCAGGAAACCCCCAGGGCCCTGCAATCATCATATGTGTCAATGGCCAAGTGTCTGAATTTTGATCCTGTGACCATGGGGATGCTTCAACAGTCATAAATCACTTTTTTCAATGCCTTTGTAACTTCGAATGGTCACTAAACGAACTGTTGTAAGTTGAGGACTACCTGTCTGGCTATTCTCCCCAGTCTGGTGTCATTGCAAATTTGATGAGTTCCCCATCTATCCCCTCGTCCAAATCATTGATGAAGATGTTGAGGTGTCCTGGGCCTAAGTCAGAACCTTGGGGTGCCCCACTGCCTGCTTCCCTCCAAGTAGATGTAGTTCCACTGAGGATATGCTGGGTGTGGTTGATCAGCAAATTGTGGATCCATCTGTTGAAAATCATGCAGACCGAGGAAGAATCATCAATCTGCAGGTGATACTGAACCCTGCACCAGCGCTCAGCCCCAGCTGATGGAGGTGACCCTGAGCGCCTGGCCTTGCGAGGGCCATGGCTCGGTTTCCTGGCTTTAACCTATAAAGCCTGAAATGGCACCTTGGCACTTTCAGCTCTGCCTCCCCCAGCCAGATTCCACCTGTCTCTCCAGGAGGAAGAGCTGGTAGGGGCCTGTTTGGGGGAAATGAAGGGGGTCAAAACGAAGGTGTTTCTCCTCTGGAACGCCCTCCCCAGGGGTGGGACTGATTCTCCCGAGGCAGCCTTCTGAAAATCAGTTAAGACCGAGTTATTCTGGAGGGCTTAGAGAGGAAGCATCATATTTTCAGCTTGTTTCTTGACTTAACTTTAATTTACTGTAACACTTTACTGTTATATTTTGTTATTGTTATAAATCACCAAGGGCAGTATGCTGTGGTGATACGTAAAATAAGTAAGTAAAACTTAAGATGAAACTAATTCGTGAAAAAAATGCATTTTCAGGCTGTTCTTAAAAGGGGTGGGTTATCTACCTTTCTATGCTGGAGATCAAGAAATCTGAATATGCACCGTTTGATCCTCTCTCTATTCTACACCGCTTGAATATTCTTAACAGTGTCAATATGGTTTTAGTAAGAAAGTTATGATTTAAAGAGGTTAGTAGTGTATGTTGTTAAATCATATTCCCAAAATTTACAGTGTATCTGTTTATGAAGAATTCTGGCTCTTCCATGCTCGGATTCCTGCAAAAATGTATTCTTGGGAAAAGAAAAGGCCCGTCCCGTCCCAGGTAGAAGGCGAGTGCGAGGAAACGGTCACTCTCGGCCTCCGAACTGGCGGTTTGTTCACACAGCGGAAGAAGCAGACGATAGGAGCCCACCTGGCCAAGGGTTAATATGTGGTTAACAACATGAGCTACGTTAATTTTCAAATATACAGAATCGTGTTTTATGTGGCTGTTATCTGCTTTTTTCCATTTCCACTTTATTGCTTTACTACAACAACATTATTGTTTGAATGCCACGCAACTGAGCTCAAGCAATTCAGCAAGCCATTTGACAAAGTAGACCACAACCACCTTCTTGGTAAGCTAGAAAAATGTGGGATAGAGAGCATCACCACCAGATGGATTTGAAACTAACAAACCGTACTCAATGAGTAGTCCTTAATGGTACTACATCTACATAGATGGGGTACGACAAGGTTCTGTCTTAGGCCCAGCACTCTTCAATATTTTCATAAATGACTTAGATGAGGGAATAGAAGGGGAACTCACCAAATTTGCAGACACTAAGCTGGCAGGAATAGCCAACACCCCAGAAGACAAGCTCAGGATCCAAAAAGATCTTGATAGACTTGGAACAATGGGACCTATCCAACAAAATGATATTTAATGTGGAGAAAAGCAAGGTTTTACACCTGGGCAAGAAAAACCAAAGGTACAAGTACAGATTACGCGAAACCTGGCTCAAAAACAGTAACTGTGAGAGGAACCTTGGAGTCCTAGTGGTCGATCACTTAAACATGAGCCAGCAGCGTGCAGCAGCAGCCAAAAAAGCTAATACAATCCTTGGATGTATGAATAGAGGCATAGAATCAAAATCGCGTGAAGTATTAGTACTGCTTTATAAAGCAGTATATAAGGCCACATCTTTATAAGGCCATATCTGGAATACTGTACCCAGTTTTGGTCACTATGTTACAAAAAAGATGTTGAGACTTTGAAAAAAGTGCAGAAAAGAGCAACTAAGATGATTAAAGGCCTGGAGACTAAAACATATGAAGAACGGTTGCAGGATTTGGGTTTGGCCAGTCTAGAGAAAAGAAGGACTAGGGAGGACATGATAGCGGTATTCCAGTATTTGCGACGTTGCCACAAAGAAGAGGTGGTCACGTTATTCACCAAAGCACCAGAGGGCAGGACAAGAAACAATGGTTGGAAACTGACCAAAGAGAGAAGCACCCTGGAATTAAGGAGAAACTTCCTGACAGTGGAACAGCTGGCCTCCAGAAATCGTGGGGGCTCCATCACTGGAGGTTTTTAAGAAGCGACTGGACAGCCGCTTGTCTGGAATGGTACAGGGTATCCTGCTTGAGCAGGGGGCTGGACTGGAAGACCTCCAAGGTCCCTTCCAGTTCTATTCTGATTGATTAAAGGAAAGCCGGCCTCCTTCCCCAGCCGCCCGCGGAGACGACGCGGGGCGCACAGCCGGGCACACCCGCCTCCCCTTCCGCGCGCTTTCAGTGGCCTGGCGGGGGCGGCAACGGCCGGAGCTCCGCCCACTGACGCGCCCCCGGCCCTCTCCGCCCCCGCGTAGCGAGGAGACGCGCCGACGCCGCAGGAGGAGGAGGAGGAGGAGGGCAGGGGGCAGCCTGGGCGGCCGGCGCGGAGGACCTCTCCAGGCGCCGCGCCCATCGCCGCCCGCCTCCGCCGCCGCTTGCCGGAGACCCCAGGTAGGGCGGGGGGCAGGGAGGCGGGGCGTCGGGCAGCGGAGACGCTCTCGGGCCGGCTGGCCGCGGCTTTGCCGACGGGGCTGCTCCGTGAGCGTCACCCGGCCGGCCGGCTGTGCGAGGCTGGGTGGGCCGCAGGGGGAGGCGCTGCCGGTCGGCGCTCCGGGACGCTCCGCCACCCCGTCCCCTCTTTCCCCTCCCTTCCAGGCGGCCCGCCGCGCGTCCCCGTCCCGGGGCTCCCTGCCTGGCGCCGCCTCCGCGGCCGAAGAGAGCCGCACCGGCCGAGGGCGATGTCGGCGAGGCCGCCGCTGGCCGAGAAGGCGCTGTCCGAGGCTTTCGCCCGCCTGCGCTACCGGGACGCCTCGCTGATCATCTGGCAGCAGCAGCAGCAGCAGCTGGAGGCCCGCCCGCCGCCCGCCACCTACCTGAGCCGCAGCCGCAGCGCCTGGTACTCGCAGTTCGGCAACCAGGCCGTCCTGGTGCGGGACAGGAGCAAGCTGGAGGGCCTCCGCGACGCGGGCCAGTCCCGCTTCTGCGCCGTGATGTGAGCCCGCCGCTCGGCCCGGTGTCTCTGCAGCGCTGGCTTCGCGCTCCGGCTCCGGCAGGGAAGAGAGAAAGGTGCCGCTCCTGGACCCAGAGTCGCGTGCAGCACCTTGGAGTCATCTCGACGACTCTTCATGCCTTTGGCCCCCGCTTCAAGTGGCGGGCCGTTCCACCCGCTGACAGCTTGTGGCGGCAAAGTTGCTCCTGACCTGCCTCTTGCGGTCTTTCGAGGTGGCTGTGCTGCTCCAGGCAGCAGCAGGTTCTGCCGGGGCGTTTCTTTCCCGATGGACCACCAAGGCTAAGGGTGAGCCAAGGGCAGAGCAGCTGCTGGAAAGAGGGAAGGAAGGAGGGGAGCCCTGTGGAGCAGGAGCCCAGGCGCCTCCCCAACTTTACAAGCAAAGAGCCCCCTGAAGGGATTCCCAGCCCCCCCTCTTGCATCTGGACCTTTCCAGGAAATTGGGAGGGGGAGAAACGGAGGCGGGGCACGGGCATTCTCTCTAGGCCCTTCCCCACATCCCTAATGTGCTGGCTGAGGCTGACTGGAGCTGTAGTCCACACAGATTGGGTGAAACAGAGATGGAAATTTAGCCCCTTTCCTGCGAACTCTGGGCTGGGGAAGGCTGAACTGCACGCAGGAGTTTCCTCTTGGACCACCACTTAAATCTGGACCCAATCCTGGACCCCAAAGCCGCGCCCTGAAGTTTGTTTTGAACCCAGGGCAAGCTGGGTGAACATGCTTCTTGGGGAACATGCAGATTTTGCGCAACTCTGGGGCTCTTCTCTGGCTTCCCCTACTGGGCAGGATGGAGCTATTCCAGAGCGGCCTCCCCAGCTTCCTTCTGGGGTCCAGCACGGAGGGTGAAATGAGGCAGCGCCCCTCCCCCCTTGTGCTCCTTGCAGGCCAGGCCAGCTTCTTTGCTGGGGGTGGATAATTGGAGGGTATGGGCAGAACTCGCTGGCTGGAATCTGGCCTGAAGAATTGGGGCCTGTTCAGCCCAAGGCCTGCTGGGATTCCTCCACGGGTTTCAGTAGCAACATCTCCACATTCTTGGTTTTGGCCACAGCTTGCGCCGCTGTCCGAGCCGTGGGCTGCTGGTCCAAATCTCAAGCAGACTCTCACCTAGCTCAGGACTGCAGGCACATGGCAAGGAAACCAGCTGGGCTTAGAGGCCGTGTTCGTACCAACCAGCTGGGGGAAACCAGACTTGCACAGGAAAGCAGATGCTTGACCTAGAGCCTTGGGTCCCAATAACGAAGGCAGGTGGCCAAAGTCTGTTCCAGGCGATGTGGTCGACAGGGCTGTCCAGGAGCCCCATCCGAGGACCATTTCCACGTTCTGGGCTTTCCAGACGCGTTTTCTTAGTACTGGCGTAGACACAGCGATGACTCTCAGAGCCTCTGCTCTGCTCTGCGTCTAACTGTACACCTCAGCATCTGATGGGAGAACCAAGCTGGAACCCTTCCAGTTCTGGGAAGCAGCCCTTGCAAATCGGGGCAGCCGGCCTTCTCTGGCCAACCTCAGCAGCTGCTCTTTGTGCATATGTTGCCTTTGGTAAACAGTGGTCAGTCTCTGTGAGGCCCCAAATGTGATGCCAGTGAGGGCCCAGGAGGATCGAGTTTTAAAGGTGCAGCGGACAATGTTCAGTACTTTTCCTTTTCAACTGGACTTTGCTGCCAGAGACGTGACTTTCAAATTGCATCAGTCAATAAAGAATAACTGCAGGCACTTCTGCTCCCAGGCCTGTTACAGTGTCAAGTACAGAAGTGGCATCTGCTCTTAAATGGGTCTTTGTTGCTTTATTTTTTTTCCAAACTGTTCTACTTTAAAACAAGATACAGAGAAAAAGACGGACGTGGGAGAAGACTAGGAATATACAAATAAAACATGCTTTATCTGGAAGTTACCAATACCTGTAAGTCCAAAGTCTATACAAAAAGAAACCCAAAGAATCCCAAACAATCCCATTCCCCCAAACTGAATCCACGTACAAGGAATAAGCACCAGAACAGGAAACTATCAAAGGTCCATAGCACCTGTTGGTTAAAAAGTCAGATACGTTTAAATTAAAAGGATTCCCAATTTTCTTTCAGAGCTTAGTTTTAAAAACAACACAAACCTACATTTTGTCTGCTGCTCTTCAAAACGCAGGGTACATTTTTAAGTGACCACTGGAGTTAATAAATAAAGTATTTCTATGTACATGAAAAGGATACTCAATTCCGGGTGTGTCGTGTGCAAAGTGCAGGTCTCCAGGGCAGGCTGGAGAAACAAAATAGCTCCTAAAAAATGGATGATCCTTACAAAAACATTGCTTGCCCACCCTCCCCTTCCCCAAAGCATATTCTCCCACCGTACCTTGAGGTAAAAGTTTTGATTATTTGGAAACCTGCACTCGCACAACACACGTGTTCTCCTGGCAAGGAGGGAGCCCGGCCCGCAGTTCAGCCAGGGCACCGCCTCGGACTGCCTGCTGTCGGGGGCGCCTTGCCATGGATCTGGCAGCCCCTTTGTTCTCCCTGCTGCTTGGAGGGGGACAGAGCGAGGGGCCCCCCACCCTTCCAATGCCAGGATCAGAACGGAAGCCCAGGCTGCTCCCTGGCTGCTGGGAGACCCCGAGCAATGGGGCTCCGCAGGCTCCCTCCGCCCAGTGGCCCCCCAAAGGGTGATGGGCGATGCCGTCCTGCACAGGTGGACACAAGGCCTTGCCAAGGGTGGCTGGGCAACCGCTTGCTGGGCCCTGGTCACGTCCACTGCCCTCAACAGGGCAGCCACCTCTGACGAATTTTTCACAACCAGAGCATGAATCTATATATTGATTAAAAAAGGTAAAAGAAATATCTAAAAAGGTACGCTTTAAAAAACAATCCACAGTACATGAGCTTTTCCCCTCTTATCTATAAAAAAAGATTAGGATCTTCATCCCAGTGGAGGAGGGGAGGTGGCTGCCCGGTGGGAGCGGGGGGAGTCGGCAGACCAGCAGATTAGAACATGGCCGACCGGCCGGCCTTGCCGCACTGGCCTCCTCCCACTGCAGTTCCGTTCACTGAGGTTGCTCCCCCCTCCAACCCTCCCCCCCCCCGCCTTCCAGGAGAATCGGCCCTCTGGCTTGGCCAAAGGAGCCTGCCAGAAAGGGCAGAATCGCTCCCCCTCCGGGCTTCGGCCATGGTGCAGGCCGGGGGGCAATAGAGTCTCTGTTGAGTTCTCCTTCAGCATTTCGGGTTAAAAAAGGGTTTAGAGACTTTAAGTGATGCAAACTGTTTGCCACCAAGTCTAGTCAGGCGTTTGACCTAATAAAAGCAGGAGGAAACTCTTCTGAGGAGGGATCGTTCTGTAACACTGAGTCCTTTAAAATGGCTGCAAAAGAGTGGAAAACGCAGACTTGGTCACGATGGAAGAGAGGAACCGTTAGAAAAATAAAACGAGGGGACAGAGATTCCAGTCCGGACAGGCCAAGAGTCCCCCCTGGTCATTCTGAGTCGCTGCTGTCGGAACTGGAGCCGCTGGAGCTCGTGCTCCCCGACTCGGAGCTGCTGCTGCTGCTGAGGTGAGACGGGCCACCGGACGGCGCCGAGGAGCCGGACTTTTCTAGCAAGCAGGAAAAAAAGGAGCAGAGGTGAGCGGTCAGCTGAGCCCCAGCTGCTTGCCCCCCCCCCCGGTGTCCCCCGCTCCCCTCCCAGGTCTCAGGCCTGGGATACCTGCCCGTCTGTCCCTGTCTTCTTTTGGGCAGCAGCCCAAGCAGGGCTTCCCTGCTTCAGCTCAAAGCCCCTACAGAAAGCAGCCTGGGAGTCTGGCCTTGGGGAGGGGGAGGGGTCCTGGTTGATGCTTGAAAAAGCTGGCTCATTCCTCGGGAGACCACCAAGAGATCTCAGGGCTGGGAAACCTAAGAGTTGCTGTTGCAAGCCATAGCCCACCTTTGAGGCAACTTCATGTTTTAACACATTTTTGAAACTCAAGTCCTCTCCCCCCCCTCCCCAGCAGATTAATCAGTTATATCCAAGTGGCAGGCGAGACCAACGCTGCCAATGGCTAACACAATGTGCTAGGATGGGGGGGGGGTCTCCACAGTGTAGCTTATAGGTCCACCGAGAGGCTGAGAAACCGAGTGGAACAGCCAGGATGTGGCTGCCACCTGAGAGCCAGGGAAGAGAGTGGAGGAGACGGGGATGCGAGGCTGAGGGGAATCAGGAGACGAACCACGAAGGCAGCCGCCACAGGAAGGAAGATGGCCAAATCTTTCGCACTGGAGACAGGTGGAGGAGGGACTGGATTTAGCCCCAAAACATCCATTCATGATGTCAGAAGAACACAGCCCCCCACAGCCCTTCAGAATCCCTGCATTTTTGCCCCCGCTCTGCTGGCCCCAAGCTTCTCCCTGGAGACACCTCGGGTGGGACCCTCTGTCTCCCCCCCCCCTTGACTGTGAAAGGCAGATGGAAGGGCTGGGTGCCTCTGCTGTCCGCAACGTTGGCCTGCTGCAGCTTTAGTAGGGCCCTCCTTGACCTCTCTGCCCCATGCCAAGGGAAACATCCTGGCGCTCCTGCTGCCAACACCCAGGCCCTGCGGCTTTTTGGGGAACCACCAGGCAATATTGCCTAGCAGGGCTGGCCACGGCAAGGCTGCTTTGGCCTCTTTGGAGACCCCGAGATGCCAGAGGTTGGGTTCCACAGGTATGCTCTATTCTGATAGCAAGATGGGTGGAATGGAAGCCTAAAAATATAAATAAAACCCCGGTTTGTGAAGAAAACCTCTAGCGGTAGCTGCCTAGGGCCCTTCTGCCTCTCGTGGAAGCCGGCTGGAAAGCCCTGCTCCAGAGCGCCCAGCACTGGCCTTCCTGGGAAGGGGCCTGGGGGCCAGAGCTGAAGGGGGGAGGCGGCCCCCGCTCACCTTTCTTGGCTGGCTTCTTGTTGTTGCTCAGCTGCCCGCTCACGTCCTGCAGCCGCTTCTCCAGCTCTTTCTTCTTTTCCTGAGCCATCTCCTCCTTGGACTTGGCCGCCTGCTTCTTCCCACTCGCGGCTGTGGGGAGGAAAGCGAAGGGCTCAGACAGGAGGGGAGCCGGGATCCCATTTTCCCGGGAGGGCAAGAACCGGGATGGCCCATCGGGCTGCCTCGGACGAAAGGCTCACCCGCTGCAGGCGCTGCATTAGGCGCTGGACTGAAGGCGATTCTGGACAGTGGTCCAGACGGCCAGGGCTCGGCTGCCCCCTGCGGCAAGGCCAGGGCCACGAGGGGGACGGGAGGGCTCAGAAGGGGGGGAACCATACCACAAAGGGCGGGGGCCCAGCTCCGGCTCCCAGGCTTGTACTGAGCAGGGCAGGGCGGGGATCACTCAGCCAGAAGCTCCCAGGCGTGGAAGCTCCTCAGGCTCCACAGCGGAGAGGACTGGCAGGCCTTCCTGGGGCCTTTCAGAGGCCCAGCCCGAGCAGCCAGCAGGAGATCAGGAGGGGCTGGAACCAGATCCCCCCTCCTTCCACCACGGGAGTTAAGGGGAAGGGCCACCACGAAAGAATACAAATTACAGAACCCCCCTCCCCCCATGGAACCCATCCAGCAAAAAGGGAAGCCCCCTTCCCTCAAGGTTGGCCCCTCCTGGAAAGAAATTTTCCCAACATCCGGGCGGCAGCTGCTCTCCTGCTGCCATCTCCTGCCACGGAGAGGGTCCTTCCTTCTTCTCAAGCGGGTCCTCACCCCCAACCTCACTCCCCCAGGCTCCACACACACAGGGTCCATTGATGTGGAGAAAGTTGAATTACAGAATGTGTTGTACAAACTCAGACTTGACAGTTGGTTCTTGGGATGAGGTATTGAAGTGGGCCCTGACACCGAGCATGAGAACAGAACAGTGATGCATGAAGGAAATGAAGTGTGTACGACAATCTATATTCCTATTGATTGTCGTACACACTTTACTTCCTTCCCACACTTAGCCAGCAGAGAGGAAGGCAATAGCACCAGGGGTCTCCTTTACTGTTACTAACCGGCTGGCTGATAACTGACCAGGAATGCTTGGGGTCATTTCAGCCTTACATTTGAACGTCTGTGTGCAGATGTCCAGCACTCTGCTTCCCTCTTCTTTCTCCTTTTGGGTGCCCCTTCTTCTGGACCTTGCCCCAAACCTCTGAACTCGTGCCTCGTCCAAGAGGAGATGTCCAAGAAGGCCCTGCCGTCACTTTGCTGTGGCCGAGGAAACGCCCTCGTTGCCGAAACCGTCTCCTGGGGTGAGAAGAGGACCGGCAAGGCCCTGGGTCCGCTTCAGAAGTCCAGCTGCGCCTCCGCTTCCCAAGGGGGGCCTGGCATGGTTGAAGGGGGTGTGCAGAGAGAGGAAAAAGCGGCAAACGCCTGTCTGACCACTTGAGCTCCAGGATGTCTCTGCCATGTCGGCATTCTCTGCAACTCCAGCGTCCTTAAGCCGGGTGCCTGCTTGCTCCAGGTGCCGGCACTGGCAGGGCCTAGGATTGGGGGAGAGGACTTCCAGACGCTCTCACTTGGACACCCAACAGTTGAAGGACCGTTTCAAGCCCTGGTTCAGGGGACCAAGGCTCAGCTCCCCATTCCAGGAGGCCACCACAGGACCCTTGGGACACCCCTGAACACTCAGGCTCCACGGCAGATCAAAGGGGACAGCAGCTTTTGGAATGGGCCACCCAGGTAGTTAAATCTCAGAACGGTCAACAGGATGGATGGTCCCCTCCCTTGAATTTAAGGAAGCCAGCAATCACTGGATTTGGGGGTAACCTAGACAGACACTGAGATCTGGATGACTGCATGCCCCAGTTGACCTTTTGGAGACCCTGAATGCTGTCCAAGCCCCACCAGCAGTAGAAATGGGTAGCACTCTCTGGGAACTCCTGTGTGTAAATCTCTCTCTCTCAACTTAGAGAGCAAGTAGATGAGGGTGGAGGTTCATGCTCCAAGCTTGTGGGTTCGTTTCCGAACGTCTCGTTATCAGGATAGGCAACTTCTCCAGGGGAATTTAGGGGCCGTCAGAGCCAGCAGACGCCCGGCCGACGGATGTGTCCGTAGCCTTCTAAGTCTGCCAGGACAAATTGCACGAGGGCCATGATGCCAGCCTCGGGATTTGTTGATGTGATTAAAGGAAACTGTGAAGCACCCATGGATTCAGGACGGTGCAGCCCGTCTTCCGTTGGTGGACTTCAGCAAGGGCCTTTGGCTTGGGCCTTCCTTCCAGGTCCACCTCTTCTCCTTGATGGGATCGGCAGGGTGGGCACCGCCAGGAGCACTGCTTTCCCCTCTTCCCCCGTTTGCTTTCATCCAAATAGTTTCAGCAGCTTCACCACGCTGGATTTCTGAGGAGGGCATATTTTGATCCCCCAGTGGGACTTCCTCCCCTTCTTTCTCTCTGCTGTGCCTATTAAACAAATGTGTCCTTCAGCTGCTACAGCCAAATTAAGAGTCCTTTATTATTTATGGAGAGTATCATTTACTCAGAGTATTCCTCTGCTCACTCCATTAAGTGCTCGTCTCTGTTAAACAATTGCATTTCCCTTCTGATACTATGAATTCACGCTCACTCTCCCTAGTCTCGTCTTTACAGGTAGTCCTCGAATTACAACCATTTGTTTAGTGACTGTTCTAAGTTACAACGGCACTGAAAAAAGAGAATTGTGACTGCTTTTCACACTTATGACCGTTGCAGCATCCCCATGTGTCACGTGAACAAAATTCGGGCATCTGGCGACTGGTTCCTATTTATGACGGTTGCAGCATCCCGGGGTCACACGATCCTCTTTTGAGACCTTCTGACAAGCCAAGTCAATGGGGAGCCAGATTCACTTAACAACCACAAGATTCACTTAACGACTGCAGTGATTTGTTTAACAACTGTGGCAAAAAAAGTCATAAAATGGGGCAAAACTCAACAACTGTGTTCCTTAGCAACAGAAATGTTTGGCTCAATTGTGGTCTTAAGTCGAGGACTGCCTGTATTTATTTGCTCCTTTGTGGACTTCCGTGTCCCACCTTCCGGAGCTCAAGGCAGGGCCGAGTGCTCCCTCAGCAGCAGCCTGTGAGGTGAGGCGGAGGCAGGCGCGGCGACTGGCCCAAAGGGTCCCAGGGAGGTGGTGGGGTTGAGGTGGGCCTGGGTCTCCTCAGGGCCTCCCCCTCTGCACCGACAGGCAAGTGGGGATCTCCCAGGAGCCCACGCAGCTCCTGAGCTTTCACTGAGGGGCTCCAGAAACCTGATTATGCCAACCCTAACCCATCTTCTGCTAGAGAAGACAGGCTCTCCTCGGAGGTTCTCACGTCAGTGTCTTCGTCCCCCATTCCAACAGGCCTGGTTTAGTCCTTGCCAGATACAACTGTCCTCGGGCCGGCAGTCTATAATCCATGGGGGTGGGAGGGTGTCCCAGAATAGCCAATCAATCATTCACCCCACAGTCACCTTTTCTCTTCCAAGTCTCTTCTCTTCATGGCTGAAGGAAAATGGTGGGCCAGAATCCCACTCGGGCCTCAGGTTCTTGGCTGCTTCCTAGATCTTCAGGGTGCGGCCACTGCAGTGGTCTCACCAAATCCACCTGCTCCAGCAGGAAGCAACGATGGTCAGGGCGCTGCTAAGGCCCGAGGGATGTCCGGCCCCATCCCTGGTCCCAGCTTCGGTCTGATCGGCTTTGCTGCTTTGCAAGGGGGGAGGCTGCAGCCTCTCTCTTCAGCATCCCTTCTGCTCTTTGGGGACCCATCACTCTGCCCTCTTTTTTTCTTCCTTTTCCAGCGGGGCTGTCTTCTATGGCAACCTGGAAGCTGCTGCTTCTGAGCTCTGGGGGCGCAGAATCTCTTTTCTGCTTCCTACGCTGGGCTTGTCTGCTTAATTTTCCTGATGGAGAAAGATTTGCTTCCTCTGAAGTTCCTGCTGTAGCACTTTCCTTCTTTAAATCTGAAATCTTTACACTTTCTTAGCAGGCCAATTCCCTACTAGGATCCTCTGGGCTGCTCGGCTTCTTTCCCAAGCAACACCCTAAGTTGACCCTTGCTGCAAAGACGGGAACACAACCACGACATAAGCATCGCAGGCCATGAATAGAGAGATCCACCTGGTTATCTTCACTCTCCGAGAGAAATAGTTGCATTTCCTCTGGCTAACCGTTCGGGCTCTCAAACGTCCTGCCAAATCTATACGGTTCCACTACAGGGGATATTTCTTTCTCCTGCTGAACGCCCTGGGCAAAGGCTGGTGCTTTCATGGTCTTCTTAAGGACGACCTTCAGAAAAAGATTAATGCTCAGTTGCATCTAGTAAATTGGCATTCACCCATAATTTAATCATGGGAGCAACTGACTATCATGGCATGAGGGAATGACCGGGGGTGGGGGGGAGGAGGGGGGAGAGAGAGAGACGGTGACTAGGGAACAATCAGATAAGGAGGGGGAGCCCACAGCTGCATAGTGGACAGAGAATGAAGTTTAGAAAGGATCCTCCCTAAATTATCAGGATGTAAAAGGAGACAGCAGGTGACTTGTACTTTCAGACTTCCAAGGTTCTGTTAATGCAGCCTTACAATAAAGCAGAATTAGCTCATCTGCTCATGTTTCCTGCCTGCTCTATCTGAGAAGGCTAGAACAACATACAACACAGAAAGGAAATCAGAACTGTGAGGTCTCTAGGGCAGCTACCAGTCAGAAATCAGAAAGATCTTCTCTTCTTCCAGCATGTAGCGAGAGAGCAATCTGCTGCCTTTGCCCTCTTCTCAAGAGTCTTCCCATTAGTGGGGAAGCAGAAGCACACGTCCTCACCGCCAAAAGGAGGCGCAACAAGGAAGAGGGAAATGAAACCCACCAGGCAGTTAAAAGTAAATCATCCCCCAGCACCGTCTGCTCTCACACAGCACTCTCCCAGCTGGGCCGGTGGGGGGGGGGACCATGACCCCGCAGCAGACAGGAAACCCTGGGAGGGTTTGGGCTGCCTGGGGCTGGTGGTGGAGACAGAAGAGTCACCTGAACGTGGAGACCAGCCGAGAGGCAAAGAGCAGAGAGAACAGCCTGTTCTCAGAGCAGGTGTGTTTCCCTGCTCTGGGTGTGTATATGGGGGGGGGGGGAGTTCGGAATGGATTAGGCAGTCCTACTTCAAGCTCCTGCAGCTCCCCCAAAGTAGCAGCCTGGGCAGTGGGGCTCTTGGCTATAATTTTCCCAGCTCGTTTGAACCCAGTATTTCTTTTGCTGGCATCTCTCCCACACCAAAATTGCCGATGGACAGAGAGGCCCTTATAAAGCGTAAATAGGCGAACTGTTTCATGGCTAGGGAAAATATAATTCTGATTTTCCCCCTTGTCCAACTGAAATTGCCGCAGAGCCCCAGAGGCTTCAGGAGCCGCACCTTTCAGCTCTTCTCGGGAGCTTCAGCCTTAAGAGGGAGCCGGGAAAGACCCCCCCCCCACACACACCATTTCTACGCCGCGAGGAATCCCACTTACAAAACGGCTTCCGCTGTTTTTTCTGCAAGCAAGACTTGACATATCTCTCGAGTTCCCGCAGGGTGGTGGGCTTCAAGGTTTCAAAATCGATCTCGATCTCATCGGGATTGGAGTCCCTGAGGGAGGGTTCTCGCGACTGGATGATGTGCACCACCCGGCCCAGCTTCTCCCCCGGCAGGCGGTTGATGTCCAGGCTGAGCTGGCGCTTCTCGTCGTAAGTCATAGGGAGGCCCTCTTCCTCCTCCTCCGAGTCGTAGGTCGCTGAGGCCTGCTTCCCGGCCTTCTTCGGCTGCCTGTGGACAGGAGGGGAGCAGTCAGGGCCTGCAGCTCAGAGCCCCCCCCCCGGCAAGGCCCCTTTAGAACCTCTCCCCAGCCTGGCGGCCTGAGAGGGTGGGCCGACTCTCAGCAGGGACCCCACTGCCGGGGATCCAGAGAGAGAGGGGTGGGCTCCCACGGGCCCCTCTTGCATTCTTCACCCTGCTGGCCCCCGGGCAGCCTTGCCAGAAATGCCACTGTCCTTTTGGCACCCCTTCTCCAACGTCACTTGCCACTTTGTGTTGGCCAGCTGCACAACTTCTCTGTGTGGTCCTGGGTCCTCCTCCCTTGCCCGCCTGCCCCTCCCAGCCTCAGCCCCGTCCTGCAGCGCCTACCTGTTAACGGGAACTGTGCTGTTGGCCTTCTTGGCAGGGGCTTTCTTCTGCTGAGGGGCTTTCGCTGGTGGGGCCGTCTTGGCTTTCTTCTCCTCCTCGACTTTTGCCTTGTGCTTCTCTTTCTCCTTCTCTTTCTCCTTCTTTTTCTTCTCTTTTTCTTTCTTCTCCTTCTTCTTCTTTGGCTTGTTCACCGGTGCTTGCGAGAGGGCAGCCAGCTGCTCATGGACGGCCTTTAGCTGAGAGGGAAGGCGAAGGAGAGAAGCTCAGCCGACCAACGACACCCTCGGCCCCACTCAACCCCGGCCAAGTCTGCGCCCGGCAAGAGGATGGGGAGGGCGGCCGCCGTTCCCATCCCCCCCCCCCGCTGCTCTTGGCCTCAGGCAGGCCAGCTGGCTCAGGGGTGTGAAATGTTCACGGGACCAGCAGCTCCCAGCATTACAGGCTGCCAGGCCCGGAGCCTCACCCCAGCCCCAGACCAGCTGCAAGCGACTGGCACAAGCCGCCCCTTAGCGGGCGGCATGCGTAAGGCTTTCCCGCTGGGCCACAGCGCGGCTTACTTGCTGGAGCATCGCATGGGAGGTGAACATTGCAAGGGCGCATTTTTTTAACCTGGCATGGACTGACTGTGAGCCAAGAGGCAAGTGGAGAAATTTGTTTCCTTTCATTTATTTTCAAGTGGTTATTGATAGTTTGTATATTGCTTTTAACTTATTTTGCTGGATTTGCTATTTTTTAACTTTTGTGAGATGCCCAGAGATGGGCAGTCGAACAAATCAAATCATAAATAAATAAATTTAAGCAAATTTAAATCCAATCTAGCTGAAAAGAATCCTCTTCCACCAAGGATCCAAGGATGGTCCCCTTCGGCCAGGGCTAGCTCAGGTTGCCTGCAGCACACAGAGGCAGGCCCCCTTTCCCCCTGCGGCAGAGGGAGGAGCAGGGCTCACGGGTGCCCCCCCAAGAGATGCCCCCTCGGCAGCTGGCAGGGAGCGGAAGGCCAGGCGGAAGAGACGAGCAGCCCAGGGCCTCTTTCTTCTGCACCCAGAGAGGAAGAGACAAGGCGGGGTGTGTGTGTGGGTGTGTGTGTGTGTGAGAGAGAGACAGACAGAGAGAGAGAGAGAGACAGAGAGAGACAGAGAGAGAGAGAGAGACAGAGAAACAGAGAACTGGAGACGGCCACAGTCAAGGCTTCTTTTATTAAAGGGACCCAGATTCAAATCCTCACTCAGCACTGATACTCACCAGCAGCTTTGGCAAGCTGCCCCCTTGGTCTACCTGCCCGGGCTACGTGCAGGTGTCACGGTACTCGTGAACCCCCTGGGAGAAGAACAGGGCCCCCCTGGGGCTTCTGCCCTTCTGGTTCCCTTCCCCCCAGGGGTCCCCCAGCAACAGCTCTTCAGCACTCCCCCCTCAAGCTTCCAATGAAAATCCAGGCTACAAATTGGCAGGCACCATCCCTTTTAGAGTCAACTATTCCTTTGCTTTGGTTTTAATTCAGCCCAACTCTAAAATCTGGATGGAACAGAACTGAAAAATAAAGCATCTGCTGCACACTGTATATTGAATGTTCAAATAAAGACAAGGCAATTCTGAGGCACCGGGGAGAGAAGTATCACTAAGTTTATTCCCCATGTTCATGAGGACTAGGCACTTGTTCACTGAAAACTAAAGCAAATTCTCAGAAAATCTGGTGGCAACCCCAGGCATCCTCAAGGAGCAAAAGCAGCGCTCACCCACAAGGGGCCACGCGACTGGCAGGCCCAATCCCAGCCACCCCCCTGGAGGAAGGCTGCGACTGGGAAGGGTCTGCCGTCATGAGCTCCTCCCAGAAGGCACAGGGCAGACGCTCGGGACAGAGCCCCACCTGCCCGGAGCAGCCCACTCCCCTTCTCTGCCCACGAGGGGCTTTCCCGGTCTGTCAGCTTTTGCAGACCCCACCCCTGGCCTATCCCATGGGGGCACTTCCAATTCGCAGGACAGCTGCCCCCCTCGCCCTCGGGGGGGTCCAGGAGGGATTCTATGAGGAGCAGCTGGTGGGGCAGGAAGAGAATAGGCTCCCCCCAAGTTCAGGCATGGGACAGGGATGGGGCTGACCCCCGCCTGCCTCTCATCTACCCACCAAGCCCTCCTGGGCCAGCACCACCAAGGCACCGACTGACTGCTGGGATGAAGCATTTCTGAAAGGCCTTATGAATTTTA